>OZ025241.1:35724184-35824184 GCA_964019155.1 Osedax fenrisi
GTTACACATAGGTTACACACACGTTACACATAGGTTACACGCAAGTTATACACACGTTACACATAAGTTACACACATAGGTTACACACACGTTACACATAGTTTACACACACGTTACACATAGGTTACACACATGTTACACATAGGTTACATATAGATACACATAGGTTACAAACATGTTACACATATGTTACACACACGTTACACATAGGTTACATATAATGTACACATATGTTACACATAGGTTACACATACGTTACGCATAGATTACATATAATGTACAAATAGGTTACACATAGGTTACACCCACACCCCATAGTGATACAATGCAGTATACTGTTATCCTCTAGGCATGTAACACTCACGCGCCCACTCGACACACAGGTATGCCTATCCGAGATGTATTCTAACTCATCGTTCCACACATACGACGCCTACGTCTACTACATTATGTTCATTATCGCCCCTTATGTGCTGGCTATTTGCATCATGATTAAGTTAGTTATAGTACTAGGAGGTATAACGTTATACCTCCCTGGTTATACTTATAAGTAGTTATAACTATATATGTTGATTAATTTATGTAATTCGTGTTATAAATAGTATATATCAAAATTGTCTTTGAGAAACTATCACTATTCTATATCTATTTTATATTGTAGATACCAGCTAACAGTAAGAGTAGCATAATAGCAGCATAGCATCATATGCTAGAGCCTCAAATAATTACATTGTTCTATTATGCTGCCATTATGCTGCTATTAAATGTATATTATGCTGCTAGTAATTCGTCATGCTATTATGCTTATGTTATGCTGCTATTATGCTGCCATTATGCTAATATTATGCTGCTATTAATTTTAAAGTATATTATGCTGCTATTATGCAGCTATTTTAATAATAGCATCATAATAGCAGCATAATAGACATTTAATAGCAGCATAATGGCAGCATAATAGCACAATGTAAATATGTGAGGCTCTAGCATATGCTGTTATGCTGCTATTATGCTGCTCTTACTGTTAGCTGGGTATAACTCAACCATTACTACGAGTTTAGATCACGTGATATGGGGGAGGAGGCTTGAATTCAAATATGTTCAAATTCATATATATTTTAAAATTAAATATTGTTTAATATTGTTATTTTAATAATAAATGTATATTACATATTTTCCATGTTTAGTATTATATTTATAAATTTCTTGTGAGATAGGATATATCCTATCAAGGTAAAGTGTTTTATGAGCGTAATCGATATAATACTTATTTGAAATTGATAGGAAATTGTATGTATTATATTTATTTAAATTTTATATCCTATACTTTGAATTTCATTTTCTCAAATTTTTAATTTTTCACTTAGTAACCATATGTAAATTATTACTGCTTTTTTATTATATTATTTTGATCTGAAATTATTACTATAAATGTATAAAATATGCACTATATAAATACTGTAGGTTATATTGTTATATTGTTATATTAATTAAATAAATTATGATAAACTTAAGTTTTAATGTTTGCAATTGCATTTTAATGAAGAAAAAAATAATAAAATATAAATGTAACTAATTTAGACTATTTTTTTACACTATTTAAAATTAATTGTATTTATATAAATGCATAATATAAATGATGGAGGAAAGTATCTGTTGACAAACAAATTATGTAATTATCTCTATTAGTTACTTATCCTTGGCGTTTTTAGAAAGAGCTAAAAATATAATTGTTTTTGTGAACGTTAGCCTCCTCCACTGATATCAGTTACACAGTTACATGTTTGTAACTATTAGTTATATACACCTACTTATACCTGATAATAGAATTGGACAAGATCACCTGAAACGTCTAAAGCAGGATGAACTGGAACCCGATTTAGCTTACGACGTTGACACTTTCAGAGTGTTCAAAGTTAGTTATTGTTTAATAATAATTGTTTTATTTTGGTGGAGTCATTTCATCACATCTATGAATTTAATTGACATGTTTTTACTTAAGGGGCTCTCACTATCAGTATTTCAGAAAATAATGTCCGGAAATATTTACTAGAAAGTTATTTTCTAGCAAGTTAACTATAATTACCCCCTTCTTTCCGGCAACTTACCTGAAATATAGAAACTTTAAAGGGGGTATCCCACTACTACTTGCTAGAAAATAACTTTCTTGCAAACATTTCCGACATTATTTCTAGAAATACTGGTAGTGGGATACACCCTTTATAACTAAATGACTCCGATGAAACTCACTTCGAAGCCTCTCTCATATTAAGGCATCCAGGGTTTTAACGAGAGCCGATCATTTTTATGTATATTTATACAAAATTATATAAGATCACTTCAATAGAAGTTATAAATTATTTATAAATAATACGTTAAGACCTATTTTAATGGTCTAGAAGAGGCTCGAACCAGCGGCCGCATACTACTGCTTGTGTGTCTAACGCCTTAGCCAACTGAGCCACATAGGAATTCCTATAACTTAAGTTATACTAGTAATTTTATAATGCACGATATGTATATTACATCATATCATTGTACTTGAACGATCATGCTTTATAAAACATAAACGTATATATATATATATATACGATGTTATCGACATTCGATATAAAGGACATACTACACCCATATACACACACACACACACACACACACACACACACACACATGTTGTATTGTACGTATTGTAAGTGAAGTATGCGCGCGTGTGTTGTTCTATTGTGATGTTTATTAAATCAATATAATATTTATTATAATATATACACGATGTTGATAAACTATTATAAACTATTAGTATAATAATATATATATATGTAGTATTTTAATAATATTACTAAATATAATTTAAATAACTACATGTTTGGTAATATATATTCCCAGCGTATAGACTCTCATGACAAGGCATATATGGTTTTAACGAGAGCCGATACATTCGTTGACTACACCTGTATATAAGATATCGCCTATATAATATTGTAAGACCTATTTATTGATACGGACAGAGATTAAAACCTCGTCATACTACCTGTATATCAATATGTAGTATCATTGCTTATCAGTTACATTGTGTTGTTTAGAAGCGTTTGCCTATCAGACAGTTGTATGGAAGCAAACTCCGTAAACAATTCGCGTGTTTCCACGTATAAGCTTGCATCTCTATTAGCTAAAGTTAATTTCTCCAATCGCACGATATTAGCTTATCGGTAGTTGACAGTATTTATATTAAAATCCATATATTCATTATAATATGTAATTTATATATATATATATATATACTTATGAGCAGGGCCGGCTTAAGGGGGGGGCAAACCGGGCAATTGCCCGGGGCCCCATATTTTGGGGGGCCCATGGCTTATTTGAGAAACATTTTTTTTACTATTTATATAAAAAAAAAATTTCTTAACTGTATTTTTCTTATATATTATTAATTATAATTAAATAAATAAAAATAATATAATAAATTAATTAAATATGAGTCATATAGGCCGATTTGAAAAGTGAATTTGACAACAATATCTAAATTTACACGAAGATATGGTGGAAACAAGTACATGAAGATGTTGGAGCACATGCTAATAGTGATCACCGTAGATCATATCACACATCTCTGCTATTCAGATAAAATAGTATGAATTCATACTATTTTAAACGGATTGATAAATATTTGTTTGATAAACTAGAAATTTATAAATGATAAACGTATTAAGGGAATTAACCATAGTTGAATCTTAACAATTTATAATTCTATAATTATAGTTTACGAAAAAAAAGTATACTTTATATTAAAATTAAATATGAGATATATATTAAGATATATCTTAACTATGATTTCTGATATTTGTAAAGGATTATATTGAACATAAATTATGAAAAAAACGATATTCTATATAGATTTATAATTTGTATAGTAATTAAAACTAATTAGATATTTTCAAATTAATTTTCTCAAAATAATTAATTTTCTCTATCTACATCTCGTATTAATAAAAGGTGTATATTCTCATAGTGTATATATTATTATTATTTTGTTAGTGTAAATAATAACCTATATATATATATATATATATATATATATATATATATAAAATAGTTTTAATTTAAATAAGAATATTATGCTTTATAGTATTTTTAATAAACCCATTGATGAAAGGGAATGCTGTACATAACATTTTTAACCGACTATTATTAGTGAAAGAAATTATATTTATATTTAGTGACAGATATTATTTATAAATATATATATATTATATAAATATAATACTAAAGGCATTTTTGCAATTACTCAACTAGTACTAGTAACTTACAACTGAATATTTAGATTTACATCACCCTCATCTATATATTTATACATAAATACACACAATGGCGATATTCTTATTGGATAACAGGTGATAAGTTATCACTTATAACTTAATAATTGAAGAAATATAAAATTTAAAATATTATATTATATATCAGTGTACTCAATTCCAGATATATCACATGTAGGTAAGTTAATAGTCATTGTCATATATACAAAGTTAGGTATTATTATTATATAGGTATTTATTGATGTACCTTAAGATTCATTATCATATTGGTCAATATTTAGCTAACGATTTAGTCAATTTTTTTTAAATAATAATATAATTATAATAGATTATAAAGCTCAAAGTTATGAAAAATCCAGCAATATGTCTAGAAGATTCAATAAAATGAAAGATATCATAATATACCATAGTCCATTGTCAATGGATCCCCATATATGCGCTGTGCATTCCTTAAATTAGGTTGGGCAAAATGCCGTTGAATCTTAGACAATTGTAGCAATATTAATTGCTTTCATCCCAAATAAATATAATTTATTTAGCCAAACCAAATAAAGAATATATTAACATCTATATTAAAGAAGAATATAATATGTTTTATTAAAAGCATTATCGAATATAATATGGTCATCGCAAGCCTATCTTGTGGATTTCTCAAAATTACATAATTTATATCTGCTATTATATATGTTAAAATACTACTAAAATAATATTACTAGATTCAACGTATTTATTCAATAAATTGCAAGAATTTGAGACTTCAATATTATGAAAACCGTGGAGCTAATTATTTTGTAGACTAAAGTCGATCAGAAAAGCATTGCAATTAGGTAAAATTTAGATAAAAGTGGTATTAAAAAATATGTATGTAACTCTAAATATATGAGAAATGCGAGAAAATAAATGATTATGAGGAGTTTATTAGAGTATACAAACAAATTATAAAATAATTAGTATAATGATAACATATGATAATATCATATGAATTTACATTATATAAGAAGTTAAAAATGACTATTTTCTAACAATATTTGACAAATTAGTTGATATATACTTATACGTATATAGGAAATATTAAAAAAGATAATCATGTAGTTATTACTAATTATATAAATAATATGTATATATATATATCATCTGACATCAGCAATTAAGATGATTAGTATATAATATAATTCATTATTAAACCTATATTATACCATATTGATATACACCTCAAATGAATGGACTATACAAAAAATATTAATATATATATATATATATATATATATATATATATATGTGATGGGCTAGGTATATCCAATTGTAGACATTTTCATCCTAATATATTGAATGGTAAATTAATTACACTTGAGAGAGAAGCTTCTCTAAACTTAAACTTATAAATAATTTTCTATGCAATTATCTCAATAAATACAATAAATACTTTCAAGTCTGTAACATTATATTTAGAATCAAAGCTAATTAATTAAATTGATACTGAATAAATAACAATGATTTATAAGAGGAAATCGAGTAAATTAAATATGTACGAATTCTATCATTTAACCTATACTTATATCATTTTTATTAATTAATTTGTAAATTATAAAATATTACATTGCAATGATTTTAAGTAAGTACCATAATACCTATTTACATCCATAGCGCGAAGGAGACCCCCATCTATATAGTAGACCCATTAAATAGGGTCTCCTTCACACGATACATGTAAATATATATGAAAAAACAAAAAATTTTAAAGATTATAAATATTTTTACATAATTTGATCACGCATAATAGAATAATAATACATCATTTATATATAAATAAATCGAAGAGTTATAGATATTAGTTATTTCTAAAATAGCCCATTTAATATGTTATGAAATTCTTATGGGGCCTATACGTTTTTTTTGCCCGGGGCCCATAGTATGCTTAAGCCGGCCCTGCTTATGAGTATACTAAAGAGTACGTATATAATTGCCAAACGCTATATTGTTTGATACAATACATGCATACTATTGAACACACCCGCAGGACATATCTAATAAGACGAACATCAATGTGATAGTAGTGTTTCTCAGCCTGCAGATATTCTCAATATTAGCATACGTAAAGTCCATGTTCTCCGCACATTTTTCTGATGAGTCTAAAGAATGTTTCATCATTCCTCAAGGTCATCTTATCTAAGCTAACTATATATATATAGGTCACTTATTCATTAATATTAATGATTACTAATTATCACAATTATAATTGTACTTACTTACTAAAGTATACTTTAGTAGCCTACTACAGTAATATTGATGTTGTACAATACATTATGAAATATAACATAACACATTAAACTTTATAACAGACCGACGATTTGCATTCAGCCATCCTATATATGAACTGATCAACTCTATCGTGTTGACTATAAACTCATCTGTGATCTTTGTTGTCCTGTTCGTAAGTCGGAAAACCTTCAGGAAGATACTCTACCAGCTGTTGTATACTATCATTAGCGACAATAAGGTTTTATTGTGTATGCATATGTAAATTATATAGGTTCCGATATATATTAAAATATAACTAATATGTATTATAATATATATGGCTTTCCTTATTTACATTTATCTGAGCATCATATGTGATGATCCATAACTAATCCTTGCATCCCAACCATGTTTTTTTATAATATGGTATACCATACCTCAATGATCGGTCCTTTGACTAATACATTTTAATATATATCTTTCATTTTAATACATATTTTCTATTTTAATATATATCTGATTTTCTTTCCCGAATTACTCAGTGACCTATTTAATAGCCTTTAACCAACAACAAGGCACACATCTATATATAATAGTCTTACTTTATACCTCATCTGCGTTTGAAAAACTACACCACCATTCTCTCACGTCTCATGTAATATGTTTACCATATGACTGGGTTTCCTTATTTACCTCTATATGGCATCATCCGTGATAATACATCAGACTTCCTCTCTTCCCTACACAAATTCAAATGATTTACAAACAAATATCGATCGGTGGAACTATATATTTTAATATATACCCATTTCCCCTTCCTCCGATATTTTCTAATTCACCTATTTACTTATCAACACACACGCCGATGACATCTACACCTACCTTATATTAATACGCCTACCTCTACAACACTCTATCTCTCTCATCCATTATCACCACTATCACCACCACCACCACTATCACCACTACCACCACTACCACCGCTATAACCACTACCACTATCACCACCACCACCACTATCACCACTACCATCACTACCACCGCTATAACCACTACCACTAAGATACCACTATAACCACTATCACCACGTGACTGGTTATCACCCAACTAACTTTATTACATCCATTAAACACGAATGATATAGTCCTGCATCTACCCCTATAATATAATACCCTCATACTATCTCCACCAGAACTTGTAATGTCAAACAATACGCTATGCATCCAACATATGATATATCTATGTAATTATCGATGATTACATTTGTCTTACTAAACACATAACGAAACTTACATGGATATCTATACATTACCAAGTTCATTCTCTAGGATTAATCATTAAAACCACCATAATCAAAAAATAAATGACCGTTGCCACTTATTATAACTTTTTGACTAATGTAAATTTCTATTATTAAACCTGCCCTCGTCATATATTTTTCATATATGTATAAGTTAAAATTTGACAACATTCTATTATACAAATAAAATCTATTATTGATAGATTCTCACAAATCGATATTACTAAATCATCAAACTACATTGTATTATAGACTACTTCCTTATATACCAGCGTTTACTTTCCAAAATCTTACTTTCCACATATGAAGTTAAACTTCATTACTATTCACATGACTAGAAATACCGAGTCAGAGATGCTGATGGATGCTGACTCAATCTCCCAATGCCACCTTCTCACATTATTCCTACACTAATACCTCGTATATGCCTACCATGTTATATATTATATAGTCTATATAGTATACTGTATAATATAATATATAACTATAGTTACTACTAGTTACTACTAATAACTTACTTGTAGTAATATCGATAGTTAAATGTGAATTAGCTATTTCTTTGTGTATATGAAACTTATTGAAATTCTAATCTAAATAAAATGCATATGTTAGAAAGTAATTGCGTACTCAAAGTTATATCAGTGACACACAATGTAACTTGTAATGATGAGTCATCACTGATGAGGTAGATGTGGATTAAATAGGGGACTGCTGACTTTATAGATGTATCTTTATATTATTAATCAATACAACAGGTTATAACCTAAATGTATACATATTTAAAATTATATATAATTATTATTATATCATATTATTTAATACATCTCAGTACAATTAATAAAATATTAAATATAAAAAGTATACCTATTATAGTAATTGTGTGATCATTACGCAATAACGAGAGGAATTATGTAATAATAATAATTTTATTACGTAATACTACCATATAAAAGTCAGGTTTGGTCTGACTATGGTGATTATTAATGTGATGTGGAGTAACATATTACCCCGATAGTTTCATGTATTTAGGAAATTAATTATAAATATGTGTAGCAAAAGGTTGAGTAATTGATGACATATTATATTTGCATTGTCTTTCTGGTAAATGATGATTTGGAAATTTAATTTTTTCTGTCACAAGATATATTTAAATATATTAATAATATTTCACATAATTACACACCATAGTGAATACTTTCTCACGTAGAAGTCTCATATCCACTCAGCTTCATTAATATAGCATTCAAATATAGAAATAAGAACATATTGTATACAACAAGATCATTGTTAGATATCATGTTTCAGATGCTAATTACGAGATGAAGTAATCTCTGTTGATGCGGGATGGCTTCAAACGAGGGATAACTCTAATAATTCTGTATTACTAGTATTTAGAAATAAAGTTGTCATAGATTGCAAGCTTACTATAGTAAGTATACACATTACCTATAGGTATACTGTGGAGGTAACAATGGTGAAGAGTTAAGATACAATTGTTAGACGAATAAGGAAATGTGACAATTGTAACTAATCAGCCTTAAGGATATTTAAGTAACGTATATTTTAATTTAACTTAGAGTCATAATCATTATTCATATTTCATTGTTAGTATATATATATATATATATATATATCATATACTTATAATTACTATTAATTAGATATAGACATTTCTTTATTATATATTATAGTATTTAATAAATATACCAACCTATACATTAATATATGATGAACCTACACTTATAATAAACCCAAATGTTACTTCACAATGGATAGTATTTAATTAATCAATTTCAAATATCCAATATTGACATACAACATACCTGCTTGTATTAATTTACCATTCAACAGAATTGCATCATACTTATTCTGTTAAAACCTAGCCGAATGTGAACTCTTCATAATGTACACTGTACACTAGGATATTGTTTCACCGCTGTACTGATTAGCGCACCGTTATACAGATGTCAAATCTGGTATTGTCTTTTATAAGAAAAAGAAAAGTACACCCGAGACCAGAAAGATTTAATTCGTTAAACACCTTATACATATGACGTCACTTTATTGTAATATAATATCTCAATAAATATCGTCTCTATAGTATTATATACATATTACTAATTAATCATATAATTACTATTTAAAGAATGGCATTTAATAATTATTATATAATAATATTTTATTATCTTATAAATTGATTAATATATTGATTTTAATGAATATATATTAATTAATAAAATATATAATTATCTACAGACATATACATACCATCATATGAATATATGGTATCTTCTGGTATTACAAAGAGGAAGATAATGATCATGTATTTATTATCCGGTGTAAAGAGGTTTTCTCTTATCTCGGAAGGTACCCATTCCTTTAAGTCTATATTGTGTAGGTATAACTTGGTAGAATGTGGGCGTATTTCACTTATAATAGAAGTCACGTGCATACTGCAGATGACATTTCATAATTTACATAAATAATTTAAAATTTACCGATTGTCCATATATGTAAAATCGGAAAATCCTATAAGATTTTAGTATATATACTTAATTATATTATTTATCATCAGTTTAAAATTTAATTATTTTTATTTATCCTACCACTTAAAAATGTTAAGTTAAAATACATATATATATATATTATTTATATAGCGAAAATATATTTAATTATTCAAAGAAATAACATAAATAATTATAATTATGTATAAATATATAATGAAAATCCTATAAGATTTTAGTAGGGGAAAGTCCCCGATTACCGACCCCATCTCGTATCTCAGTAACTATAAGAGATATTAAAAAATAATATATACACGAACTGTTAGTAATTTAATGATAAATATGAATAAGTATTTTATTTAAAAAGATATTTAATCCTATAAATGTTATTTGATAAAATGTAATATTCTGTTTTTACTTTTTAAATATTTTAATAATACATTTTTTTAATTCATTGTAAATACTTTATTAATTAAAAGAAAACTTAATACTGCACATAATATTGTAGATCAATAACATATTTATAACTATTATTAAAATAATTTAATTTAAATAGTTATTAACCAATATATCTTAATTATAGCAACCCATATGATTTTCCTATTACCGACCCACTAAATTACCCTAATACCGACCCCATGTGATTTATAATCCAATCAAAATAGATCCGTATTTTACTTTAAAATATGTCGTAAATTGTTTGTGTATCATTGATATAGATTTAGGATTCCAGTTGATTATATACATACTGATTAATAAATAAATATTAAATAATAATATACACTATTTTAATATAATTACTATAAAGTTTAAATTTAAATTTAATATTATTATTAAAACATAAATTCAATACAAAATAAATTGCGTGAATGTTATAATTAATTATATTTATGTATATCTACTATTTTTATTGGATATTATAATACTACAATTATTTATATCACTATAATTTTAGGGGGTCGGTATTAGGTACATGTATCCGATTACCGACCCCCCTGTTTATTCTTGTAAATATAATTATATCAACAATTTAAAATAGCCTCATTATTCATTGCCATAATATATCCTAATTGCAAAATTTCAAATAAATATATTTAATATTGAATAAGTTATTACAAATAATCATTTAAGGGTCGGTAATCGGAGACTTTCCCCTATATATACTTAATTATAGTATTTATCATCAGTTTTAATTTATTTATTTTAAATACCACTTAACAATTTTAAGTTAAAATATATATATTATTTATATTGCGAAAATATATTTAATTATTCAAAGAAGTAAAATAAATACTTATAATTATGTATACATATAGTATAATATAGTATTATATTATAGATATAAGTTAGTGTGGATTTAGTTTATTTTAAATTATATATCGTTTTAACAAGTTGAACATTTTTCATAAATATTATTTTAGTATTCTAGTACAATTAAAGGTATATTTTTGTATATACATAAACATAATAATTGTATTGATAACATATATATTCAATATTTATTTTATAAATACATATACATATATATATACGTATATATATAATAACATAAAAGATAGAAAATAAAATATGAAAGTATAACAATAACGCATTTATGAAATAATCCTATATGGGCATACAATAATGACCTATAACAGTAGGACAGTTATATAATATAACATACAAGTTAAATAGATACAAAAGATATATACATATTATATATAATTATATAAGGGTACCAATATTCAATCTATTGAGAAGTTCAACGAAGAAGTGTTTCCTAATCTGATCCGTGTCCTTCAGTTGTGTCCTGATGTCTGCAAGTATTCCAGGGTTCTCGTATTCATATTCTTAACATGAAATATATGTGTGGGAAACTATATTAGTAAACTCGTTAAGATTAATATATATATATATATATATATATATATATATATATATATATTGTATAATTAATTTGTGTAATTCTATTCCTAACTATTCGTATGTTCTGATCAGACTCGATTTGTAAATATGTTATTAGATTTTATATTCAAACCATAGTTATCGTATTTATACTTATTAATATATATATATATATATATATATATATATATATATATTGATGTTGACAATGTCATTATTGATAATATGAATACCTACAACTATGTTTCCTATGGTGAAGGAGTAAACATAAAATGTATTGACGATGTGTTCGAAGTTGAACTAGACCCTAACCAGTTAGCAGTTTTCATTTAGTGCACGCCTATCTATCTACTGTTAAATACCAGTCATTGTTCCATGTACCATCATGTCTAAGAGAGGGTAATAGTTTCCTATTTTCTTCTTATTTCGGTTGATACGTAGATATTAGTTTGTCTTAATTTGTATGTGATATTTAAGAGTCTTCTATGGGCTTTAGATTCGAATTCATGCATACGTGCAGGTATCTTCTTTTTAGATTCTTCCAACAAGGTCCAGGTTTCACAGCAATATAGTAATATGGATAGTACTAAAGATTTGTAGAGATTGTACTTTAGATTGAACTCAATTTATTTGTCTTTCCAAATCTTCTCCAATCTCCCATTGTTGTAGTTTATGTGTTTAGTCTAATTAAAATCTATTTCTTGATCGTTTCGTTTTCAGTTAGCATCGCGCCAAGATATTTTAAGGTTTTAACATTCTTGAGATGCTCTCCATATAAAGTTATATTAATCAATATCCATCACCGTTTAAGAGTATGTTCTCTTCTCATGACATATTTACATACACTATTCTAAAGAGTCTGTTAGCGCTAGTAATTCACTTTTAGAGCCAACTAGAAGGTCAATATCATCAGCGAATTAGTTGGAAATTAATATTCCTCCTAATGATATTGTGGACTGGTGCTTTTCTAGTGTGTCCTACATTATTATCTCTAGAAATATATTGACAAATACTGGAGATCATAGGCAATCCTATCGTACACCTAATTTCGTTGAAAATGGAATATCAACTTGGTTATTCAAGATTATTTTATAGGTGTAGAATACACCGTGTAGTGTATTTGCAATTATGAGATTATGCTTGGTTCAAAATTCAAGAAAACTATTTATGGTATTTCTGTTATCCACTTAAACTATCTTATGACCTTCATCAGTAAGAAGTTCACCAGAATGTTTTCATCTTGTTTCTACCAAACCAGTAATTTCCTAATTATAACGGTTTAGTAAGTTATATATATATATATATATATATATATAAAAATATATATATATATATATATGTATATATATAGCGGCTAGAGCCACTACACATCATAGGTAGGCAATACCTGTGTATACCTACCAGGTATAAACTCTGAGTTATATAGTACTATACTAACCACAATGAATACCAGAGAGGATAGCCATTCCCTTCTGAACCTCACACGCCACTACAGCTACGTGTCTATCACCCGTATCTTCAGCTCCGTAGTAAGCCAGTGGCGAGTAAGTATTGCTGTCGGTAGTGCTGTCGGACAAGTAAGTAGGTGTGGTGTAAGTAGGTTAAGGACATACACCTACACTGTAGGACCTACATTGTAGGTATCGACTATTGACGATATATAACTATATTGGGAATAGTATCGGTCAATATACTATGTACTATATATATATATATATATATATATATATATATATATATATATATATATATATATATATATATATATATATATTATATTGTATTATATTCTGTTTTGTTACACAATGTATAGTATAGATTTATAGTAAAATAAAAATCTAAGAGAATTGACAATAAAGTGAAATATAACTTTATTTAAAAAATGAATATGGTATATAGGCTACATATATACCATAAATAAATATACCATAAATATATATACAATATTTAAAATACAGTTAAATTTCTCTTTATTGTCAATACTCATAGATTTGTATTTTACTATAGATCCTGTCAATCCTATTAACTTAACGATCGGAATACTTCTAATGTCAATGTTCGATAAATAACTTCGTATAACTACTGATAGGTACCTAATATAGCTAGTGATAACCTACCTAATCTAATGTTAGCGTGACAGCCTAAAGAAGATATCCTGAGGCTGATATAACACTTACCTAGGTGACGTACGCGAGTTAGGTTCTTGAAACCTTCCTCCTCCGTTGTAGTAACACTTGAAACTCTCTGTACAATTATCGTACACGTTAATTATCGTAACTAATATTTACAGTTTATTAACATTATCGTAGGTTACATTGGTAATTAATTAGGTTACATTAATTGTACCTACATTGGTATTATCATATGTATCCCTATTCATTAACATTGTAAGTATAGAAGTATTAATGCTAGGTACCCTTTTTATTACCTATAATATGTTTCAATATACAATTAATAAGAAAATATGATGACTTCCCTATTATATATATATATATATATATATATAGTATATAAATAAATTAATTATAATACTATATTTTTACGCTTATCATATAATTGATTAAATCATATAATATGAAAGTACAACATGTTACAACATATTACAACATTTTACAACATGTATACTTACCAGTAGTAGGAGTGATTACTGGAGCAGCTTTTGAACCTAGTTCGCTATTAGGGACATAACCTTCATATTCAGGTCCCACGCAGTCACCTTAGTGTCATTATTTAAGTATATAAATAAGATGAATGTTGTACATATTGCATATACATATAAGTAAATAGGATTATTATATAATAGGTACCCAGTAAGTAAAGTAATCAAAGATCGTAATCAGATTACAATCCAACAAGTAATCAGATTACAATCATGGGGCTATAGGCCATACCTATAAAATACATATATGTATTAATTACGATCACAGATTTTGATTCGATTACAATCGTATTACAATCAATGATTACCGACTGATCGTGAATCTATGTTAACAATCATTGATTACAATCGTATTAAAATCAATGCTTTAGAAGTGTAGTTCGTAATCAAAGCATAGTTGCTTATCAATGCTTGTAATCGTATTGTGATCAGATAATCACAAATCATGATGATAATCAAACTATAATCTAACCACTATCACTGATTACTTTACATACTGGGTAGTATATTAATGAAAAATGAATATTATAATCTAGTATTATTTATATATTAAAATATATTTACTATGATGAATGAATATAAATTAAATGTATTCCCTCTTTCACACATACACACACACATACACACACACACATATATATATATATATATATATATATATATATATATAAACTTCCTATGTTGCTCAGTGGCTAAGGCGTCAGCCACACAAGCAGTAGGACACGGGTTCTAGCCTCGTTAGATAATTAATTAATTTTATAAAATGGGTCTTAAAATAATATTTAGAAGTTATCTTATATAATTGTGTATAAATAAAAAATCGGCTCTCGTTAAAACCATGGATGCCTTAACACGAGAGCTACTTCGAAATGACATTAGAGCAATATATGGTTATAAGTGTAAACTTCATATAAGTTCCTAGATGGGATGAAAGGACTCTACCAAATAAAAATAAAAATAACAATAATAATAACAATATATATATATGTTACTATTGGTATAGAAATTTCTTTATTGGTACAGTTAATCATAAATAACACAATACACACTACATAACATTACCATTAAAGAAGCGCAGCCATCTTTCCCCAATGACTTCATACTTGCCCCCTTTATCGAACACCACCCTGTTACAGGCGAAGTATGCACCCGCACACACTCCTAGGTATCTGCCTCCTTGTTCCACGTACTCTTTTATCTATTGTTATATATATTATTATATATATATATATATATATATATATATAATTGGATCATATCAATAAGTCACCTATAGCGGAATCCATAGGGAATCCATTCCCGAATCCATAGGAATGTCCTATAAAGAATGATATAACCATGATACATATGCCTACTTCAATTCAATAGTAGCAGTAGTTATGGTCAGCTATTACAATGGCGAGATATTACTATATTAGCGATTTCATGAATACAGAGTGGTAGGTAAATGTAACTAAATAAAGAGTGCAATCAATTAAAGTTATAACGAACGCTATTGATTTGATGAGTTTGATATAGGATATAGGATTTGATGAGTTTGATATCCTATACATATCATATCAAACATATACACGTGTTTATCTTTATCATAATATACGGATTCATAATATACGGATTCATTATATCCTATATATTATTAATATCCTAATTTATTATTATATTATTATGCGTATTTTTGTAGGGGTTTCGGTAATAGATAGCTCATTCCTAAGAGAGTTCCCGAGTGATATTCTTATGGATGACTATTTTACACCGATCATCTCCCGATACACAACTCTTACATGACGGATCTATGCGTCACGTCCTGTAAATCTTACACAAATGGAATGAGTCATTCAGAATATGACGTATTTACTGCATTAAAGAGTGTGAGCAACTAACAATATTTGTAAATAATCAGAGCTGATGGAGATACAAAAGATAGGCAGAAAGATAAAGTTAACGGACATAAATGATTATCTAACACTACTGATACTAAGTGACATTAACTACATTGGTACTCATAACTATACTAACTTACATACTAACTTATAAGTTACCTGTAGGGGTTGAACAAGCTTATTGAAAGTAGTAATTATCCTATAGGATATATCCCTTATCATGTATGAGTAATGAATATAGATTACTAGTTCGGTTGAAGTGAGAAATAACAATGGCCTCGCTATTCAAGTGTACCTTAATGTATAGCAGAGATAGAAGAGATACCGCGAGCAAACACATTAGACACACATTAGACACATCCACACTTATGAAAAAATAATGTTAGAGTATAGCTCAAATAACAACACTCATAGATGGGGTTCAGAAGTAACTGATAATAACTGGGTAGTGTAATTGTGGAATTACCAATATCAGAATACAGAGTATATTAGATTTTCTCAAAATAATTAATTATTAATATTTACTACGTTACATAATAGCATATATTCATAATGTACCTATACAAAAATAAGTAATATAGGTATCATAATAATAATAATATAATTATTGTATGTATGACCATGCATGGTAAACGAAAAGGTGCGATGCTTATCTATTCGTTTATCTGATTCACTTTACTAAAGAACATTTATGAGGAGAAGAGTATAGTAAAAGTAAAATTAAATAAATGAAATACAATTTTAAGATTCAAAGTTAGTAAAAGATAAATATATACAAAAGAACAACATTATCAATAACAAGTTAATAATTTAGTTTTCTATTATAATAATACCTTTATAACAAAAGAACAACATTATCAATAACAAGTTAATAATTTAGTTTTCTATTATAATAATATATTATTATAATATATATAATATATATATAATAAAGGTATACCTTTATAACAAATCAGAGATATTAAATTATTAAATTTATATCCAGAGTAGCCAAATAATTGAGTAATTGAAAATAATGAGGATATATGGTGTATCAACTTCGAGGATATGGGTTGGTCAGGTTACCTGACTCAGGTACAATACCGTAGTGATCCTATTTGTGTTAATGATAAGAAAACTGGCAATACTTGCCTCTCACTACAAATATATCCTTTTTCCTGATACCTACCACACCCACATTAACACAAAAGCACACTATATATATATATATATATATATATATATATATAGCTTATAAATTGATTATGGTACAGATTATGGTACAGGTTGATAAACAATAATTGTATAAAACTATTTTCCTATTTATATATTATATCAAATATAAATGTCAAGATTATATGACCAAATGCTATCGTATAAGAAATTCAAATACGTAATTTAAGAATATATAATGTAACTTATAAAAAATGAGATTATAGAATCAAAGTAAAATTCGATATCTACCTACTACATATGGGGAATATTGGAATGTGATTATATTTAATTTATTTTAATAGATGTTACTAGTATCGCAGCTAGTATAGTACTCTATTCCATGTGTGTCCTATAGGACATGGTTCAATCGCTGTCCGTACCATTGAGATAGGTCTTAACATTATACTTAGAAGTGATCTTATATTATTATGTATACAAAATGATGGACTCTTATTAAAACCATGTATGCATTAACACGATATCCTATTACCTCGAGGTTATAAGAGGTCTTGGCATTAACAGTAGAGCGGCTTAGAAGGGACATTATAGATATTTAGTTAAAAGTGAAAACTTAATATAATTTCTTAGATGAGATTAAAGGAATTCACCAACATAACAATAATAATAACAATGTACTCCATGAAGTAACTAATTAAATAAATCCTCACAATTATTATATATATATATATATATATATATATATATATATATGTTATTACTATATATATATATAGTAACATAGGTTACTTTCAGTGTTGGGCAGGATCGCGATCATTGATCGGCGATCCTGGATCGGCGATCCGATCCGGATCGGGATCGGGTTAGAAAGAGATGATCGGGATCGGGATCGGCAAAGGATCGGGTAACGAATGGAGGATCGGGATCGGGAAAAGGATCGCATAAGCGAATAAATAAATGATCGGGATCGCGATCCATAAAAAAAGGATCGGTGCCCATCATTGTATATAATATACTAAGGGAAAGTCTCCGATTACTGACCAATAAATTATTATTTGTAATAACTTATTCAATATTAAATATATTTAATTGAAATTTTGTAATTAGGGTAATATTATGGCATTGAATAATGTGGCTATTTTAAAAAATTATATGTAATTATATTTATAAGAATAAACCGGGGGTCGGTAATCGGATACATGTGCCTAATACCAAGACCTTCTATAACTCGAGGTTATAGGAGGACTTGCTAATAGCGACCCCCTAAAATAATTGTGGTATAAATAATTGTAGTATTATAATATCCAATAAAAAGAGTAGATATTCATAAATATAATTATTATAACATACACGCAATTTATTTTGTATTGAATTTATGTTTTAATAGTAATATTAAATTTAAATTTAAACTTTATAGTAATTATATTAAAATAGTGTATATTATTATTTAATATTTATTTATCAATCAGTATGTATATAATCGAATGGAATCAATAATCATAAATCTATATCAATGATATCATTGATATATACACAAAAAAAATACGACATATTTTAAATAAAAATACGGTCCTATTTTGATTAGATACTATAAATCACATGGGGTCGGTATTAGGGTAATTTGGGGGGTCGGTAATAGGACAATAATATGGGTTGCTATTATTAGGATATATTGGTTACTAGTTATTCAAATTAAATTATTTTTATAAAAGTTATAAACATTTTATTGATCTACAATATTATGTGAAGTATTACGTTTTCTTTTAATTAATAAAGTATTTACAATGATTTAAAAAAATATATTATTCAAACATTTAAAAAGTAAAAACAGAATATTTCATTTTAACAAATAACAATTGTAAGATTGAATATTTTTTAAAACAAAATACTTATTCATATTTATCATTAAATTACTAACATTTCATGTATATATAATTGTTTGATATATCTTATAGTTACTGAGATACGAGAGAGGGTCGGTATTAGGAGGGGGTCGGTAACCTGAGACCTTCCTCCTATCATATAGTATATTAAACTATATATATGTATATATCATATAGTCTATATCATATCAACATATGATGCATTCAATAAATGCATTTAATTCAATAGATTTATTATTGAAATATAATACAATATCTTAATAATAATATTAATAACCTATAGGTATGTATACATATTATTTATAATTATTAACAATTTATAATACATATTATATTTATATGTATTGTTTCGAATTATGAAATAAAATTATATTAATTAAATATATAAATAATATCGGGATCGGGATTTGGATCGGGATCGGGATCGGGATCCGGATTGGAATCGGGATCGGGAAAGGATCGGGTAACGAGTGGATGATCGGGATCGAGAAAAGGATCGAATAAGAGAATAAATAGAGGATCGGGATCGGGATCGCCGATCCAGAAAAAAAGGATCGGTGCCCATCACTGGTTACTATACCTATATACTTATGAATAGTACATATCTATCATTGATGGCTTACCTTCAACATTCCTTGTATTCCCAATGCCTTGATGAATCCTAAATCATAGCCTCCACCAATCACAAGGCAGAACGAATCTTTAAGTTTATCGTCTGCACATTATTTAGACATATGAATATATATATATATATATATATATATATATATATATATATATATATATTTATATTTATATATTCTATAATTAGTTGAAAAGAATTGAATAATCATCATATTATAATACATATAACTTTGAGGGTATACTTTGAGGGTACATCTCATAGAGCTAGAGAGAAACTTTCTCCCTAGCTCTATGGACACGCGTTTATAAACAAATAAAGAATATATTCTGATCCCTATGTGGAAAAATACACATTTATAAATAGCTCCAACTTTAAGCGTATACGTATTTACTTAATGTATTAACTTATGTGAACTTAATAATTTATTCTTAGAAATAAATAAATAATAAGAATTATTATTGATGTACCAATTGTAATATGTAGTCTAGAGACCATTGTATTGTATAGTTATATCACAATATATGATATAAATACAGACTCTATTATATATGTTATGAGTCATACGTTATGACTCATAACCCATAATATATATAATATAGTCTGTATTTATATCATATAACTTATGACTGATGACATATATATATATATAGGATAATAGAGGATATAATTACATCATATTATATAGGTCATGACTCGTGACCTATATTATAGAGGCAGTATTTATATCATATATAATACATGCTATATAAGATCAACCTAGCATGACTAACGACTATACTATATAAGTGTATCACAGAGTTTTCTGCACTGACCGTTAATCTGGACAGCTGTAATAGTAGTTACATTGAAGCTATCTTTATCAACGAGGCTGTCAAGTGATTTCATCATCGCATCTAGAGACTGCAGTGGTATATTATCACGAGTTATTAACAATATTAATCAATAAATGTATATTATGTATGCACATATATATATATATATAAATATAAACCATTTTCGACATTCCTATATCATTATACACGTATATTTCATGCATTTTCATTGTTCACTCCAAACTGAAGGTTAATAACGATTAATTACTGGCATTGTTTAAATAACTATATAATATGTATACGATAGAACAGATACATTTAAACTTAATCATAGATTTAGAGTACCACTCATGTTATTGTAATATCTATGATTATACTGTAAACAAACAACTATATTATATATCACGACTATATACTAGATACACGTATGCAGATACATTTCTATATAGTTAAATATACAATGTATATTATACATTCAACAATTATTATGATTCATTTCTATATTTATTTATTTATTCATTTATTTGTTATTTGTTTATATATATATTTGTCATCTATATATATATATATATATATATATATATATATATATATATATATATATATATATATATATGTATATTTATATTCATGACATATTTGTATTGGTGAACATTGGTATTAGTGCACTATTACGATTAGAAACAATATTTGTTTCTATCATAAACTATATATATGTGTACATGTGTGGAACTCTTATTGTTTACATATGCATGTATATGTGTTTATATGTGTAAGACGTCCTACAACCATATGTTTTTCTCATAAGGTTTATGAGGTATTGCTATATATGTGCAAAGATTTTGCGATGCAATGCTTCACAAAATAGTTCGTATATTGATAATATAGAATTGCTTCGCAAAATCTGTGCACATATATAGCAATACCTCATAAACCTTATGAGAAAAACATATGGTTGTAGGACGTCTTACACATATAAACACATATACATGCATATGTAAACAATAAGAGTTCCACACATGTACACATATATATAGTTTATGATAGAAACAAATATTGTTTCTAATCGTAATAGTGCACTAATACAAATGTTCACCAATACAAATATGTCATGAATATAAATATACATATATATATATATATATATATATATATATATATATATATATATATATATATATATATATATATGGCTTTGGCAATACCACCATAATATTGAATGTAACATTTGTAAGTATATATAATATAGGTAACATGTGTACATAGAGTATATATACATATAGGCAGTGTATATATATATATATATATATATATATATATATATATATACATATATACAGTGCATATATGCATACACATACCTGCATATAAATATGAAGACAAAATGTGAATACTAGAGTTTATGTCTATATATATAAATAAATTTGACTATCCACAATTTATATACTTAGCTACATATTCTACCGAATACTGCCTAAGTTAATTATAACTACGGTTAGTATCAAACTTTAGTTTTTACTAAACATCTTATAGACGCGTCTAGGTATAATACATAATACCTATAATACATACTTTGTACGTAGTGTTACAAAAGCCAAGGCATTTGGTGTTACCACAGGTGATACATATATATGTGTTATATGCGATAGACTATCTTCAATAGTGTATATATTAAAAAGTATTTTCTAATTTAGTTATTAAATTTAATAATGTAATTACATTGCAATGTAACTATATGTAACCAAAGATTTTCCGAAGGATGCTTCGCAAGATCTTTGATGTAACTATACATTTGTCATGATATTAACACAAATACAATTACAATTCGTTTAATTCTAATATTTATATGTATTAAATTAGGTAATATGCATTTATCTATGCAAATTTGAATCTACCATATGAATATAAATTATCCAAAAGTAATAGTTTTACGTAAATATAGTCAATAAAATGTTGGCAAATCAATATGATCCAAGTATTCTTACTTTTACCCGATACAAAAATAATTATTATTTATTATCTTTGAATACAAATTTAAATTATAATTGTTTTTAAATTTCATTATATTTATTAATCAATACATTTTAAATATATTTAGATATATTACAATACATATAGAATAACAATTTATATATTACTATTCATAATTTATTTATTTTATAGAAATTTACAAATAACTATAAGGTAACATATGAATAATTTTAATATGAATTTAGAAGTAAATTATTTTCTAAATTATTAATAATTAATTTAATCATTAAATTAATGTATTAAATAGTGTACATATACAATTGTAGATATTTAATTAATTTATTATAGTATTATACGAATATTAATATTTATAGATAAACATAACGTGATTAAATATTTACCTCTATTGAACATATATTTTAATACAAATATTTCGATGTAATACTAAGTATTATACTAAGTATAATTTATACTTACAGTAATATTACGCTGAATACTGACATCTGATGTCACATCGGTACCAATAAGTCACGTGTATAACCTAGAGTTCAAGTAAATATTTCGCGGTTGGAGTTATATTTCTTAGTAACTTATTCACCAGGTAGTGCATTCTTATTTTATATATACATATCATAATACCGTATGTTTACATATTATTAATATCATATTTAATATGATATTATGTAGGGCTTATATAATATTATTATAATATAATAATTATATTAATATCATATTTAATATTAATATGATATTAATATTAAATATGATATTTATATCATATTAATATAATTATTATATTATAATAATATTATATAAGCCCTACACGCATTGTTTACTTGAACTATCGGTTAGTCAAGTGACATATTGGAGATCGATGTCAGTATAAACCAATCTTACAAGGACTTGGTTAAATGTATTATTTTTTAAATATTTAAATAATATTACAATTTATAATAATTAAAATTATTATGATATAATATTTATAATATAATGATTTTATATTTCTTATATTTCTTTACAATACTATTGTATAAGCCAAACTGATTATCCTAATTAATAAATTTTAAATATTTTTATTTTTAATTAAATAAATTTAATTACTTAATACATAAGTAAATTTACTTATGTAAATATATTATGTAATAATGAAAAGAGATACTATTAAATACCATGTATTTGAAATTAAAAACTTACTTAAATAATAAGTGGGGCACTTTTAAATTATGCATTTAAATAATATAAGATATAGAATAGAATTATAAAATCCTTATGAATACTTTAATCAATATATAAAAACTAAATATATAATTAAGACAAAATTATGTATAAAATGAAATTTTATAATATATATATATATAATGTGCAGAGATGTAAATTATTACCGAATATTTGAATACTATTTGAATTATGTAGTTTAAAATGAATAGTTTACGAATAGTTTGTAAGATTACAAAAGCGAATATTTAAAAAAAAATAATGAAATGAATACCGAATATTAAACTGATATTCATAAAATTATTGCTAAATATCTGATTGATGAATGTCCCTTCATATGGTTGACTAGATGAAATGTTGAAAACTAACAAAATTTGCGCTAACATATTTTATGGAAGAGAGCTCGTCGAAAGTGAAAGATTATTTTCATTAGCTGGTGCCCTGCTTTTTAGAAGAGATCAATCGCTAATTATAACTCTGATGACAATGTATATATGTTATTATTGTTATATAAGAATGTTTATTAATACAATTGTCTATGAATAATACTTATTAACATATTATAGAAATTGAATTGTTTTTTTCCCGAATTATTCAAATACTTATTTGATATTAATATCGAATAGTGATATGGATTTTTTTGACACAAATAATTATTGAAAATATAAATTTTAAAGAATGGATACCTAAAAACATTTATTTACATAATTACTATATACTTTACTAATTTAATTTATCTAGGGTAAACAAAATTTATAATTTTTTTCAATATTTTTTAAATATGCAGATTTTTTCTAAAATGTACCTATTTTTAAATTATTATCGCAGAGGTCAAATTTAAAAATGTACATTATAACTATATAACTTTTTTCATAATAATAATTAATATATACTACGTGTTTGTACTAAATCTTAGTTTATATTGTACACTATAGTGTGTTAAAGCATAAATCTTAATAAAAATAAATTGGGGTCATAATCGATACATAAAATATTATCTTTAAAATTATATATTAATCATGTTTTTATGTAAAATATAACTATCAATTGAGCATATTTTTATATGTATGTAAACAAAATAATACCAATATTTATAAATTATATGGTGCACATGAATGATTGATCTACATATAATAGCTAGGTGTAATGCAGTGATGGGTGCGATGTGGATATATGAACAAGCATTAGATTGATAGGTTTACATATTTATATACGTATGACTGCCAGCGTGGCTCAGTTGGATAAGGCGTAAGACACACAATCAGTAGGACGCGGGTTCAAGCCCCGTCCTGACCATTAAAATAGATCTTAAAATAGTATATAATTGTGTGTAAATAAATGATCGACTCTCATTAAAATCATAGATGACTTAACATGAGATCGGCTTCGAAGGGACATTAGAGCCATATAAGTGAAAACTTTATCTAAGTTTCTGTATGGGAGAAAAGGACTCCACCAAAATAACAATAACAAATATATATATATATATATATATATATATATTGATATAATGAGATAGATAAACAGGTGTTATAAATATAATTACAATATTAATCTAAATGAATCATACAACCTTTGTAACAATGCTGAAAACAACTCATAATTATTATGTAATCATAGTATATAATATTTATTTAGACTACTCTCATAAATACATATATATATCTATCTATCAATAAATTGATCAAAATATACGAATCTCTTCACACATTACAACTATCTACTATTTAGATCGGCGCCCTTTATTTATAGTATCTATTATATATTTTATTATAATTTAATAACAAAAGTATGCATATTAATAACATATTTTTAGAAATTACAAAAATAT
This sequence comes from Osedax fenrisi, assembly GCA_964019155.1. Taxonomy (NCBI): domain Eukaryota; kingdom Metazoa; phylum Annelida; class Polychaeta; order Sabellida; family Siboglinidae; genus Osedax; species Osedax fenrisi. Next base: position 35,750,449 of record OZ025241.1, read on the forward strand.
ATTAATCTTAAAAATATATAATATTGTTTAATGATCATATAAAATAACTTAAAAGGTATATAAATAAATAATAATATTTTGTACATATTAAATATTTTATTATAATTAAATAAGCGTAGTAATTTAATAAAGATTCGTTTTGGAAATTTAAAAACTATTAATTTGCATATTTACTGATGACTATTGTTTACAATAATGTTATAATATAAATATGTATGTCTGTTTTTAATTAAAGTGAAATATATTTCATATAATTATATATAATTATAATTTTATATTAAATACTAAACATATCATATATCTAGTTATTTTATTTTATGATATACTATATTAATAATATATATTCATGTGCAAATGAACACTATGCAATACTAATATAAATATATTATATATACCTCGAACCACAAAATTACTAGAGAGAAAATGTTTCTGATATGCTATATTTAAAATCTTAGTATCTGTGATGAAGTGAATATTTAATACTCTACATTAACTATTTGTTAATCCCTGTTTATTACTTTTTTTTATCTTCGTATATTAATTTAATTTTTTATTTTCCGTTTATAATTATCTATGTAATATTCATTTGATTTCTCATATATACTAGAATAGTACATCTTTTATTAACCCATGTATAATTAATATTATTATCATATATATATATATATATATATATATATATATATATATATATATATATAATATGACAAGTATATAATATTTTAAATATAAAAATAATACATTATTTTTCATAATTAATTTTATTGTAAATCTTTAGAATCAATTTACTCAGAATTATTATTTTTGTAAAATTTAATGATATTTGTGTATATTTAGTAACTCAATTATTTTGTATACGCTACTATTGAATCACACATATCTATCTACTGCATTTAGATCATGATATGGAATATCTCAGACGAAATAAAGCTGTACGAAGGGCTACGCTTCCACAAACCAATAGGTTCACACCTAATTACACGTATATCTTACTAGTGCCATACATGTGCGTAATAGCTTAGTTATATAACTTGTCTAACTAATTATCCCTTCCTAATAGTATAGATATAGATTAATTATATTATTATAGATAAATTTAAAATATTAATATTAATTTTATTAAAGATTTAATATTTAAATAATTAATAAATACGAATAATCACTGTAAATTTGTATTATTTACATTATAAACATTATCTACATTTTTAACTATTATAACCTATATAAATTAATTAAAATTTTTATAATAAAATATATTATTATTTAGCTGTAGAAAATAGCTGTAGAAATAATATTTGTTTAAAATATAAAATATTGTATTAATTTTTATAACTAATTAATTACTAAAATCTAGAATAAACATATTTCAATCATCTATATATGTAAATTAATGTATTTAATTACGCTCATTATACATGTATCACGGTTGTTATCGTTCACCAGGTAAAGATAGACATTTCCGTCTGATGTGCCTGCATGCCATACTGAATGAGAATAAAACAGCTTCTCAATGTATTCCCATGGAGGCACTCGTCCAAAGAATCAATGAGATGTTCAATCTTAAACTTATGGTACGCCCATACTCGCTTATTTTCTATTTCAATATTGATGTCTTCACTTATTTATAAGATAGATGGCTATATAATATCACTAATATCGTAATTAGGTCGTATTTCTATGTTTACTATATAATAAAATCTGAACAATATTGGGTTTCAGAATTATATAAATTTTGTAATTATTTTAATTACATTAAAATATTACCTTTTATAAATTAGGTATGGATTTTATTAATTAATAGTGTAATCAATATTTGATAAAATACATATTTTGTAATTTATAGATAATTATATATTAAAAATAATTATAAATTTCATAAAACAATTAGATTTCTTTAGAATGATAATATATAGATTAATTTATGAATAAATTATAATAAATAATATTTATTTTGTAATGTGTTATTGAGTTAATTTGAAAGTATGAATAGTTAAATATGGTTAATTTATTATAAATATTAATAATTTATTATTTATGAATATTTTTATTAAAATTAATGTGACTGGTCTTAATATTATACATGTATTATGCTTATGTATATTAATGCATTTTAATATAGATAATTATCTATATTAATGCATATTCTTTTTGGATTATTATAATAATCCAAAAAGAATATTATTTAAAAAATATGAATATGAACCATATTAAATAATTAAAAAAATAATTTAGCGATAAAATTATTATTCATTATTATTTTAAAAAATAAGTATATACTTTAATATTTAAATTTATCAATATTTATATATATATGCACTTTTATTCAGACTAAATTTCAAGAGAAGAAGAGCATAGATGAAGATGACCTATTTGTACAGTGTGATTTCGACGGAGAAGACAAACAGACAGACGAGAGACTGAGATCTAAGTCTACATCTGAAGAAGAGGAGATCACACATCATGAGGTTATCATCGTCGTAGGGAGTACTAGACATTAACGTAGGTCTAGTTGAATAGAGATCAGCATTCACTAAACAACACTTATTTATTAGTCTATTAACCACTGTTTCGTGTATTCGTAATGTTTCAATAGAGATTGCATATAATCCATGATTTGATTATTTATTAACTCTATTGAATTATATAGAAAGAGAATAGAATAAAACAAATTAATGAGGTTAAAGTTAAAGCTTTCTTTATCATTTTCTTTCTTTAATTAATAAGCATTCTCAAAGGGCATCAATAAATACATATAGTATATATTTAAGATTTACCGCTATTAGATATAGGTCATAGTGTCAACATCGATGAAGTATGATCAATATTATATACATTATTGCAAGCAATAATAAAAATTAAAATCTCTATTCATGTGTGTATAAAGATGCATTCACATCAACACATATAGCCATATATCGGGCTCTATATTTATAGATAGATATCGGCTGGTTTAAATTATTTTTAGAATAGTTTTAGAATATTTATAAAATATCAGGCAAGTTATTTGAAGAAAATTGTAATAAGTTGAAATAAATAATTTAAAGCATCAAATATCTAGTTATAAAAATAGGGCCCATTATCGGTCTGTATTGTTAGTTATGAACACGGCTTACATCAGGTGTTCAAGGGGACGCCCTACATTCGTTTGGTTTACATGTTTAGAATTCTATTAAGTATTATATAGAAATCTATTTAACTCAAGAAATATTCACTTGTATATATCACATTTTTTATTTTTTTTGTAATCTATTAATAATATTCCATATTTTTATATTATCTATTGAAATGTATAGATGTTTACACATCTTTATGTTATACGTTTCTAAAAAAAATACTTGAGTTATATTGAAAAAATTAAGGAAAAATATTCAATTGTAAAAAAGTTAATAGTAGTCAGAATGGGTCAAATTGATCAAAAATAATTATTCTGAGTAAATCAAGTTTAAAATATAATATATGAATATAAACAATATGAATATACAGGTAAAATAATATAATATATGAATATAAACAATATGAATATACAGGTAAAATAATATAATATAAACAAAATGAATAATGTAATGAACATAATTTAAACACCATTTAAAAGATAATATTTAAAGTATTATAATTTTACATTAATAAAAAAATTGAAAATCAATTTTTTTTCTGAAAAAAACGAATGTAGTGCGTCCCCTTAATAACAATATTATATATTAGAGTTGTAAACATTCAAGTCGTCAGGGCCATGTCTCGAATCCTAGTAATGAAATGTCGAGTCCATTTAACAATTTATGAAATCGAGTCCCTATAGTTGATTTCCGAGTCGAGTATTTAAATCAAGACTCTAAAACCAATTTAAAACTGTACATAATACATATGTAAACTTTGAACTTAGGATTTATGTTTTCTATAATTTAAAAAAATGTATTAAGATTTGATGGCTTCGAAGCCTTGCATGTATTTGATATTTACAACCCTATTGTATTGCATTATATTATACATTATGTATAATATAAGTTGACATTGAAGTAAGGTAACAGTATCACTAATAGTAATGTTACAGTAACGTGTGTGAAGTATAATAAGGTACCAGTACCAGTATGGTAAGCTAACTTGACACTGTAACGATGTGTACGCAGGTGACTACAGACTCGGATGACATCGAGAACATCACACTGAACGTCATCCGTACGATTAACATGCCCGCTAAAGCTAGCCATGGTGGCACATTGGCTAAAGGAGAACGCTCTTCGGCCTCTCCTATTGGTTCAGATGCCGTCTCCGAAGGTTTCCTTTATACCGACGCTGCGGTGATTTCGTTATTTCACCGGTGGGTGTATATACCGATATCATATAATACCATATTGGCTGTAAATACGAACATTTAAATTTGAATCGACTGTTTAGTTTATGTAGCTTATTAATTGCATACTACCTAACAGATACTAAACATACTACACATATTATATCGATAACACAATTAGCATACGAATATTCAGAATGTGGTACTCTATCCTACAACATCAATTCCATAATTATCTCTTAGTGCCACCTTTAATATATATTTATATTAAGTATATTAGGATATGTTTAATATAGCTTACAGTTAATTAATTTACTAAACTATGGACTAGTTATACTAAACTATAGACTGGTTGTACTAAACTATGGACTAGTTGTACTAAACTATGGACTGGTTGTACAGTTTAGTATTCACATGAATACAATAACATATTTATTTGTCAATCAATGATATAAAATTCAAACACCATTTAAAAGGGTATATACACGAGTAAAAAATAGAATTCAAGAATAATTATTTGTATAATAGATAGAAACATACTTCTTATCTCGAAACCATGGTATATATATATATATAATATATTATATATATATCGTATATTCATTAAATATTAACGAATATTGAAAATATTTAAAATTTATTTAGTAAAGATTCCCGAATCAAGAATAATTATTACTTATTATTAAATAATGATTGTATTAATTAGCTATAACACTACACAACACTATCTCCACTCAAGTCTCTTGTCAATCATTCTCGAAAGCGAAGTCAGAAACAGAAGATGCAGCAAAGATTACGAAACCCAGCAAACGCAAGAGAGGAAGAAGCGAGCGATTAAGTTTGTATATCTGTTTAGTGTAGTCTGTGAAACGTACAAAATGTTTGATTGATAATTTATTTAAACAAATACATAGTCGAAAATATAAAGTATCACTATTTGCTAACGATAACATACGTTATATTTTTATATATATAGAAATTAAAAAGAATAATATGTAATTAAAAAATTAGAACGTTTTACAGTTACCGTAAAAATAATTGAAAGTAAAATAAATTATATAGTAAAAATAAACAAAAATAGAAATAAAATACATTATTTTGTAAGTGGCATCGAAATATTTAATTTCTACTTAAACTTTATAGAATTATTCTTATATTTGTACCCTTTATTAGTAATACATTATTAGTTATATAGTTGAATATTTAAATGATATATTTTAAATATATTATAAACAGAACATGTTAAAAAACAAATAAACCAATACTAGAATGAAACAAACAAATAATGTTATACTTATCAAAATCTGTTGATACATAATGTCTATATATTTCATAGGTACCAAAGATTGTAAAGATTCAACAGCGAAGGAATCTAAGCGCAACACCCGCAGATCTACCGTCAAAGATTAACGCTACCAATGTTCTGTTCTCACTGTTATTTTAACTACTATTTTATATTAGATTACATTCTAGGTTGAATAAATATTTTACATTTTATTATTTTTACATGATATGATAATAATATGATAAATAGAATATTTCGATTATAATGTACCTTATTATAAATAGTAGTTAAATTTATAAAATAATTCTCTTTATATTAAATATTTCATTAAATGTAACAAATATAAAATGAATATATTATATTCAATTATTATTATGATTTATTTCATTTTTTATACCACTACAAATTTAAGATTATATAAATTAAGACTAATTATTAATTTATAAATATATAGATATGCATAAATATTACGTTTTCAAACTAATTTATATTTGGAATAACATGTTTACTAATTGATAATTTGAGAGTAAATTAATACTTATATATTGATTAGTATTTAAAGGTTAATTATTATATAATCATAAACACAATTAAACAATTAAATGATACACATAAAAAAACTAATTATAAACTAATTAGTTATATTTCATGTGTAAATTAGCAATCTCAGGATAAATTATATAATTGATTAATTATATCAATTTATGCAAGTGTAAATTAGCATTTATACCATTTTGGATCTTTATTTTAAAATTAATATTTAGTAATTGGTTAAAATAACAAGTAAATTTAAAAGTACTAGATATATTAAATATTTTATTATTATCGAAATAGATTCTATTTATATTTTAATAATCAATATTTCTAAATCGAATAACATAATTGCATACGTAATTCTTGCGCGCAAATATCGAAATAGGATTACATGACAATTAGATCGTTTTATTTATAGAAAATCATTTTATTATTATTAAATAAATAATAGCTACTTTTACTTATTATTTTTTACTTTATGGGCTACTTCAGGGTCAATTTGTATTATATATATTAATAAACTTTAATCTCCCAGAGTAAATAAATATATATAATACACTACAATTTAATAAAGATATATTCATATTATAAATAAGTAATTCATATTACACAAGTAGGCTAGTAAAATAGCCAAAGTACAATATATATATATTTCACATGTATATTAGAGATACTTGTTTCTAGAAATAGAATTGTTTACATTGTTATACACACAATGGCCGATAAGAAACACGACAAGGGGTATAACGAAATGGTATTGTTTTTTGTATGATTCCGTATCAATATTAGTTCAGTATTTGATTACTCTATTAATACTGTATTTCGACCTATATTATCTATAGACTATAGCTAGAAAAACAGCACTCTTTCTGCAGACTATTGCTTATTCGTAGTAAAGGAACACCTATGTAATATGAAATAGGATATATATTTACTTGTATACATAAATATGTGTCTTATTGATGTATTAATACAAATGTAGTTATTGATAATTACAATGAATTTGTTATGACTAATATAGGCCAATTTCCAACTATGTAATCAAATAATATTAACTAATTTGAATATAGATAATACATAATATAAATATAGTTTGATATGCTATATATATAATATATATGTTTATAATATATTCAAATTATTGGTAAATATCTGACAATTATTTCGATCATTACGTACATTATGTAGCTAGTATTTACCTTGTATATGTATCTAGTATTTACCTAATTGTTTACGAATACTTTGTTCCCTCAATATTTATCCTTCAGTAACATATTTTGTTATTCTGCTTATACTGATTTATTCACAATATAAAGTTTTATCTCGATTTTAGAATTTATTTATTTTGTGTGAGTCTTTCATCCCATTCAGGAACTTGATGATATTATTATTAACTCATAAACATATGGCTCTAATTTCCCTTCGAAGCAGATATCATATTAAGGCATCTATGGATTAACGAAAACATATAATTAACGTATATACAATTATATAAGATTATTTCTGATTAACCTCTATACTACCTTAGCTCTGACTAGTTCCAAGTGGTTTCCTAGAATACCAGAGTTGTCTACTTCTTGTGGTGGTAAATATAATAATGTGACTCAGTTAACGTCTATCCACATTCCTCAGTATCGTTATCTCTTTCTTTACATTCGATGTTACCCCGTAACATACTGCAAGAATTTACATCTGATCATGATAACACACTAATATTATTCTCCTGCTGATGCTTTTACATTATCTGCAAATCGTAGGTTTAATATGTTCTGCTAAACAAATACAATAGTTTCTTTATAATAATAATAATAATACATTTTTATTTAGATATTTATTTAAAAGTAATGAACAATTCTCTATTGTAATCATAATGTATATGAGAACGGTACAAATAATTATATTAACATATATTTGTTCAGTCTTTTTCTGAAGATTGAAATAAAGGTGCATTTCTTATAACCAGATACATCATGTTCCATATGTATGATTCTCAATAATATTCGTCAATAATACCTCAAGTATAGCATAGTAAGCAACCTTGGTTAACTTTCAACTAGGTGACATTATTATCAACATTGGTAATCATTATCCAGTAGAACCCATATGGTACTATACTGGTTACAATGTGACATAGAAATTGTTAGTTATACCAGTTTACAACTTATAGTGATATTTGTATTGTTATACGAAATGATAGACGTTATCAACTGTATTTTAAGTTGGAATATATATTTGCATTACATTCTTATGATATCATTCATACTTTTCATATATCAATTATATATGATATATAATAAAATCCATAGGTTAAATATTTTTACAATCCTGCTACTTATTTCTTGAACATGGTTTGTTCTTCAATAATTATTATATATTTTCGAAAGATTTTTGGATCAATTTTTTAAAGATTATTCTCAATATATTTTACATGAATGACTTCTAAATCTAATGATAGGGTGGTTTTTGCATTGTGGTTATGGATTTTATTCATAATATAGTGTATATTCTTGTTTTTTAGTGTACGTTATATGAATACTTTCAATAACTAGTCCTCATCGATACGTTAGTAGTTCTGGTCGTGTGTGTATATAATCAACATAGGCATATTTAGTGATATTATACATAGATCCTATATATATAGAAATATTGATGTATGATTTCATAGTTACATTCTTATATTGTATAATTATAAGTTATACTGTTTTGATAATATTCATTTTGATAGACGTATAATTTGTGACATTATTCTCTCCATATCTCTCTTATAAACTATTTAAAAGAAGTTCTATATATCTCCAGTTAAAACTTTTATAAAAGTAAGATTCTAAACTATATTCCACTTTTTGCCTGATTCTTTTCATATATTCTTGTTTTTATACTTCTCTAAAATCCCAGTAAACCAAAATCAGATAATTGCCAGCTAATATCTACTTTTTATCCAGTAAATTGCTGGCTGAAATTAGGAAACTTCGCCAGCTATTAGCTGTCTATTTTTAGATAAATGTTCCACCATATGGGATAATTTATCTGAAAATTGTCAGATATTATCTGTAGAATTTGAGATAAATTATTTATGAGCTAGATAACTTATCTAACAATTGTCAGATATTATCTGTATAAATTGAGATACATTTTCTACTATATAAGATAATTTGAGATAAATTATGAGACACATTTTCTCAAATTATCTGTGATTTATCTGACATTATCTGATTTTGGTTTACTGGGATGAACTTTAAATATGTGATTTTCTTTTCCTTAGTATAACTTTTATAGGCACTATGAAAATGGTATGATACCATCCTACATCCAAATGTGAACATACTTATACTTATAGCGAATCCCGTGTTTTTCTTAATATGTACCTTATTTGCATGTACCATTTATGTATCGAAATATTATATTTAATATAGTGAATTTTATTTAGTGTTTCTATTTAATTTAATTAAGTTAATATGGTCTATGATTTATAATTTATTGTAACTATAATAGTTTCTTGATAGAGTATTGACTAGAACTAAGTTAGTTAAGTCATTAAATTAGTCATTGTATCATTTCTAGTATATTAAATAATGATTATTACAATCTATATAATATTTCATTAATAGAGTGATTTTATGATTGTCAATATACCCGAACTAATATTCAACTTGGTCGAAAACTACCGTTAAGATGGGTAAATGTGTATACATATTATGAATTTCATATCCATTATTTGGTTTTTAAATGTTTATAATCTTATTATTATGTATAAAAAAATAAAAAAATATTGATGGTTGGTTTCATATGCGAATGTAATTTCAAAATTACATGGTACATATAGGAAAAGTTAACATGTAAGAGATAGGAAAATATTGTAACAACGCAATATATATATTTATAATATTCGTATTGATATAAAAATTTACAATATCTTAATACTACAATAAAACAATTTAAATATCATGTTAAAATATTTTTAATAATTTTTTCCTAGAATTTCAAGAAGTTTAAATATTTTTTTAATTTTTTTCAAGAAATCCAAACATTTTTAATTTTGCATAATTTATTAATAATAATAACATATAGATATAATATAAACTATTAATATAATGAAGTAAGTGGCATACTTTGAAAAAAAAAGAAGGATTGATAAGTTTTTTTTACGAATATACGTATTTTATTAAGAAAAAAAGTATAAAATTTCGAAGAAAAAATACTCGCTATATTAAAAAAATCAATATTTTTTTTTGTGTTTTTATGGTAAATAACTATTTCATTAATCATATATTAAAGTTTGTAGATTTCATTTTCGAAATTTAACAGATAATGAAAGAAATAATTTTAGGTTTTTTTTTAAGAAAATTGTATTACTTTTTTTAATGAATATTTTATATACATAAATAATAATATATATAACAGAACAGAAGAATTAATTTATATAAGAATATATATTGAGAATAATATAGATAAACTTCCTAAACATATATAATATACTATAATACAAAATGTTAATGTTAAAATTAAAGCTACTGATTTATATTCATACATAAAAATATAAAATATATATATAGATATATAAAAATATTATCAAAATAATTAACTCTATGTACATGCTATGCTATGTACAAAGCTATGTAATGTCGTTATATCATTATGTTCACATGCTATAACTAACCGCATCTATTTATAAATACACCAAAATAAATATTGAAATACACCATTAGTAATCAATGATTACTATAGTAATTATAGTGATTATAGCCAAGACCTCCTATAACCTCGAGGTTATAGGAGGTCTTGTTATAGCAAAGATCGTCCGAAGGACTTTGTAGTATCTTTGATTATAGTAGGTCTAGTAGGTATATTAGGTATAGTAGGTATAGTAGGTACCTAACTATAATGATTATAATCATATATCTTATTTATTTATTTTTATTTAAGTAAATAATGTAAAGTATATTTGCTAAACTACAGCATTCACCTTTGAAATAAATAATGTATAACATACTAGGTACCTATATGTAAATATACATTCGTTGTAAAAATAATAAAATAAATATGAAATATAGTTTAAATATTTAGCAGCTTAACATAAATGTATACTTCTTAGCTTTGTAATCTGTAATATATTATACATTAATTGTGAATTTAAAACAAATATTTTTTAAATTATTTTTATAGTAAATTAATTTATTTAATCAAGATTATTTTTTTTTAAATTTAAAATTAATTTAAATTTTTTTTTAAATTCATATAAAAAGTTGAAAAAAATATGTTTTAAAATTTTTATTTTGTTATTACATATAATGCAAAATCATATTTAAAATAATATGTGAAAAAAAATATATAAAAATATTGAATATTAGGTGATCAACATTGAATTACAAAAATATCTTTATCTTTTACATGTAATAGCTGTCTGAATTAATTCCCTAAAATCTGGCCATTCTTTTGCCCATAACTTTTTTATTATTAATAATATCAAAAAAGTAAAATATGAACCTAATATTACTTTTTCCTCCTCTTTCCAATGAAATTAATAATTTTATTCTAGTTAAAAAATAAAAAATATCATTGTTATACCTAACATGAAACATAACAACATACTACTAACATGCACACATATCAAATATATGGTTACAAATATATCCATCTCAGTTTTACCATTTCTACCATTAAATACTTTGAAGTTTGTGTTTTTTTAAACTTTATTGGCGTTTGTATATATACATTGATCTTATTAATTATAGATGTATCAGACATAATTAGTATACCCAGCTACAACAGTAAGAGCAGCATAATAGCAGCATAACATCATATGAGCCTCAAATGTTTACATTGTGCTATTATGCTGCTATTAAATGTATATTATGCTGCCATTATTATGCTGCTATTAGCATAATGGCAGCATAATAGCATGACAAATTAATAGCAGCATATTAGACATTTAATAGCAGCATAATGGCAGCATAATACCACAATGTAAACATTTGAGGCTCTAACATATGCTGTTATGCTGCTATTATGCTGCTGAAATTGTATATACAATGTATATTATACATACTACATATACTATGTAAATATATGTGCGGATAATTATATACACTAATTGGTATGTGCGGATATATGGTTGTGGGTTTTAGTATTGCGGGCGTTGCATGTGCAGGATATTTCATTTTTCAATGTGCGGACTTCGTCCAGCTACCCGTCATTTATATATATATACTGGCGTAAAACATTTAAATGAGTAGGTAAATTAGTAGATTGCATAAACCCTCTTTAATAAACTCTTTTAATTGTATTTTAGTACGTAGATTCATTATAAATATAATTATATAGCTTTATTTATGATTAAAAATGTATTAATACATTTTTAAATATATATATAGGGTATACTAGAATTTTTTTTAGATTTAAAAAAATCCAAATTTTAAAATCATTTTCGCAGGCTCTGAATGACCATATTTAAAATTTTTTTGCAAATTCATCTTGAGATTATATAGATCAAAATATGAATTAATAATATGATAGGAAGAAGATCGACCCATCTTAACTACCGATGTCGATAACTTTTTTATATACAGATATGTGCGTTAAAAATATATTGTACATTTGGTGTTTCGTAAATCATTGTTTTTAGTTTTCTCAATAAACAAACATTGGTTGAATAAATAATTCCATATAAAATTATAAATTATTTAAAAAAATTATCAAATAGAAAAATATTATAGGTATGTTTAATTTATAATTACTAAATATTAATTATTATAATTGATTAAAATGGTATGTTAAAAACTACTACATTTAAATCCTATTTAAATTAAAGGATTAAAATAAGTTACTAATAATTTATTATTTTTATTAAATTGCGTAGCGGATAATAATAAATGGACGTGGTTACAATTTTAGTATTCATCCGCATTTAACAATTACTATAATCTGGCGTGGTTCTATTTACGAAGGAATATATATATATATATATATATAAATATATATACAAACTACTAGTTGAACTAGTTTATATGTTATACATAGTTACTATGATAGTTACTATGATAGTATACGAGACACATTTTCACTGTGACTCACAGTGTGACTCACAGTGACAGACAATAATACTTATATGCCGAATCATATCATAACGACGCCGTCGGACGGATTGAAAAATAAACATGCGTCATTGGCTGGTGATGGGCGTGGTTTATTTGTGGTGTTTGATAATATATTAGTAATTTCAACCAATTAGAAGCATTTGATTACGTATTCAATATCATAATTCTAGACTAAGTAGTATACTATATTCTGCATTGTTTAAATATAAATACAATTATATTTGTTCATATGATTATTATATCAGTTATGTAGACAAAATAATAAATTTATCTTTCTTATCTTATATTATATCCTATTTGTATAGTTACTATACTATACTATACTATAATAGTATATTTATAATAGCGTAATTTTTATTAAATTTATAATATATATATATATTATAATATAAAATAATTATATACTCGTTACACCCACGTAATATTATATGAACAAAAATACAATTTATATTAGAGAAAATACACTAAACACTAAATGTAGAGCATACTATAGTCTATAGACAAGCGAGATAGGCATATATACTAGTACACTAAGTATTTATATATATATATACACATATATTAGGCCCATATAAATGTGTCTAGGGTATTACGTTAACAAAGGCTGCCCAATTGTAGTATAGATGCGTTCATCGCTTACACACACTAAGCCACACCCAATGCCCGCCACAAACGCTTGTTTATTTTTAAAGCCGCACGTTATGAATCATAATGTATGATCGTAGACGAGTTGATCACAACGTATGGTAGCCATGGTAGCGATGTGATCTACGGCTCCCCTTCCACGCTTATTTAACATTTAATATCTACTCACAATTATATATACAATATAAATAGCTTATAATAGGCAATGATTCGCTTACTGTGTGCAAGAAAATATATAGTTATTAATAATAACATACATATATATATTAGAATGTACATGTATAAAACTCATATTAATACAAATATAGTTCTATGTTTATATACTTATATATACAAATATGAATATTTAATTGTAATATATAATATATTACATCTCATATATATTATAATAATATTTGTAGCTTTATATATATATAGACTATATAATATAGTATGTGTATTAAAATACTCTTCTCTTATCATATGTTATCTATGTGCTATATCTATAGACTATAGCATACATATATAAATACGAGTACATTTTAAATAATATAACATGATCACGAAAATATTAACAAAATTAGATGCCGTGAATATGGAGACTTAGATTACGATGTTTATATCAATTACTGCCATATTTTCCAATGTCAATTAATTCAGCATAATTTAAAGATAACCTTTTTTTCTTGCTAGCTTTCTCTGAGTAATTTAATATGATATTTATTTACTTTTTTATTTTTCAAGCATTAAAATATCATGTAATTAACATTTCAAGTACAATTAATATCCTTATATTTATAGCGTAATAAATAAATTGATATATAAAATTTAGGAAAATATAATAAATATATTTATTCTCGTATAACGTACGTAACCTAGTGAAAGCTTCGTACATATCGTAAAGATTATCGATATCGATATCGACGTTAATATTTACGTTTCATCGATGCACGATCGCGAATGTATATATACGGGTGCGCGTGCGAATCCAGTGAGATAAGCGCAGCACGTAAAGACCTGGCCGAGTAAAAAGTGTAAACGATATTTCTAAACGCGCCGCCGCTAAGTAAATATTGACAGTCGGCGCGTCGTCGGCCTACTTAATCGTCTAGTATAAATAGGACGCCGGTCGTGCCGTCTTGCCATTCGCACTCTCGCATTAGTACACGCGGCTATTCACCGACCCCCACCGACCCCGTCATGCATTTCAACAGCACCGTATCGAGCCTTCGCCGTCGCTCTTGCTCGTTCGTAGCCGACCGTCTCCGAGGCCTGAACCAGTCAGCGGCGATGCAGCATCGCATCGAGGCGACCACGCATCGCTTCACCGAGATCATACAGGCCGCGCTCGTGTCGTCGGATACGCTCACTAACGAATTGCAGCGACAGCTCGACATGCAGCAGACAACGCGCCGTTCGTCGGTCGCCAACGTCATGACGACGCCCGTTCTGTACGCGAACAACCGACAACCCGAAGAACCGATTGTTATCGATATACAGGAGATGGATAACGCGGACATATCACCCCTCGAACCGCCACCGCCGCCCCCCTCGAATCGGAACGTACCGGAACAACCTCCTCAACAACAACAACAAGCGCAGAACTCGGCCCTATCGCAGTTGCACTCGCTGTATCTGCCCATTCAAGGGGTGTTCCCGTTCGCAGCGATCTGTATCGCTAAACTTGTTTTCGACCACCGCATGGGTTGGTAGTTAGAAGCTTTCAGCCGACAATTTTCAATTTATAATATAAATAATAATCGTGTAAATATCTAAATAGTATATAATAATAATAATAATAATAATAATAATAAATATTTATTAGAAGAAAGTTGAACATTTTTTTCGTATGAAGTATATAAATTAATTATATTGTTATTTCCTCTAAAGGGCTTCAGATAAAGATCAATATCTTTTCTATGCCGTCGCCCGATAAATATATATTTATAATTATATATATACATAATAATAATACAAATTATTTATTAAAGTTTTTTTATCTTTTGTAGTCTATACTAAAATATATATGAAAATAATATATGTTCTTACTTCTGCTAAATAAGACTGATCTTACCTATGCTTGTCACCCACTAAATGTATATAAATAGTTAATATATATATATATATTTATAGTCATATAAATAATCACTCGCCACCGTAGGTTTGCTGATGCTGATAGGCCTGTACGGCACGTTCCACCATGCGAACACTGCGCTCATGCGTAACATAGTGGACGCTAGAACAGTCACCAGGGGGAGCCAGTGCTCTCAACGCGGCGGGGTCATCAAGAAGCTGTGCGGTCTGTTCCGACGCGAGGCTTTCCTGTTGTCGAACGTCTGGATCATCCTGTTTCTGGCGTTGAACATCTTCCTCGTGTACTTCATGTTCTCCGATGAGAAACTGCACAACAGGTAGCCTAATTATGGTGCTTCTTTTTTAAATACTCTATCGTTTTGAATTCCCAACAAATGTTGTATTCGAAGTAGTGATTTTATAATAGCGTAACTACACATATATATACATATATATATATACACTTATTATGATTATCTAATTGTTATCTATTATTATTAACTTATTATTATTTTCTTCCCGCACCGATGATAGTCTATGGCCCTATTTTAGTGCATAATAAATCGTATATCATCATCATATATAATAATATATAATATATATAATATATAGAAATCACAATCTATAGAATATGAATCTATATATGTGTCTATATATGAGAGAATATGAGTCATAAATATTATTTAAATTAAAATAATGTGTAATATTGCATACATTTATAAGTAGTAATATTAATATAAATATTAGTATGGATATACAATTATGTTGCACGAATATTCTTAGAATATTATATTATATTAAATATATAATAACATATACTATATATTTATACTATTTACATGTATATTAATACAATCTCTAATTCGAATAAGAATTATGCAGGCGTAGCTTATTTTTAAAATCGCGAGGCATTTGACAATAATGCATAAGAATAAAAATTGTGTGTGTTTAAAACATGTTTGTTGTTCCACCTAGTGGGCTACAACATAATATTGAATATTTGCTATCACTGTCGCCCATATTGTACGCAATAATAGATGCAGTAATTTCGATACATAGTTTTTTAGTCGACGCTTTATTCATTTCTCCTTTATTCTCGCTTTATTCACTTCTGCGTACGTGCTTTACTACTCAAGGTGTAATTGTTGTAGCGTGGACTACCTACCTACCATTATATGCAATGTATCAACTAACAGTCCATATGATCAACTATCCTGCTACAACAAGCAACCCTCTGGTCGCTATACACCTTACGATTGTGTGCCTCACTTTACAAAGTGTGACATTAAAACTTGTAATGTTAGACGATATCCACCCCCCACAACTTCATTATAAGCAATATATATATTTATCTATATAAATTCATTAAATAAAACAAATAATATGGTTATCCTACCATACTATGATTATTGTTATCACATATTATTAATAATTAATGTATTTATATATAATACCTGATCGGTAATATCTCGTAACATAACGTACCTCCATGTAGTATGTGCACCCCTAACTAAAGTTATTACCCCCTCTATACAACTATTGTTACCCCCCCCCCCATAGTCTGATGTTTACCCTACCCGACGTTGCCGATAACTACCACCACATATCGCTGTGGACCATGATCTGGGTGGTAGGGGTTACAGACTTCATCATCAGGTTCGGCACCATCATCGTGAAGACCTTCGTTACCATGACCCCTGAGTTCATCATCGAAACCAAGCACAAGGTTAAAGTTCACACAACGATGTTCCGTAAACCTTCCACGACTTAGTAATATTTAATCAAATTATATTATAACATTAATCTGAATATTAATATTTCATTAAAATAATAAAATTAAATTATTAATATGATTTTTTTTAAATATAATGATATTTAAATTCATATTAATTACTTTCTAAGTCTAAATTTATTTTAATACTTCTATATATTTATTAAATCTTAATATTCAATTATTCCGTATATATAATTAATAAAAATGTACTTTGAAAATAATTTTAATATATTCTCCGATATTATTTAAAATTACTTAATAATTATTGTATTATATTTATATATCATATATTAAATTAATACATATCAATTATTTTAATCATATATTAGTTTATTAAATATTCATATTACATTTGCAAATAAAACTCTACTTCTAGACAATTTCTATAGATTTACGCATATTAAATAATCTATTTTATTTCAAAGAAGAACAATTATTATAGAAACTCCAGCCTACACTATCTTAGCGAAATAGTAACAAATTAAGTAAACTTTCCTCCACTTTAAACTAATTATAGATATAAATGTAATAATGATTTAAAGATTACTGATTAAATATACATATTGACCTAGAGTTAATTTTCTTTAGTAAAGATTATCTTAGTCATAAGCATATACCCATATATGGGCATATATGGGCATATATGGGCATATACATCTATTAGGTTTAATTTCAATAATGAGTCTAGTACATATGAATCCACTCTTCCTAAATATTAGTCTGTTTATTAGTAATATTATATATTAGAACATTATAATTGAATAGAATTCCTACTGTATTTTTAAAATAGGGATAATATTATGAACTTATTGATTTAAATTTTATTATTCTCTATATTTAATTCTAAATATATATGTAGTTGTATTCCTATAAATTGAATATCTATCTATTATATTCATCATCATCATAATATTACACTACAACCTGTGCGACCTTGCAGGGTCGATACTACATGCTCGTGGAGAGGTTATCTCACACGTATCGCAGTCTCACCCCTATAGTACCCTGGTTGTCTTACCTCTACGATATCGGCACAGACTCTAACATGTACTTCTCCATCATTACTGTCATCGCCTACGTTATATTCAAGGTTAACCCCATTGTATCTAGCCTAACCCCCATATAGTTTACCCTATACTAAAGGTTAACTCCATTATAACTAGCCTAACCCCCATATAGTTTACGTTATATTCAAGGTTAACCCCATTGTATCTAGCCTAACCCCCATATAGTTTACGTTATATTCAAGGTCAACCACATTATGGCTTATATCGTTTAACATTATTAAACCTATCTCCACACAGGCGTTATCTATATATAACCTAATGAAGGAGGTCAGCAAAATCATCACAAGTTTCAGAAATAATAATGTTAGCTTCATACCCCTACTACTACCACCACTACGATTACCATTATTACTACTACCACCACAACTAATACCTTAACCACAATTACTACCACCACCACCACCACTAGCACCACTATTACTACCACCACCACCACTATTACTACTAATTCTACCACCACTACTATTACTACTACTACTACTACCACCACTACCACATATACAAATATATCCCTGTTTACATGCACGCTTGTACACAGGGCTACGGTATCAAACCTACTGAAAACGAGTTGAACGTCATCGAACATTGCTGTCCCATATGTCAGGATAAGATCAGCGAACCCGTAAAGCTGTCCTGCAACGTAAGTACACTATTGCTGTAAGAACACTAGCTATCCTGTAACATGTAGTACTATCTGTTTGTTGTATTACGCATACAAATTGATACCTCAAGAAGGCATATACATGTTATAACTGTGATGGTTACAGAGGACAATACAAAACAAATATACACTATTTTTTCTTGTGTTTTGATTTATCGTTTATTAAGTTCTCGATAAACACAAGAACTGCCTGGAGTCGAACCGGGACATCTCGCTTACTATCTTCCCCACAAACAATTCATACTGAACTCAAACCGTCAACTATGATTAGTAGATATCTACAATCATCTTATTATTACATACGATTTCAATCTTGTGACCACAATTCTACCGTGCGGTAAAGTAATGGTATTACCGTTTTATAGCTTGTTAATGTAACACCACGGTACTAAATTGGTAGACTACCATTTCTCTACCGTTACTGTAGTTATTGTTTGTCGTATTTGACTGTTCCACTAAGTCATAGACACCAGGTTACTTATATCCAACGTAAGTATTACTATAGCTTATATAACACACCACGATATCATTACGCTAGTCCTATATGCACACTAACTCCCCCCCCCTCCGACCCCACACAGCATATATTCTGCGACACCTGTATCTCTCACTGGTTCGACCGTGAGAAGACCTGTCCCATGTGCAGGAAGTCCATTGTGGAACAGCCCCAATACAGGGATGGTTCCACGTACAACATTCCTATCATGTGTTAACCCCCACGGGTGGGTGTTAGCCGAGGGGTAGATTGAGAGTTAACATGGCGGTTGGCAGCAAAGGGTTATTAACTCTGTATTAACAATAATTATTTATTGCGTCTTTTTATTCTATATACTTAATATTGATATTGATATTGAGATGTGCACGACTTCATATGTGTACGTATTTGTTTCCTCTCGATTACATATTAAATGTTATTATAAATCTCGATATTTATATATATATACATATGTATTATGATTATTTTTATTATTATTATTATTACATAATATAGTACAACATATATTTCAGAAAAGATTTATTTGAAATAAAAGTTTACTTTAAATTACTTCTATTTATTACTCGTAAAATTGAAAATACTTACGCACAAAACTAATGATATTGCCATGAAATGTTGTAATTAACATAACTCATATTTACATATAAATATTCAATTGTGTATACTTTGTCTTTACTGTTATCTATAATTTGTTTGTATTTCAATTATTAATTATTATATGATATATATTAGTTAATAGTTAATTTTAATGCAGTTTGTTATTCAAATTATGCAATTAAAAATATCGGTATTTCTAATAATTATACATATTTTAATATTCTTTATTGAAATATCAATCACTAATTTATTAGATATAGTAAGAAATAAATATTTTGAGTTTGAACAATATATCTACTAACATTTAGCTCAGGGTATATCAAAAGTAATTGATAATTAATAAATGATATTCATAATTAAAACGCTTTATATGATTATAATCAAAATTATATATATATATATATAAACTAGTAAAAATGTAAAATATATATATTTATGTATCTGCAGATCCAATGTCATAGTTTGTTTGTTATCTCTATCTGTCTTTTGACCAATGATAATAAATAAAAGTAAGGTAAATAAATAAGCATAAAATACATTTGTTGTAAACATCTCTTAGTGTGATACCTACAAGTTATATAAACAAGTAATGTCAGCATAGAATTATTTAAAATTTTGAAATCAGTCAATGACATTACCACTAATTGTACCCATTAGTAGAGCATAAGTTCCACCATAAGTTCCTGCACCATTACTACTATAACATTCGTTTTTAAATATCACAACAACATCTATAGATAACATTACTATACAATATAGATACCAAATTTTAACTCGACTTCACAAATAATTATAGCCAACAGAATATAATAAATTGTATTACGCCACTAATATATTTACTAAATAAATACACACTAAATACACCTATTGAGACTAAAATAATCACACAAAAAGACAATTATTTCCAGAATAGTACACCTGAATAACGTATGAAAAAAAGAACGAATTAAAAAAATAATCAACCCCCTATAGACTTAATAAAATTAAAATCCCTTCGATCTAAATATCGGCATGAATATTAATTCATAATACAGAAAGAATATAGAATAAACTAATGGCAATTTCATGATGCAAGAAATACATTTAAAATTTTATATAATAATAAATAAAAACAAAGTAAACCATATTGACATAACCCATGATGTTTTCTGTGACTACTTCACTAATCAAATAATTTATATTATAACAATTATCAGATTATAAACCATTTATTTATGATGTAATACTAACTGTACACTTTTAACTGACTTTATATCACCCATTATCACCCCATGAAATACATATATCTAATCTATGAAAACATCTCTTTTAAAGTACTTAACTTATTGAGATTATTTTGATTTGAAAATTGCATACTAAATTACATACTGAATTCGTAATTTTTTTAAAAGAAAAACTCCAAAATTACAATATTTCTACACCCGGAAGCACACATAATAAACAACACTAATACAGATACTGCTAAAATGATTAAATTATATAAAATAGATAATCCATACCATTTAAGACTACTTTGTATAGCTAAGGCACTTATCGTTTCCCAATTAGATAACTTTTCAATTTATAAATGACTACAAAAATCATTCTATAAATAGAATTATAAAATCTATAACTAGCAATATGTGTATTTTGTGTAAAAGTCGCATGCATAGTTAGTAACTATTAGTTACTTAATGCACACTAATATATTCAACATATTCATATTGTGATATAATAATAATGACTCGTAGTCTAAATATAACTAATAATAATATTTTCATTATTATTAATCTATAAATTTGTTATATAAATAAAATTTAAATTTGTTAAAAATATAATTGATTCAAAAATATCTAGAAACTAGGTAAAATTCAAAAATTGTTGTATTTGAGAATTCTCAATTTTTAAAAATATATATATATGCCGGCATATTTTTGGACTACTTAACAATACTGAACATCAACATCAATTGATACATATAGAAAACATGAATAACTTATATAAACTGCTTAATAAGAATCAAAGCCAATGAATACTACACAATATGAATACAGTATACGAAAAAATCTCTTGGTATTAAGATGTTGATATATATAATATGTTATTTGCGAATGTAAGATTAACATACATCTAAGCAAACTGCATGCTAACTTCATACATAATATTTGTTTGATTCTCACACATGACAATAGTACATATATTATTATTATTACCGTATATATTAATTAAAAATCATCATAACCATAGTATATATATATATATATTAATATTAAAAAAAATTTAATAATTATAAAAATAGTTAATTTATTAAATAATAAACATACAATAATAATTAAAATCACAATTATAAAAGTTGATGCGAACAGTTGTTGAATAAGATATTATTGAGTTGAGTAGGTTAATTGATCTTGGGCAGTAAGCTGTAAATAATTAAATTAATAAATATATAATAATATTAAATTTATAAAATTAATAATAAACCTTAGATAACAACATTAGTAATATAATACAAATTAAAAAAAAATGTTTATTATTTTAAAAATATATATTTAAATGATAGACATATAATGTTGTCAATCTATAAATATGTGATATATTTGAAATAAATAATTCAGAATGTAATATTACGTATGCATTCAATTATGAATTACCATTATTAATATGTGTATGTACCCATCGAATTAAAGGATAACTAATTTAAATATAATTAGTAATTTCTAAATATATATTATAATAAACCTAAACTAAAGCTGATATATAAAGCTATAGAATTGTATTATCTATAAATAATATACTCACCAAGCCTAGGTCGAGTTGGGTATCCAGTTCACCATCTAATACAGTAGCATTATCATTAATATGATTCATATTATTATCATTAATATTACTAATATTATTAATATAACAACAATATTTAGAATAAATATACTAATAAATTCAATATATATATATAGATATATATGTGTGATTTTATTATAAGTGGTGTAATAGAATTATCATTTATATTTGGATGAAGTTATATGCATCATTAATGAAGTACTAAATATATGCATGTATATTTATAACATATATATACAGTGATGAGAAGGATCGTGATCATTGATAGGCGATCCGGATCGGGATCGTCAAAGGATCGGATAACGAATGGAGTATCGGGATCGGGAAAAGGATAGGATCGGCGATCCCGATCCATAAAAAAAGGATCGGTGCCCATCATTGCATATACGATACTCTAATATTATTATATTAATTTATAAGAATATTAACAACATTTTAGTATTGTATTATTACATTGATATGATATTGTATTGATCATTATATTGTAATGTTTTCCAATGTATTGCAATACTAGGTTAAACCTACGTAGTATTTAAATAATAATTGTTATTTTTACAATAATAGTATTTAATAAATTGATATCATATAAGTAAACCACCGACTTTGACTCAACGTACATTGTACGTCGTACAGTGAGTAGATATTTGTATCCAATTCAATGCATTTATATAAATAAATTATATTTAATTCACTATATAGTGACCATATCATATAATCTATATGATATACATTCAATATATGCATTTAATTATTAATTCAATTGAATTATTATTGAATTATAATACAATATATTAATAATAAATATTATTTACAATTATTAATAATTTATATTACATAAAAGGTGTTATAACTACATATATATTGTTTCGAATTATGAAATAAAATCGTATTATATAAATATATAAATAATATTGTGATCGTGATCGGGTAAGAAACTTAGGATCGGGAAAAGGATCTCATAAGAAAATAAATAGAGGATCGGGATCGGCAGGAAAAAAGGATCGGTGCCCATCACTGTATATACATTAAGTATAACATTATTTAAGAATTACTAACCATCTGTCAATCTATATGCTTCCTCAGGTTTCATATCAAGTTTTGTTCCCTATAAATGTATTTAAAAATATTTATATATAAATATATTATTACAATTAATTATAGTATTATATTATATTAAATATATATAGAGATATTTCAAGTATAATTAACTACATTTTAATTTTAAATAGTGATTATTAACAAATTATATATATATATATATATATACATTTTTATATAAATACAATGTATATTATGTATAAATGATGATTTATCGGAGATGTTATAAAAATGAGATTTCAAAAAATAGTTCAAATAACTATCAAACTTACATTTAAATAATGAATGAAGGAATTAAAATTGTAATTCAAGTATTATCACTTCTATACTCTTGTTATTGTTTACAGATAGAAGACAACTCATCTTAAACAAATGCATACATAATAGTTGTGATATCATGTTTAGTTATTTTAATATCTCTTAAATGAGTCATAAACACAATTACAGTTTTTAATTAATATTAAACTTTCTATAAATACTACAAAATATATATTTTTGTGATTTTAATTATTATTATTTTATAAAACAATTTTGTAATTTATTTTAAAATAATTAAAAACAAATTAATAAAAATCAATGAATAATTACAATTATATTGTGAAGTATGATTATAATCAGATAATTATTGAATTCGATTAAGAATTATTATTTAAAAACTATTTTCTAGTTTATAAAATTACTAATTTTAAAAAGCTATTAAAATAAACTTGCATATATTTACAAGGGATTGAATATGGAATAATCATTTCGACTACACCAATTAAATTATTTTATTAAATTCATTAATTATACTTGTTCGGATATTTTTAGATTGGATTCCATACAATTATAATTGTACATATACACGAGAAGTAGGATTCGGATCCAATCCCCGTCCAGACAATTAAAATGGGTCTTAACATAATATTTAGAAGTGATATTATATAATTGTGTATGAATAAATGATCGGCTCTCGTTAAAATCATGGATGCCTTAATATGAGAGCGGCTTCGAAGGGCATTAGAGCGGTTATAAGTGAATCTATTATACTGAAGTTCCTGGATGGGACGAAAGGACTCCAACAAAATAAAATAACAATAACAATACAAAATATTGTAATTATTGCAAAAAAAATATAAATGTTTACTATTGCTATTAAAATATAGAGAACACGCCTAAAATATTAATAAATTCTTTTCACATTTTAATTATATTTATTTGTTATGAAATAAATTTGGTAGCACATATTATGGGGATCCCTTAAACTGATTAATGAATACATTCAAGTTCGTAACAATGTCTTAGAAATCATTATTTTATTTAGCCGTATACGATTTATTAACTTATATAAATAACTATATATATATATTATAAAGCAATCTAATAGGTGAAGAGTCTGCTCTTTATATATACTGAAATTGTAACTGTTTTATCTTATATTCTATGGTAGGTATTCATAAATATACAATGTTATTTTTCAGAATTAAAATTATTTATTATAAAAGGTAACAGATATAACATATTCTATGGAATTATTCAAAATATGACTACTACTACTACTACTACAACTACTACTACTACCATTACTTCTTCTACTACTAACCACACCACCACTACCTACACTACTACTACTACTACTACCCACACCACCACTATTACTACCTCACGATACTTGCACAGGAACACAGTCAGAGGTTCCACATAGTTATCGAAGCCCAGGGTGCGGATGGCGTGGATGATATCCTCTCCGTTGATAGTCTTCCTCTTCTCGGTACGACACCTCTCGCTAGCTCTAGCACCACAATGGTCAAGGATCATAATGAGTGTGTATGTTTGCATTACGCTATAATGAGTTGAAATTACAATTTTAACGTATAATTGTTAATCAGCTCTGTTTAAATTTTATCTAAACTAAAATTTAATATTTGTTTAATTATTTTTATTATTACAAAATTAACGATACAATTTATTATAATTAAAATGAATACAAAAAATATGAAATATTAAATAAATTATTAATTTTCTCTATATAAAATTAAATCATGCATTTTTCTATTATTAAAATTAAATTTTGAAAAACTATTTAAATTCAGTATAATAAAAAATTGATAAGATACTGTTAATGGAGTGATAAGATACTGATAATGAAGTGTTATAAGATAGTGTTAAGGATACTCGCTGGTGATGAAAGAGATGAACTCAGAAACACATTCCTGCAAACATTGCTTGGCATCTTTCGCTATTTTACCATTCTCCGGCAGGTACTGTAAATATTGAAGTACTATTAGCATAAATATATAGCAGCTATAGAGGCCATGTAAGACTGATGTCAGACCCATTACAGACGATGGACACATTATTATCATAGATACGTTACTACATAGATACAACAGGAAAACAAATAAGCCATCTCGATATGCAGAACTAACTTATTGTTAAATGGGATGTAATGATATCAACTATGTATATGCACTATATATATATGCACTATTTTATACCCATACCATTATATATATATGCATATTCGCCAATCAATAAAGCTATAAAGTATGGTTCTTTATTACACCTTCTTCCAGGCACTCGCAACTGCCACACTCTCGCTCAGGAATGTTGTCCAGTATCGATTTTTAATTGTTATATTTAACTTTGCATTAATGACTCGCGGTCATAAACTTATGTACACGGGCACACACCTTATTCATTATGCTATACATACAGTGAGGGGTAACCATACACATACGCACATCTCATTACAAGTAGTAAATAGATACCCGAATAGGTAGCATGGGTTGCTGAATTAAAGAAAGTTGGGTTCGAACGTGGCTTTAATTTATTGCTATAACTTGACATACCTTTCAATTATTAATAATATATTATTTATATATAAGTAAATATATATTAAGAATTATTTATAATATAAGTCACCTTATTGTTCGTAAAAGGTAAGGCAAAGGTAACGTTATATGATCTTATAGAAATGTACACTAATAAGTGTATTTATATTCTGTTCATAATATATTAGTGTGATTTAAATAAATATTATTGTATTATTATTTATATCGTATTGAAATAACGAGTGGATGACGGGTGAGGAACCTGTTTCATGATACGGGCGACGTTAGCGATGGGCAGGAAGCGGTCCTGTTCTCTGAGGATGGAGATGTTATCTTGCTGCCCCGACATATCCGCATCGTATAACTCTTGCTGCGTGGAATGGGGTGTACTGATGTTAAGGGGGGTGTACTGATGTCAAGGGGGGTGTACTTATGGTAAGGGGGGGTATATTGATATAAGGGGGGTGTACTGATGTTAAAGGGGGGTGTATTAATGTCAAGGGGGTGTACTGATGTTTAGGGGGGTGTACTTATGGTAAGGGGGGTATATTGATATAAGGGGGGTGTATTAATGTCAAGGGGATATACTGATATAAGGGGGGTGTAACGAAGTTAAGGTGTACACATTATGTAAAATTCTCCGTATATATGCATCCGTCGTGCACTAAATAGAACATGTTCTATTACATAAGCGAATAATAGCGCGTCGCGACACACCGATCATTATTCGGATCGAGTGAACACCACTAGGGGTCCACGGTGGATGCCAGTAATATACGTGCGAGGTAATACACTGTACAGTAGAGCGGCTTGAAAAATATAAAATTTTCAGAAAATGTATCATTTCAGTAAGATAATATTAGAAAACATGTAATATAATTCAATACAAACAACATTAATTTGTAAAATATTGAATAGTCAATATGACTTTCAATTTTAACATAGGATTGATGGGAAATCTTATAATGGAGTAGATACAAAATTAATTCAATACATTTTCTAATATACTTCCTATTATTGAATTATGTCATACGATATATATGTACTAGAATTAAATATTATTAACAGAATAGCAGAAAAAAACAAATTTTAAATAATAATATCTTTATAATTTTATCATTTCTAGGATTGAACTTTTTATGTTTATTATTTATTGAATATTTTTTGTTTTTTGTTTTTATCAAAAATAAAATTCAGATCAAGTTTATTATATTCTTAATAAATGTATAATATATATTTACTATATATGATTATAAAAAAAAAGTTGTAAAAATATTTTTCTAGGAATAATTTGAATTTTAATGATTTCTATAGAAATAATAAATATTTTCAATGAAAGATGAATAAAAAATTTCTAGGACCTAGGCAATTTTATTTTTTTTACCATAATATAATTTTAATTATCATCGAGATGACAGCAAACAATTTTTTTTTATATTATATTTTTTTCTAATTTAAAAAAAATACAAATATTTTTAACTATACTAAATTTAAAATCTGAGTTTGTTAGAACCAAATTTGGATTTAAATATATGTAAGTCTCTTAAATGCATATTAAATATATAATTAAATTAGAAGACGATATAAATTAATTGGTTGTCAAGGTAAAACTAAAAATAAATAAATTCTACGCATGCGCAGTAAATTTAATTATAAACAAGTATTTTTCCTATAAAATGTTATTAAACATCAAATTGACAACTCAATTGAGTATAACACAATTTGTAGTTCTTACACTACTGTTTATATATATTATATGTTTATAGTTTTTACAGAAGCAACATATTTAATGACTGACGAGCCACCCTACTGTACAGCTATATTGTGTGTATTAACCGACACAACATCTGCGTAATTCACACACTTGTATGGGGAAGATATGCCGTTCTCTATACGTATCCCGGGGATAGTGTTGAATGTACTTCACATTCTATTACAAATATTATTATACAAATATGTTCTTCGCAAAATATCAACACGTATACAAATACTTTATATATTTCATTCAAATATAAATACAAATACAAAATAAAAGTAAAACGAAATACAAATATATAGATAATAGTATGAAATCGTTGATTATAAATATTGAATTAGGGATAATTAGCTATGTGGTTTAGAAAACTTTAAATAATAGTTATAATAAATTATAGTAATAAAATTATTAACAAACGTGCATAGTTAGATATAGTCTATAAGTATTTATCAATCAGCTAACTTTAATAAATATTGTTAATTGATCAAATCGGTAAATATCAAAATAATACATGTGTATTTTATTTAAGATAAATAGTGAGATAATCTACAATGAATCGAAAAGTAATTTGATGTCTTATGTAATATATATATATTGATTTTGTTTGTACTAAATACAAAATTATAGATATACAAAATACAGATACAATTAATACGAATATACATACAATAAACGACACTATAGTACTCAGATTGACAGAGTTACCGGTGTGTATAGAATACGACCCTCGTTTGTTTTGATTACGATATGAGATCAAATTCAAAATACTCGTTTCAATAATTGAACACTAGCGTACATGATAAACTTATATGGAAAATGTGCATGTAGTATATATTATACGATATATATAAATGAGTTGTTATTAAGTTAACAACGGCACTCGTAATATATTTTAAATTCGACATTAGCAATCGTAATCAAACGGGGGCCTTTACAAAAAATACAAAGAACTTAAACGTTGAATATCGTACGAGATATAAGCATACGTGTGCAATTAAGAATAACTATTACGATATTTTAATGTTAAATTTTAAAAGTATGATATATTTTTATAATATTTGAGTATATTTTATGTTTATACTATATTAAGTGTATATACACTTTACAGTATATATATTAATATATCAATTATATCTCTGGTAATATAAATATATATAAAATAAATGCATTACATGAAATATACCATGATAACATAACCTATAGACTTTTATTAACAATATTATGACTATAAATATTGATATTAATATATATATACTATTACAAAATTACTCCATAAGTCGATCCAGATTAATTCGATCTCACTCTAAAATTATATTTATTGATCAAACTAATTAAAAATAGTTATAAATAATATTATATTAATAAATACTAATAGTATATCTAGCCGTACACATTTAACAACATTTGTAAAGTCACTCCAACTTACTTTTCTATATTTACAAAATTACAACTTCTAATATTACGTTTACTGTAAAATACTTAATTATATTTTTATTATAAAATCTAAAATATAGATATTAACGAAATCAGTTGATTTTTACATTTATAAATTTACTAGCTGTATTAAATGTTGCTTCTATATAATAATTTAATATATTTCGAACGTATTTGATCAAATACACTAAAATCAAACAATAATTTCCGCAGTATCATTCAAATAAAAATATAAATACATATTTTATCGTATCCCTGATACGTTTAATCTGAATAAATATATATATAGCGAATTCTTATATACAATAATACGTATATATGCATTGCAATATTTAAATTCATCGAATACATGATTACAGTAAAGAAGTAATGTAAATAGTATTATGAATATAAGACATTATGTTCCATGAGTACATTTTAAATTTCATTTATCGATCAAAGATGATTATTTACTATCCATGATTAAAATATATATCGATGGGATATATATAAATATTGTTATTGTTATGGTAATTTTAGTGGAGTCATTTCATCCCATCCAGGAACTTAGTTGAAGTTTTCACTTATAACCTTATATGGCTCTAATGTCCCTTCGAAGCCGCTCTCATATTAAGGCATCCATGGTTTTAATGAGAGCCGCTCATTTATTTATACACAATTATATAAGATCACTTCTAAATAATATTTTAAGACCCATTTTAATGGTCCAGATGAGGCTTGAACCCGCGTCCTACTGGTTTTGTCACTTTAATAAACACTAACACATTTCCAAATAAATTATTTGTATTATAATTATTTTATTTTTATGAATGTCGCCATAACTTTATATATCACTTCTGAACAATTTATTTTGAATTGCATTTGTATGTATAAATTATACTACTACTACTACTACTACTACTACTACTACTATTACTACTACTACTACTACTACTACTACTACTACTACTACTACTACTACTACTACTACTACTACTACTATTATACACACGGTGTGTAACACACCCTAACACTCACCCCTATAAATTCCCCAAACTTACCGAAGGGCTAACATTCTTCAATGCCACAACGTGTTCCAACTGTTTGCTGGCCTGAGCTATAGATGTAGTAGCCGTTATGTACTGCTGATTCATGTCGCATTCTTCCACCGTTATCGTCTGACTGTCCATGTTATCCATGTCTGTTAATGAATGATCGCCATAAGTACGTACTTCACGCTCTGTTTATTTATCTACTGACGTATTGTAAATAGTGATGGTTACGAAATATTATTAAAATCAAATATTTATTACTACTATTTATGATTGTAATAAATTAATATACCTAATAAAGGGTACCAGTCATTTTGTACCAACAAAAAGTCAAATCTTTTAATATATATGTCTGGTGGATTTTTATATGATACGAAATAACTTGGTACAAAATGACAGGAACCTTTTTTATCTATATGAAATGTATTAAAATTATAAATAGTAGTAATAATTATTTAATTTTAATTATATTTTGTACATTAATTTTGTATTGGTAAGACGCATGGGCTTAGCTTTGCCCAAGTCACCTAGTATATAAATAGCAGTGAATATGAGATACAATGCTATTTAACATGTGTATAATGACACGAGGAATTAAGATCGCAGCATGCGTAATGAATGGTACTTGGACCTGTGTCCTGGAGTACTGGTCAACTAGTACTGGGCTACTGAAAGGGGATATGGGGCTACTGAGAGGGGATATGGGGCTACTGAGAGGGGTATGGGGCTACTGAGAGGAGATATGGGGCTACTAAGAGGGGTTATGGGGCTACTAAGAGGGGATATGGGGCTACTGAGAGGGGATATGGGGCTACTGAGAGGGGATATGGGGATGTTTACGCTGATCTAGCAAGATGCGAGTGAATTAATAAAAGTAGATATTAACAAACACGAGTATTAATAAACACGTAATATATTAAATATATAGTGTATGGAAACTGTTACGTAAATATCACGAGTGGGGATTATCAAGAACCATCTATCCTATATATGTATAATATATCTTTAAGCATATTAGAAAATATTCATCTAATAGATATTTTATTTTCTCAGATGTAAAATATGTCATACTTTTAACATAAACCCTTTGCCGCATTAGAAAGTTAATATATTAATAATAATAATAATAAAAATATTAGAAGAATTTTAATTTTTTTCTATTAATTTACAATTATATTTATATAATTTTTTTTCCTAAAGGGCTTCAAGAGTAATATATTTTCTGTTGTTGTTGCCCATTAAATAATATATATATATATATATATATATATATACAGAATACAACTAGCTCTTGCGACGTCAGCCATGCTACGATTATATGGAACAGCCGACTCATACATTTTAAGCTAACGTACAATTTATACCGGCAACTCGTCCTTTCAATATTAACTTATGGATGTGAGGCCTGGATCATGCAGCAGCAATGCAGAAGAAAAATACTGCACGCATTTGAAAATAAATTACACAGAAAGCTGCTTGGCATAAAATATCAGGAAAAAATTACAAACGTGTATGTAAAAGAGAAGATGATAGCAATAATCGGCAAATATTATCCTCTGTTACACATGATCAAATGACGTACATTAAATAGGTATGGGTATATATCCAGACATGACATCTCAGTAAAACAATAATACAAGGCATGGTTGAAGGTTCACGAATCCAAGGTCGTCCGAAGAGTCAATGGTTCGACAATATATCTTATTGGACTAATATGGACACGAACCAACTATTGCCCAAGTGCACGATCGCGATGGCTGGAGAAAGTGTGTTGTTAAGGCAGACAGGACTGATATGATTCACCTAAAATTTCCGAGTCACAGGACAACAAGTAAAAGTAAATATATAAGTACATATATATATATATATCACAATATGTATGTAATAGGGGTTTTTTATCAATACAGTTTTTCATTTTTCATTCGTAAAATTGCTGTCTGTTAATTTTAATACGCCAGATGGAAGAGTTGATCCACGAAACTACGAGATCTAATTTGACGGATGAAATACATCGAAAAATATTACTAATTTTTGTAATAATAGGTACCACTACATTATTTATTTATATAACTTTAATGTTTATTTTATATGAATGATAGTTTATTTAAATATAAGTGGTGATAATTATACATAAATATATTTTAAAAATGTAGTGGCAATACAATATATAACTCCATCAAAATCTACGGTATTGATGTGAGAGGGTATGTATTTATCATCAGTCAATTTTATCCATTTGATGGATAAAAATCTATGAATAGCAAAGTTGACGGATGAAATATATTTATGGTATTGATGTGAGACTCTATAAGTAAATATATATATACAAAATAAAATAATAAATAAAGAGTATTATAAATATCTTAAAAATTTATTAGTTATTAATTTTATAATACTATTAACTACTGATTAAATAATTAAATCACTATTATTATGAATTATTTAATAAAGTTATATGTATTCACAGAGTTATTTATTATATTAATATTAAAATTGTTTATCGACTCGATACAATTTAGATATGTTGTATGTTTTCTATTAATGAAATGGAAAGTAAATATATAAAAACAAAACGAATAAACGAAAACTATGTTATTAAAATAGATCAGTTAAGTAATTAGCTAAACTTTGACATTTTAATATATCTCTTCTGACTTTATAAGATTTGAATCACACGTTATAGAAAGAATACAATAATCATTGTAAATAATGTGTTTGTGGTAATTAACAGCTCTTTATTTATTAAGCAAATCATCGCTTATTGTCATACACTACAGTGAATGAATTATAATTAATATTAATTATAATTATATGTGATTTTAAACAAATATACAAGTATAATACATATTATTTACTAATCCTATATATATATATGCATTTTAATTAAAATAAATGTTGGTAATATATTTTGTAATATTTGTATTATGTATTATATATTATATAATGAATCTGAAAGTAAATTTATTTAAATATAACTTTAATTAGTAAGTACAAATAAAACGTTTACATTCGTTATATATAGATATACTAGTAGAATTGCTAGTTTGTTATAAACAAAACTATTTAATTTTTACAGAGAAAAAGTACCTAAAACTAACTAAATGATCACTATTATTTTATTCATGGACAAGTATCTCAAATCTTATTATAAATACAATGACAAAGTAATGTTTAATATGGAGTTTATAATGCTTATCATTATGATAAGACATAATGAATAGAAATATTTTTCATACTTTTTTAAAGCTTTATAATCTTAGATTAAATCTATATAAATTATTTATATTATAAATATAATAATTATAGATGTTAAAAATCGGGTTTTATCATATATATTTTTAAAATATAAAATAATTGTATATTATATAATATAATTATTATTGATTACTATTAAAAAGGATGAGTTGAGTTTTTATAGGATCACTTTGGGATGTAATGCAGCTAAAAAAAATACTCTATAATCTATATAATAACTAATTATTTCATAGATAAACTTTAATAATAAATTGCTAAATCATTTAGTAAATGATTAATAAATAATTGTTAATAATCAACTTGATACAATTATTTAAACAATAATTATTATTATAATAATGTACAAATATTTTTGTTTTAATATTTATCTATGTATATTTCAATTATTAATCGATAAATCAAACATTATTATTAGAAATAGTAATATTAATTCATAAATTCATTAAAATATAGTAATTATGAATATATAAGCTAACCAATCAATGTATTTGGATATTATACAAGAATTATTACTGGCCAAAGGAAAATTATATATTTGTTTGGGTAAGAATATATTAGTAAATATTAAATCTTATTATTAGTGGTATAATAAATAAATAAATAGAGTTGACAATATAATTGGATATACATATATATATATCCTAGAGCTAGAGAGAAATTTCTCTCTATCTCTATGACTTATATCGTAGATATATAGTTTAAAATTAGGTATAATTCAAATCTAAAATGTATATACATTATTCGTATATATATGTATATATATATACTATATATTACTAATGTAGATGTGTAATAGTTTATTTGTACTTTTAATACATAACAATTATGTACATTTAAAAGTAATTAAAATAAAGTATAACTGTTTATTAAGGTTACTATATAATATAAACAGTTATACTTTATTTTAATTACTTTTATATGTACATAATTGTTATGTATTAAAAGTACAAATAAACTATTACACATCTACATTAGTAATATAATATTGGTCTATATCATATTGGTCTATAGATTCAAATAATACATGGAAATATATATAGATACTAATTATATATTAATAAATATATTAAATATGAATATAATATATTTTTCTAGCAATATCTCAGACAACTACTATTATTAGATGCATATAATAGGGGTATCATATTGTGGTTGGGTTGGGGATATACCCCTGTTAATAACAGGCTGTTATATTCAAAGGGACGAGGATTATAGCCTATAATTTTCAAGTGGGTATATATATATAATATTATAGAGAATACAACCCCCTATATTTCATTTTTTAATTTATATATTTTAATAGTTATTTTTGTACTTTAATACATAGGAATATGTATATCACTCGACAGTTTACTTGTTACATTTGTATTACTTCTTAGTTTTATTACGTGTGTTATTATAGTATTGTTGATGACAATAATGTAAATAAAGTGTATTACATTTTCAAAAACATTTATGTACTGAATTTCTATGCTTATATTTAAAACATGATATACTTTGAATATTATTGTACGACGTACGAAGTAGTACCTATAATGTACGTGCGATATAGTGGTATAAGGGTGACTAAGGGTGACAACTTTTCACTGAAAGGTATTAGTGAATCAATAAAACCAATAAACATACATAAACATTATGTTATTGTAGTGGATTATTGAAGTTAATTGAATTTAAAGTTTATTTAATCACTTATTTAAACAAATAAATGGGATGCAGGAAGGTAATTTCATAAGAGGGTCCAATTATTTATAATATATAATTTAATATATATATATATATATATATTTGTATGAGTATAACTAGGTCACATTATTTATATTTATTAGTTAATATTAATATTATAAATTATTAGATATTATTTTAAATAAATAGGTCTATATAAAAGTCATATCTATTAAAAGTACACATGATTTTATTAGGTAATATTAATAAATGGTAGATCTAATGATATGAACACAATATCAAATTCTCTCTCCATTCTGTTTTCTTTACAAGTGATTACATCAATTCATCTATAGCAAAGATACTACAAAGTCCTTCTGACGATCTTTGTCTATAGTTTCACGGTGAATATTATATATCATTAAACTATTCAGTTGCTTTTGTTCCATTGAATTTCTCAGACAATTATTCATAATATGCATATTAATACAATGATTGCACTGTCAACTGAACTTACTGGTCTTACAACGATTCATTTCATCAATATTTTCATGTTAGAATATACTTTCTTTATATTTTCCTAATATAGGGGAAAGTAACCTAATACGGATCTAAATAATCTTATAATTGTATTATTAAATATTTTTATTCAAAAATTACACTTTATTAATATTGTATGATTATAGATATTATTATGATTTTAAAATTGTATTTAATCTTTTTATTCAATATATATTGAGACCTGGTCATGAATTAGTTGGAAGAAACATATATAGAGTTATTTCATCTGCATATAGATGGTAATAGCTATTTGGATATTTAGATATTATGTATGGTAGTGGATT
The DNA here is from genome assembly GCA_964019155.1 of Osedax fenrisi. Lineage (NCBI taxonomy): Eukaryota > Metazoa > Annelida > Polychaeta > Sabellida > Siboglinidae > Osedax > Osedax fenrisi. The sequence goes on from OZ025241.1 coordinate 35,787,653, forward strand.
TAATATATTTATTTCATAAATATACTTATTTTATAAATTAATGTATTATTATTAATATAGAAAAGTGAAGGACCGAATACTAATCATTGGAGGAATCCTACACCATAGTTCATAGGAGAAGGGGAATACAAATAATGATATAATTTCAACTGCTGCTACGGACAAGTATATATGAAGTTAACCATGAGAAGGGCAAGGTCTCTAAATCCAAGCAGGTGTAGACGGGACAGTATAATGTGTTGGTCAATCGTATCGAAAGCACTGGACATATGTCCAGCATGGCTATAGTTCATAGACATTATTAGTAGGCAGGGCCGGCTCAAGGGGGGGGCAAACCGGGCAATTGCCCGGGCCCAACATTTTGGGGGGCCCATAAATTATTTGAGAAATATTTTTTTAATATTTATTAAAAAAAAATATTTATAAACAGTATTTTTTATACATTCTATTTTCTTATATACTATTAATTTTAATTAACCAAATAAAAATAATATAATAAATTAATTAAATATGAGTTATATTGGCATATGAGAAAAGTGAATTTTACAAAAATTTCTAAATTTACATGAAGATATTGCGGTAACACGTAAATGAATATGTTGGAGCACATTATAATAGTGATCACCATATACTACCTCACACATATCAGATTATCAGATGAAATATTATGAAACGAATTGATAAATATTTGATTGATAAACCTGGAAGCGATTAATGATATTAGATAAATGTATTAAAGGATTATTAACCACTACATCGAGAACACAAATATTTATTAACGTTTTTTTTATTAAAATTAAAATGATTCAGATATATGTTAACTATAATTTCTGACATATTTAAAGAATTATATTAATTGGAGATGTATAATAGTAATTAAGACTAATAAAATATTTTCAACATTATTTTTCTCAAAATAATTAAATTTTCTATATCTACGCTGGCGTATTAAAAAAATATTTATCTTGTTATAGTGTATATATTATTATATTTTGTAGTATATATATATATATATATATATATATATATATATATATGTATATATATATATATAGTTCAATTCAAATATGAGTATTCTGCTTTATAGTTTTTTTTTAATAATTACCTATTAATGAAATTCTGTAAAAAAAAATATTATCTTTTTACGAGAATATTTACAGATATAAATTATATTTATATTTATTAAAAAGGATATTATTTATATATATATAAAACTAAAGGATTTTGTTTGCAATTATCTAACTAATAAGCTACTTACAAATGAATTATTATATTGACATCACCCTCGTATATCTATTTACATATACTCAAATCAAGATATATCACATGTATATCAGTTAACAATCGTTATCATATATGCCAAGTATGGTATGCTTATTTAATATGTATTGATGTAAGAATGAGATTGGGAGAAAAAGGATAGGATATAATCCCTACCTAGAGATTAATTATCACACTGGTAAATATTTAGCTAATGATTTATTAGAATATTTTTTAATAATAATATAAATATAAAAGATTATAGAGCTCAAGATTATGACAATGTCAGCAATATGTCTGGAATATTAAATGTAATGCAATATTTCATAATAAACCATAGTCTATTGGCAATACGGACCCCCTGAGCTGCGCCTTTGTTAAATATGGTTGGGCAAAATACCGTTGAATCAACTACAATTGCAGCAATATTTTTGGTTTCATACCAAATCAATATAGTTTATTTAGAAAACCTAAATATATAATAATTTAACATATTGATTAAAGAAAGGATATATTATTTTGTATTACAATTATTATCAAATATAATATGGTCATCACAAGCTAATGCTATTATAATATAATAACTATAGTGCATTATATTGTGGACTTCCTATTATTATAATATGTATACATAAGTTATATAACTACGATATATCTGATATTATATATGTACTTTACGTAAATTACATTAATAGAGTCAATGTATTTATTCAGTAAAATGCAAGAATTTGATACTTCAATATTATGAAAAACGTGAAGCTAATTACTTTGTAGAATAAAGTCGATCATGAAAGTATTGCAATTAGGTTCAATTGAAAATATAATAGCGGTAATAAAAAATATTGATATACTCATTAAATATATAGGCGATAAAATAAATGATTATGATGAGTTGATATTGGAGTATAACAAACAAAACAAATTACAAAAGAATTATTATAATGATATCATTTGATCAAATATTGAATTTACATCATATGCAAGTTCAAAATAACTATTTTCTAACAATATTTGACAATTTAATTGATAAGTAGGTATATAACATTTTTTAATATATATTATACTGTATTGATATACACCTCAAAGGAATGGAATATCCAAACACTATTAACACCTATATATAATATATGGTGGGATAGATGTATATATAAATGTAGACATTTTCATCCGAATATACCTTGTATTTAATAACAAATAATTACATTTGAGAGATACGCTTCTTGAAACTTAAACTTATAAATAATTTGTTATGACATTTTCTGACATAATAAATACTTTTAAGTATGGATACATTATCTTTATAATCAAAGCTATTTTATGAAATTTATAATTAATACATATATGAGTAGTATACTACTCATTTTGTAGAGATGAAATCGATTAATATAAATATTTAATTATACTTATATCAATTTTATTTTTTACTAATTTATTTATTTATTATCTTATACAATATTATATTGCAATGAATGTAAGGGTGCAACTTACTATATATGTCCATCCATGGAGTGAATGAATTCCCCCTCTATATATTATACATATCTTAAAGGGCACCTCCTTCACACGAAATATGTAAATATATATGAAAAACTAAAATTTATAAAACTACAAATTTAAAGATTTTAAATATGTGTACATAATTGTATTATACATAGAATAATAATATAACCTATTTATATATATATATATATAAATATATATATATATATATATATATAAATTTAATAGTTATAAATATATTAGTTATTGCTATAATGACCCTATTAATATGTTATACAAATTATTATGGGACCCATGTGTTTTTTTTGCCCGGGGCCCATATTATGCTTAAGCCGGCCCTGTTAGTAGGTATTAAGGGTAGAAGTGATGCTGTTTATGTTATATGTAAAAGCGACAAGGCTTATGTATACATTTATTATACACTTATTAAGATAACACAATAGAAGTACCGTACATGTGGTGATGTGCTGCTATATATAGCCACGCATGTTGCGGTCATGCAAGACAGTTATACAATAATTCGCGAGCGTGTGCTAGGCACTCGGCTCGCGTTCGATGCACGGAGTTCATTGTATAGTGAGTGATAACGATAGATACATACACACGTATATTAATTCTAACAGTACAATAATATATAACAGAGTGTCGTCGAAGAAAACCACTTTGCTGCGGAATATGGAGATTATTGGCGGTTAAATAGGAGATAATTTGACGAGAGAAAAATCTTTCAAAAAGTGTACTCAACAAATGTAGCTATGAAATTAGGCGATAATTGAGAAGTGATTCGGGATCGGGTTGAGGTTTTTTAAGAATAGGAGTGATATCACTTAAATCACGGAGTGATAATATTATTGATTGTTTAAAAATAGAAGAGACCGCACTGGCATTTAGGGAATATGATATGATATTACAGATTGTTTGACATAGATAATCGGAGTAAAGTTTAAACATAGAGAGTGGAACAGGATCGGAGGGAGATATCGAAGTGGACGCATGTAGTAATTTATAAACCATAGATATGAGAGATATATTTGGCGGACGAAAAAAACTTAGGAAATCAAATATAGGTGTGGTAACTATGATTGAAGGATAGTTGGAAGTAAGTTATGGTTCTTTATCTTTATTATGATGAAGTCAATATTATTAGAAAATATTGTGGGGGAGAGACATCCTAATTGTAATGGATAACTTTTAGTTATATATGGTAGTAACGTAGGTTTTGTGGGAGATACTACCTAAAATCTTCGGTTATCAGAAGCAAGATCGCTTCTAATCCGAGTATAATAGCTAGCTTTGGAATAGGAAATTGCTAAACTTGTAGATCTTATGTTGGCTAATGCTCCAGATATGTATTATGATGTATATATATATATATATATATATATATATATATATATATATATATAAGTATAGGTATATACGTATTATGATGTGTTCTAAATACAAATCTAGAACATTACAATAATATTTAAAAGTGATCTTATAAGGGGAAAGTCTACAATTATTTACTTCCTTTCGTATTTCAGTAACTATAAGATATATCAAAACATTATATATATATATATACACTACATAGGTAATTTATTGGTAAATATGTATAAGTATTTTTTTTAAATATTCAATCCTACAATTATTATTTGATAACATTTAACATTCTGCTTTTACTTTTTAAATATTCGAATAATAACTTTTTTTAAATCATTGTGAATAATGTATTAATTAAAATAAAACATATTAGGGGAAAGTCTCCGATTACCGACACCTAAATGATTATTTGTAATAACTTATTCAATATTAAATATATTTAATTGACATTTTTTAATTATTGATTATAGAAATGAATAATGTGGCTATTTTTAATTTTTTATATAATTATATTTACAAGAATAAACCGGGAAGTCGGTAATCAGATACATGTGCCTATTATCGACCCCCTACAATACTCGTAGTATAAATAGTTGTAGTATTATAATATCCAATAAAAATAGTAGATATACATACATATAAGAATTATAAAATACACTCAATTTATGTATTGTTAAATTTATGTTTTAATAGTAATATAAAATTTAAATTTAAACTTTATAGTATTATATTAAAACATTGAATATTATTATTTAATATATATTAAATAATAAATATAATTATAAATAAATAAATATATATTTATCAATCAGTATATAATAAACTGGAATCAAGAATCCTTAAGCTATAGCAATGATACACAAACAACTTACGACATATTTTAAAGTAAAATACGGATCTATTTTGATTGGATATAATAAATCACATGGGGTCGGTTTAGGGTAAATTAGGGGGTCGGTAATAGGAAAATAATATGGGTTGCTATTATTAAGATATATTGGTTAATAATAATTCAAATTAAATTATTTTTATAAAAGTTATAAAAATTGTATTGATCTACAATATTATATATAGTATTAAGTTTTCTTTTAATTAATAAAGTATTTACAATGATTTAAAAAAGTTATTATTCAAATATTTAAAAAGTAAAAACAGAATATTTCATTTTATCAAATAACAATTGTAGGATTGAATATTTTTTAAAACAAAATACTTATTCATATTTATCATTAAATTACTAACATTTCATGTAGGTATATATCATTTTTTGATAACAGTTATAGTTACTGAGATACGAGAGGGGGTCGGTATTAGGATGGGGTCGGTAATCGTAGACTTTCCCCTATATGCATACTATTGTAGATTAATTCAATTTTCATAAACGTTATAAAAGTATTATAATTTGAATAAGTATTAACCAATATATATTAATTATAGTAATCTATATATTTTCCTATTACAGACCCCATGTGATTTATAATATCCAATCTAAATAGATATTGTTTTTTATTAACACGTCAATAGTGAAATTTAACAAAGTAAACAATAGATTGTATAGTATAACATAATTCTTTAGTATATGTAGTTATATTCAAAGTAAGTTAAGTTCAAGTTTAATATAAAATATAAAGTTCAATTTAATATTTAATAAATATGAATATTAAAACTTAAATTCAATGATATATAATGTTCACAATGATATCTATTTATAAATACTATTATCATTGGATACTATAATACTACAGTTATATCAACCACGCATATTTTAGGACATAGGAGATGGTATCTGCATTATACGCATGTATCCAATTACCGACGCCCATATTTATTCTTGATAATACAGTTATATCAAAAATTAAAAATAGAAATATTATTTATTGACATAATAATACCATAATTAAGTTATTACAAATAGTCATTTAAGGGTCGGTAATTGGAGAATGTCCCCTATAATGTATAATATAATGAACGTTGGCTATCGTTACAACATTGATTAATATTCGCGCAGCATCGAAGGGAAAACAGAGCCATTTGATCAGAAGTATAACATATTTCATATAAGTCCCAGCATGCTCCATACATGACATGAAAGTATTCCACCATATATGTATTATGATAAAACAAATAAAAAAATACCCAAAAAAAAATTATAAGTTAATAATTGGAAAATAGTTATGGATACAAATGTAAAAACTATTTTCATCAATTTAAATCATAAAATATGTATTCCCATAATAATGATTATTAAAGAACTTTTAAGTAAAAATTACTCCCATTAAACTACACATAAATGCAAAATTCGAAAAATGAAATAACAAAATATATGACTAGGTAGACTAGACCTATTACACGCGAGTATATTGGATATATAACATGATACGTATCATATTCAGTGCATTGGTCATTATGTGGTTAAAACCCTGATGATAGATATTTATTTTTAATTATTAAATATACTACTTTTAAAATATGATGCTATAATTATTAGTTCCATACAGGCACTATATTATAGGGGTATCACATCAATACCTTTTAATTTTTCTTCCGTCGAATTATCATCCTTCGATTTTTATACGCCATGCGGATGAAATTACCATATCTCAATTTTGACATATGAAAAATAAAAAAAAATAAATTAATATATTTTTGAAGGACGAAAAACATCGTACGATGAAAATCAATAATTTGTATAATAATATGTGTCACTAAATTATTTATCTAAACAACTTTAATATTTATTTTATATGAATTACAGTTTATTTAAATATAGTCGGCGATACAACATATCAATATAAATATATCTGATAAACGTATACGTTTATCAGAATCGTTTATTACTATTTTTTAAATATTATATTATTAAAATTTGTATTATTTAAATATATATCTATTTGTAAGAACCATTTTTCTTAAGATATAGAGCCATATTCGATAAATATAATAAATAATTCCATTTTCATTATAAAATTATACATATTTTGTAACATTCTAAAGTATTATGTAACGATACTTTGACAATTCGCTATTGAAATTATTAAAAACGATAGTATTGCCACCTATATTTCAAACTATTCAGAATTATACTTCGTTTCACGTAAATAGATACAAGTAACATATCTTTGCCTCGTAAAATAATTGACGTAGGCGACGTTACAATATATCGATGGTATTGATGTGAGAGGGTATATATATATAGGTATATATATACCTATACCGTCCATCAATTTAATCCGTTAGACGGATGAAATCGTTGAACAGCGAAATAAATAGGTATTGATGTGATAGCCCTATTATATTAAAATTAACAACATTATACCAATCCTAATATTAAAAATGAAATATTTTAAATAATATGTTTATATCAAACCTTATTATGTAGATAAGTTAACAATGAATCGATACAATATGGCGTAATTATGGATGGTGAGTTAATGCATATATTAAATTTAGTAGGCTACATATTCATTATATATATATATATATATATATATATATATATATATGTACATATATTTTATATTTACGTTTATATTAATCATTCAACTCATCAGAATATGCATGGAAGCTAACTGGATAATTTGAGATAATGTAGAGAAGGGAAATTATGTTAATGTTAAATAGTATTGGTCCAAGGACCGACCCTTGGGGAACACCGTATATTACAAGACGCGGAGATTAACGTGAACTAAAACTGAGAAAGTTCGGTTGGTTATGAATGAGGATAACCATTTGTGTGCAGTACCAGTGATACCTATATATGTAAGATGGTGTATGAGAATCGAGTGATCAATAATGTCAAATGCGGAGGAGAGATGAAGTAGTGCGAGTATTGTGATATTTTTATTATCAAAATTAGAGAATATCGCTGGATATATTCGCTATAGCGAATAGTGCGCTTTCTGTCGATTTGGAAGGAAGATATGCGCTTTGGAAGATATGAGGAATTGTGTGTGATATTAATTAAGATGTTAGTTGTTTCGCGACGATTCGTTCCAATATATATATATATATATATATAAATACGTATTATAGTAAAACTATAGTTTTGGGTGTCTATATTAGAATAAATATCGGATACAAATAATAAGTTGGATGATGTAATGATTAGAAATAGAGAGAAAAGAAGACATACTATTTATAAATCTTTTTTGTGATATAATAGAACGAATGGTAGGAGGGAATTTTAAAAGCTCTAGAATGTAGGGATGTTTTTCTAGAGTTCTGGGAAATAAGTAGAGGAGCATTTTGGTAACGAAGAGAAGATAATATAGTACGTTTTTTAATTAGATCAGAGATATAGCTAGGGGTGAAAGAATATATTTATTTATGGATTATAGATAGTATACGTAATTTACACCGGAGGGAGAAGGGTAGCCACATACGAGATGATTGATGAGATGTTGTAGTAGAGTGATCCAGTCGAGTTAAACAGTACGTATACGTATTGAGGAACGGATAATTCGATTAATTGGAGAGTAGCTTTAGCAGGAAGTAAATTCAGTAGGGAAGAACAGTAGTCAATTCGGGAAAGTACAAAAACATTAATTAGAGTTTTAGTAAGGTTTATGGTAAGTGATGTCCGTATTTTTTTAATTCTGAAGAGATGAAAGTTGTAGGATTTTGTAATGGATGATATGTTATTCTATAATGATAATTTATCATCAAATACTAATCCTAGATTTGTGGAGGAATGAGAAGGAGAAATAATCATGTTATTTAGAGTAACATTTGGAAAGGAAGTTTCAGAAGTAGATATGTTAAGTATAGTAGTCTTAGAAGAATTAATTAGTAGTTTATTGGAGAGGAGCCATAGTCTTATGGAGTTAGCACACTCGATTAATTCAGAGTTAATGGTATTATGAGAATTTATAGGGAAAAAGGTAAACAGTTGAATATCATCAGCAAAAATATGATAGTGTATATTTGGAAAGTTCTTAATTAGATTAGCAATAGGGCGGATATAAATAGAAAAAAGGGATGGACCTAGAACGGATCCTTGGAGAATACCGTGGTTAAATGGAGAAAGAGGCGAGTGAGATTTGTCAATAATAATATATATATCGCGGTTAGTCAGATATGAAGTAAACCATTTTAATGTTAACCCATCAAAGTAAGCCGCGAGATTAATATGTTATGGACCAGGGTATCAAACGCAGATGAGAGATCAAGTAGGATTAGCTGGCAATACATTTTGCTATTTAATGTAGATATATTGTGTCAGTAATACGGAGGAGAGCTCTTTCGGTCGAATGACCCTTACGAAAAGCACATTGAAACGGGTCGAAAAGATTTTATTTATTTATATGGGCGATGAGTTGTAGAAACAATTCTTTCTAATATTTTACTTAATAAGGGTAGGTGGGAGATCGGGCGATATTTGCAAAGTGAGTTTGGGTCGAGGTTTTGTTTTTATAATAGGAAATATTATAACAGTCTTGCATGCCTGCAGGGTGAAACCTGGCCAGAATTTAATGAGTTCGCAATAATATACAAAAAAATATGAGAAAATAAGAGTGAACGTGTGTGATATAATGATAATGTAGGGGGTCAGTGAGGAGGTACAGTGAGATGTTATGAGTACGTCATTTACTTTATACAGTGAAGGGATAGTGAATATAATGAGCCAATAATATGGGTAATATAGATAGTAGGATTAAGTATGGATGGAGTAGACGCGCAAATAATATTATTAATGTTTGCAATTTTATTTTCAAAGAATTTTTCAAAAAGAGAGCATAGTTGAAAATTTGACGTGTTCGGTAAAATGGGGAGGATTTTTTCATCTGGAGGAGAGAGAATTGTATTCGCCATTTTAAATAATTTGTGAGGATTGGAGTATACTATCTATAGATAAATGCTACCTTTTTGTTATAATAGATGAATTTTGAACGAGATATAGTAGATTTGAAATTGTTTCTAGCTAGTGTCAGAGCTAATTTTGTTTCAGTAGAAGGATTTTTAAGAAATTTATTCTCAAATTTGCGAACACTCGAGTGAGAAGATCTTCTTGAAGATAAAAAGTTCGTGAGAGAACCACGGAGGAAAGGGGCGATCCTTAATTAATGTAATGTTTGTAGGTGCATGTATATTGATATTTAGGAGAATGTGGTTTAGGATTAACGGACAGAGGTAAGTAGGAGAATAGATCTAAGTTTTGATATTGCTTACAAATATTGGTAGGTCAATTGACTTAAAATCTATATATTTAATACGTTTTCGTTTAATCTTTGTGAATTTTAGATTTATAGAGAATTCAACAATAAAATGATCCGTTTGTAGTTCAATTTGTTGAAAGGAGTTAGGGTTAATACATCTATCAAGAGGACTGGATAATGGTGTAAATATCATATCAAGTGTATTACAACTGAATGGGTTGGAAATGATATATATATCATATGAAATTATACCTATATGTTGTCACAAGGAAAGAGACTCAGTTAGGAGTTTAAAGTCAACATGGGGATATATGGGAGAATTAAAGTGATAGTTTAAGTCACCAAGAATTATTGGTAAATAGGATGAAGATGAAGGAAGATTGTGGATGAAATCATGACATTCATCAAAGAATAAAATGGTTTCAGGTTTTTTATGAAGATAGTTTACGGTGAGATGTAGAGTTAAGCTAGGAATATTTAGTCTCAGCGAAAAAATTCACTGAAAATGGAGGGAATAAAATGGATGGGTAGAGGTAAAAATAATTACCTATAATAAATCCTACCCCACCACCACGGCTCGTGTAGCGTGGAGCGAGATAGAGTGTATATCCAAAGTCCAAGATGGAGGCAAAATATCAGAGTCATCATTAGAAATCCAGGTATCAGTCATTGCGATTATAATAATTTGTTTTAATGTAAGGTATGGGAACAGAAGGGATAAACTTGATCTCAAGGAGCGAATACTGAGCAAGTCTATAGTATAGGATAGTCCAGCTTGAGAGGATGAATTATTTATTAATGATTTCCTATAGTGATCTAAAGAATCAAACCCTTTTGTTATATCAGATTCATGAATGAGAAAAGGGGGATATGAAAGAGGATTATTTTAATCCCTTAGTTCAAATGTTTGAGAATGATTATTGACAAATACTTTAAACGAAATGGGCGTGAGTTGTTGTTTAAGGGCATAATATAGTACCTTACCAAGAAGACTAGTATAGTCAGGTAAATAATGACGAATAAATATATGCTTAAAATTACCATGTGGTGGGATCTTTAGAAGGGAGGGGTTATCACGATCAGGAATATTAGTGCAATGCAAGATAGCAGTACTGGTAAGAAAAGGGGCAGAAGTAATATAATAATAGGGAAGTTTCATAAAGTCAATTAATGATACTATGAAATTATAGTTAACTTCAGAAGGTAGAAGGTAGAAGGGAATTATCTATGGAGCGTATGGCTGATGACTTTGAGGAAGTTGAACTAGATTATATAGGGGTTGCCCATAATATGACGAGATGACTTGAGGAGGAGCATCGATTAACTTTAACAGGCACCTGTATACTCGATGGCAGCCGGGCAATGATGTTCCAATTGTCAGAGATTGAATGAAGTGTATCGTCCAAGATAGAATTGGTGGATCTGTTTGAATGTAAATACAACAGCAGACTATCTAGGTGTAATTTGGTATCTAACCTCAAATGAATGTTGGTATACCATCTATAGATCCGATTACCAAAAGCAAATTCTCAAGGGAGATCCACGGGAAATATCAGTTATAGATATTATTATAAACTAATAATTTATCAATTTGGTAAGTAATAAATAATTAAGTTAAGTATAAATATGTAAAGAGTATGTAATATATATTTGAATTTTATTAATTAATCGAATATATAATTCTATTATCTTTATAATTATTATTTATTTTTTATGGATTTTTATTTTGTTAATCATAAAATGTAAACAAACACTTAATGTAAATATATCTGAATAAGAAATCAATATGATTTCAAAAACCAACGTAATATATTTCAATCTTGGTGGATATTAATATTTGAATAATATTAATAATATAAATAATATAAAAATAAATAAATATGTTCTTATCTTTACAATTATAATATAATTAAACGATATTTAAAAGCTAATCTATGAATAACGCGACTATATTTAGTTTCTATATAAATAAAGTGATATATGGGGAAAGTAACCGAAATCGGACACTCTCGGTATCTCAGAAACCATAAATCCTACAACAAAATTGTTTATGAATAAAACATTCATAATTATAAATATAGTCTAAAAAAGTATTTTTTATTTTTGAATTATTCAAAATATTTTTAATATATCCAATAAACTAATTTTATTATTACGTTTTTAAATTTATGAAAAACAATTTCATCTTAAAACATTCTCAAAATTATACAAATGTATCGATATAAAATATAACACCATATTATTAAAAAATATAGCATTCTAAAAATTGTATTTTTAATGTCTATATTTGTTATCAAATATTCATTAAGTTATAAGCTAATATCTAGAGGTCATATAAGTTAATAATACGGACACTCTAAATGTCTTAATACGGAAACCCTATAACCAATCAGCGCGGAGCGTATGAACAATTCTGATTTTCATAAAAATCGCGTGCATTATAATATTAATACCACCAATAAAGCTAATTCTAAAAAAATTATTATTTATATTATATAAATTATATACTTAAATTGTATTATTAATTAAAAAATAATAAAAATAAATAAATTATTAACTAATTAAATTACAATATATTTTTTATAAAATTAATTATAAATAACGTAATTGTAATTTGTCTGATTGATTCATCAATAATATATAGTTTATCTAGTGGTATATAGAGTATCCGTATTATAACACAAGGTGTCCGTATTCGGATATGGGTACCGAATACGGACACCCCCGTTATCTACACTATTAAAAATAAGGGTACGCTAGAAGTCACAAATGGGTACAGCCTTTGTCCCTATTGTAGTACGCTTATGGGTACGTTAGAAATCGCTTTTGTGGAGTGTAGCGTACCCTTTACGATACGCATTAAACGGCATATAGCGTACCCTTTACGGTACGCATTAAACGGCATATACATTGTTAAAAAATAACGTGCAAAATGATATCTAATAACGTACAAAGCTTATCCCCCTCAGTGTACCTTATAACGTACAAATGACTTTTTTTATTTCAAATAAATTTGTGGACGTTATTATAATACAACATTGTACGACGTACATTGTACGTCGTACAATGTACGTTATTTAAAGACTATTTTGAACGTTATACATCATGCCTCCAGCTGGATTCGAACCAGCGACCTAGGTATCAGAAACCCAACGCTTTGTTGATCGGGTTAAAGCGCCATTCGATATTTACGTAGTAAACGCGCATCTATTGTATCGAGTTTACGTATAATTTCAAAATAAGTATACGATACTATATAGATAATTGCGTTATCGCGTAATACGCGTCATATGGATGTATTACGTTATACGTGTCACCAGTAGCCAGTATAAGCTGCAGCTTATCCATGGATATATTATTACACGTTTAACGTGAAGTTACCATTTACATCTCAACATATAAGCATATCAGTTGTAATGTTATTAATAATAACTTATTATATATATACCTATAAATATATATATTAAATATATTATTGAATTTATATACCAATATATGTGGTATATATATAGATTATAATTACCTAAATAGACATATTTTATATTTTGTTATACATTATAGTCACTATAATGTATAACAAAATATAAAATATGTCTATTTAGGTAATTATAATCTATATATATACCACTATAATTTATAGTGTATACACTGCAGTATATGTATATACATATATATATATATATATAAATATATATATATATATATATATATATATATATATATAAATATATATATATATATATATATATATACACCGCAGTATAATGCAATGGACTAGTTATGTGTGTCACCAGTATCCAGTATAAGCTGGATATATTATTACACGTTACCATTTAAAGCTTAAAATATAAACATATCAGTTGTAATGTTATTATATATATATATATATATATACATATATATTATTAAATATATTATATGAATTTATATACAAATATATGTTGTATATAGTATATACCCGTACTGTTATTTGTATGTATATTTATAAAATAACATACCATATGATATGTTAATATTGAGATTAAAACTTTTAACATGTTAATATATATATATATATATATATATACGTATACGTTTTTGTGTATATGAGTGGGCTTATGGTATATATTTTACTAATTATATATACATATATATATATATATATACACATATACGAGTATATATTTATTACATATATTATACACTATATTTAAATTGTTGACAACATTAGTTTCCTTATATTTACACTATAATTTTCCTAATAGTTATTCATATACATGCTATTACATGGTTATGTAATATTTACATATATGTAATTATATATAATTTAATTATCTTACAAAAATGTTAAATTAATACGTTCAACATATTACATTTGTATAGAGTTCAATATATATATATATATATATATATATATATATATAATTATATAAGGTTAACCTTTAAGGGTACGCTTCACTTGTAGCGTGTAGCGTACCCTTTTATTTCTAGCGTACCCATTTGTGAATTCTAGCGTAACCTTATTTTTAACAGTGTATGTAATTAAAAGATTAAATAACATTTTAAAATTACAATAATATCTATAATCATATAATATTAATATATTGTAATTTTTGAATAAAAATAATGAGTCATAAAAAGTTAAGACCATTTATTGTTAAAGTGTCCGTATTAGGTTACTTTCCCCTATATAGATTTATTTTAATAATATAAATATATATATAGTGGTAAGTAATCCTAATATGGATAATTTAACAATACATGGTCTTTACATTGTATGACTCAATATTTTTATTCAAAAATTACAATATATTAATATTATTTGATTATATATAGATATTATTGTGATTTATAAATTTTATTTAATCTTTTTATTCAATAGATAACGGAGGTGTCGGCAAATACGCGTATTTGGTACCCATTTCCGAATACGGAAACCACTATAGTTGAAATATCTATAGATAAACTATATAGTATTGATGAACCAATCAGATAAATTACAATTACATTATTTATAATTAATTTTATGAATAAATTAATATAATTTAATTAGTAATTAATTTGTTAATTTTTATTATTTTATTAATTAATAATACAAGTTAAATATCTAAATAATAACATTTTTAGATTTAGCTTCATTGGTGGTATTAATAATATAACGCAAATGATTTTTATTAAAATCATAATAGTTCATACGCTGCCCGCTGATTGGTTATAGGGTGTCCGTATTAAGACATCTATAGATGTCACCTATAGGGTGTCCGTATTAGGGACTTATATGACCTATAGATATATGCTTATAACTTAATTAATATTTGATAACAAATATAGAAATTATGTATATAATGTTTATAATGCTTTAGTTTTTAATAATATATTGTTATGTTTTATATCGATACATTTGTATATTATTGAGAAGGTTTTGAGTTGGTATTTTTTTTCATAGATTTAAAAACGTGATAAAAATATAGAGATTAATGTGTATGTTATCTAAATGTAGGATTATATTAGTGATTTATATTCTAGATTAATACTTTTCATTGTTATTATTAATTTATATAGATTCTTCATAGGTATAATTCATATTCCTATATATACTTTTTATTTAGTTTACTTAGTTTTTTAATAATATTATTTATTAACATATATTATTGATAATATAAATATATATATATATATATATATATATATATATATATATATATATATTAATAATGTATATGGTAATTTTTGATTTATGTATAAATATATATATATTATGTTGGTGGAGTCCTTTTATCCCATCCAGGAACTTAAAGTATGTTTTCACTTATATGTCTATAATGTCCATTCGAAGAAGCTCTCGTATTAAGGATTTCAATGATTTTAACGAGAGCCGATCATTTATTATACACAATTATATAAGATCATTTCTTAATATTATTTTAATACTTATTTTAATAGTCCGAACGAGGCTTGAAACTATTTCATACTGCTTGTGTGTCGAACGCCTATATATATATATATATATATATATATATATATATACTACTATACATTTTATGTTTATTGTTAAGTGTATTTAATTCAGTATCTAAACTATCAAACTTTAGTACATATGTATTATAATATTGATTAGTATTAGTAGTATACTACATAGACTCTATTGAGTCATTACATGTTTCATATTTTTCATAAATTTATAAAACATTAATTTAGTTTGTGAATTAATATTATGTATTTATCTTACAATTTAAATATTCTAAATATTTTCTCATATTCTGTTTTACATCTATAGATGTTATATATATAGATATCATAAACCGAACACACACTTATTAACTATAGTTAACTATATATACCAGATTTTGTATACATTTCTTGTATAATATTAACCATTTTGTAGATATTATTATTTGGTACACAATGTCGTGTCCACCAAATAGCTATGGCAATTATTTATCACTTTTAGTATAAATTTGACTTATAATAATATTATATCTTTAATATATATGAACTTTATTTATATATTAATTATTAATATATTAAATTCTAGATAATGAGTGAGTTTAAATAATGATTGAATTAAAACACTATATATATATATATATATATATATATATATTGGATCCATAAATATAACTATTTAGTAGATATACCATTTTAATTGTAAATGAAATATACAGGTTCATTGGATATATGTGTATAGGGTATTGATACATTTCGATGTTATATCACTATGGATCATATATATTACATACAAAATACTAAATTAAAAAAAATGAAATTTTACATTCATAATCAATATATATATATATGTATTTAATTAATTAAATAATTTATTTATTTATTTATACGTTTACAAATAATTGCACTCGCTCGTAATTTTTGTTTATCATTAAATATAAAATATAGCTCAGAAAATAGTCAAGTTATATCGCATGCTTAAGCATCCTTAAGCATCAATTTATGCAACATTTCCATACAAAATAAATATTAATAGTGTCTACAAAATCATAATTTATACATATGTATATATTATATAATATATATTTGGTAGACATAATTTCTATATGTTTTTTATTATTCATTATTTTGAAAAATTAATTAAATATATTAATATAGAATATTATAATTAATTAATATGTTAATGTTAACCTTACTGACTTTATGTTAAAAAATTTCTATATACATTTGGTTATATATATATATTTATATATATTTAGTATATTATATGTATTTAAATATATGTACTAAACTTTAGTAAATATTATTTAGGTATATGCAGGTATATATACGGTATATGGTATACCAAATGGTTATAATATGACTATATCATAGTTTATATATATGTATATATATATACAGTCAACTACCGATAAGTCGGACTCGCAAGGGATCGGGAAAAGTGTCCGACTTAGCGAGATGTCCTACTTATCAGAGATTAAGAATATCATGCAAATAAGACATGAAATGCGCAGCGCGAGTTAAATGGTTACCGAAATATGGAATTATGCAACAATCAACAACATGACATGTTGTATTCAATAATATTACTTACTAAAATTATAATATTCATTATTTAAAGTAAACATTTCTAACAATTTATAAAAAGTCCGACTTATTCAGTATAAAAATCATAAAATGACTATAATATGTGTCCGACTTATAGAAAAGTTCGACATATCCAATCCAACTTATCCGACTTATCCGATTAATTTAAGATGGGACTATATACAAATCCGACCAAACCAATAAATGTGTCCGACTTATCCGTAGTCCGACTTACCGAGAGTTGACTGTATATATAAATATATATATATATATATATAAAAAAAAAAAATATAACAATATCGATAGTTTATTATTTAATTAGCAACAATATAATATATTACGAAAGATTAATAATTCCTTTAAGAATATTAATATCATTTTTGTTAAATTCGTTTACCGATAATGTATTTTTAGAGCATAAACGTAATAATTAAAATCAATGAGCGTTCATATCTCATCGCGCGTTAACGAGAGATATCGACCTAGTTAGTACGCAATACGTGGTTCGATTCGATTACGTAACGAAACTCCGCCGCCGTGGCCGTTACATCATCACCTCCGCAGCCTCCTGTAATCTATGACATAATATTATGTGATATCGCGGTGATTAGCGTCCGTCCACGGTGACGTCATTAACGCACACACAGCGGCACGTGACAACGCGGCCATAACGTGCCGCGCTACGGTCAAGCGGCCGGTCACGTGGTCTCCTAATCAGAGTTGTCGCCTCCTAGCGGTTAACCGCTGCACACGTGACCGCCCCCCTCACGCCCCCCTCGCGATGTCATAACACCACCACCAACGCCGTCGTCGTCGTCACCTACTAATTAGAACACCTCGACGTTACGTAATAGCCTATAGGCTATAGTGAAATGATCACGTACGCCAGCCACGCATGACATACGGGATACTATAGTATAGGATCACGTGATTAATAGTAGTAGTATACGCTTGTTACCGGCGTATATTAACCATATCACCAGAACTGGGGAGGAGAATTTACCAGAGAATTAAAAGAGAATTATTTAAAGAGAATTACCATTATTATGTGAGAATTTACCGAATGATATTTGCATATATATATATATAATTTACCTTATTAAATTGTTCTGATTATATATATATATATATATATATATATATACGTTACGTAATATCTATAGATGGTGACGAGTTTAGATCACGTGATGTAACGGAATAATGTAATTAGCGGCGAGTGGTCAGCATGAAGTCACACGCGTGTATTACGTAGGAGAACAATGACGCGTCACGTGGATTACAAGTCCATCATGACCTTAGTAATAATAGTATGACCTCGTTTTTAGGGCACAGTATTTGAGTGTACATATTATCGCATAATTAATACGGGAGGTTATCCCACTCAAAAACTTCACGATAATTATTGTGGAGAATTAGTCGGGAATCGAGAAAAGTGTTTTGTATTAGTGGAATCGTGTATTGCAGACAAATAAATTAAATATATTCGATGTAAAATAGGCTATATTATATAGCACATATTGAAATTAATGGTATCCCGTATGAAGTATACTATTCATATATGATGAATATATAAAGCATTACTAACATATTTATTTATTACACGATAATAATGAATGTTAATTGTTAGCATTAAGCTGCAGCACACCGTGCAATGCACAAAGTACAGCTGCCTTATGTCGTATATATTGTTATAGCCAGATATTAACGAACATCAAAATATGGGTGTTTCGGAGTGAACATATATATGTACATTGTATACATTGTACAGGACGATAAAAAGAAAAATTAAAATGAAATTCGGACCTATGTTCTAAAATAGTTGACAATATAACATCATATTGTTTTCTTTAAAGTGTATTCAAACAATTATCATATGTTCGTTGTTATTTAAATATATGTAGTTATATGTTAAATATATATATACAATATGTTTAAATTCTATATAATTATATTATTGATTTATTAACCCAACTAACAGTAATAGTAGCATAGTAGCAGCATTATAGTATAAATAATAGTCTCAAATTTTAAATTGTGCTATTATGCTGCTATTATGTTGCCATTAAAAGTCAATTATGCTGCTATTCATTTATAATACTATTATTATGCTATTATATTGCTATTATTATAATAACAGCATAATTGCAGCATAATAGACTGTTAATGGAAACATAATAGCAGCATATTGGCATTACAAACTAATAGCAGCATAATATACTTTTAATGGCAACATAATAGCATAATATACATATGTTAGGCTATTATTTATGCTATTATGCTGATATTATAATGCTATTATAACAGTATACTGTTAGCTGGGAACCATGTTATCATTATAATGAACATCCCACTGTCTTAAATAAATTATACATAATAAATTTACCAATTTAAATAGGTCGAGTATTTATATATAAATTAGGCTACTTAACTTATTTAACCTACCTATTACAAAATTAAAAATATTGAATTTCTCGATTTTAGGTGAATGTTTTAAAATGAATAATTTGAAGCACATGATATAGGGCTATAAAGAGCTATACTAGGGCCGATACCCGCATTCTATATGTGTTGGGGTGCACGTATATTAACCCCTGTCTGCAGATACATTACATAATAGGTTAGTATTTCGTTATAATGCGAGTGGAATTTGAGATCAATGAAGAGGAACACATACTTATATCCCCTACATTATGAAATACCGCTTGAATTGAGAGTGTTATTTTCTCTCAAAACAGACCATGGTCTATATTACAAGTTGTATTATGATTCCACTCACGTTAAACCATCAGATGTATGCGATCTGCAGATTTCTGTGACATGTTTTTAACACTTTTAATTCAAGCGGTATTTCATAACATAGGGGATATTAGTATTTGTTTCTCTTCACTGATCTCAAATTCCACTCGCATTATAACGAAATACGAACCTATTATGTAATACATATAGATTTTTCAATCTCGGTTAATCTTTATTATCAAATATTTCATCGAATTGAATTGCATAGTTTATTCAAGTGTATTTACAGTACGTATAACGAGTGTCGTAGTATGTGTAGTGTATACAATATACATGCGCATGCAATACAACATTCTTCTTTGTATCCATATGTGCATGAAGTTCCCACGTAAAATAGATCAATTCTATCTACGTGTATTTAATAATGATGTAAGAAATTCATTTGATACGTAAAGCTATTTATTCTACTTTAATATGTTGCCTGCACCTTAATCCTAATATATTATTATTTTTATATATGAAATGTCCATATATAAAAATATACTATAGTATATATTATAATTCAGTATTAAAAAGTATTAAATGAAGTTGGCCTTGAAAAGAGTTGTTGGTAATTAAAAAAATATGCCATATGAAACATTATAATATATATATATATATATATATATATATATATATATCTTCATATGTAAAATGGTTTTTCAAGGACACTCAACAGAATTAACACTAATAAACGTACTTTATGTCATTACTTCTAACCTTGTCAATTTTGTGTTGCTAACAATAGGCGGGTCGTGTGTGTGCATAGAGGACACGAGAGCTGACCTATTCGATGGGTGAGGAGAACATAACCATAACAACGTCGGGGTCTACGAACTGTATAGCTAAACCCAAACCCAATTCAAAACCCAACCCACCCCGTTAGTAGGATAACTACATAAAAACACGACTAATTACACTTACATTCGCTATATTTATGAGTATAAATGATGTTTATAATTTGTATGATGTTTAAAGTGTATGATTCTTATAATTGCATTACAATTAAACTAAACTTACTAAACTTTGATAGCTATTTTCTCAGAATATTGATTTTATGAATGTTGCTTTACTAAAAAGTCCGGAACTTTTTTTCTATTCTATAAAAATTGCTATAATTTTTGCTATTAATAAAAATGTTATTTCTGTTTTTCTTCATTTTTTTTTGAATTTCTCCTATTATAAAACAAATGTAAATAATAAAAAATTATGATAATCATATTATAGAATTAAGTATTATTATTACAAATGCGAAAAAATTATGTAAAAATATTTAAAATATTTCAAGTTGGAGAGTTTTTAAAACTAGTAATTTAATAGTAATAATTGTTGTCAACTATAGTCATGTTATGTATGATTTAACATATTGTCGTATCAAAACTATGTATGCTTTTAACACGAGAAAGCCTTTGAAAGTACATTTTAACCATTACATTATAAGTAAAAACTTCATTTAAGTTTCTGGGTTACAATATTGCACATAATTATATAACAATTATTATTATATATTAATATATATATCCTATGGTATACTCAAATTGCATAAATATAAACATATTTCGGATTTAATATATCATTGCATAAGTATATATATAGAATTACCAATAATCTATATATTAATATTTAACGATTTTCATTAATACTTAATTGGATTATTATAATAAATATTATGAGATACCTGATATAAGCTGCAGCTGTATAGACATGTTTATTAATTATTATATATATATATATAGTGATAGTGTATTCGTGGCTCAGTTGGCTGAGAGGTCAGCTACACAAGCAGGATGTATATGGGACACTTCGCGGGCACAAGCCCCATCCGGACCATTAAAATAGGCCTTAACATAATATTTATAATTGAACTTATATAATTGTGTATAACTAAATGATCGGCTCTCGTTTTATAAATAAATACAATATATATATATATATATATATATATATATATATGATGATAACTATTATTAAATATGGTTTATTATTTACTAAAATAGGACCACCCCTTAGATTAAATATTTCAACAAAAACAATGCTTTACTTATATCCGTGTCTTAATATCTGTATGTGTCACCATATGATTACTTTTACATGCACATATATTATTCCAACTTACATTTCGCTCGTGCTGCAAGAAAATAATAATACGATAATAATCTAATAATAATAATACGTTGAAAATAACACGAGACAAAAATAATAAATACAAAATAATAATTTGGATGATTTAGTTATTAGAGGTAGAGAGAAAATAAGAAGTAAGATTTATACATTTTGTGTGTACTCTAATAGAACGGATGGTAGGAGGGTGGGAATTCCATAGAATTGGACCAGCATTTTTAAAAGCTAATGAATTTATTTAATAATAATATTGGATGAAAACAGAGGTCAAGTAGGATAAGCTGGCAACAAGTGTTGTTATTTAAAATAGACAATATTGTGTCAGTATTTTTATTTATATATATAGCATATAGGCGATAAGTTGTTTAGAGACAATTCATTCTAGTAGTTTACATAATATGGGTAGATGGGATATAATTGCTAAGGGAGTTTGGGTCAAGGTATCGTTGTTTTATTATATGAGAGATTATGGCAGTATTGAGTCAAGGTGAATATATATATATATATATATATATATATATATATATATATATATATATATATTACTTACATTTAAATATGACATAAAATATGTCATTTTCAAATACGTCTGATCGAAGGATGAAAATTCACATTCTGAAAGCTTCAAAAAGGCATTCGATAGTATTAACAGAAAAACTATGTTTCGAATTATAGAATAATACGGAATACCAAAAGAAATCACAAATGCAATATTTGTACTCTAAAAGGTATTAGAGATAAAGTGTAACACCAGATGGAGAATCCGAAATATTTAGTATTTTTAAAGGTATTCTGCAAGGCAACATTATTGCTCCCTTTCTATGTGTGATTACTCTATAGTATGCGATGAGGCAGGCGATAATAATATTCCTTAATCTTTTCGGTTATCCATCGCGTTGGAAATCTCGTTAGGTCTGCAGAGGGTATCATCAACCAGTTGATCTATGTACGTTTTCCGTGGTCTACCTTTACCACGCGTTCCATGAATATGATTCTAGAGTATAACATCTGCTACCATTTCGTCATTCGCTCAATGGCCGCTGAAACTTAGTATTATTGTCTTTGGCGTCGTATTATTGTAATTAACCTTGGGTATTTCCATACAGATCCTTTATTGCCGGATGATCTCCCTACGACTTGTTCAAGGCTACTCTCAGCATTCTGATATAATTTCCATCTAGGCTTTTTCTAAAGATTTTACCAGTGTCCAAATTGTTGCTCCGTATACTAATACCGACTCTACGGAATCTCTGAACACATTTATTTTTAGATTATTAGCTAGGTTAGATTTCCAAATTTATTTCATTGCATTTAATGCTGCCCAGATTATTGCGAGTCTGGTTTTGAAATATTTTTCATTAGAAGAGACGTTGCTGCCTATATTTTAAATCGTGACCTTTTTTGATTTATATTCCGATTGAATTTTTTAATTTGTCAGTATTAGCTTTATTTATATTCATATATTCAGTCTTTTCCATATTAACTTGTAGTCCTATTTCTTCATATATTCTTCATCAATATTTAAATGTCAAGAAAACAAAGATGATGACTACAGGTAAATTGGACATATAATAGTAGATGATAATAATATCGAAATCGTTGATGGATTTATCTTCCTGGGAGACCTAATTACAAATGATGGAGTTACCGATAAGGAGCTACGAAGAAGGCTAGTAATGGGAAAATGTGCCATGGGAAGTCTGAAACGTATATTCAAAGATAGAGGCACTAGACTAACGAAAATAATAATGATTGTTCAAACACTGGTATTTACAATTATCCTTTATGGAGCAGAAACCTAGATTATCAAAAAGGCAAATAGGAAAACAATTGATGCTTTTGAACTATAGTGCTGGAGGAAACTGCTCGGAGTTACTTACTTAGATAGGAAGATAAATACTGAGATAATTGACATAATACAACCTAAAAGAACGCTCGAATCCAGAATTGTAAGGCTGCCCTATCTTTTTTTGGACACGTTGTTAGATAAAATATGATAGAATTGCAAATGATGCTGGGAAGAATGGAAGGTCGGCGAGGAAGAGGCAGACCACATTGCACCTGTCTAGAAAATATACAAAAATATCTATCTAAAGATATTATGAATCTCCGACTAGATGCTAAAGACAGAGCGGGATGGAGAATAACTATCATAGATGTCGCCAGGGGTCGGTTACGACTCGACGGCACAAGGTAAGGTAACAAGGTATTTATATAGATTATCTTGCGATAGAGTTGTGTCTTTGATCTGTGCTGCTTCTTTAAATGACCTTCTTTTTTCGATAATTTCTGAATTTTTGCATGGGGTTTATCTTTTTATTTCATCTTTTAAAGGTATTATTTCACTTACGATTTCTTTGCATGCAGTTTTGAAAAGATTATAACGATTAATTTTTTGATGATGTAGTTTTTACTTTACTTAACTTTTCCATGATTTTTTTTCAAATAACTTTTGTTTTACAGTATCTTTAGGCACGACCAATTATATTGAGTATACTAAAGTTATAACGTTACATGCATTTTTAATTTTATTTAAACGAAGACATAGTTGTAGCCGTGCTGTGATTAGGGATGCCTATGACCTGATTATACGATTATAAAATAGTTATAGTCTCTTCAGTTTTTATAACTGTTGTTCCATTTTATATTTACCATGATGTAGTCTAATTGTATGTAGATCCCATTAGATAATTTATGTGTCCATATTTGTCCTTTTCTTTTTTTGATATCTAGTATACTATATAAATATATTTAAACACATAAGTTTGTTTTCTAATAGATATTCAGTTAGTATTTCATTATTCCTATTTGTCATTTCGTGGTAAGCAAATTTGAATCCATCTTATTGACCTATATGTGCATTGAAATCGCCGGTAATTATACGTACATTATGTTTCGGTATTTGCCGTGAAGAGGCTGATAGTTGTTCATAAAATGATTCTATATATTTTATCTCACTAACATTTGTTGGACTATAACAGGTGATAATGGTTGTCATTGGATTTCCGTGGAAATGAGCTATCATAATTCTTTCAGATACCATTTCGACTCTAATGAGTGTTTTGTATGCCTTATTATTTAATAATATACCGATTCCACCCATTACTTCATCGTTGTTATTTCTCCATGCTGAACATGTATACAATTTACAATTACCTATTGAATGTTCTTCTGTGACAGAATCATGTATAATACGGTGTTCTTGTATACAGCTGATATCATGGCCAATGTTTTCAAATGATGCTATTGATTCTTAAATGTTACCTTCCTTGTTAACACATAAAAGTGCCGACTAGTAGGGATTTCTTTCCTTTCAACAGTTTTATTGTTTTTGACTCAATATCTGATTTTTCTACTGAAACATAGGTCGGTTTGCAGGAAGCGCTTCTTGTTCCGCGCAACGAGCGATGCGGGATTAGTTTGTAGAATTGTGTGTTATGTTTTCGGTAGGTAAATAAAATGTACGGTCGCTACTCCATAAACATTTGCGTAACCCTGCTCGGGTGGCTACACAAGTACTATGCCTTGTCAGGGGGCAACCTGGATTTTGATTTTATTGGCTATTCACAGCTAACCATTACATCTAATATCCGTTCCCCTATCCGAAACCTGGGGAGGTTCCATTAACCGGTGGATTGGAGTTATCATCACCGTATCAATTCATCACTCATCGCTTCGGATAAAGATGAAGAAATGTGGGCCTAGGATCCTAAGGAAACTGACCTCTCCATACAGTCTACATATATATATATATATAAGTATATAATGTAAATGTATATTAATACTAAAAATAACTAGGTAAACACAGGTCCCCTATATATATATTCGTAATAACTACTATTATTACTAGCAACATATGCAGTAGCGTTATAATTTATATTATGATATAATAATCATTATATTTGTATTATATTTGTATATAACACACTTATAATCATATAAATGTACATACCCAGAAACACCGGGCCTAATTCTATTTATATATATATATATATATATATACATATATATATATATATATATATATATATATATATATATATATATATATATATATATATGTGTGTGTATATATGTATATGCCTGTAGTAAGGTGGTGATTTTGTTAATAAAACATGTATTGAATATATATATATATATATATATATATATATTATAGTAATCATGACATATATTATATATGGCTATACCTATAGGTATATCTAAATGTATATAATATATATATATACTATATATATATATATATATATATATATATATATATATATATATATATATATTGAATACAATACAAATATAGAATACAAATGGACCACTCGTGAAATTCATAGGCTAGTTATAAATAACTGGGGCCCCAGACACTAAAATACAATATGTAAAATTTGTTTTTCTTATTTTTTGATTTATCTTTTATTAATGGGTTACGTTCTTGATAAACACAAGAGAAAAACAAGAACTGCCTAGACTTGAACTCGGGACCTCTGGCTTACTAGCTTTGGTTATCCCACTGAGCCTATCATTTTGGTTTAATATATATATAATATATATATATATATATATTAAACCAAAATTATAGTAATAATACTTCCGAGATTATAGTATTAATATTTAAATAGGGGTTGTTGTAAAAGTATTCATGTTACTAGGTACAATGTTTACAGCGTTAATATCAAGCCTTTGGTGTCTTCTGAAGATAGTTCATAATACAATCTACTTATTATGAATAAATGCTGATCGATACGCTAGTAGTAGTAGGTTGTAGTACATATATTGTACCTATAGTAGTAGTATAACTTTGTGTATCGAAAATTATATATCATCGACATAAGGTGTAAATCGATCTAGAACGAAGGACATATGTGTCCTATATGACATGTGACATATTTTAACCGAATACATAGAACGTGTGACACAGTCGTGTGTGTGTATCTATTCACTTAATAACGTGTGGGTAACGTTACGTGCAAGCGACGAGTATACTCTGCATCACAAACTGCGAGGTAATACACCGATTGTAGGATATTGGTAGCGGTTCTTAGGGATATCGAGTGTATTCCGAGCTAGGTACGAAGGAGAGGTTTGGGTGAGTGACAGGTGATGAACACTTCAGAAATCGATCACGTGTACCATTATTATCGACACGTCGTTACTCGGTTATTAATTATTAGTTATGTGATGCTAGAGGAGAAAGTGAAATGAGGTTGTAAAACTAGTAAGGCAATACATCGATATCTGGTTTTTATTTTAAAAAATATATATATTTACTTTAAGGATTTATTTGTCTATGATTTTAATTAATATAACTTCTAGAGAGTAACGAATTCAATTTATGATTTTTAGAATATAGGCTATATTTATAATTAGCTCTATTTAAAAAAAATATATAGAATTTAATATAATTATTGTAAATATATATTTTAAATGATCTTAGATTTAATAAAATATTGAATATTTATATTCTACTTATCAGTAACTACTTCATCGCCGCATGTTATATGTTATCTACACATATTGTATATCACAAATATACATGATTGTTATATTTATTATTATCCAATATTTCATCTAAATTAAATACATTTTTTAATATATTCATGATAAACAGGATATATATATTAATTATTAATTATTAGGCTATTAGTACCCTATTCTCCCTTTAGATACAAATTAATCATATAAATTCGTGTCTACCTAAATATATATCTACATATCACGATCAAAATTAATAAGATTATCATCTGCCTAATTAAAAGTCAATAGTAACTAATTTATTAGTCATTTACAACAAACATTTAATTACACAAAAACTATAGTTGTCTATATGATAATAATATCTAATAATATATATTATATTCAATATGATAATAGAAATTATCCTAAATCCCATAAATTGTTAGTAATATCATATATACTATTACAACTATAATTTATAGGAGGCTTAAATACTCTTCATTTCTATTTCAACACTTATCTCTGGCGATAGGGTATATATTTAATATCTAATACTATAAAGCTAATTTAAAATAGTGGGGATATTAAGATTGATATTATTGATAACATTGATATTAGAAATATAAGAAATCTCACGAGAAGTGACAACATTTCTATTTTATAATATGTTTTGTCTGATAATTTATTTATTGTTTTTATTTGTTATTTACAATTTTCTAACGTTTTTATATATTACTTGATTATTGATTGGTCTCTGTTAGTTTCTTCAACCATGAGGGTTCGTGGAGTGTTTAACGAATGTTCTCAAAATGGTTAATTGTGTCCTAACATCTGGGTACACCCATGCTATATCAGATTATTGATATTGAAATTTATATCCATATTGTATTCGGTCTGACTGGCTGAAGACTAAATTATACATTACCTTAGAGTATACGGTGTAGTAGCCCTTTAGGTCTTGTAACTTGACCTTTATATATAACTTGTAATAATTTTCAATGGCCATTAGGTCGGTTTATGTATGGGTTTCATGTTACTGAATTATAAATGAGAATTAACACTTTTGAGATGAACTACTTTCGTAACTACTTTCGTAAATACTCGAAATCATCAACTGATAAAGGCTCATTAATGAAGGATATATGCTCATTAAAGCTCATTAATGCTAAAGGATATAATCGTTAGGACATAGTATATAGTGCATAGGTTATTAATCATTATTCGCAGATTATTATCCTAGATATTTGAAGTATTACAATATTTTTAGTTTATTATTCCATATCTTCTGGCTGGTAGTTATAGTTGTTCAAAGCCATAGTTTTGTTGTTATTTCACATGTTTATCCTATATTTTTTTGCCTCATTGGTTAATTTTCCAACTAGGGCCGCGAGTTCCTTATCGACTATAAGGAATAACTCGCGTGATATAAGTAAGAAAACCTGAGGTAAATTAATTATAATTCCGTTTATTATGATACTGCCCATGGGCATACGAATCGATATAGTGCATGTCGTATTACATCTTCAAGATCTATCTACATTGAAAAGGGTGTTTTCGAGAAGTCAACCTTGACCGACTCCAGTCTTTATCGGAAACTTGTATCGGGCGATTCCTTTCTGAGTTCTGTATTGTATGTGTTATCGTATAGATCGTATAGATAATTATTTTATTATACCTATAATAATAATGATAATAATAATAATAATTATTATTATTATTATTACTATTATTATTTGTATGTCAATAAATATTATATATTTACAGTTTTTAATAAATCATCATCATAATCATTGTCACCATTATCGTATTCATATTAATAGTATCATCAGCATAATATCGTCACCATCATCATCATCATCACCAACATCATCACCAATATCATATTTACCGTCATCACCACAACCACCATCATCATCATCATATTAATTATCGATACCATCATTATCAGCGCCATCGTCAGCGTCTCATGTTCGCCATTATCTGAACCCCGATCGGAACAGTTACGTAACCGATGATGTAATCTATGACGTAATCGATGACCACGCCCCCGTCACCGCCCCCCCCCCTTCTACCACGTCAAAACGATACCTACACTGTACACCTACAGGTCGATATCACCACGGTGCTGCTGCTGGTGGTGGTGGTGGACAGCGCGATGTCGTCATCCATTACTAGTGGTTATTACGTAATGTACACCGGCGCCGGCGAAGAGACGCACGCCTATTGCGTAATAGCACAACGGTATTGTGTAATAGTAAGCGACGGCACCGGATGATGACGTAAGCTGATACTTGGGCGAAGTAAGCGGAGCAGCACGACCTGGAAGAGGACCACCCACGGACGGGTGTTACGTAAGCGCCTCGAGATAGCGCGATATTCGGCGAGATAAACACGTCCGTCCGTCCGTCTCTCGCTCTCTCTCGTACGTTTGTAACCCGACCCGAGGCCTGCGTGACCACATCACGTGATACACAGTCTGTACGTCTCTATCTCTATCTCTGTATGGCTGCGAGCCTGTAATGTCGCCGCTTCTTCTACCGTTGATGCTGGTCGTAGTGGTTATAACCAGTGTATACACTGATACCGACGTTATGCAGTATACTGCTAGTGGTAATACTGCTACTTGTTCTACATATGCTATTGGTAGTGATGCTACTGATAATGCTACTGTTACCGATGATACTGGTAGTGATGATACTGGTAGTGCTACTGATGATTGTACGACCCGTAATGGTGTTGGTAGCGGTGGTCAAGAAGATATATCTGACCTCTGCGCTGGGATGTACCACGTGACCTCTGGTATTGATCATAAGTCACGTGATAACCTACGATTGTATTACGTAGTACATTACTACGATAATAAACACGTGATTTAATATATATAATGGATAGATAGATATTATTAATACGATGAAGATAATTAACTCGCGTGTATTATTGCTCGAGAGTTATAAATAGATGTGTGAAGTTTTTACGTGATATCTTATACCTATCGTGATTTATTAGTAATTTTCATATACAAAATTATATTAATATATTTCATAAATATATATATATATATATATATATATATATATATTAATTTCACATTCTGAATTGCCTATAGGCATATATGTGAAACCCAACCTAGAATCAGATATATGATATTTTAATTTAGAATTATATTTATATAAACTTGTTTAAATTAAATTAAAATATATCATACGATTTACCATCTTCATATCACGTATATCTCATATGTTAGCTGCTTCGTGTATAGCTTCGCCTACCTTCCTTCAATATAACTTTATTCACAATTAACAATTAATAGATACATCCTACAGCTCTATCTATTATCGTAGTCTACCGTATTATCCATGTAACCTATATGAGAACTTGATCCGCTATCTGGACTTTAACTACTGAGCACTATTTTTAAAAGAATACGAATAATTCGATATAACCTGCTTAAATAATCAACGATAACATACTGTACATTAATAATGTGTATTATTTATTATGTCCTCCTTACAATTACTCATGTCCCATGACAGAAATCAATCAACGTACTCCCCCTGCTATCATGACCTTTGTGATTTTTATGTTTACTCATAGTATATTATTTATAAATGATGTATGTATTATAAACACCCACCACAAACCTATGCCATGGCTATATTTCATCTCATTATTTATCGTTGTCCTGCCCTACTTACCTTTCTACAAGTACACTCTTTCTACAAGTATATTTCTATAAATAAACTCTTTCTACAAGTACCTTTCTATAAATATACTCTTTCTACAAGTACCTTTCTACAAGTATACTATTTCTACAAGTATCTTTCTATAAATACACTCTTTCTACAATTACCTTTCTATAAATTAAATCTTTCTACAAGTACCTTTCTACAAGTATACTCTTTCTACAAGTACCTTTCTAAAGTACACTCCCCACAAAATCATTGTCATGTACATAACCCTAATATCGTGTCACTTACCAATCCCCTACCGTAACACTGATCTATAGATCAGTTAGTATACTATCTTATATCAGACTTATCCTAAATTACCCTCTTCCGCCGTTCATAAACTTACCAATATAATAGCTAACCTCCCTATGTGTGGTATAACCTCGTACCATTTCCCACATCTCCCAACATCCATACATATCCCCACATCTCCCAACATCCATACATCTCCCCACATCTCCCAACATCCATACATCTCCCCACATCTCCCAACATCCATACATCTTAATATTAATATTCAACCATTCCAAACATCTCCTTTGATCACTATTCATCCAACAATAAGTATTCGTGTACCCCAATCTACAAAATATCCTCACAGCATAATCACCATTACCTAAGAACACTACATAGTATTAGTAGTATTAGTAACTACTATAGTAGTTACTAATACTACTAATACTATGTAGTGTTCTTAATATAGTTAATATCTTAATATAGTATACTATAAATTATAGTCTATAATATATAACTGCAGTTACAATTACATGTAATACTAGAGTATACTCTAGTAGTATAATCTATAGATTCCATAAAAAGTCTATTTCACAAATGTAATTCACTTACTATTATAATAAGTAATGATATATCATTTTATGTAAAGTCTTAGTTTGTCTAACCAACTAATCTACCATATGAAACTAAAATCAAGTATATATGCTTATTTTTAGAATTATCTCAAACTCTATTCATAATTATGTGCATACTAATAAATATAACCCTTATATATGTGTGTAAATAAACTAATTATCAATTATATAAAATACGATTAATAAGGAAATTCTTACATTTTAGAATTTCTAAAATGTTAATAGAATCATTAGTTATGTCCAGGGTGAGTTAAATTCTGCCTTTTCATCAAAAGGCCAAATTTTGCCGAAAAAAATAAGCTAAATTCGGTCTTTTTAATTAAATCCGGCCTTTTTTAAAATATATTATTTATCCTATCTTTTATCATTAAAAGTAATAAAAAATACTTAAGAGTAATATGTATATTATATGTAAATAATACGTAAATAAATTTTGTTTATGTTTATCGAAGAGAAGTCAAACCAGATTAATAGTGCATTTATTTAACATTTAAATTTTCAAAATAATAATTTAGATAATTATTTTTTAATTTTTTTAAATTATTATAATAACTTATAAAGAATTAATAGTTTATTTGATGCATCTACTCGTATATATATATATATATAAACTGCCTGTGTGGTTCAGTAGCTAAGGCGTCAGACACACAAGCAGTAGGATACGGATTCGACCCTCGTCCGGACCATTAATTAATTTTATAAAATGGGTCTTAACATATTATTTAGAAGTGATCTTATATAATTGTGTATAAATAAATGATCGGCTCTCGTTAAAACCATGGATGCCTTAACATGAGAGCGGCTTCGAAGGGACATTAGAGCCATATATGCTTATAAGTGAAAACTTCATCTAAGTTCCTGGATGGGATGAAAGGACTCCACTAAATAAAATAAAATAACAATAACAATATATATATATATATATATATATATATATATATATATATATATATATATCTATTATAATATAAATATTATAATAATATTATATATTAAATATATTGGATCGGGTGAACATTGTGATCGATGGATTTATCTACAGATATAATAATTATTTTGTATAAAAATTAAATTATATATGTATATACTAATATGTATACTATAATATATCCTATTAATATTAGTTGCCTTTGTATTAAAGATGATTATAAGAATGTATTTAATTTCATTACTGGACTGCTATGTATATATACATGAACTTCATTCATTGAATCAGATTTTTCATTAATAAAGTTGATAACAACTTAAGGAAAGACCCGTCTTTCAAAATTGAACTTGAAGGAAGTATACACTCACAATAATTTAATTATTTAATAAAAATAAAAATATTTGTATATAATTTTATTAAAAATATAATACATTTCTTATTTACTTGTACTCATTAGCGATTTAAATACTATATTTTTACCAATATATTTGTTGATACTAAAATTATTGTAATGCCATGCTATATAATATATATTAATTAAATTAATTAACTATATTAAGTATATATAAATATAACTATATTGATAAAATATAGATAGGCCGAATTTAAGCCGAATATAAGGTTTTCAAAAGGCCGAAAATAAGCTAAATTCGGCCTTTTCCTTAAATTAGGTAAAGGCCGAATTTAACTCACCCTTGTTATGTCACATATAAATTAGTGTAGCTCTTTATATCATGTCCTTCCTGCTACTTCTACTAAATCTTTATATACAATTTTTAGATCATAGATAATTGTTTTATATCGTGTACAATTAATGACCATGAATCAGTAAATTATCACTTAGTTAATTATAAATGGTTACATATTTATCAGAGATCTACCTTCAGCTATTTTAAACTAATTTATAAGGTACTAAAGCATCGTCTTCCGAGTTATTTGAATAACCTCCTACAATTCATAGTTTACAAGATAGATCTACGAAACTCTTCTACTCGGCTATTTCTAAAGAGGAAATACAAGCTATCAAGATATGGTAAACTATCATTCAGTATAGATTCGTCCAATCTATAAATGCGTTACCCATACCCTTGAGAACTAATTTAAATTAGTATTCGTTTAAATATAATATACAGTCAAAGCTCGATAACTCAACATTGACGGGATGGAGTTTTCATGTTAAGTTATCGGATGTATAAATTAATGACTTAATTAATGTTTTGTTCACATAAATGCATTCAAAATAGTACTCGTATGATAATATAATAATTGTAATTGTATTTTTACGTTTATATATTTATATCCATATATTATTAAATAAAACCATGTTGAATAATGTATGTTGAATTATATTTGTTGAGCAATGTAGTTTTATTACATGTAAAAGATACAAATCCAACAACATATGTTTGTGATATTTTGATTTTTCATAAATGTTGAGTTATTGGATGTATATTTACATGTAATGTATAGGCTAGGATTATAAAAACGATGTTGAGTTATATGTATGTTGAGTTATATTTGTTGAGTAATAGGGTTTTTGTTAACATGTAAAAGATACGAATCCAACCAAATATTTTTTGTATGTTGAGTTATCGGCAATGTTGAGTTATCGGCATGTTGAGTTACCGAGCTTCTACTGTATTATTATTAATTCGTAAAAATTAATTTTATTATTTTCAACTGCTTTGTATTCTATTTGTATATTATATTATTTTTATATTTTTTGTACAAAATTGAGAATGATTAACGTTATTTTGTTGTTTAAATAAATATTAATTCATTAATTATACGTTGACCCTTACGATAACCGCCTTACTAAACTGTCACGTATCACTCTTCCACATTAACACACCATGGTGCTAACACACCTATGCATCTTCAATAGATTAACACGTACACTTTGCTTACTAGAAAACTACCAATCTACAACTATAATACTTTTCTCGTTATAAGTACAAATACAGCTTACGCTATTTTTATAAAAATAACTTTCAAAATCTCTATAATTTATCTCATCGTCAACATGATAGACTATAGTATACTACACCCGTCTCCTAGATAATCTGATGAAATACTCTAAGAAAACATTGCCGATTTTAAATATAAATTAGAAATACTGCCCTAACATTGACTCGCGTATGAATTATCTAATTACCATATATGGGTGGTATATATACCACCGATCATGTACTCTCTAACAAACGGTTCACGGCTCTCATATATTCAATATAGCATTATTATTTCAAACATATACTATATACTTAGTATATAGTACTTAGTATATTATACTATATCATTTAGGTATACCTAGATGATTAAATTACAATCACTGTAAAGAAATATTTCAAATACTCTCACCGTGATTTTCTAAGAAATTATTGATAGATAATATATTTAGGGTAATTGTCTAAAAAAGCAGTATTACTTCTATAATTACCTCGGTTCTTATATATAATTATACCTAAATTTTATAATAATAATAATAATAATAATAATAATAATAATAATAATAATAATAATAATAATAATAATAATAATAATAATAATAATAATAATAATAATTATAATAATATTAATATATAAACACAATACACTATAGACATATATATCCGCACACATTTATATAAACGCATATATTTATATAAACGTATATGCGTGTATATAAAACCTTATGCACTATGCATTAGAGATATACCTATACCGTGTATACCTCATCCTCCATTACACGCACTTTCTCCTACATTACGTTAATAGAATTACGACCGATACTGAGAATAATGATCGATGTTCTAATCGATATCGTTTGATGCTACCACCTAGCGGCGGTCGTATTAATAACTAGTTCGTTGTTCTCTCGATAGGGGTGGT
>OZ025241.1:35829184-35851684 GCA_964019155.1 Osedax fenrisi
AACATACATGATGCTATTAGAAAATGTTACTTACTACCGACATAGCGACCTATTTCACGGGTATACCCCAACCCTCAAATATTGTAATTGGTAGCCCAATTTGGGGATAATATTTATAATTTTATCGGTATTTATATTAATGAATGTGCCAGAAAAATAAAAATCTATAACAAATATACTTTTAATAAGAAGTGTTATATTATATGATATTATAAAAGTACATTAATACTTATAGTAAAAAGTATGTTAATAGTGCATGATAAGTAAAAAAAGGTTATTATACGTTGATTATAGAAATTTGGCTTTAAATGTATCACAAACAGAACATTATTATTATTATATATATATATATATATATATAAATATATATATATATATATGTTTGCGTATTATCGCTCTGTTATCACAATATACTAGGATATAGATTACGCATGTGTTAAACGTGACAGTATTGACCACTAGTATTCGAGCAGTTGGTCGTAGCGATAAAGGACATGGTCATCGTGAGTTATGTCCTTGCGCTTATTCCGCGAAACCCTGGCGACACGTAGGCAAGATATTCTTATATATACTCTAGTTCTATAGTATACTATCGACGTGCACGACGTTGTTGTAAAATATACACACGCGTATACTTCTATTAATTAATCTTAAACTTAAACTTAAGTTATGTAACATTTGTTTTTATCGATAACTTGTATTCGTAAATGTAAATAAAGCGACAAATAATAGCAGACAATTTATATCAATATTTTATTTTATATTTGATTAGTGTATACACTGACTATAGTAACTTAGTAACACTGACTATAGTCCTTGCATCCCTTCCCGTCCTTAGTTGACGTTTACACTTATAACCACATTTCTATAATGTCCTTCGGTACCATTCCCTTCGTAAGGCTATGTAATAGGCTATCCATGTATAAATCACGTACCTTTACCATCATTATCGATTATACATTGTTATCATCTGTGATTTGTGTAGCTATTAACGTGGCTCTACTATAGTATATATATACTACTTTCGTGGTTAATAATAACATTAGTTACATTAATCGTTAAACTGTCGATAATACTTTATTAATACAGCAGTGTATATGCTACTGCAGTGGTAGTTCTATAGAACCAGTATATATACTGGTTGACTTTAATTGAATATATTTATTAAGCATTGCATTGTAATCAGTTTAATATTTTATTTTAAATTAATATGCCAGTATATATATCAATTAAATTCAATATATAGAATATATGAAGTATATATATATATTTTTTTTTTTTTATTTTTTTTAAATGATTTATTGACTACAAAATCACGTGGTGGTTATGGGCATTATGAGAAGAAAACAAAAATAAAATAAATATAAAAATAAAGGAAAAGGGAGGGTATACCTATAGGTTACAATGTTAATAGGTGCGTGGATAGTTTACATTTAAGTTAAATAGTGACAGGGATTTCAAACACCTAATGTCATATGGTAGAGGATTCCAGTATTTTGGAGATATCACAGAGAAAGTAGATTCAGAGTTAGCAGAGATAGTCGAGCGTTGCATAATTTCATCGTGTGACATTTCCTGCTAGCTCGATTAAGGGTCTGAATATTGATCATGTTTGCTAGGTACTCGGGAGATCTAAGATGGATCACATTATGGGTGATGCATAGTATACTATAAGACTATAGTCTGTACCTGCAGAGATACCTAAACTTAAGCCAGCCGAGTGATCGCATTAGGGCCGATATTGATACTATTGAAGAGAAATTCAGTTTATATAGGGTGCGTATAGCACGTCGTTGTATCATCTCAAGTTTAAGAATAAGCTAAAAATAAGTATATATATATATATATACAGTATACACATATATAATATCTCACGCGTGTAAAGAAGTATGCTATATATGAATACCTATCATATAGGTATCTATGAAGATATTATTTATTGTTTAGATACGGAACATACCAGAGACTTTTATAAGGATTTGAAAGTGGGAGGGAAAATTACAAAAATAATTATTTTATTTTCAAATGTATAAGAATACAAATTTAATAGAATACATCTACTGATTTATAATAAATAAATAGGATTATGATATAATGATTATGAAAAAAGCCTATTTTTTTGGATACAAATATTAAAAGTGTTGGGCAAAAATAATAGTGAGTGTAATTGCCCACAAAAGACCCCTTAAAATGGCACTGGAACATACCCTTATAACGATAACCTTTACAACGACAACAACAATAACATAACGAAAACAACAATAACAATAATGAGATTGTGCGTACTAAATAAAATTGAAATTACAAATTGATCTATTCGCGAGCCAGGCGCGCGCGCGCGGCTGACACACGCCACACGCACGCGCACCCGCCACAGCACGACACGCCCCCAGGTACGTGGTGACCACGTGCTCAGGTATCTGGCGCGTGCAGTAAAGCAACAGTTTCAACGGAGAGTCGGGCTCACGTCGAGCCTCAAGCACACGTACGAGCGCACGCATACACGCATACACGCACGCGCAAACAGTATCGCAACACGGTGGTGGTTTTAATCGCGGACACACTCGACCTCTGCAAACCGGAAATAGAAATGGCGGCTTCACTAAATGACGAACAAGGTTAGTGAAGAATAGGGATAGTTAGTGAAGGATACGGATAGTTTGTGGATGTAGGGAGAATTATTGGCTATAGGGAAAGTTTGTGTTGGTACCAGTTTATAAATATAAGAATATTCCCATCTAATTTTAAATTGTTGTTTTTTAACTAGTTATGATGATATTGTAAACAATTCAAAGATAATATATATATATATTATAGGTATATTATAACGATTCGGTATTCTATATAAATGCGAGGTTCAGGAGACAATCAACAAGTATGACTACCGTGGGTACACCTTCATTAGCACGTGACATTAGCGGGTATCTCCCCCTAGCGGGATAACTGATTGTTGTATCGTGACGCGTGTGACTATTGTCCTCATTATGCGATGCGACTTCGCTATAAATAATAGATCACGTGAACGTATGCATCCCTCCCGCTGCCTCATACTGTTGTCACGTGGTCACATGGTCACATGATCACTATAGTAGGCGTGTCACTACACTAACCGTTAACACATTAACACACCTCTCTCTCTCGCGCCTACATCGCACTTGCACAACTTACGATTACGTAATACAAGCACTACTATTGCGTAATAGAGGCACTACTATTGCGTAATAGAGGAACTACTATTGCGTAATAGAGGCACCACTATTGCGTAATAGAGGCACTACTATTACGCAATAGATGCACTACTATTGCGCAATAGAGGCACTACTATTGCGTAATACAAGCACAACTATTACGCAATAGATGCACTACTATTGCGTAATACCACATCTTTTTCTAAGGAAAACTTGCTTCGCGAAATCGTTGGCAACACTATAACCGGAGTGAATTGTTCTAGAGTGACATGTGCCACGTGTCACGTGATATAGTTTACGATGTGTAGTTCGGTATAGGTGTCGACTATAGTAGTATAGTGTATACAGTTATAGCCATGACTACATGGGCCATGACTACATGTAGGCGACAGTGACGAGTGGCAGTTTACTGTGACTCGTAATCTATAAATAGGTATTCTATATAACTCATACATATAGGTTATATGTATTATTACTATAGTATATATTGAATTAAATTGAATTGAATATGGTTTATTGAGTTGAAATAAAATATAATGCAGTATATATAATTTCTGCTCAAAGGAGAGTACCAGAGATTATCTTGTAATCTATACTCACGACGAGGGTACCCTCCAATAATATAATAATACAATAATATGACAACGATAACATTAAGAATAGTAAAACGTGAAAGAAAGAAAAGAAATAAACTAATTTAAAATTATATATACAACAAAATTAGTAAATATATAACATATATTAACTGTTATATATTACAATTATAATAACGAGTGTTAATAATGAAATTAATATTTATTTAAATATTCAAGTTTTATATATTTTTTAAATGCATCGTATTTTAAGTTTTTACATGTATTATTTAATTCATACCAAATTTTAATACCATATACATTTAAATAAATACAATATTTTAGCTAATTTTATTTTTAACTCAATGATATGTATTTTATAATTTAATGTATTAATGTGAAGCCCTAGGAATTTATATTGATTTACACAGTGAGTGGTTTGGTTATTTAGAGTTATTATCTTATTTGTGTTGGTAATACTTGTATTGTTGTAGAATTACATTACTTTTGTTTTTCTAATATTTAGTTGTGATTTATTGCTAATGAACCAGTTTGACAATATTTTTAAGTTATCATTTATTATACTATTATTTGTATTATGTATTGTAATAGAAGTGTCATCAGCATATAATATCAATTTTGTATCAATAGAGTTAATAATTAAATGTGATAAGGTGGTAATGTAGGTATACTAAGAAGACACATAAGTAGACACGTATATAGACGTATCATTAGTATGATTAGTAGGTATAGAGTGTATATATAAACTGTAGATCTTATAGGAATATGTATACTATAATATACAGTATACAGTTATTTAGTACATAAATACTGGTACTGATGCAACTATTTAAAATTATTTAAGTACTATACAATATGATATATAAATATGATCAATTATTAAATTATTAAATTTCTTTGAATACCTGTATTTAAATTGTTAGAGACTTATACATTTTGATATAATTTATATATATATACTTAAATACTTATTGATATACGGCGTACGGCATTAAGCATGACAAGAATAGTGAGCTATCTAAGATCGTTTGTAGTTATTGTTATCAACATTCATATCACATACACTGTACGACGTACACACATACATCTCAGTCGACTCGGTATAACACAGACATGCGCACATATACCTTACTATACTATACTGTGGCCTATTCTATACCTGTAGTATATATATATATATATATATATATATATATATATAATATACAAGCTATATGGTATACCATCTATAGATATATCGATAAGTTCAGTAAACTTCCATATCTATCTTGATTCAATATCGTTTATTACGATGAACCAATATTATTATTATTATTACACCTACAGCTTATATATGTTATAGGTTATACCCCGGGTGTATACCTACATCACTCTACGTATATCACTGTATAAGTGTACAACACGAGTTAGGCGGTGAGTGTGTACGGAAGCGGTGTGCACACGGTACCGCATACCTATAGGTACACCATGTACGACAGGGCACTCTCCGAGTATTACACACCTGCGGAAGTAACTATATTGTGTAGATCTAAACCTATAACTATAACTATAACTATACCGCTATAGTATCTAGGCACGTATTGCACTCTGTTGCATTCTGGATGTACGCCGCTGATTTTTAAATTTAATATTTTCGAATTTAAATTATCTATCCTATAGAATATACGTATACTATATATATATATACTACATATTCTACATATATGCGATACAGCTGGCAGCGTTGGCTATGTCCGTTTGCATGTTATAGCCTTGATAATATTATCACGTAATTACCCACATGTATCATATAATCGTGTTATACGAAATATATATATATATATATATATATATATATATATATATATATATACGTATATATATATATATATATATATATATATATATATATATATACGTAGAAATACAAGAATCGTGTATAGATTTCAACTGGTTCACAGATTTACGACACGAGTATTACATTATTTCTAGGATTTGTTTTCGACGCTCGCTGAACATATGTCTGTATTCACCTCCGTCGATAGCTCCATCTCCGCCTACCTATACACCCATGCGCGGCTCTCTCTAATATAACGTATAGGTTCGTCGGTCCACTATAGATGGCGCTAGCGGTGCTGCATTAGACCGACTACCGCTAGCGATACCTAGCGGTAGTTTATTATTCTAGGTTGTAACGACAAAACCCGCCGTCGAGTAATTAGTACACGGCGGTGATATATTCCCGGCGCGGCTAAGGGGCGCGGCCTAATACGCCCCCGACACGCCCCCTCCGAGCAGCCGAGACCGATATCGGACCACGCCCCTTTCCACACCCCTCCTCGCGCTCGCTCGCTTCTCGGAGAGAGCGGCGGTCGCGGAGAGAGAATTTCCCGTGGGATGCTGATGACGTCATAGTGGTCACGTGATTAGCGATCACTTACGTAACCACTGCCCATCTCGCCGTCTCTCGTGTTCGTCCAGGTATAACTAATAATAAACGACCGCCTCTAAATAGATGAGATTAAATCTCTGTGCGATCGGTGCCCCGTCTACCCGAGGAGGATGTAAGCATCCCGGAGCGCGCACTTACACCGGCCATATCGCACTAATGTGTGCGCGTGCCGTGCCCCGGCTATGTTGCGTAATCGATAGAGACTGCACAATTATTACTAATGAAACGTTAATAATAATATCACCAATGTATATATATATATATTTATTTATATCATGTGCGTATATTATAATATATGTGTACGTTTGTATATTCGCAACACTGTTATATGTTCTTACACATATTGACACATATTCATCAATATATATATATATATATATATATATATATTAGATCTTAATCTGGCTTACAAAATCATCAAATAATTAGTTGATGTGCCGGTATCGGACATCATGAATACATACGTATCATCTAGCAGGTCAATACATATAAGGAGAATGAAATCAAGGAGCACTATTCAACTACTTTGGTAATAGAATATCTTCAGATTGGAACAAACTACACAATCTGATATTAATATCAATGTGTAATTACAATGTGAAACTGTTTTCTCTTTTAGAGCCTTAATGATTCGTAGTATAATTAGATGATCAGAATTCTCTAATTCACTGTATTGGTTATGCTGGTTTTGATGTCAGGATATATCCTGACATATATGTCAATACCACTACATTAAGGGAATGACCAACACTTGGGGCCTGGTCCTCCTCATATAGGTTATCCAACCTCTAATACGAGACCTCCGATCTTAATTAATGTTATATTTATGGTGGCGATAAGTGATCTGATTATTTTTTTAATTTTACTTCATATAACATGCGCATATTCGCATATAATATTCATATATATTATGTCGGAATGCATAACCCAAGGCGTTTTGTTATTAAATGTAAATCCAATGTTAATTTTTGTACCATGTCGATTTGGGTATCAATTCATATTAATTTTTTCTTACATATTGTTGTTTATTTATTTTTTTGTTTACCTAATAAACTATATATTATTATTATTATTATTATTATTATATGAATATATATATATATATATATATATATATATATATATATATATTATAATTTACGACCTATGTCGTTGACAACGAGTGTATTGTATTTATATAAAAATACAAGTACACTTATTATGATATTACTCATTATGACTCATTATGGTGACGCTGGTGATAGGAATGTATTTATAGAACATCATATTATTTGATTGCGTATTATGTTATTATGTATCACGTAGCACGTAACCAATTGCTGTAATACAATAATAATTAAAATAACATAAATGTATATACTACACATTATAAGTACCACTATTATAACGGGTATTTAAGAATAACAAAGTTTTAAATCGGGTAAATATATATATATATATATAAATATATATGTTAACACCC
Organism: Osedax fenrisi; assembly: GCA_964019155.1. Taxonomy (NCBI): domain Eukaryota; kingdom Metazoa; phylum Annelida; class Polychaeta; order Sabellida; family Siboglinidae; genus Osedax; species Osedax fenrisi. Next base: position 35,836,859 of record OZ025241.1, read on the forward strand.
TTATATAAAGGTATTAATGAACTATTTATCAAGGGTGTCCACACCGAGACTTGTTACTCTTCTAGTTATGGTGTATTGTTGCTCGATACAGATTATATATATATACCCTATAGGGTATACCCTATATATAGGATGTTCCAATAGTGAACAACTAGTACCCGACGTATGCGACTTGTTTATGGGTATGCACAATAGAACAGGGTTAATTAGATTTTATCTAACATGTTACCAGGTATATACATCTTGTTGCTATAGTAACAAGCTTATACGCGTGTTAGGCCGCTAATATAGCGGGCGTAACCTTTCCTACATACCTTATAAGGTATACCTTTCCAGGTCGAGCATGCTCGGCAGAATACACACGTATACGTGTCGATATAGGGTGTGTGTATAATAAAGTATAATAATAGAAGGTAGCACAATATATATATACATAATATAATATTGTATAATTATATGTATACATTTCTTATAAGAAATAGAAATAATAGACATACAAAATAAAACATTATGTTCATAATATATGAAGCATGGTATAACACGAGTTAGGGTATACCCTAACTACCCTCATATATGATACGATGTGTTCGGGTGCAAGCTATCAAACATAAGCCACTCTCAGTAGTATATGTTTGCAATCCATTAATAACGATATATCATATATAATGATAGATCATATACTACATATATGTACCATAGAAAACATGCGCGATGAACATACGACGTGTAGCTAGTACACTGTGCGCATGTGTGCGCATGTGTGTATACTCATGTGTGCGTGTATGTGTGTGTGTACGTGTACCGGTGTAGTTATGCGCTCATGAGCATTGATAAATTACTAATATTTTTAAATTATATTTTATATAAAGTTTTATAAAAATACATTTATAAAATTTCCATACAAAATATTTGCAGTTAAAAGTTATTTGTGATACATATTATATTGTGTTTTTTCATTTATGTACAATTGTTATGCCAAATTCGCATAACTTTTTACGTATAAATTAATTATTAATAAATATATAATTAGATTATAAGTTATTATTTATATAAATAATAAAGATTATTTCATATATGTATTCGTTATAATAAATTATATATGAATATTTAAACATTTTATAATTATAATGTAGTGTTATCGCACTCTATAAATGTTGTACAACTAAAAAAAGTATTATATTTTAAGTGAACGCGATACCATTGATTTTTTCGAAAAAAAATTGAATTTCAAATATTTGTTTAATGTAAAATTATAATATTTCAAATATTATCTTTAAAATGGTGTTTAAATTATGTTCATTACATTATTCATTTTTTATATATTATTTTATTTTTACCTATATAATCATATTGTTTATATTCATATATTATATTTGAAACTTGATTTACTCAGAATAATTATTTGTGACCAATCATGCTGACATAACTAGTATTAACTTTTGTACAATTGAATATTTTTTCTTCATTTTTTCAATATAACTAGATAAAACCTGTAAGATCAAAGTTATTTGTCAAAATTAAAAAATATTTATTTAAAAAATTTTTATTAGCAAGTTAGTTGGAAAATTAAAATTTTTTATCAGATATTTCAATTATTTTTTTTTAGAAACTTATAACATAAATATGTGTAAACATCTATAAATTTCAACATAAAATATAAACATATGGAATATTATTAATAGATTAAAAAAAAAAAAAAAAAATGTAATGTATATTTTTTGAGTTAATAGATTTCTAAAAATAGCATTTTTCGTATCTTTTACATGTAAACCAGACGATGGTATCGCGTCCCAGTTAAGTAACAACATATTTTTTCAGAAAATATTACGTTATAAAAATGTACTATTTGTAATATTTAATATAGTAATATATATATATATATATATATATATATATATATATGTATATTTAAATCTTCCTGTGTGGCTCAGTGGCTAAGGCGTCAGACACACAAGCAGTAGGACACGGTTTCGACCCTCGTCCGGACCATTAATTAATTTTATAAAATGGGTCTTAAAATATTATTTATAAGTGATATTATATAATTGTGTATAAATAAATGATCGGCTATCGTTAAAACCATGGATGCCTTACACGAGAGCGGCTTCGAAGGGACATTAGAGCCATATATGGTTATAAGTGAAAACTTCATCTAAGTTCCTGGATAGGATTCCACCAAATAAAAATAACAATAACAAATAACAATATATTACTAAATATATGTAAATTAACATTATTAATTAAAATATTTTAAAGGACGTTCGCCGTCGGATGGACGATTTTTATATTTATTTTCTATACTACGAAATAGATACTTTTTAGGGGAATATTTATATATATTGCCCATATTAAAAATTCACTAGAAATATGTATTTAGTTTTTAAATTCATTCATATTTTTAAAATGTTTAATTATTTACAGACGTGCTATTCAATATATGTATTTTTTTCCATATTATGTATTTAAACTTTATAATTAATATAACGTTAACGCGAATACATTATATTGAAACATCACTTGTATATATATAATCATCATCATCGTAAGTTCTAAAAATATAAATATTATTTTTTGGAACTTATGATGATGATAATTATATACTATTTGTATAGTACCATATATGTTTAATATAATGCTCCATTCAATTATAATTATTAAATTGTTCTTCAGTTAAAATATATTTTATATAATACTCTAGTATTATTATGATATATATATATATATATATATAATATATATATATATATATATTATATATTATATATATAACATTAACAAAATCGTATACTATAGTATATATATATATAAATCGTATACTATATAGACAGTGTATACACGTGTATATAGAATGTACATTAGACCGGTTCGTACTCAATTTTTTTTCGCAATTTTAAAAACCTTCACATCTGTGACAATTATGTATGCTATGATGAATAAGTGTTTAACATTTTAGACCTTTATCTTAAATATTGTTGTGTCACGAGACCTTTTTATTTTAACATTGAATACATGCACAAGTTAACATGGGGGAGATATAGAAATAAGTTTTATTCAATTTTTATAAAATTGGATGATTTTTTTTAAGCCAACTATGGATATATCCTAGAAACATATATAACAAGTAGTATTAACAGTACAAAATATTTTTCATAACAATCTAGATGCCCACATTTTATAAAATAATATTAGTCAAAAAAAATATCTAAAAATCGTATAATTTAATATAAATAAATTATTACAATTTAATTTAAAAAATTAAAATATATAATTTATAGATAATAATAATACAATTCAAATTAATTATTAAAAAATTAAAAATTATTTATAGAAAAAAAATTAACATCATTTTTAAATTTTGTTGGATTTTTATTTGAAATATGAAATACAAAATAAGTTTGCATATTTTTTAATTTTTTTAATTATATTTGTATAAAGGACATTTATATCTAACTTATATCCACAATTCAATACAATCTGATCACTCAAATTTATGTAAAGTATAATTATATATATTAATTTTTTTAAATTAATTATTTTTTTGAATTATTTTGAAATAAATACTTTGTAAAATGGTGTATTTTCTCGAGTTTTAGGAGACATTAATATTGGTAATTTGTAGATATATAAATGAAACATAGATATTATATTAATAATAAATATAAATAATGGTATATATTATATTAATTCATTAAATATAATACAAATACATAATTAATTTTAAATATTAATTTAAATATTTGTAAATATCAAAGATAATAAGATGGCGTCATTACAGATATTATACATAGAATATTATAGATTTTATCTTAAAATAATAATTTATATTTCAAACTTTAAATGCTTCGTGACCAAAGGTAACTATTTTATTATAAAAATTATTAACACATATTATACTAAAATATAGATATGTATTATATTTTATATGAAGGATTAAAAATTGAATCGAACGAACCGGTCTAATGTACATTCTTTATTTTGTTGAACTAACATAATAATGAAATACATTTTATATGATACATCATATCTATAATATAAAATAGTTTGTATTATGTTAATGACATGTTTCCTCTCCGAAATATTAGAATAGTCTTCCTGTTGATTTACGGATTATTTCATCTTTTAACACTTATAAATATTGAATTTATTCATATATGTTATCTTTATGATGTATTATAATTTGTAGTTTTATTTTTTATATCATTATGATTTATTGTTTTCTTGAGTTAATAAACTATTATATTATTATTATTATTATTATTATTTATATATAAATTGGGCAAACACATTTTAGAGATTTTAATATTTCAACAGATTTAAATCTATTTTAATAATGTATAGATTATATTTCTTATATTAAACTAATGTATCAATTACTCTTATTATACACGGAAATAAAAAAGTACATAATATATATTACATATGTTTATTACTTATATGTATGTAATATTACAATAACCTCATATTATATTTAACTAGGACTTATTTTAATAAATAACAAGTTTAATATGGTCGACATATTTTCCAAGTATTATTCAATATATTATTCCATAAAGTAGTACCTTTCGTAATAGGACAAGAATAGTTAAAACGGATTAATAAAATGTTTCATCACATATTATTAATTATTACACAAATATTATTATATGTATACATGTTATTATAGGGGTGAATTAATTAAATTAAATAGGATAATATAAATACATATACATTTGAATCAGTATTATTAATATAATAACTAGTTTTTAAATGATCATTTATGTAATAGATATAATATAGTAATTATAATTGCCTATAGGCAAACAAAATTAATTTAAAATATACTATATATAGTATATATACTATACAATACTATATATATATATATATATATATATATATATATATTTATATATATACTATATATAGTATATTTTATATTTATATTCATATTACTATAAAATATCATATAATATATATATATATATATATATATATAAGTATACTACTTATAAGTATTAATATATGAATCATGGTACACATTAAAAAGCATGCATGTATACATGATCGTATACGAGATTTTTCATTTAATTAACTCCCTCCCTCTTTCTATCTCTAGTATCTCACCAGTGTAGGACCTAATAAGGTAGTAGTAGTAACCATAGGTAACGTAACGCCTTGTAATGGCGTGTCATCGTCAGACTCGCCATAACAATAGAGCTATTGTCCCGTACGTAATCATATCACGTGATAGGCGCTGTTATTTACACGTGCACGCCGGTAAACCGGGGTAGCCATCGCTTACGCAATTCGTCACGTGACCGGTAATGACCTCTACGCCACCGCACAGAGGTGATAAACACGCGCTCTCTCTAGTAGTAATTATAGAACTGACCACTACACTGACCACTACACTGACCACTACATTGACCACTACACTGACCACTACACTGACCACTACACTGACCACCACACTGACCACTACACTGACCACCACCGCTACTAACGCTACAACTACGTGGTGTTGGTTATGCAGATTGTGTAACATAGCGGCGCGTATACGGGCGGCCGGTTACTAGGCGTTACGTTGCCTTGGTAACAGCGCGTCATCCAATCAGAGACCGCTTCTCCTCTTCCTCCTCCTCCTCGTCATCGTCATAGGTCGGCGTCGAGCTGTCACCGCTCTCTCGTATAGTGTCTGTTTACTAGGGCCTTCTAGTGTCGGTGGCTTCTCGTACGTCGATGTCTAGTACCTCGATTTCCGGTCCACTCGGTAAATACTGGAGGATGCGCCCGGTTTTAGCCGTGATAACTCGAGATATCGGTGTCAGCGGCGCGATGCCTATTTGCACTCGTGATCGCGTGTTTGTACACTTACAACGTACTATTTGTCATCAGTAATACAATACAACCTATATATATATTTATATATATTTATATCTATAGGTTGCATTATATCACTATATTTATATATTATTATTATTATATATATATATATATATATACATGTGTATATACGTATATCAAGTTGATATAAACGATACAGCCTACATGTTATAGCTTGAGTTAACGGTATTATACTTTATGAATAATTAATAACATTCATTATATATAATTCAATACATTATAATGTACCATCATAATGTAATGATGAGGCAAATGTATTAATAGTATACTATGTATTCACTAGGACATATATCCTTGCGAATATAATGAATATGTTGAAGGTATACCTTTATATACATAACCTTTAACCTTTATATACCTTTGATTAAGCTATAGCTTGCATATATATATTATGTTTTATGCATATACATTATTGCAATGTGTATTTTTTTGTATGTTTTGTAAGGCTGATATATATATATATATAATTATATATATCGAATTATACTGTATATATACAATTATTAATGGACATAATGTATACAACTATAGTTAATGACCAGGTATTTAATGTGGGATTTATAATCAATAGAAATAATTAGTGAAGTGATACTATTTATTGTTACATTATACTACTACTACTACTACCTCTACTAATACTACTACTACTACTGCCATTAATACTACTAGTACTACTACTCATATTAATAATAATAATAATAATAATAATAATAATAATAATAATAATAATAATAATAATAATAATAATAATAATAATAATAATAATAATAATAATAATAATAATAATAATAATAATAATAATAATAATAATAATAATAATAATAATAATAATAATAATAATAATAATAATAATAATAATAATAATAATAAACTTCAATATAAAGATACAAACGTATATGTATAATTATAAATATATATTTTATATATATGTAAAATTTGCGAATACCGTAATTCCGTCTAATATATCAAATAGATATGTCATTAATAATGTATACAATCTATTAAATAAACATCTGATGTCCATACTTATAATGTATATAATATATATATATATATATATATACAGAAATAATTCTTATTTCTAATTACGTAATATACGTATTATATAATCTATCTAGTTGTGGCGGTTTCACGTAACGGTTAATCCTACAGGTTCGGGTATCAAAGCTAGCCACCATCATTATTACATGTGGGGTTATAGGTCTGCGTAGTGTCTCATGCGTTTCCACGGTTCATTAGAGTTACGCACTACCTGAGCCCCATGGGACTGTACCCTCTCTGACGTCATCACCGTATACTTATCCGACTATAGTCTTTATTTTATATCCTATATATAGGCGGTGGGGTGACCTTCGTTATCCATGGATACATAGGGTATCCATAGGGTGCACCCTCTATATCTATATATGTATCTATATATCTCATTCTCTATTTATCTTTCTATCCTTATATCTTTATCTCTTTATGTATTTATTTATCTTACTATCTATCGTTGTATATCTACCTATCTCTATATATCTATACAACTCTCCATCTTTCTATATGTATATATATATATATATATATATATATATATCCCTGAAATATAGATGTTTTGGGTACTGATTGAACAAGACTTACAGGAGAGAGATATATAGAGAAGGAGGAGATAGGTATACCCGACGCACACACGCGCGGGCAAACGTACGCGCATACACACATACGCACGTGCGTACGTCTCCTCCTCCTCCTAGTTCATGCATACACGTCGTCAAGGTGATTAGCGCTCCTAGTGATTAGTAATAGCGTTGTTGTCATAGCAACCGGTAACGCGGCCCTCCTATAGGAGGAGGATAAGCGGTCGCTAGGGAATACCCCGACGACGACGACGACGACGACGACGACGTAGGTTATGGTGTACGCTAATTGGTGTACGAGCGCTCCGGTAAGTGATGTAATTATCGGGTGTGCGCAGAAGTGTGCAGAAGTGTGCGCAGAAGTGTGCGGTCCGGTGCGCAAGTGTGCGGTCCGGTGCTATACCCCTCGTACTTATAATTACCGTCGCACGAATAGAATATATAGGTGTAATGGTGTAATAATAGGAGTAATTGTAAAGTGGCGAGGCTGTTGTTATCTGCGAATAAACCCGCACCCTATAGGGTATACCCGCACCCAACCCGTACCCATCCCGCACCCGGGGGATACCTACGACTTTATTGTCATGAATTATTATATTGTCTGTAGTTGTATAATGTATCCCGTTACACAATATGACGCACTAAAACTCTTACGTGTGATTACATTAAAATATAATTACACATAAATAAACACGGGTATTCATTATTTTAACATATCTTCCATGGCGTTATACATAACATGCTAATTTTCCGATAATGTACAGTTTACATTTGAATAAGCTCTCGAAACCTCAAATGTAAAAAAAATTGTTTAACATAAAATCTAGATCATTATCTAATAATAAATTTTGGAATTCGGTATTTTTGAAAGTTTTATATTCCACTAGCCAGCTCTTGGGAGCGTATTTGCTGATTCCACGGAGTTTAGGAGGACTTGGGAGGTTTACCCGAGATAAAGATGCGCTCATATATGAGTATACTTAACTGCATAATTATAGGTTTATATATATAGACTATAGTATATATAAGCTATGTATAAATAGTATATATATAATTTAGTATACTTAACTGCATAATTATAGGAATATATATATAGACTATAGTATATATATAAGCTATGTATAAATAGTCTATATATATATATATATATATATATATATATATATAGGTATACCTATACGCATTGACGTGTGAAGCATACTACACTTTGATATTTCTATATATAGATATTATAATAGCCAATCATGTTACGGTTAATGTGTTAATTCTTGTGCGGTCAGATAACATATTCTATCTTGATATATACAAATATGTGTGTATACATGTGTATTGTTATTGTTATTGTATTATTAATTTGGTGTAGTCCTTTCATCCCATCTATTATATATATATATATATATATATATATATATATATATATATATATATATATATATATATATATATATATGTATGTGTGTGTACCTAGATATTAAATACAGATTCGCGTAAAGATATACCTTTATTATATATATAATATCCAATATCTTCTTATGACTTGTAAAAATCCACATCGTTAATTATATTGAATACATTTTTGTAGCACATGGTCTAATGCAATGTTTAACACACACATACAAACAAACACATACATACATAAATATACAAATATATATATATATATATATATATATATATTATATATATAAATGCATGCATTAATCAATAGTATAGCATGATAAATATTACATGTATTGTATATTTAATTGATTACAGCTATTTATAATAATTGCTGTATATTGTAATAGCATATATTGTAATAGTTTTATTGATTATGTATGAGTAAATGTATATGTAGATAACATGTGTCTTACAAATACTGTCGTATTTAAGTATACATATATATATATATATATATATATATATATATATATATATATATATATATATATATATATATATATATTTGTTCTTATATAATTTTGTATAAATAAATGATCGGCTCTCGTTAAAACCATGGATGCTTTAACATGCATGTTAAACATGGGAGCGGCTTCGAAGGGACATTAGAGCCATATATAGTTATAAGTGAAAACTTCATATAAGTTCCTGGATGGGGTGAAAGGACTCCACCAAATAAAAATAACAATAACAACAATAACAATATATATATATATATATATATATATATATATATATGTATGTATATAATGAATGCATTATACATATGTATATTAATATATATATATATATATATATATTAACTTATAAATTATTCATAATATTATATATTATTTAATAAATGTACTACATCACCCTTATTATCAATAACTATAGTACTAACTATAGTACTAACTATAGTGATTATGTTCATCACACCGTGATGTGTGTGATACTGTCTGTAGGCTCCCGACATATCGACATTTGTGAGATGGGGATGCTGATGTAGACATACCACGTAATCAAGGTTCATTGATTGCCGGGTGACATTTGTATACACATATGATATCAGAATAGTTGTTAATGCTTATTTATAATAGTAGAATAATGTAACTAGTGCTTACTCTTAAGGGTGCAAGCTGACGTTATAATATGTATAATATTTTAATTATTTAATTATTTGTGTATTACGTATTATCCATGTTCATTATCTTATTTATCACATTTTAAAATATTTTAAATTATTTTGGAGTGGTTCTATAAATATAAAGTGTTTTACAAGATTAATCGAATTAAAAATAATATAAATTGACTACTATTTATTTTAAAAAAAACTTTGAATGCCATTTTCTCCAGTTTTTACTTTTTGCACTTAGTAAGCATACATACAAGCCTACTACTTCTTTGATTATTAATATAATTATCTGAAATTGTTACTGTATATAAATAACATGAATAATATATTATTATTGGCAGGATATTGTATTATACTTTATATTTTCAAAATGAATTATAGTAAACTTAACATTTTTAATAACAAAATATCATAAATATTAAAACTATTTTAAACTATTTTTGTTTACATAATTATAAATAAATTATATTTATAAAAAGCCAATAATATTATGTAGTAGAATACTACCTATTGAATAAAAATAAATACTTCATTCTCTGTATTAGTTTAGTATTCTTAGCATTTTAGCTAGAGCTAGAATTAACATGGTAAACCCCAACGCCAGCTTTCACCCTTACATTATATTATTCATTATTATCAATGATACTGCTAATAATGGAAAAGTATATACTAATGTTGTGTTTTTATTGTGTTTTAAGAACCGGGGATCATCAAATGATTCCTGAAATAAATATATTATTTATTAAAAATAATATTATATAAAATCTGAAAATTTAATTTATTTTCATTAAAATGATGAATATCATATGATGCATAAAAGTAACAATAAGTGCAATAAATAAGCTTACGCAAAGAAGCAGGATGACATCTGTAAAGCTACCTTTGCTTATGGTGCGGGTTGTGCACCTCTGTAAATATGTTTATTTTATTATTTATATTATCATTACTTCATTATTTTATTTGATTATATAATACACATTTTAAAATAAACATTTTAATTTTAAAACACGATTATGTGTTTTATGTTGTTAACTAATTGTGTGTTTTAAAGCCCCATAACCCTAGAACTATTTGATTAAATTATATGAAACTTTCAGAATATTTGTATATTATGATACTCTTCAGAAAACTCAAATAAAATATCTGATTACATATAATAGTATTTATGGAATATTTATGGAATATTTACTATTTTACAAAGTGGTGATATATTGGTCCCATTCTATTATTCTTATACATATTATATAATTTTAAATATGTATTATATTTATATAGTTATAAATGATATCAACAAGACAACAACATATTATTTTATTTATTTCTAAAGTTATCATACTTTTAGTAAACAATAATTATTGATAAATCTCCTATTAAGCAGTTATGTATTAAAACACATTTATTTCTATGTATATTGTAGATTATCATGGAATAATTCGATGTTATTATTATTATCATTATTATTATTTATTATAAGATTTGGTTTTAAGAACCGAGTAATTACAGAGCTTATCGAGACAATTACGATTATCATTCTGACAATTCCTACAAAGTACACTTATAATTGGAATAATACATTACTAAAATAAATAATAAACTAATATAACATAAAGTTATATCTAAGTTTACTTCCTGTTTACATTAAATCAAATTTTGAATAAGAACAAATAATGTTACTTGTGAAAGACTTAACAAAATCATAAAAAATCATCATGTAATATATAAAATAAAAAATAAACATTAAGCCAACTAAAACTACAAAAAAAATAAAAACAAACAAGAAAGATTAAATAAATATACATATTAAATATACATATAGGGGAAAGTAACCGAATACGGACAGTGCCCGAATACGGACACTCTCTGTATCTCAGAAACTATAAATCATACAAAAAATGTTTAATGAATAAAATATTCATAATTATATAAATATTCTAAAAAAGTATTTTTTATTTTTTAAATATTCAAAATATTGTTGATATATCCAATAAACTGATTTTTTTATTACATTTTGAAATTTATGAAAAAAAATGTCAACTTAAAACCTTCTCAAGAATATACAAATTTATCGATATAAAATATAACACTATATAGTTAAAATATAAATCATTCTACAAATTATATATATAATTTCTATATTTGTTATCAAATATTCATAAAGTTATAAACATATATTGAAAGACTTGTATTCTCTTATTATTCTCAAATAATACCCTAAATACAACAAGTATTCAAAAAAAAACCTTAAGAATAATAAATAAAAGAAAATTTCGAGATCATACAAAAGAGTTATTCACATCAAATAAAATACTTAGATTAGATAAGCTAATATATTATAATACACTAATATATATGCATAAACAATATTATAATCAATTACCAACAAATTTAACAAACAAAATAATAAAAAATAATAATAAATATACTCTACGAACAAATAAAACGTATACTATACCAATTTCAAAATCAACAATAACAATAAATAGTTTACTGATAAAAGGTCCACAACATTGGAACTTACTTCCAACAAATATACAAAATATAAAAAATGAAAATTTGTTCAAGAAAAGAGTAAACAATATGTTACTCAATGATGAATTATATTATAGATAAATTAAAAAATTAATGAATTTAAAATTAATTTAATAAAATTAAAAAAACATATTAAATATTAAATATTAAACATATAAAACATTAAAAAAAAACTAAAAAAAAAATAAAAAATCGATATCAAATATATATGTATGTATAGATTATTTTTGTTATTATTATTTTGATTTTGATTTTGTTAATGTCAAACTTTGTCTGTCTACTTATTGTATTTTATTTATTTATTATTATATTTTATGTAAATACGAAATATATAGCTAACTATTATAATTAAACAATAACTGTTCCTGTCCCATGTATGAATAAATCACTGGCAACAACCCGAAAAGACCAATGTCTTATTTTGAAGCCATTTGGAAACGAAGAAAGAAACGAAAAAGAATAATAAATGAAAAAAAAAGAACGACATTAATTAATCCAATAAAATATATCTATCTATCTATTTATATCTAGAGGGCATGTAAGTTCCTAATACGGACACTTTATTACCTATCAGCGCGCAGAATATGAACTATTCTGATTTTCATAAAAATCGCGTGAGTTATAATATTAATACCACCAATAAATATAAATCTAAAATTTGTATTATTTAGATACTTAAAGTGTATTAATAATTAAAAAAAGGATAAAAATAAATAAATTATTAACTAATTAAATTAGAATAAATTTGTCATAAAATTAATTATAAATAATGTGATTGTAATTTGTCTGATTGATTCATCAATAATATATATTTTATCTATTGGTATATAGGGTGTTCGTATTAAAACACAGAGTGTCCGTATTCGAATGAATACCGAATACGGACACCCCCGTTATCTATGGAATTAAAAGTTAAATAAAATTTTAAAATCACAATAATATCTATAATCATATAATATTAATATATTTTAATTTTTGAATACAAATAATGAGTAAAAAAATTGTAAGACCATTTATTGCTAAATTGTGGGTATTAGGTTACTTACCCCTATACACGTAATTAAATATATATATATATATATATATATATATATATATATATATAAATATATATATATGTGTGTGTTTTATGTAAAATATGTGTGTGTTTTATGTAAAATATGTATACACATATTGTGACAATTTTATAAATAAGTATACTTAAGTATATACAATAAATATAAGTATAATTATACACATTAACAAATATGTTATTAGTCAAGCATATAATATGTGAGTTGACACACACTAATATACACTAGTGTATGATACACTGGTACACACTAGTATACTAGTATACTTGTATACACACTAGTGTATCTATAGATATTACAAGTTGTCATATTTGCTAAATATATGTTATTGAAATAAACTAATTATAATACGAAATTAAAATATAAATAATGTAAACAGTTTTACAGTTACCGTAAAAATTATCACTAGATGAAATAAAAATTCAAAATATTTTTATAAATATTTAATTTTAATATTTAATTGATAATTCTCCCCCGCGTCCCAGACACGCTAGCAGGGTACCATATGTATGGGGGTTACAACACGTGCAGCACATCGCATGCACGACGTTCATTACACGTTAAGACTGGCTTTAAACATGTTGTTAATTATGAAGTTTACCTTAAAATGATGATAATTTAAATATGGGTATTGAGTGAATACTATTGACTCAATGTTATTGAGTATACCCAATATTTTTAATTTTGGTTAATATTGGTCCAGCGTTTTACTGTTAACATTTAACAACATTTAACATATGTGAGTTATTATACTCCCATATGGGAGTAGATAGGAAAATACCAAAAAACATAAATATTTATATTTTTCACATTTATAATAAAACTATAATCAGGCAATTTTCAGAATATGTGTAATGTGTAGCTTTCCTATGAATAATATCAAATTCATAACAAAAATAATTTTATTTCTAGGTTTTTTTTAAATGTATATGATTTTCTATAATTTGTTTTGATCTTTCATAATTGTTTACAGAAACGTTATATTTAATAAATTCATTAATCACTATATTTAACAATTTGGCTTACAAATGATAACTACCATGACATTTCTTTTATTTTGTTAAAAATCATTAATAAATACCCATTTTTCTATAAAGTTGGTAATTTTATAAATATAGTAATTTCTCATCTTAAGATGTTATATTTTATTATAAATTAAATACATAGCCCT
>OZ025241.1:35856684-35886684 GCA_964019155.1 Osedax fenrisi
TATATATATATATATATAGATTATATATGTACACATAAATATATAAAACATTAATATATGATGATAACGTATGTATAATTGTTAATACAATATTGTAACGACATTCCAATATCATACAGTATTTTATTATGGTTGTGAACGTAATCATATTGTATATGCTTTTAAAACAAATGTAAAATCATTTTTTTTTAGTTTTACCTAGTCTAATCTATCTCTCCATATTAGCTTTGAATTTCTGCATGATTGACATTCCTTAGTTGATCTAGCTAGAACTTCTTTTCTAGAACCTTCACCACAGATTATCGAATCTAGGAATTAAAGTAGTTTACCGTTGTAGTTGTGCGTTTTGGATGGTAATGTTCGGTTGGTAGTTTTCATAATTTAAAATTAGTCTTATTTTATTGATATATCAATAAAAATAACTATAGTTCCATTTTGATTTTCGTGTGAATTATGTAGTATTTCTTCATGGAATATATCAAAGAGAGTGGGTTAGAGCAAGACACATTATCTCACTCCAGTATACTATTATATTATGTATACTATTATATATAATACAATATAAAATTATAATATTACTTATAAGTTAATTATATATAATTAATTATTAGTATTTTAACTATAATTATTATTGAAAATGTGTGTGTGTGCAAATTTGAAACAGTGTACTCTCCATATTCTTTCCTTATTTATATTGTTCTCTATATAGCGCATATATATATCTCCTTTTCATCTATCTCAATCTGTTCCTATCATTTATATATATATCATCCTTCTGATTAGATATCTATATTAATATCTGTCTGTATGTCTATGTTTTCCTCTCTTAATTAGCCTATATCTCTCTATATATCTATATCTACCTCTCTCTATATATCGCTCTCTGTATATAACGCAACCTATAGGTAGTATATATATAGTTAGTTTATAAACTACTGATGCGTATTCATAATATATTATATAACACAACCTCCCTTCAATATAGAACAATAGTAACTATGTATATGTTAAACAATCTTAACATATATGTGTTTTAGTGTATATATACACTAAAACACATATTATATAATATTACCTAATAAGGAGCTATATCTTATTTAAATGAATTATTGATTTTCTATTAGTTCATTGGTATGGAAATCTAACCACTGCGAAACCACGCTCCACTCCGTGAAACCTGCCGTGTATACACGTACACGTGTACACGATACCACGTGTTACGAGAGGGTAGAAAATGTGTACTATGTGTACAATGTGTACAATAGTTATCGAATGCTATGCTTATAAGTTATACGGGTATTCTCTCGCTACTGGGAGAAACTGAAAGAGAGAAGGAGATACTAAAATAGAGAAGGAGAGATTAAAAGAGATAAGGAGAGACTGACAGAGAGAAGGAGAGACTGAAAGAGAGAATGAGAGACTGAAAGAAAGAATGAGAGACTGAAAGAGAGAAGGAGAGACTGAAAGAGAGAAGGATATACTGAAAGAGAGAAGGAGAGATTGAAAGAGAGAAGGAGAGACTGAAAGAGAGAAGGAGAGATTGAAAGAGAGAAGGAGAGACTGAAAGAGAGAATGAGAGACCGAAAAAAGAATGAGAGACTGAAAGAGAGAAGGAGAGACTGAAAGAAAGAAGGATATACTGAAAGAGAGAAGGAGAGATTGAAAGAGAGAAGGAGAGACTGAAATAGAGAATGAGAGACTGAAAGAAAGAATGAGAGACTGAAAGAGAGCAGAAGAGACTGTAAGAGAGAAGGAGATACTGAAATAGAGAATGAGAGACTGAAAGAGAGAAGGAGAGACTGTAAGAGAGAATGAGAGATTGAAAGAGAGAAGGAGACACTTAAAAAGGCTTCTCTCGCGATGTTATCCCCCGCTCGCGTGATAATATAGTGCACTATAGTGAAGTGCTATAAATTCAGCGCATGCGTGAGATAATGTTTATTACGAAGACGGAACATCTTCAGATTGCAAGAAAAATAATGTAAACTTTCATCTTCCGGTTAGAGTGAATGTTACCGTATTTCATTGTGGGAAAACTGGGTGGGGTATGTGTAATGTTACATTAATAATTTACGATTAAATTGAGATACCTATGTGTAGGTGTACATATACATATATAGTGTATTGTAGCGATGACATTTGAAATTGTGATAATCAAATTTACAAAATATTATTTAAAAATGTAACAAGTAATTTCATATATTATGATCAAACACTTTGAAAGTCATGTATATGTGTGTTTATTCATGTATTACAACCATGTTTGTGTTATAATTACAATAATAAACATTGTCCTAACCTAATAAATCATTGATAATCATGTGTAGGCCTACCTATAAGAGATATGTACGCACTACAGTGAGGAGGACATATTTAGTTACACAGACCACGTGTACTTATAAACACAGTTATCGGTGTAGTAGATGTAGAGAGATGAGCAGACCTTGCTATGAAGTAGTTTCAGGTTATAACGGAGAAGATAAGGTGTACACTATATGTATACGACATGAATGTCGGTGTTGGGATACAGGTGAGTGGGTTATTATGTTTGTTTCCGTGCTAATATATGCATGTAAGATATCTCATAAAAGCTTATTATTATTGTTATCATAAGCGTAAATGTTTCATTGTAAAGATAAAATGTAATAGTGTTAAATAATATACCTCATATACAATATATATATATTATTATTATTATTATTATATAAAACTATTACTACTA
Organism: Osedax fenrisi; assembly: GCA_964019155.1. Lineage (NCBI taxonomy): Eukaryota > Metazoa > Annelida > Polychaeta > Sabellida > Siboglinidae > Osedax > Osedax fenrisi. The sequence goes on from OZ025241.1 coordinate 35,859,407, forward strand.
AATAAAAATATCAGTTGTATACAAATATGTTATAAAATGTAAAACCAAAAAGTATATATATATTTGAATTCATTTATTCATTATAGAACATACACACATAAATTGTGATATATATATATATGTGTTTGCATATTTAGTTATATATATTGAACTATATATACACACATATATACATATACTCACACGCACACATGCACACTCATACATGATATACGTAATTTAATATATAATACCACGGTGATATGCATTGCACGCCCGATGTACAAATTGATATGCATTATCACGATCTCTATAAATAAATTAGTTATTATTAAATATGTAATTATGACATAACTATGGTACGTGTTAGTTTATCACGTCGGCGTAATGATCTATAATATCAATACTTGCGCACGCGTATACGCACGTATAGACACGAGTGGGCCAGCAGGTAATAATATCCGCGCTTATTTGTAATATCCGCGTTTAAAAATATCCGCGGGTATAATAATATCCGCGTATATTGTAATATCCGCATTTGTAGCATAACGTGGCCCATGGTCAACGGTATACCATAGTATATATTACGTATACGAATCGATAGAACACTTATAACTACATTTACTGATAACTTGTTGGATGTAGAAATGTGTATACTAAATGGGTTATATCAACTACTTATAGTTGCGCTCTAATTTAGCAATTTTTCTTAACGTTACATTTTTCCTAACGTTATTTTATATTTATTTTATACAGCAAAATATATAGAATACGGATTAAATAAACTAAATATGAAATTCAATTCAGTATATGCACCACGTTGATATATATACATACATATATTCGTACGTTTAGTACTTAATTAAATATGGCGTTTAATTAAATAGAAAACTAAGGTCAATTGATGGATATAATATTTATTTCAAACGAATCTCTAAGAATAAATAATTCAATTATATTATATTATATTATCTCTATGTTACATTATCTCTATAGCTACACATATATGTGATCGTTACTATGGCAACAGTACAAAGGTAAACTTCCGGTGTAGCGATGGACCTATACCTTACATTATACGGGACAGATGCGGCTGGTATATCTAGTGTATGAGCTAGATAATTGTTATTACACGAAAGTAACCATCCAAAATATAATTCGTAAAAAGTCTGAGCTAGCGAGAGTCTTGCTAGCCTAGGCTAGAAGGATTCTGAGATAGCGAGAGGAAGGATTTTATTTACTAGACTATATGTATGTTTTTTTTTTAATTCGATTACTATTTTCCTAGTAATGAAATAGCGAGTCGAGTGTGAAATATTAAATTCCATTTAAAAATGTATGAAATCTAAGTCATATATACAGTTAATTTTCGAGATGAGTAAATTAACTAAAATAAGACTCGAGTCTTCTGCGATCGCAAACAAAATTTAAAAAATATCATAATACATATAAGTAAAATAAAGTAAATATATTGAATATAAATATAAAAAACTTATATTGACATAATAGTCGTTATAAATGTTATATCAAATTTAAAATATATATATTAGTAATATATAAATAAATATATTTACAAATGTATTATATTAAAGTGAAAGTGAGATATACATTTATTTTTAACTTACTATGTTATATTAAGATGATATATATATATATATATATACCTATATGTGATATATGGTAATACGGCGAGATTTATATCTGTAATTTTATCAATATTACTCATAATTAAATAATGTCATTTTAATAGTATTACAAATTAGGTGTATTCGAATATACATAATCGGTATAGGTATTCATACTATATATAGTTTGTCGACATAAATAGGATTTATATATATATATATATATATATATATAATTATCTGAAAAAAATACATTATAATGTATATATATATAAAATATATATTGCGTAAATTCATAATATTCATTTTACATATACAGATGAAACTATAGTTTCATAAATTATCTAAATTTATTGAATATTTATTGGAAAGGATTATTAATTTATAAATATAATTAATAAATACACCTATACATGTGTGTGTTCACATATATACATACATACATACATACATACATACATACATACATACATATATGAATACTATCGATTAGTGGCACCTGCACATACATGTGTACATAGGGTTAACACACATGCATATGTATGCTAGTAAGCTCGGAAACGCCTGTGGCGAATGAGTAATAAGGTATGGTATATACGTATATAAACACACAAATATATATTAATATATATATATATGTATATATATTTATAAATATTAATAAATACGCAGAGAATGTTGTCAATATATATATGAATACGTATACGCCGTGAATGTCATCCCATGGACATGTCCATTGGACATTGGTCGGTATTGATAGCCGCGACTACGGACCTATAACCATTCTACAGCTGATTTAGCTAATCACGTGATAGATGTTTTGTTATTCGACTCCTGTGGTCCGCGTGTATGTCACGTGGGTGGTCAAGCACTAGCCACTTCATTGTCCGAAGCGCCCCGGTCAACCTTAATTAAGACGGATACGAGGATCTTTCACTATCCGGTAGGGGCGCCACGGTCTGGTATCGCTTTACCTTGGCGGCTAGGTATCGTGCTTGATTGCGTAACCTTTAATGGTGGTAGTATAGTAAGGGGCGTGGCGTATTACGTAATGTGGGTGTGGCTAGAGCTCAGTACGGAGACAATACTAGAGGTAATAGTTCTTACTATAGCAGTAGTAGTAGTAGTAGTAGTAGTAGTAGTAGTAGTAGTAGTAGTAGTAGTAGTAGTAGTAGTAGTAGTAGTAGTAGTAGTAGTAGTAGTAGTAGTAGTAGTAGTAGTAGTAGTAGTAGTAGTAGTAGTAGTAGTAGTAGTAGTAGTAGTAGTAGTAGTAGTAGTAGTAGTAGTAGTAGTAGTAGTAGTAGTAGTAGTAGTAGTAGTAGTAGTAGTAGTAGTAGTAGTAGTAGTAGTAGTAGTAGTAGTAGTAGTAGTAGTAGTAGTAGTAGTAGTAGTAGTAGTAGTAGTAGTAGTAGTAGTAGTAGTAGTAGTAGTAGTAGTAGTAGTAGTAGTAGTAGTAGTAGTAGTAGTAGTAGTAGTAGTAGTAGTAGTAGTAGTAGTAGTAGTAGTAGTAGTAGTAGTAGTAGTAGTAGTAGTAGTAGTAGTAGTAGTAGTAGTAGTAGTAGTAGTAGTAGTAGTAGTAGTAGTAGTAGTAGTAGTAGTAGTAGTAGTAGTAGTAGTATATTGCATCATCACATCATAGAATAGTAATGATGCAATGTATCATAATATACGTGTATTATCGATAATAATTATACAATAATAGAATAATTAATGTAGTTGAGTAGTAGTAGTAGTAGTAGTAGTAGTAGTAGTAGTAGTAGTAGTAGTAGTAGTAGTAGTAGTAGTAGTAGTAGTAGTAGTAGTAGTAGTAGTAGTAGTAGTAGTAGTAGTAGTAGTAGTAGTAGTAGTAGTAGTAGTAGTAGTAGTAGTAGTAGTAGTAGTAGTAGTAGTAGTAGTAGTAGTAGTAGTAGTAGTAGTAGTAGTAGTAGTAGTAGTAGTAGTAGTAGTAGTAGTAGTATTAGTAGTAGTAGTAGTAGTAGTAGTAGTAGTAGTAGTAGTAGTAGTAGTAGTAGTAGTAGTAGTAGTAGTAGTAGTAGTAGTATTACACACATGTGATTAAAACGTCACGCGATAGCCTCCGTTATGCAACAAGCACGTGACTATCTGATCACGTGATTATTGCACGTGACCGATGTTACATAACTCGGTGCGGTGTATGCCTGAACGGGAGAGAGAGCGCACACCGCGCACACTACTTATATTTCCGCTTCCGTTCCCGTTAATGATGTTGCCGCTGCCGCTATTGCTACTACAGATTGCTCGAATCTACATGTTATTCTATCGATCACTATATATATATATATATATATATATATACCTATAGGTATATATATCTGTAGTATATATATATATATACCTATATGTATATTTTATATATTAAAGTATACAATTTTTACCGCCTATATTTCTACGCGGAATCTATTGTTATGCCCACATTCTTGTTGTATACTTCTAGTGTGACATATATATAATGTTGTATTCTGAGTGAAAATATCATAAAAATGATGCTACATAATATTTTATAATTCTAATAATATTTATAAGTTAGTTTAATGTATTTAATTCAATAATAAAATGTAATATATATTAATACAGAAAAGTGTATAGTATAATCAAAGATTTTTCTAAAGAAAAATATAACACTCACGCGAAATCGTGTGATTCTATTTTGTATACAAATACCAACAGCGCCACCTATATAGGGTCATTTTTCGGAACTATATATTTTTTATAATGTAAATTCGTATCAAACTATGAACTTTTAAAATTAAAATAATATGCTTTAAATTATTATTTGTATTGTGAAAACTAAGTGTTCATTACTAATATATAATAAATCTATAGGATATGTAGGTTTTAAATGCTATAAGTATATATGTACTCGCTATAGCAAGTAAAAGATATTTATATTGCATGAAATTTCATAGAAAAATGAAAAAATTGTAGTATGCAAATCGCGTCAAACCTAAATATATTTTACACCGCTGCTAGCAGCGGGATGTATGAATACTAATCACGTTGCGTAGATATATCCCTATATGGAGTGTTATATCTTTGATTCGCAAAATATTTGCCTATATTAAAATAAAAACAAAAACTATTATGTGTATCATAAATATATATATATATATATATATATATATATATATATATATATATATATATATATATATATATATATATATATATATATATATATATATATTTAAATGTATAGTATATTCTATTAAGATTTTATTAGATATTAATTTCCTTTCTTTAACAACAAAAAGAGATATATTCATAAAATAATTTTATTTCAATTGCAAATTTCAACACAGTAAAATTATTATAAAAAATGAAAATTCCTATAATATAGAAACTATAGGAAAAATGTTTTATCAGCTATTGTAGTATAACAAAATCTATCATCAAAACTATACTTAAAATATTACTTTATAATTTTTTCAGAATAAATATATTAAAGATATATTTCAAATTTAGACATGTTGAATTCAAATCGAGAGAAATTGGTTTATAAAGTTTAATAATATATTGTCAATTCATATTAGCAGGATTATTAGAAGTTATATATATATATATATATATATATATATATATATATATTTAAACAAATAATACTTATTATAATTATACGATATCATGTATAATACGCATATGATATATCATATCACCAATGATTATAATTAGTTAAAATAGGTTCCTATAAACTTCAAACCTGGAAAATATATAATCTTTATAATACGTTGTGGGGCCTTGCCCGCCCCACCCCAGTTATATACATTCGTGGCTACAGGAATGCCTGTCATTCAGCGAGTATTATACATATAGAATTGTAGGTAAGTTAATAATTTAAAATAAAGATATTTTATTATCTAATGGTTATCACTATTCATCTAAAAGTGGTATATCAATATTTTGCATAAATATAATACATTGATATACCTATTCATCTTATCTCTAGGGATGTATGCATCAATAATTCAGGTATATACTTTATACATAGTATATACAGTATAAGTATATATATAGATATGTATTATATTTGTATTTGTGTATGTGTATGTGTGTATGTATGTGCGTATGTGTATGTGTGTATGTGTGTGTATGTATATATATATATTTATATATATATATATAAATATATATATATATATATATATGTTTGTGTGTGTTCACACATTTGTAAATTGATACCAACATATGTTTATATATATATATATATATATATATATATATATATATATATATATGCAGGTACGTACTAACATATATGTAATCATATATGACATATATATATATATATATATATATATATATGTACTATTAATACACCTAATGTGTACATAGCGTATACGCGGCGCGTATTTTTTTTTGATCATTAATTATATCACCTATAGTATACTATTTTATTTGATAGAATTAACAAAAAAAAAAATGATAGCGCTTATTACGCGCTTGCTATTAAACGTAGGCATATATACACATCGCAGCCTAATTATAGGTATATCGTTTACAACCGCTCTGTTCGTATGAGTCATGCACGTATCGGTCACCGTAGTGAGTCATCGGTGTAGTGTTGACTCATCGCTAACAGTACCACTAATCACCGCTGCACGGAGCCACTGGGCGAGTGACCTTTCCTCCGCCGAACACACTAGTAGTCATCGGAAACCACGAGAGAGGGAGGGAGGGAGGCGATAGTTCAGTAGACGGCGGCGGGGAAGCGGTGAATGACCTCTGAGCTAGCTAACGAGTGACCTTCAACTCCCCACACCGCGCAGCTCCATAGACACACACCTATAACTGACGTATTTCCACACTCCACTACCGTAATAGTCTCTCCCCGCCACATGTGTATGTTATCATCGTTAATATAATAAGTATTTATTATAATCAAACACGCATACATATATATATATATATATATATATATATATATATATATATATATATATATATATATATATATATATATATATATTGAATACAATACAAATAGCAGATACAAATAGACCCATCAAGTATGTTTTGTCATGTTCTAAGTAAATATTAGGGTCCCATAACAATACAATACAAATAGAAATATTTTGTTTCTTATGTTTTGATTTATATTATATTAAGTTCTTGAAAACACATATATTAAACTCATACATAAAACACGTTAAGTGAATGTTCCACTGATCCATAGACTATAATAAATATAATCCCTATTATCATCATATTATCATATATATTATCATAGCTATTATCATCGCTATTATCATCGCTATTATCATCGCTATTATCATCATATTATCATCGCTATTATCATCGCTATTATCATCGCTATTATCATCGCTATTATCATCGCTATTATCATCGCTATTATCATCATATTATCATCGCTATTATCATCGCTATTATCATAGCTATTATCATCGCTATTATCATCGCTATTATCATCGCTATTATCATCATATTATCATCGCTATTATCATCGCTATTATCATCGCTATTATCATCTCTATTATCATCATATTATCATCGCTATTATCATCGCTATTATCATAGCTATTATCATCGCTATTATCATAGCTATTATCATCGCTATTATCATCGCTATTATCATCGCTATTATCATCGCTATTATCGGTTGTATGTCATCATATATAATGTTCTATAGCGCATGTGCGAACGTGCGGAATCCCTTTATTCTCACGGTCACCTGTAGTACACATATCCCCTCGTCCCCTCAGCTTCCCCATCCTCCCCATCCTCCCCCATTCCCCTCCTCCACACGATCATTAGAGTTATCATCTGTAAATACGATTGCTTCATGCGAAAGCGTGAAATTCACGAGGAGAGAATATGACGACCTAGCAGATGATGATGATGAAGAAGATGATTGTGAACATATCGATTTTATATAAAAAAAACATGCACTCTATTGTTTTATATAAATCTAGATATGACGCATATATATATATATATATATATATATATATACATATATTTGTATATATATATATATATATATATATATATATATACATATATTTGTATATATATATATATACATACGTGATTCTGTCATTATATGATGTATACCTTTACGATCTATCATATATATTATATATATATATATATATATATATATATATATATATATATATTTAGAAGTATACTTCTATAAAAGTATTTATTTTAAAATATATAGTATAATATTATATATGATTATATAGAATAGCATATTATATCATATTATATAATATAATATATATATATACCTAACATATATGACTAAAATATAATTAAAATAAGATACGTAAAATGATATTTTATAAAATTGATAATTTTGTATATTTACTGATACATATTTTACTAAGCATACAAAACTATAATAAAATATGTAAATATTAAATTAAACAAGATAAAATACTTCAAGTAAATTATAGTTTATGATATATAGAATAATTTAGCAGAATGTTATCAAATATAATAGGGGGGATATCCTATTACCGACTCCTAAATGAATATTTATATTAACTTATTCAATATTTAATATATGTATTTGAAATGTACACAAATTACAAACAATTTCAAAGTAAAACATGAATCAATTTTGATTGGATATTATAAATCATATGGGGTCTGTATTATTGTAATTTAGGTTGTCGGTAATAGGAAAATCATATGGGTTGCTTTAATTAAGATATCTAGTTAATACTTATTACAATTATATTATTTTTATAATGTTTATGAAAATTAAATTAATATCCAACATGCATAGAATTATGTTTTATTTTAATTAAACTATATTTGAATATTTATAAGAGAGACAAATATATATATAAATGTATAATAATAATATGTATATATATACATATTTAACCACTAATTAATACAAATAGTGGATGCAAAAGTACACACACACATATATATATATATATATATATATATATATATATATTAAAAGTCAGGAATATCAAATTATCTTGAAACAACTAATTTTAAAATTTGATAACACATATAGCATTATATTTTATATTATCTCCTCTTATAATATATATCATAATAGTAATAACAATATAATAATGTAATATGATTATTAAATACATATCTAGATAATAAATAAATCATTAATCGTTGGACTATAATGAGAATGTATAATATTATATAATCACATGAATATTTAAATAAGACACGCCTGCGCATAGCAAGCATTGTTACAACGCCAGCGCGACGTGTATTGTGCTCACGAACAGTAAATTATGAATTGCGTAATCATGTTTCGCGCGAGGAGAAGAAAACTAATAAATAATAACGCATGCGCCGAGTAATAGGAGATATTAGTAATTAAATTCGGAAAACCATCTTCGTTCTATTATTCCAAACTAGGACATTATACGTATACCGTTCGGCTTACGGTATACTATATACTAATATACTATATATTATATATATACTATAGTATACTATATACTCTACATTAGATTGATATTTCACTAATCTAGTTAGGAACATTTATAAGTGCTATATATTATAAATACGTGAATAGAAGAGAGCTTTAAATCTTAAAATCATTATTGTCGAGAATTTCAAATCAAATTATCATGTAAGATAATAATCCTCGAGAACCTTACATATTTTAATAATATTCATAAACAATTAGTAATATAACAGAACAATAATATATAATAATATATTAGATAATAAATAATTTATAAATAAGTTATAAGTATTTATTTAAATTAATTAAAATATTAAGTATACTATGTGGTATTAAATATAATGTTAACAGTTGTAGAAGTTCATATGTATACAAAGCTATAGCTATAGGTATACAATAGGTACAATAGGTTCTATATATAACCTATATTACCTATTAGGTGCATGGTTATAATGTTTAATAATGTTTATAAACATGTATACATGTATATATACATCTGTATAAACAGATATACATGTATACACCTGATTCGGATCGAGAAATTATCTCATCTTCTCCGGGTAGTTTTCTATCAGGAATATTCAGAATAGATATATTTATTTTGGTATATAATTAATTAATATATAATAAATAAATTACAAATTTTCTTTAATTAAAATTATTCTATTTTAAATACTTTATTATGTTGGTCACCAAACTATTATTCAAATTAAGAGTTAATCAATATAAAAATAATATACATTTAAAAATAGTTGAATGAAACGTACTATATAATTGCATTGCTCAACCAATAACCGTAGTTATATTAGAATACAAAACTAAATTAAAAATTAATATTTGAGAATATAAAGTATTTTTAAACACCTTCAAATTAAGAATTGTCGAAAGAAAATTTAGTTTCGAGATTTGAAATTTGTTGAACATTTTTTGAAATATGACAGCATTAATATTGATCATATCTAAATAAGAAATGTTGGGGATTACGTAATATATCATATCTACTACTATTTCAATGATCACATTATACTAACATGTTACCTTGGTATATAATAGGTTCAGAAAATGTGTTCATAAAGTAGTAAATGATTGTATTAGTTTCTTATCATTCATTTGTTTTTCTTTTAAATTATTAATCTATTTTTATAATAATATTATATATATATATATATATATTTTGAATTAAAATATTCGCATTTAATCAAATAAGTATTCAAAAATTATAAATATTGAGGTAAATTATAATTTCAATTACCAATCATCAATTACAACAACATATTTTCAAACTTATTATTTTCTATTTAAATATATCTAAGAATATTGAAGAATACATGCAAATATATTAATTATAAGTAACTCAATTTTATAAATAAATATAATAATTCGTATTATTGTAATATATAACAACCGTACCTCATACCTCGTACCTCGTACGTGTTTAATCTCTAATCATCCATAATGGACATATATTTCACTCTTTTTAGTTTTTTCCTAACCTTTATAATATCATTAAGTTATAAGTTTTTATAAATTTGTTTTGATAATATTATTTATCAAGAACTTCTATTTGTTACCGAGATACCTACTGTGTAATATGAAAGGGCCTTATTCACGTATATATATATACACTATAGTGATATGTTATCTCTCCTTTATATCTATTTGTCAGGTATCCTTAAATTCCGTATATATTAACGTATATACATCTTACTACGGTATAACTCAAGTATATAGTATATTATACCCATATATAGTAGATACATCATATAGTAGATATGTAGTCTACTATAGTAGATGTGACATTCCTAGTCAGGTGATTAGGCATTCAGTTTCCGTGAACCCATTGTTGTCAGGTCAAGGTTATAGATAAGCGGTCACTATACGCTATGATTAGATAAGCGGCGTTGTCTTCTTAAGAATTATTGGTACTCCTGTAACCTCTTGTTGTTAGATTTATGTTCTAGGAATACTATATATATATATATATATATATACATCTACCTATATATATATATTTATATATATATATATATTATGTGATATTGTATTTATTATCATTTCATATAAGACTATTTAGTTATATTTAAACAATAGATTATTACATAATACCATTTGTACCACATACTATTGTTGCGAGTCACGACATTACTAGTGTGTAGTATATACGTATGTGCATGTAGGAAGGTAGGACATTATAGGTATATATTATATGGTTTGTTCGTGCCTATTTTGTAAATAAGTGTATATACGTGTATATATATATATATATATATATACATATATATATATATATATATATAGTTCGAAAGTACTGGGCAATAATCGATAATTAACAATTCGTTTGATTCGTATTATTCTAGATATGTGTTCAAATAGTGTCTTTATTATATTCAATGTTAGCTATGGTTAGGGTTATATTTTATATTATATTTTATTTTTTTAAACATTTAAATCTTTTAATATTTTTTTGGATTTGTGGTTTTAAATCTATTTAGAATAATAGTATCATAAGCAAAGAAAGTGGATAAGCAATTGACGCACGCAATGCATGTAAAAGATAGACACGTGAATGACACTTTTATCGATAAATTAACAAAATGGTATCAGTGATTTTGATTGGATATTAGTCATATTATATATGTCAAATATTGAAACAGTAGTCTTTTCGTCGAAATAGATTTAAGTGACTTCTATCTATATCAATGAATTTAAATTATAAATATCAATAAAATCAATAAAATAGTATTATAACTTCAATTTAAATACACAAAATTACGAGGAATGTTGATATTATGTATTTTAAATATATAATTTTATTTTTAGTATCGATAGTATATTAAAATTGGTAGTGATTATCAATATATATATATGATAAATACATATTATTATAAATAAAAAGTAGTGGGCCAGATAGTGGGTTTCGACTGCAGCGCTCGTAGCGGAAAGTGCCATACACTACATTCAATTGCTTATCCACTTTCTTTATATCGATGAATAGTATAGACAAATTAATCAATTATGCTTTCAAAAATGTATATATTAATGAGTAATTGATTACAAGTATCTATCGGCTATGCATTATCCTATATTATCACTAGTAATATTAACAAATTATAAAAAAATGTTGATTAAATTTAATTATATAATGAAATAAAAATCCAAAATCCCCAAAAAACACTGTAAACCCAAAAATCAAAATCCTTAGATTAAATTCTAGATTGTGTGGGATATTTGGCAACATTAATTATAAGTAATAACATCTTTGAAAGTAATTTCTTCCACATTAACCTATATAACGAGATTAATCTCGTGACTTCACCATCCTTTTGTGATAATTAACTGCCCAAATATATTTGTTAAAGTATTTTTCACTAGCTTTTCTAAAGAGATTATTAAAACACTAATACTACTATTGATACATGTGATTGACATATCGGCGTCGATTATGTATTTGAGTCTTGTATAATTATCTTTCAAGTTGACTTGATAATATTATATATATATATATATATATATATATATATATATCTATTTGTTATTTTATTTAGGTGGAGTCCTTTCATCCCATCCAGGAATTTGTATGAAGTTTTTCTTATAACTATATAGCTCTAATGTCCCTTCGAAGCCGCTATCATGTTAAGGCATCCATGGTTTTAACAAGAGCCGATCATTTATTTATATACAATTATATAAGGTCACTTCTAAATATTTTGTTAAGAGTTTTAACTTAATACCTATTGTTATATTCCGGATGTGGCTTGACCCCGAATTATACTGTTTATGTGTCTGACGTATTAGCCAACTGAGCCATACGGGCAGTATATATATATATATATATTGACTTAAATGATAAGGTTTAGCGTCTCTTTGCTTTGCACATGAATACTATAGTTACTGTACCTACAGTATGACAGATGACTATAGTCATCTCGTAGTTTGGATTGTCTCTCTATATTTAATAGTGGCTCACTGCACTGTTCCCATATGCCATCAGATCGTCTTTTTGGCGAGCGTTCTCTTGGTCTATTTTTTTTAAATCCAGCTTGTAGCTGGAATTTAGTGTTGACGTGTTCCTGACAACAGACCACACCAGCGAAGTCTTCTTTTAATAAGTATGTCTTCTATCGCTTATGTTTAGTTTCTTTCATATCATGATGTTTCGGAGTCTGTCAGACCTAATGATTCGGAGTATATCTCTAAGGCATTTCATTTCACATATTAGTATACTACGCTATCGAGTTCCTTGGTCTTGTGGTCCATGAATCTGAACTGTATGTGGTAATCGGCAGAATAAGTGCTTCGTAAAGTCTTAAGCTTTATTGATACGTCTTTGGATGACCATATCGTTCGTACTCGGCCGAATGCTTGTGACGCCATTGATATTCGGTGTTGAACATCTGAGGAGTAGAATATAGTGAATAAAATATAAGAATATAGTGGGTATACCTAGAAATTTAGGGAACCACGTCGTTGTCGATTTCAATTTCAGCTTTGCTATCTGGTGTCATTATTGCGCATTTAAGAGGATTGATATTCAAACCCCACTTATGACAAGCTTGTTCAAATTCCAATGTAGATAGTTGCAGTTATTCAAATACAGTAGATATGAGTGTCGTATCATCTGCATATCTGATATCAACGGACATGTTTTCGTTTAATTGAAATTCGCGGTTCAAACTTTTAATACAGTTCATTACATGTTACATGAATATGTTGAATAGGCTTGGTGACATAATACAGCCTCGTCTCACGCCAATATTAACTGTGAACCAGTCTTCAAGCTATTATGGAGCATTACGTTGTAAAGATGTGTGATCGTCTCGTCAAGTTTATTTGGGATAGGCTATCTTAAGGATATATAGCTTAAGCAGCATCTTCCAAAGTGCCTCTCTCTAAATAGTGTCAAATGTTTTTAAAAACATTAAAGTGGAAATGGAGCGGTATTTGGTGCTATTTTGCTTTCTCATTCAACTGCCTTATAATACATATTTTGTTGTTCCTGTACCAGGCCTAAACCGAATTGAGAGTCACTCATTAATGATTCATTATATGAGAGTATCGCTTCATCTTTTGCAGAATATGTTACCTGGTATTTGTAATAGGTATATAGTAAACATAATATTGATGAGGATGCTTCTTTGTACACTTCGATAGCAGCACAGCGTTTAATGGCAGGTATAACTGAATTCATTATCCTTTATAAATCAATGTTCACTGTAAATTACTAATTAGGTAGGTTATTCAGGTACCTATTAAATGCTATCCATTTATATATATATATATATATATATATATATATATATATATATATATATATATATATCTGTGTGTATATAGATCTATATAGGTATTATTTTATTATATTTTACATATGTAGTTAATAGATAAGATGGTATCTGCAGATATAGGTATTTCTAAAGAGAAATAGCACTATGAATTGCATAATTCTCATTGTTCGCATTAAATATGGATAATATTGATGATAGGTTATACAAAAGGTTGTAGTCTAAATAAAGGACATGTATATCCTAGTACCAAAAAAATCAATTACATCCGTGCAGATCCGCAACGAAATACACACACAAATACATATACCCGCGGGACAATTAATGTTGGCGATAATATAACTAATAATTTATTTGTCCGATAGAGGGAAATGCCGTGTTTCGCTTATACATTATTTCGATCCTCGTGAATATTTAATTATACGCTCGTATTTAAATGTCACCTATAGCAATAACATATAGAATGGGTATTGTATATATATATATATATATATATATATATATATATATATTTATAACTGCCTGTGTGGCTCAGTGGCTAAGGCGTCAGACACACAAGCAGTAGGGCACGGGTTCGACCCTCGTCCGGACCATTAATTAATTTTATAAAATGGGTCTTAAAATATTATTTAGAAGTGATCTTATATAATTGTGTATAAATAAATGATCGGCTCTCGTTAAAACATGGATGCCTTAACATGAGAGCGGCTTCGAAGGGACATTAGAGCCATATATGGTTATAAGTGAAAACTTCATCTAAGTTCCTGGATGGGATGAAAGGACTCCACCAAATAACAATAACAATAACAATATATATATATATATATATATATATATATATATATATAAACAACTAGGTTATTTAAATACAAAATATACTAATATATATAAAATAAATATAATTTAAATATGTTTCTTGTGTATAATATATATATATATATATATATATATATATATATATATATATATATATATATATATATATATATATATATATATATATATATATATGTGTGTGTGTGTGTGTGTTTGTATATATATATATAAAATGATTATTATATCGATGTAATTATTCCCTAGAAATATTATGATCGTTTTTTATAATCAATGATGTGTCCTTGATGTGATGATTTCAAGTTATATAACAGTTATTTATATTGCATACTTTATAATATATAGATAATTATTCTGTGGATTTAAAAATTATGTATATGAGATAAACTATATATATAAATTTGTAAATATTATAAATGTTATAAATATTATAAATATTATAAATGTGTATTATATATAATATATATATAATATATGATATATAATAACTATAGTTATGGAACCACAAATATATAAATTATAATGATTGCGATATTATCTATTTAGCAATATATATTCTGATATCAAAATAATATTAAATTATTAATAATTTAACTCATAAAGAAATGTGTATTAAAAATAATAATAATATATATATGTGTGTGTGTATGTATTTATATGGGTTTTAATGATGTGTGAAAATACTATAGTATACTGTAGTATAATTAATAATAAAATTTCCTAATATATTCACACATCATTAAAACCCATATAAATACATACATACCTATAGGTATACCTATTAATATAAATACATGGGTTGAATAATAGTTATTAATAAATTATTAATAACTATTATTCAACCCGTGTAATTATATAAGTATACATATATAATATACCTATAGGTATACGCGTGTATTAGTAGTGATCAGGTATACTTAACTATAGTTAAAATACGTCACATTATGAAATCACTAGGTATACAAAGTATACATATAATAAACTATAGAAATAACTATTATAAGTTTATATAAGATATATAAGTTTCTCTCACAGCTTTTTAAATGTATTGGATTATCAATTTAATAAATAGTTTACTATAGTAAACTAAAGTAATGTATACATTTCTTAACTTTGTAATCAATAATAATTCATCATTTATTGATTGATATTTTATTTATGAAACTATATAGTCGTAATAATGACTAATATTAGTTAAAGAGATATTTGCTAACGATTACATCATTTATTAAAATAAGCAACAAATAATACGACATTAAATAAATTAAAACGGGTTAATAAAAAATGATCACAAATAGTAATAAAATATAGGGTAAACATAATCAAAATAATAATAATACATCGTTTTTAAATGAGAGCATCGACATATTCTATTTATACTTTTAATATTCGTATTAATGAACTTGTCACATCCATACTGAAAGTTGGTAGCCTTATACCATTCGTTCGTTGATGTCGACTTATCAACTATAGTTGATATCTATTTTATTTTTTCATCTTTATTTGTACACATCATTTTTTTTTATTTGTATCTATTATTATAATTTTATTTTTCTTATATATAATACTTATATGTTTAATATTTAATCGTATTATAACTATTTTAATATTTACAATTTTACTTTATATATTACTTTTTTTTGAAATTTCTAATATTATTTTATTCTATTTTAACTTTAATATGTTTGTTTTTCCCCCATTCCTTTTGCAGACAGGTAGATATCTCGATAAGTTCAGTGAACTTCTATATCTACCAGGGTTCAATCTCGTTTATTACGAGGAACCAATATGATTATTATTATTATTATAATTATTAAATATAAGTGATACTTCGTAACTTTGTAACCTGTAATTGTAATACATTATTAATTATATAGGTTAATATTTAAATGATATATTTTGAATATATTATAAACAGAACATGTTAAAAATCAAATAAACAAATACTAATACGAAACAAACAAATATTGTAAACCTTATCACTTTTAAAAGATGTAATAATAATAGGTAATTATTAATTTTATATTTTAATAATATAATATTAAATATAATTAAAATTATATACTAGTTACAATTATACTGAATAATATTATAATTGTATACTATTTATGTATCTAGTAAACTCTTGTAAACATATGCATAATCTATATAGACCTATGTATAAGCAATATAGACATATGTATAATGGAGAGATTTCTCTTAAGATTCTTATTATTTTATTATATATATATATATATAATTATATATATATATATATATATATATATATATATATATGTATTATTAATTGTAATGTATTGTGTATGAAACATATTCAAATTGTGTACCATTATCTAATATATATATATATATATATATATATATATATATATATATATATCTTACCTAATATAAATACACAATAACAAATATTTGTTTAACCATCGTAAAACCTTCTGATGTATTAACCTATTCAGAATGACATTAAATATCGTATATTGTGATCTCTTCTAAAATATAGTTCACGTAAAGATGTTATCAGCGGGTTACATTTGCAAAGTTTACATATTTCAATGGTGTGTAATAAGTTATTACTAATGACTCTAAATAATCGTTTATTGTACACTGTCGGTAATCGGAGAATTTCCCCTATATATAATAGTATATAATTTATACTATCATTTGAATTATCCAGTATATAAAATAGTGTACATTTAGTACTATACACTGTACAATGTACACTGTACATTATACAGTGTATAGTACAATGTACAGTGTATAGTACTAAATGTACACTATTTTATATACTGGATAATTCAAATGATAGTATAAATTATATACTATTATATATAGGGGAAATTCTCCGATTACCGACCCCTAAATGATTAGTTGTAATAACTTATTCAATATTAAATATATTTATTTGAAATTTTGTAATTTGAGTAATATTATGTCAATGAATAATGTGGCTATTTTAAATTTTTGATATAATTATATTTACAAGAATAAACAGGGGGTCGGTAATCAGATACATGTGCCTAATACCGACCCCCTTCCCCTATTACCGACCCCTAAAATAGTGGTATAAATAATTGTAGTATTATAATATCCAATAAAAATAGTAGATATACATAAATATAATTAATTATAGCATGGCGTAATATATTTTTTATTGAATTTATGTTTGTATAGTAATATTAAATTTAGATTTAAACTTTATAGTAATTATATTAAAATAGTGTATATTATTATTTAATATTTATTTATTAATCAGTATGTATATTATCAACTGTAATCATGTATCCTAAATCTATATCAATGATACAAAAACAACTTATGACATATTTTAAAGTAAAATACGTATCTATTTTGATATATTATTTTGATATATTTTTGATATATTCTAAATCACATGGGGCCGGTATTGGGGTAATTTAATGGGTCGGTAATAGGAAAATCATATGGGTTGCTATAATTAAGATATATTGGTTAATAGTTATTCAAATTAAATTATTTTTATAATAGTTATAAACATTTTATTGATCTACAATATTATGCACAACATTAAGTTTTCTTTTGATTGATAAAGTATTTACAATTATTTAAAAAAAGTTATTATTCAAATATTTAAAAAGTAAAAACAGAATATTACATTTGATCAAATAATAATCGTAGGATTACATATTTTTTAAACACAATATTTATTCATATTTATCATTAAATTACTAACAGTTCATGTATATATAATTTGTTGATAACTCTTATATTTACTGAGATACAAGAGGGGGTCGGTAATCGGGGACTTTCCCCTATATATGTGTATGTGTATGTACACTGTATGTGTACATACACTGTACACTATACACTGTACACTGTACAGTGTACATTGTATTGTACACAGCACATTGTAAACTATTTATTTTACAATGCAGAATATCTAGTATTTATTAAATACTTTTAGTGTATACATTTAAATATGTAGGTATTGTATAATGCACATTTTTTAATAACTTGTAAATTACTATATAAAAGTATACATTGTATAATATGATAATATAATATTATTATTATATAATAATAAATAATACTATATAACTATATTATAGTGTGTATATATATATATATATATATATATATATATATATATATATATATATATAAATATATATATATTATGTATGACATATGTATGTGGATAGTATATGAATGCAATAATTCATTTCATATAAATTCCAATGTATGTATACATACTAGTACATGTATGTATATATATATATATATATATATATATATATATATATATATACTATAGATTGTTATAGATATGTAAATACATTCAAATAAATATAATCAATCATTTGCTCATATTAATTATCAGTAGTATAATGTATAAATGTATGTGCGTGAAATTGTGTATACAATATATATATATATATACATATATATATATATATATATATATATATATATATATATATATATATATAGGATGTAGTATTTCTTCACTGGTAATACATAACTAATAAATACATTACCATTTGATTTTTTAATATATCGGACGACTTTTTTTGTTTACGTCTTGATTACAAATATAATTAATTAATTACAAAGATCATTAAAATCATATATAACATATATTCTAGTATATTTGTAATCTACCATAAGTAATGAGGTTTGCTTGACGATGACATAATAATTAAATAAAATTTGAAATGACAATTTAAATTTTGATTATATAATGGTTATATCATAATATATGGTGATATAAACCATGATTTACAGTGATATAAATCTTGTAATTATAAATAAATGTAAATATAATTATAATTGAAAGTATTCGTATGTTCCTCGATTAAGTTCAATAATATAGTAGATGTGTGGTAATATTATTGTCCTTGGTGAATGTATGAATGAATGATGATTAATACACATTCTTATTGAATATATTTATGATCATTATGTGTCGACTTAATAAAAAACTTATATTTTTTATTTGACTTATTTTACGATATGCATTAATATTTAGCAGTTTTAGATATAGATATCTTATAGATACATTGAATATCTTTCTTACATCATTATTGTATTATTAATACATATTAATTACATATTCAATAGTAATCGTAAAATAAGTAATTCGACAAATGTGATAAGTTAATAACATAATACTAGAACTAACGATCTGATTAATAGCGTAATTAAGTAATATTAATAACGCGTAGTTGATAATTAATAACTATACCTAGTTGGCATAATTACTCTTTCTCTCGAATCGTGTGTAGTAGTAGTAGTATTCGTGTATGACGCAGTGTGTAATTTCATCGTAGGGGGCGTATCCTAATGGGTGGGCGTTCCTGCGTGTAGGCGTGTCAGTTGATATTGATGTGCAGCCGAGCGTAACCGTTCACTTTTACTACCGCTGCTACGCTTGCTTCGGTATTCGGGCGGGTAATCGCTGGTTTTTGAATATCGTTAACGGTTTTATTCTTAGTGGTTACACTGTTTTAACTAGCTCATTTATCGGTTACAGATCGTCGAGTGCAAAGGTTAGTCGAGTTATTGTTATTCCTTGGCATCCGCTACGATATCGTGCAGTTGTTTGTCCTGTCATCTCAACGCGGCCTAGCTGTGTTTGATGTGAATCGATGCTTTATAGTAACTATACTGCGTTTGTGTGCACACCTCCTTATACATGGTGAAACACTTGAATTACTAAACGCGATATATACGTGTATTTTAAATGCATAATCAACTACAATAACTACACAAGCAATGCACAATCACGATACTATATATATATATATATATATATATATATATATATATATATATATATATATATATATATATATATATAGAACTATAGTACAATAGTATACTATTAGTATAGTACAATAGTATACTAGTATTATAGTACAATAGTACTGGTTATGTAACTATGTATAACACAACAATGTAGGTATAATATACCTACGTATTAAATTAATACTTTAATTAAATTAAATTAATAATTAATGCATAATTAAGGTGTATTTTTGTTTCGGAATATTTATTATTACAACAATTACCTCAGTTGTTTCAAACTTAAGTTAAAGTGTTTCGTAAACTTAAGAGATGCATTAAGGACATTTACACATTTATCTATTTACACTTTAGATCTACGTACATCATATACTATTTACTACGTTATGTAATACAAAGATGACTTTACAACACATAGGGAGCGTACACACACACACACTATAGAAGTAACACACACTATAGCTGTGCATGTGGGATAGGTAACTAGTGGCCGTATCTAATGGGTAACTTTAGCCCGCCGAACAATGCAATATTACGTAACGCAAGCATTACGATCCATTAGGTAATCACTCGTTGCGCAATAGGTATTACGTCATCGCTCGTCATTTATTCATGTCAACGGATACGCTCACATGCGCGTATGTATTCATCTATAAAAGTACCCGCATATTCCCTACTGTTCTTAGAGGGAACTTTGGGTAGTAATTACAGCAGACGACGTAGAGCTACGCTTCTCGTCGCTGATTGGTCGGTAGATATCAGGATCTCTAGTGTTTTTGCGAGTGGCGCGAATACTTTGAAGATCGAATCGCTAACCAATACTATTCTGCTCGATTGTATACTATATTGTATAGTATATGTGTATGAAGTACTATATAAAGACTTTATATTATACGCTATTTTTACATTAGTGTATATATTATACGTGTGTGTGTGCGTATGTGTATGTATCTTGGGGCGGTGTAGATAGCGATCTTTAGGTGTGAGTCCATCCGTGGTAAGGACATATGTGCTAGCCTTTCTCTCACACTAGTCTAATACATCCGATATACCATCCTTATCTGTATAGGTATACATTATTAACTTACACTTACTATAGTATGTATACAATACAAATATATATGTATATATATACGTGTGTGTTCTTTATAAGTAGTACCTATACCATTTATAAATAGAAAAGTTAATTTCGAAAGCGCGGCAGGTAAATACGTTTGAACATCACGTCGCGTTGATAACGGATACAGCGACATATGCTAGTTAATAGTTGTCGTTGTATACAGCTGCTGTCACCCTCCACTACTACTACTACTACTACTACACATCTACTAATAACACTAACACTGACACTAATACTATTACTACTGCTGCTACCACTACTATAGTAGTATACTACAACTACTTATACTACTACCAATACCACTATTACTACTATTACTACTATTTCATATAGTTATACATAAAAAGTCATCAAATTATAAATAAAAAATGTATAAGTTACTGAATTGGAATAAAGGAAGCCACAAACTTAACAATACAAACACAATAGAATAGTATAAGATATGTTAATCATAGAAGTTAAAATGACGTCCTTCTCCGAACGATGATTTCAAGTTACCACACCTAAGTGAGTGTGTGTGTAACCGCACTGGTGTGTTAGTCACTCCGATACACACACGCACACCTTCGCTAATTCTGACATATATGTATACATATACCTATAGGTACCACTCTGTCATCGCTCCATTGTTTAAATCTCTAACAAACTATAGTTTATGTATATATATATATATATATATATATATATATATATATATATATATATATATATATATATATATATATATTAGTCATATTGCATAACAGATTTATGCATGAATATATACGACCTAATATCTATTCATCAACCATTCATCCAGGTGTATGCATATATATATATAGTAATACTGGAGTTTTTATCAATCGTATGTTAAATAAGATATATGTTTTTATTCGCAGCAGCATTACATTCACACAAACACACGCACGTAAACCAGAGCCGATGCGTTTTTAACGTAAACAAGATGGTCCTGTACTTTAGCCTAATTAGATGTAGCGTCTAGATGTGACAAGAGATTACAAGACCACAGCGGCGAGGGATAGTTGCACCCTGGGGGTTTAATGCCACCCCTCTAATTAATGCGCATGCACACCACACACACACACACACACATATATATATATTATATAAATGAGTAATGTTTACCTCTGGCGCGAAGGACATATATACATGTCCAGTGTACGTATGCGTGTGGGTAGTACTGCGAGTGTGTGTAGGGAGCTCAGTGTAATACTGGCTATGTTGTATATATGTATCAGTTTATTCACATAGTATGGGGTCTATGTAATATATATATATATATATATATATATATATATATATTTTAATTTTAGAATGTATTGATTATTTTTTCGTAATATGCAAATTATTAAATGACATTTTATATTAATAGAATGTATAATAGTAATTGTCAGAATAGGATTTGAAGTATTACACTAAATATATATGATTATTTTCATGTAAAAATGAAGACGAATTAAAAAATATATATCTATATGATCAATTATGATTGAACACATTATTTATAGTGAAACAGACACACACATATATATATATATATATATATATATATATATATATATATATATATATATATATATATATATACATATATATATATATATATATATATATATATATATATATATATAAATATAATATTTATACTGATGTAATTTAAATAAAATATGCTTAATTTCTAAAATAGTTTGTTTACGTTGAAGTATAGTATGGATTAGGGACTGGATGAATGCGGCATTGTTCGCTAGTTATGCACGTGAACAATGAAACTATAGTAGGCTATTAGATAATGACGACGTGGTCAGTCAACCGTGACGGTATTAATTACGTTCTCCATTGATGTATTTTAGCAGAAATTAAACGTATTGAAATACACTATTGATATACAACTATTCGAAAATAATGTACTTGTATACAATATATACTATATATATATATATATATGTGAGTGTATATATATATATTGAAAAAAATGCCATATATACGTTAAAAATAATCATTAATTAGAAAGTGACATGCGCTATTTCTCTTCACGCCGCGGATACGAATAGTGATGTGTCACCCCTCGCGTTCACACCCCCTCGACGATAGCCCCACCCCTTCTCTATAGCCCCCACCCACCCGTACCCTATTGTGCCGGTGTCGCACTGTTTACACACCGATAGGGGATTGATTACCTCTCAGAATGGTTCTCAGAATCGTAGCCCTGTAATGTGCCCACTATTGAACTCTACGTGAAACTCTTACACTCTGGCATTGTGACACCGAAGCAGCGTTATGTTGTATACGTGTATAGATTGACCACACGAGGTGTTACATATAAGTATGATTCTGATGTAGATGGTGACCTTCTATATATTGTTTACTTGACTTCTATCAGTAAATGTATATCGATGTGGCATGACTCATGCCCCAAACTCTAGATATGATGGTTGTCACGTGATATTGCATAATACACCTATTTATTGTATACAGTGTAACTTCATATTATAATCAGTATTATAATCTCTACTGTATATATATATATATATATATAGGTGTGTGTATGCACGACGTACATTTAACGTATGTATATATGCGCTCGTGTGAGTATAGTACAATAGATGTATTGTTTAACAAGTGGTATAATAACACTTCGATAAGTATGCGCATATCTATAATATATGCGAGTATGATTATTATATAACAGCATTGATCCTTACTGACGTAATTCTAATAAGGAGTCATCGATTGCCTTCAAATGACTCACCACTTTTTACATAATCAATACTCGTAATTTTATTTATAAGTTTAGCGATAACACTTCTGATATTAATAATAATATGTACATACCAGATCAATATATATATATATATATATATATATGAGTAATGTCGTTGTATCTCAAATATTCATCACAGTGATCATTATGTTATGTATATATATATGTATCAATCTTTTTCTTATATACCGTATACAATAAATAATTAATATATATATATATATATATATATTATAGATTATATATATAATAATTATATTATATATATATATTATAGATTATATATATATAATATATTATATATAATATATTATCTTCCTGGAAGTATGCGTTGTTTATTCATTGTAGATTCCACACACACGCACACCCATCTAAACACACACACGCACAGGTTAATTTCTAATAAATGCCTATATGGAACACACTAGAATGGAACAATGGAATAAACACCTTTGTTATCGATTTTAATGCTTGTTTTTACGACAACGCTGCACGGTACTAGATTGTCTATTGTATGATAGCGAGATGTGGTGTTAGTGATGGTGGTGGTGTTGCTAGTGGTGTTGGTGGTGGTGTTGCTAGTGGTGTTGGTGTTGGTGGTGCTAGTGGTGATGATGGTGGTGATGGTGGTGGTGCTAGTTGTGATGCTGGTGATGGTGAAGGTAAGGTCGTTGTGCTTTCCAGATAATAAAATATAATACGGAATTGAGTACACGCGAACACATGTGCATATATATATATATTTCGTATAGGTGAATATCTCGCCTTTTATCATCATTATAATGATAACGAATACACGTGTATCTACATTATGCTAGTTGTACATACACTATCAACATGCTTGTATCTCAGTGTTATGATCTACTATAGTATACATATAAAGTCGAGAATTTAGAATATAACGATACATTCATTTTGTATTCACGTTTAAATTTAGCGCTATTTTGTATTGCATAACATCTATAAATAGACGTTTCGCATTCAGCTAATAACAACATCCTAATACCATTAGGCCGCTAACAATAGCCCGCTTGATGTCTCTGTTTGAACCGACACACACAATTAAAATGACATTACCATCCCGGGCTCGCTTTATTCTGATATATGATCAATTGTAAACAAGCTTATCTATACGTATATACGTATATATATATATATATATATATATATATATATATATATATATATAATACTGTGCCGAATATTATTATTGTTATCACAATTGTCCTCTCTCTCTCCATTGTCCTTACCTCCATTATCCGCCATATATAACAATACCGGCGGCGTGTTATTGCGTTCTTATTTACCGTCAGTACAGTACCGTTACCTAGCGGAAGAAAGGTGAACTGATGATGATGACGAGGAGGAGGACGCTGGGGAGATGAGAGTCAACGGCATTTCAATTTGCTAATATCGATTTTATCCGACCCGGTGCGATTGTGTGACCGGTGCGACCGCTCCACACTATCGCTTAGACGCAGGTGATCCCCCCCAGTTATACCTGCACCGTTGACCGCTACACTGACCGCTGTCCGGAGCAGTAGCAGCGGTTAGTCTCTCTCTCTCTCTCTCGGAATCATTGACCGGGAAATATTAGACCTAGATGGCGCGGGTAGTCATTCGTACGGAGATATTCACACGGGCACCTGCGTCCTTACACACGCACGCACGCACACACGTACATGCGCTCGTGTACTACACTAGTATGGCCGCCTCTTCCATCTCCTTATATGGTAGTAGTACTATCTTCCTTATCGTAGTTTCCATCACGTGGACAGAATTATCGCCGAAAGTAACCGTATCAGAACCGGATCTAATCACCACTGCCCCCTGTCGGACTATAATTGACTACCTTTTCCATTAGCCCTACACCATTAGCCCTATTGACACGCTTCTCCTATATTCCTAACATCGTATTCGCCATCACCCCATCGGTCTCCACCCCACCCACTCACCCTACCCTCGTACCAGTTGTCCACCCGAAGTCCGCAACACCACTGACCAGTGCGACATTACACGACTAGCCAAGGTTATCACATGTAGGGTTACCTATAGGTGCTTCACCTATAGTAACGGATAGTCAGCTGCGTATTACAATGGTCACCCTGTATAACAATGAAGCATATCTATATATATATATATATATATATATATATATAAATATTCTATTTATAGATTTTATATTTACACGGATTCTATTATCAGAGTAAGCGATATGGGTAAGGTACACTCTCTCATTGAAGATGATTAAACATTACCTATAGTATGTTTGTACGGCCGTATTGCCAAGCCACATAAGTTGTAGTAGTCATTTCCATTACAATACATCTCGGTACATCTCTCTCTCTCTCTCTCTCTCTCTCTCTCTATCTATGTCTTCAGCTCTCGGGTTGAGGAGGGCATAAGTTGCACTTCTAATGCTACCTCGTGTTAACGTAGTCACCCCACGAGCGGGGCTCACGTG
>OZ025241.1:35891684-36444184 GCA_964019155.1 Osedax fenrisi
CTGCCCTATTACGTGACTGTAATGCATAATACACACTAGCGTTATGCAATCATTACGTAATCACCCTACACCCACGACAGTTATTCACATAAACTTATCATATACTATACATATATGTATATATATATGTATATATATATATATATGAACATGGAACCTAACTGTACTAAAGTATCCGAGGTAATATGAAAAGTGACCTCTACAGCAATAACACTAACAGCAATAACAATAACAGCAATAACATCAATAACACAACCAATAATCATGCGCAATAGCAAGACTAATAACGATACGATACCCGCACACAAGCGCACGTACACGGGTACACACGGGCGTACGTGTAATGCGGTGTGTGCTGGTGGTACTGGTAATATTACGTAACGTTAACACTCTCACTTCTCCCGCTAGGGGATTACTCTCGTTAGGCTTGTTACGTCACCACCGTGGACGTGCGCGTGTATATATCATATCGATATTAATTAAAATAATATGTATTAGAAGAACACTGTTGTTTTTGCGTTTCGTTTTCTAGTTTATCATATCAATATAGTTTTCCCTCCTAGATGGTTTCAACACACTATAGCCTTACGTCCTATCAGTGTAGCCCGCTACATGTACGCACACGAACACGCCTATGGAACCGAGTGTCGCATGAACTAAGTAGATGCGCAAACAAGCCCGACCTAGTAATATCAGATGCTAGCGGCTTGCGTGCGTGTATGGAGGTACATGGACGCAGACTGGGTCGCACTGCACCCTGGCGGTAGGCTACCGGACACCTCACACACACGCACACAGGCCACCTCTATTACATAATACGATCATAACACGCACGATGACAATACTAATAATTACTAGCATGATTATTATGACACTGTTATTACTACTTGTACTAGTGCTATTATTACTACTTGTACTAGTGCTATTATTACTACTAGTACTAGTGCTATTATTACTACTAGTACTAGTGCTATTATTGCTACTAGTAATAGTGCTATTATTGGTGGAATACCCAAATAGGTCGCACAGTATATGATGCATGCATTCGTATATCTGCGAAACGTGCAGATGTTCATTTAACTTTTTATTGATGACATCTACACACTATGTCTGACGACTATCCACTATAGTAACCATTGCTACTTCATGCAGTGCTGAGTTTGACGTAACATATGTGTACTAATGTGTACTATAGTTGCGAGTAGTTAAGTAATCTAGCACGTGACAAACACGAAGGACATATATTGAACACGACGGACATATATGTAGGACTACTTTTATATTTGCTTCGTGCGTATGTGTCTACTCTAGAAATTCTTACAATGATCGTGAAAGTTAATATAGTAATCTAATCTATATTACTAATATCTACAATAATTGTAAAATCCTATTGTATTACATATCTAAATTTATTAATTATAATGATTATTTAACATCGATAATCATACCGTAATAATGCAAAACACACACACCCATTAAACATAATGATAAAAATAGTGGAATAAAATGCTGCACAAAAATAATGGAATACAATTCTGTTTAAAAGTAATGGAATAAAATGCAGCACAAAAATGACGGAATAAAATACTGTTCAGAATATGGCATTATATACACATCTTCAACATATGAACAAACTTCCGCATTTTATGCATCACAAAAAAGTTGGCATTTTATTCCACTATTTTTATCATTATGTTTACTGTGCACACACACACACACACACACCTACACACTTAACCACATAAACACATAAACACATAAACACTCATTGGCTTACACATACTTAATGTTGTAATATACACGATTATTAATCTGAATATATTTACTTCCTATAATGTCGCGTCATAAACAATAGCTCACAAACAATGGTAAACAACAACACACCCGCCACTACAACCGCCGCCACCGCCACGATATGACTCACCGTTATAGGTGAATAACGATAACAATGGAGCGATTACATAATACGCATATTACTGACGGACAATGGATGTAGTGTATGCTGTAGGTACGGCTCGGTTACCAGTATGATATGAAGTAGTCTAGTAGTAGTAGTAGTAGTAGTAGTAGTAGTCTTGGTGTTATTGTTTATATGCCCGCGTATTGGTGGCTGCATACAGCTATACACTGAAGCGGCGGTGAGTCATTGCCTATTAATAGAGTATGCGTCACCTCGAGCATGACTCACCGTCACAGCGCCGTTCTCTCGCGTGATTCACCTATACAATGGATGGTATTTTAATTACTGGTACGGTTGGACGGACTACGTTTAATACAATTAATGGTGTTAACAGCAACTGACCACTACTACTGACCACTCTATTTCTACCACTTGGACCTCCTACCTCGCGCCCTTTCTCTCTCTCTCTCTCTCTGTTCGCTAATACCTATGGACATGGTGTAGGTACATGCGCAGTGTACACACTATAGAATAGGAAGTTTAGCTGTGTCCTTATCACTAGTTATATGTACTAATTAGTGCTAGAAGTAGTGCTAGTAGCAGTGGTAGTAGTAGAGGTGGTATCAGTGTTAGATGTAATAGTGTATGTAGTATGTTACATGTACTATACTATTAGTAGTATATTAATATAGTATAGTAGTATACTATAATATATTAGTAGTAGGATGGTAGGGTTGTGAGTGTAAGTAGTTAATATACAATTCTATTTAATAATATAGGTAGATATAATGGTAGATATAATGGTAGTCATATATATATATATATATATATATATATATATATATATATATATATATATATATATATAGA
Organism: Osedax fenrisi; assembly: GCA_964019155.1. Classification (NCBI taxonomy): domain Eukaryota; kingdom Metazoa; phylum Annelida; class Polychaeta; order Sabellida; family Siboglinidae; genus Osedax; species Osedax fenrisi. Next base: position 35,894,455 of record OZ025241.1, read on the forward strand.
TGTATATAGATAATGATAATAGTATATATATTCGTAGATAAATGTCTCCATTAATGATTAATGGTCAGTAATGTCATATAATGTCATCATATGCCCCCCACACACACATACACACACATACACACACACATATGTGTACACTTACTACTACAGTACACACTACGCGATGCTAATCATGTTAATAATAGGCGGCAAATACATGTAGTCCGATGTATAACAAGGCCGCCGTGTGATAAGTATTCGTTCTAATTACTACTGTAACACAACAATAAGTCTATTATAAAGATATATACTTATTAGTATTAGAATCATAACATTATTGTTTAAATCCGATAAATCTTATCGAGAAACGAATCCATTTACCAATATATGGAGTGCTTAAATGAAATATATATAAATATATATTATCTATGGACACTGATAATACGATATCCATGTAGAATACCACGGTTGTAATAGTAATTAATTAATTCAATATTAAATATGTGCATCCCTTAATCATCACATTTCAATTATCATACATTCACGTATATTCTCATACATTAACGTACATTCACGTACATTCTCGTGTACGTCTTACCAGTAGTGGTGATACGCGTACATTAGATGTAATCGCCACTGTACTTTGGCCCTCTTCTTAATCACCCTCACCCTCGGAAGACGGACTACGGTCATCGAATGGATTAATATCACGACTACCCCCCGCCCGCTCCTATTTAACCCCCCTCCACCCCACTCATCCCCTTGACCAAGGGGCTCGAATCGCAATCGTTTGTATCGCTATTTAATGATGGCCGACACCACCACCAGAGGGACACATAAGATACTAGACCTTATAGTCTTTGATGTCTCCCTACCCCTACCTCGCCCCGGGACACCCGCACACTGAAGGGCGCGAACCGTGCGAACTATCTAGCCATCATTTATGTAAATGTAGTTTTTATTTTAGCATTTGTTTTAATTCTGAATGCATACTAATATTAAGCAAGAGTATATATATATAATAGTACTACTATTATAGTATGCATATGAATACTGTTGTATAAGTAAGTCCTCTACTAAATTTACTGTGTTACTTTGACATTTAATACGAATAGCTAGGAATGTATCTCAATAATACAGTTAAATGCTGTGACAGTGTTCTATTCATACATGCACGAATGCACATATATGCACAGTCACACACACACGAACGCACGAACACCTACTAATGTATGTTAATAGTGTTTAGAGTCGTAGGGTTTCTAAACACCGATAGATTGTGTCAGGGTTCTAATAAATGTATTCACGTTCACCGCAGTACATCACGTGATAATTAATAATTAACGCACTGACCCTCAGACATCACGCATAGTTATTAATTATTGAAAGTCGTCGTCGGGGCATTGTTTGTAGTGTTCGGCTACTATATATACCCTACGTGTGTGTGTCAGTCAGGTCATACAGCATGTCATACTGTAGGTAATCACCGTAGCGCTCTACTAGTGTGTGTGCGGTGTGCTCGTGTGTGCTCATGTGCGGGGCGACGGGTAACTCGTACTACAGATAACAAGTGATTACATGTGCTGTTGAGGTATTCATTAATGTTTAGTTGTATACTATCCGTTAGTGATCATTTTATATAATATATATATACCTATAGGTTTAGCTAAAACTATTCGTATGTTATCGGGATTCACCTATATTCGCATGTACATGTAACAATGGTTGCTACTATATCGTGTTGGCCATATCCATAATGCTACTGCTCATCATTATCTGTGTTTATGTCACACGCATACACACACAATGTACGCGTACAATGTATACTTATTTGAACATTACGCGCACACACAAGCTCTCAGCCGTCCCTCTAATTATGCGTGTCTCCCCCGCTCCTCCTCTTACCCCCCACTCCCACCCCCTTACCCCTTTCCCTCTCCCCCATTGTCTCTACCGTCGCTGCCGAGAACAATTAGCGTTGGCCGACTCTACAACAATACCCATTATCACCCGATGATTACTTTTCACCGACAACAATAGCGCCTCTCGTTTCCGTTGTTGCAGTTTTCCCGCCCCCGCCCGCCCGCCTCCATTGTCTACACACACCCACACACACACACACACACAATAGAGGCGACCACACACGTCGATATCGCGCCGTGTTACGTAACGCTGTGATTACCGTCACCGTTAGGCGGCGCTACGTGGCCTACTTCCGTTGTAAACGAACTGGTTTCACTGGTATTATAGAACTACTGATGTGTAATTGGAGCGCGACTTCAATACCCCCTATGTATGTACTAATTATATAATCAAGCGATACATTACGTATGCTGACCTAATTAAACTAATGTTTACAACCCTGGTATACTTATCTGTATTTGTATATATATATATATAATTATGTATATTTAAATAATTACAAATATACATAACTCTAATAATAACCATATTTAGTAACATTATGTAATACTCGTTGCGATGACATCATTGTTATCATCTCGACCCCCTCCTATTTTACGTTCTATTTCATCGCATAATGTTATTTTCCCAAAAGTAGGTAACTTTCCAACGTGACGCACGCAATAACGCGCGAGATTCTCGCCATATATCGTCATCACACGAGAGTGCGAGCGACATTTTAATGCGTTCGTCCATGGACAGACTCCTCTCTGATTTATAACTACCGAGGATGGGGAGGATAGGTAGCGCATCCCTCTATCGAGAATAATAGGCAATATTCACACCCACACACACACAAACACACACACACACACACACACAATAGAATAGAAGCGGCGCCTCCCTATATGAAATACGACGTAAACAGAGAGTTACCTCTAGGAAAGCCCGAGGTGTCATGTGATACCGGTGATTCTCTGTGATTTATTCATTGAATCTAGCTCGCAATTATTTAATATATATATTCTTACTGGTATATACACTATATTATAATATATTATAACAATTATATTGTCCTATACAATAATAATAGTTAGTAATATAGAAATTATATGATATTATGTGTGATAACATATACATTTATTGTAATATTATATAAATTTATATAAATATATATAAACATTGTATATCCAAATGTAATTATTTGTTCACCTAAATTATATTAGTTATTATCTATAAATACATACTTATTTACGAATGTTATGGTAATATTCAATTATATTCCGCGAGTTTCTATTTTAGATTCTCAATAATTGCATCACGATAGCATGCCGTTTCCCGGAACTATAGTTGTATGCCCACGTGTTAACATTGTACTGGTATTGTGCACAATGTGCACACGATGTTGTAAGGGTATCCTTTCTTATTAGATTGCTAAGATATCATAAACGCGCGCAATGTGATTATACAACAATAGTAAATCATTGTAGCCCGGCACCGTATGTGGCTTGCTTTACGATGTATACGTGTGTGTATTACTACTATAGGTATCATGTATGTAGGGCTTCAATACGGTATATATAGTTATATACCGTATGCCTTATAACAGTATATATACTGTATATCGTATACGATAGTAACATTACGAGTGACGGTGGTGTAGCGAAGGGGTAGCATTACTACACTACAACTACCATAGATGTAACGGTGGTGTAGCGAAGGGGTAGCATTACTACATCACAACTACCATAGATGTAACGGTAGGGGTAGCGAATGGGTAGCATTACTACACCACAACTACCATAGATGTAACGGTAGGGGTAGCGAATGGGTAGCAATACTACATCACAACTACCATAGATGTAACGGTAGGGGTAGCGAAGGGGTATCAATACTACATCACAACTACCATAGATATAACGCAGCTATAGCTCCGAGTACATACGTACCCGTGGTTAAGAAGCGTACTGACGATGATTGACACCTGCGTTACGTAATCATACGCATGCGCAGTACCGTCTCGCATCAGTAACTCCGCGGATGGAACAATGGAACTGTTGCAGCCATTAGTTCTTAACTATTGTTATCTTTAGTAGTATTAGTAGTAGCAAAGCCCTTTGGTAATACAATCACTATAGTGGTATTACTAGTATTAGGGAGTACTAGTAATGAAGTAGTGAATATACTACCACTACTGCAACTACTAATATTAGTAATATCATAGTTAGCATTACATACCTCAACTATGTATCTCTATACACCAATACTACTACTACTAGAAGCACTACTACTAGCTCCACCTATAATACATTATGTTAAACACCTAATTGATATGCATGAGCGTTGTGTTTTACCCCCCCCCCTTTTCTGATACCTATATTAGTTATTATGTTCAGTGTTTCTCTGATACCAATATTAGTTATTACTTTCAGTGATACCCCTATATACAATTCAGTGATACTAGTATTCTCAGCAGTATCATGTACCTGATAGAGAGATAGGATCGCTTCGGCTATCGATGTCGAATTCGATAATAACAGCGTGTATCCCTGATACCACACGTAAGTAGAGTTCACTATAACAATGGGTATTGTCACTATTGTGGCTCCCCCTACCCACGGAGAATGTCTAATAACAACGCCGCAGCAAACGTTCATTGTTCTTAAGTAGCTTACGATTACATTTTCTCACGTTCTCTTTCTAGGTCTTGTTTGTTTACTACGCTTTCCTTTAACGGTGTAGTGGCTTGTTTACCGTCGCATACCTACAGGAAAATATGTCCTTCTCTTTTGTTTACCGCATTCTACGTACCGAACAATATGTCCTACGTGTAGTACACGATGTCCTTCTCTATTGTTAACGATGCTCTTCCTGTGGTTCACGGTGATATGTATACCGATACCTATTGTGATATACCTATTATGATATAGCCATTGTTCTAGACCTATAGGCTTGCGAGTGTTCAATCTACAAGTAATCACTGGCCAGCATAATGTCATCTAGTATGTTTACGAAAGTAAAGCAATATAAAATCATGTTATTATTTACGTTTATAGTTTATATGTATATATATATATATATATATATATATATATATTTAATATATAATACCAGGGAGACTCCCTGATAATACTAATAATATGTATTCATTGAATAATGTATATATATATATATAGAATACAATAAAAATGGACCCCTCAAGAAGTCATAGACGTGTACATGTGTACATAAATAACTGTGGGCAGGGGAAAACAAAACAAATAGTACATTTTTGTTCTTGTATTTTGTTTAATTGTGTATTAAGTTATTGATAAACACAAGATAAATATGTATATGTATATATATATTTATATATATATATCTAATTTATAAATATATGACATAATGTTAATGTAGTTCTTGTAAATAGTAGTACGGTAAGGCCGATACGTAATAAAGGTAACCCAGTATTACGTAATATCTGACAGTACTAAAGATCACTGGCCAGTGACCAGTATTACACGAGTATTGCACTTTGGTCCACTACATAAGTGCACGTTAATACTGCTATATGCGATGCTATATCGGGCCGGTTTATTGTCAGGTATTCAGAGTTAGAAAAACTATGAAAATGTATAATTAAATCTTGGGGTTTAAGGATTGGTGCATTATAAAATGATAACATTTACACCCATATCATATTAAAGTGAATAATTGCCACTATAGTATTATCTATAGGTAATTGTTATCGATCATAAATAGATATAATAACAGATATTATTTTAATATTTAAAAAAAATGTAAACCCATAAATAACTACAAATGTAATAATATATATATAAGAAACAATAATCAAACACCTACTCCTGGTAAACCCTGATCATGCGTATATTGTATACTACAAACAATGATAATTACTTTCGTATTGATTAGTGTCTTCTATTATTATAATATTCTAAACACATACTACACACTACACTGTAATGTATACTATACACATTTTACATTGTATATTATAATACAGTAGGTATTTGTTTAAGTACTGACTTAAAGCATTATACTTTAAATACATTCAATATTTTACATTGTACAGTGTACAGTGTACAATGTATGCTATGAATACCTAGAATACATGTATGTGTTTATTATTCTGCAGTGTACTAATGTATACATTACTCTTTACATTGTAGTATGTCAGGTATGCATGCATACACTATAGTAGGCTAGCTATGCATTCATTACACCGATGACTATATGCAATGTATACACTGTATATACACTGTGTATAACAATGTGTCAGGTATGCGTTGATTACACATAGTTGTCACCGCCAGATCATCATCATTACTACGGTGCTGCATGGCTGTATAAAAACTACATAACATCACATCACATAACATCACATCACATAACATCACATTACATAACATTACATCACATTAGTCATAGTATACATTGTAGTGCGCAAGGTGATGTGAGATTTCTCATGTGTCAATAATAGTATGGATACTAAACATGTGTGCCACATATACAGTATAATATGTATACTGCCACATAGTAAATATATATATATAAATGTGTTAAAATATATTATAAACTCTACGTACATTATCTTGTACCTATTGCATAACAATTCGTTAGGCGGTGTACACTATTATGTATAAACAATACAACACAATAGCATGCATAACGTTTTCATGTATTATATTAAATGAGGTTTAACGTGTATATTACATCATGCATACTCTTACGCAACACCGGCCACTATTAAACTCGCCGCTGACCCTTCTAATGACCAGTACGGTGTTGCATTACCACACCACACCGGTCAGTGTGTGTGTGTATCGCACACTACGGAAATGCACACCGTGACGTCATAGTGGTCAGATCGGTGTGATTACGTCATCGACCACTCGGATGACGAACACGGAGTGCTGGCCATTGGTCAACTAATACCCGGATGTAAGACTAAACATTGTATACTAAGGAGGAGAACTGCCGTATTTGGTTTAGAACTAGATACCATTATATAACGAAACATCGAATACATTATATAGTGTACTTATTGTATACCAATGTACACATAGGTGACATTAACTACAAATTATAAACGTATGACATATGTCACGTGTCAGTGTTATGTAATTATCGTGAACAAGCATAATTGGATTTATTTATGTTATGCATAACTTTTTGATATGTTATGTTTATTTATGATGTCTCGAGCAATAGATAACCCATTATTTGAATCATGTGTATACATAGGGTATACCTTTAACTCATTGTACTCTTATATTATGTAACATGTATATGTAGTAGTAGATATATGGGGTAATTAATAGTGATTGAGTAACATAAAAACACCTGCGAGGAATGCACACTTTTTACGGCTGTATAGTAACGTGCATATTTTATAAAACACGACATTTATTTATTCTCTATACATGTATGACATCTATTATATGTATATATGTATATATATATATATATATATATATATATATATATACGTGTGTGTATATATTTATCGTATTTTTTGTATTCAATCATGTTTTATATTTAAACGAAGCCCAATCTAACGTATAATTAAGGTGTAGTATCTACATTTAAGGTTCGCTTTCACTGATTCGCTGTAATTATGCGTGAAATAAGTGTGTTGAATATATCTAGGACATGTATATAATATACCTATGTGTGTATATACGTGAGTGTGGCAGGCGTGTATGTAAACATGTTTTTAGTATATAAGTATACGATACATATATATATATGAGTTTAGATGTGTATATATTTGTATGTCGGGTATACATTGTTATATTATAGTTTCTATTACGTAATAACTATACACTTTTACATACAATAAGATGTATGTGATGAATACACAGCTCCCTTATAAGTAGGAACTCGTTACAATGATGACAATGTACAATAGTGTGTAATGTCACAAGTTGAACACATACGTTATAACACATGCTGTCACATTGCGTTAATTGTCACGTCATTAAACATAACTACAACACATGTTAAGTACACATGCACTGTACTACCTATACAATGTTTGTATTCAAAGATATACCCTGGCTTGTATGTTTATGCACTAATTAGTAATTGTTTAAATACTGGAATTATTTAATATTTCAGTTATTGACATTTGATTGCATTTAAAATAACTTGTTATAAGTAAATTTATAAAAAATAATTATTATTATAGACAATACTATATGTATTATATAGATATTTTGCAATACACATAATGTATGTGTGATACACGCGCATGCATGTGATATACGGATGTAATTCCCATTCGTGTCTCCTCATTATTAACGGTCGGTATCATCAGCTGAACTAGGGGGGAAGAGTGTACGATGGTGGCTCCCCTCCGCTCATCATTCCGCCTCGCCCACCTATATGACTAGAGCCGCTTACGTAACACATCCGCCGGCACTGATTGGTGGAGAGAAGTCGATGGGAGGGGGGCGTTGCCGTATCGAGAGATCGATCTGTAGTAGGCGTAGCTACGGTGTGGCGGGCGTTCACGTATTACGTAACTCGATAGTTTAATGCGGCGCTAGTAGAACTGGTAGTAGTAGTAGTGGTAGTAGTGGTAGTAGTGGTAGTGGTGGTAGTAGAGGCATACTGTAGTTTAACAGGATAGGTCGGTATTGCCGCAATTATCATCGGTTATCCACTACCGTTACTTCGATGATGCTGCCGCTCTTATTACACTGATTCCGCCTTATAGCCGCCTGGTAACCTCGTCTATAAGTGAGATTCGATTATCTCTCTCTATTCTATATACATACTGATAATGCCAGGTGGTATCTATCGGCACATAAACCTATGGTAATTTATATATATATATATATATATATATATATATAGTTAATAAATAGCCTATATACATATAACTTGTAGAGTCAACAATGTAACCTATTCATTGAGGTCTGTAGAAATATCTGCATTGTTTAAAACCGATATTATATATAATCTATAGATTACTTTCTGCTGAATAATATACATATATATATATATATATATATATATATATATATATAAATATATATATATATATGTGTGTGTACGTACTTTGACATTTACTAATTAATGACCACATCTATTAAGTGACCTAATCAGATTCGTATACGCCGTACACACACGCACAATATCACTGCTATACCTACACACATTCATCTCCTCGTATTGTTCCCACTACTTCTCATCGCTATCACGGGTTTCATGTAGTAGTCACGTGGTATAAACTAGCTATCTCTCTCGCGATAAAGCACGTGATTCACGTCGTGAGGTATACGATCATCGTACCACTCGTATTATGTAATATCTAGAGCTCTGACCACTGACCACTAATCCGCGGTATTAATGGCGACCCTAGTGTCTAGTTGAGTGGTATGCGGCCTATATACCCGCCTACTACTACGCCTACTACTGGTCTAATACCACTACTTATTAGTGGCATACCACCACTACTATCCCTAATTTACTACGAATACCTACGAGGTAAAGTGGCGACATGTAGCGGATCATATCGCAGCGATATCACCCGTATGAAGACGCTACTAATCCTATCCGCGATACGACTATTCATTTGATTGACAGCCGGTCTATGACTCACTCGATGACTAACGCGATGACAGTGAACGACGTATTATTAGCACTGTCGACACTTTTTTATCTCTGCAAGTATGATTGTGTATTCTCCCTATTATTATATGCTGTTAGTACTAAAGTTCTCTCGGTAGAGGTATTATATAATAGTAGTAACCTGTAGAGGATGTTTGAAACTAAGTATTAACTACTCTATAGAGTAGTCTATATCTATAGATAATATAATGAAAGTATTGTTATTTCATTAATTGTTAGATAAATAAATAATATAAAATATTATATTCGGAACTTCTATCTTCTATGATATAAGTTATCTTTTATCTTAGTATTACTATAAAGTTTATTAATATATATATAATAAATTGCATTAGTAATCTATTTATATGATATATTAAATAAGTAGATTATAAACAATATATCTATTATAAATAGCATATATTTTATAGGTAATATTACATTGTATTTCGCTTTAATGATTGTGCATAATAACACGCTTGATAGCGGTATGTATTGTATGCTATATATCAGTGTAGTATCTCTATGCGGAGGGGGGAGTTATTGAACTATGCGAATTCTCCCCCTATCGGTGGTAATTAGCATAAACTCATTAGTAATCTGATCTAAGGGTGAGGCCCGGCGGGCGGGTGTGGAGTAGGGTTTGGTTTCCCTCCACGATTATGGGCTACTGAATTAATATTCGTCGCTTCAAACTTTAAATATGCAACTAGTATATATGTATATACCATTTACATGTACCCATTAAATATACGACGTGTACATGCGAGTCATTCACGTAACCTTTGAACTTTCTACTGCATTACTACTTACTTAGTAGTTGATGATTAATCCGAGATCTTTAATAGCTATTATCGATTAATATTATGTGAATAAATCTCTTTAATAGTAACCTATAGCATATAGGTAATAACTCTAGAGAATTATTTAATCTGTATTCACATATTAACGATTGCAGAAATAGTATTAATAATATATTATCTTTCGTTAAAATATCATTTAGGTATTTTCTCGCTGTAAAATTACCTATTTATCTCTACATATTATTTCTATAATATTTCAAATTACTTTGATGTACAATACACCTTTATCTATATCCGTAATGCGATTAAATGCATGCATTTTGGGAGTTTACTTTATTGTATATACCCTTTTAATGTAGCCTAATCTATTTTATCAAATTCTAACACATTATGCAACAAGTATACATGTAGGCTATAGCCTATATATGATTAAACTGGTAACGAATCGAGAAAAATACATATTCAAACTAAACACATATATAATGTAATACGTATATACTTTTATTTCGAATAAGCATTTTTTAAAGTTGATGCTATAACCTTCGTGCTTATTATCCGTATACCTCCTATGTATATATCCTCTTACACATATAGTTATACTGAATAATTATTGTATAACACGCAGCTTTAAATATTATATAATATAATTATTAATATCAATATGTTATTAATGTTTAGCTGCCGAATTAATATCACTATCGATGTTTCGAAAATTGTTTTCGAGACATTTTTAGACTTTTCTCTACCGAGTGGAATACCCCGCCCCTTTTTATGTGGCGCTTAGACGTGATCATTATTATTGCGTGCGTCCGTATACGATAAGGGGAGGAGCCTAACGTGAATGACATATACACACGCATATCGCGGTGTTCGGTAATTGGGAGGAAACGTAACCTTTATATATGCGGTCATTTCGGAGTGGGAGTAGGAGTAGGAGTGGGAGTGGGAGTATACCTTAGGAGGAAATGACCACTAGAGCGTTGACCACTGTTTCCGGTGTTCGTAGCTCTATGTAACGTGCGTGCGTGAACGCCTATGTGCGTGTCTTTACGCGTGTAAGCGAATGATCATTAGTAAATAATTGATGCTCGTCTCGGCCGTCTACGTGCAACGGATCGTTGTCTACCTGTGCGTATTGTCCACTTATTCCTCGGAAGCGAAGTTAATGGGTCACCGATGTGCACTTACTCCGCATGATTATGCCTATAATTACGTAGGCATAGCTAAGAAAACATCGGAGCTAAAGTACACAATAACATACCACTCGAGTGTACTTGTAGTACACTCTATAGAATGTATACTTATGTTGTGTACTGTATCCGTATACTGAGGTTGTGTACTGTATCTTCGGTCTTTGTACGTACCACGGCGATTTGTGTATCAACTGTAACTAGTAATCCAAATATTGCTGTATGTATTTACATCATAGATGTATATGTTACCTATACAAGTATGATCTATACATCGAAACGATACGACTCCGGCTTAGCATACTACTTATTATAGTAACCTACTATAGTGCTATGTATCAGTGTAGGTGATGACGTAATCTCTATTACGTCACTTGTATTGCGTCACACGGGGGAGGGGAGGTTTTCCCGTCTATTGATGATAAGTGTTGACAACTGTCAATAGTGTCCGCTTAAATACTCCTATAGTAGAAGTAGAAGTATAAGTATACTTCTACTGCATGTGCATTATAAATCCGGCGAGTTGAATACCATCAACTATAGTTATTTATACCGCATACTATCTACGTATGTTTGATACTATTTGTGAATATATTCACAAATAAGAGTATGTTGTAGTATGTGTATAGGCCTATATATATGTTGAATGAGCCGATGTGAATGCACCCTTCAGATGTATTAGTGTTGTGAATAGGATCATCACAATAAATGTAGCCACATTCTTTATTTTTGATTATTTATCTATAAATATAAATATATCGAATTCTTTGTAACCAAAACCCGATCTTCGTAACCAATACCGTGTATTATTATAAGCCAGCATTTACTATGATTCCCCACGCAATCCTATACTATGGAATACTTTTGTTATTGTCGTTGAAGTAGATATACTAATTAAACCTGTCTTTTATATTATTAAGTTTCTTAATTTTTCTAGTTTACAATATTCTGAATATATAATATATCGATAGTTTAAAGCATCTGCATACATAACTATATTCATAACTAGATACATGAATAGTATACGATACCTATATGATAGATTCAACGTGTAACGTGATATATGTATGTGTGTGTTATACATACAGTGTATATATCATTACAGGGATTCTAACATTCTTAAGAATTGTTTAAGAATTTCAAACAACTATATTGATTCGTAAAAATATAATAATTATTAGTAATAATGATATCACTAAATCTATATAACACATAACTATACACATTTATATTATATATTTATTTTTTTACTACTGAATAGAGGACATTTTTATGACACCGACATTAATAAGCTTGTAATAAAGCTGTCCACGTGTCTACTAATAGTGATTAAGTGCACACGTGACTTGTATGTCCTATCTAGACGCGACGTGTCCTTGTTATGGTATACATATGTGTGTACGCGATGACTCACTACTGATGACTCACTACCCCATCTCCTCCGTTATTCTTCCATTGCCTAAACTATCGCATGAGTCATCAGTTATGACTCATCACCTATAGGCGATAGTTAGGCCTCGGAAGATATGTGCACAATGGGGTATTGTACTATAGTACATATAATACTATAGTGTCGCTGCACCTATAGGGCGACACCTAGCGAGCCCGTCGTTAATTAATTAACTCCGTTGTTACATAATTAATTAGCAGACTTCTCTTTGCGCATGCGCGTAATACCCATCGATTACGTCACGTCTATTTCGGCATCATCGTCATCGACTGCGGTAGCGATACCCATATACACCACCTACAAGTATAGCTCTGTATATGCTGTATGTATTAGTGGGCGGGGCTTATAAGCTACATAAGCTTATTAGATATATCTAATCGATATGTATTTTACGCCTATCTCTATAATATCCTTATCGTGGTATCTCTATCTCAGCGTATACATTTCTCATTATCTCTTTAATTATCACACGTGTGCGATCCATATATAGATGCGCGGCGCACACAGTATCTCCTCTCTCTCTCTCTATCTCGCTAGACCACGTTACATCTCGCCATCTCACGCGCTTTATCGATAACGTATCGCATATCTCGCGAGAAGAACCGAGAACAAGAGACTGCAGTAGTCGATCAATGATTAATTAGCGATGAAATCGAATTTCGCTAATCTATTGATAAATACGACCCGGCTTATATTTATTTATATATATATATATATATATATATATATATACATTGGCGTGTGAGCATGTAGTACTGCATGTTTACGCTACCCTGCGTGTCTCGCGATAATCGTAAAGACAATGCATGCATTGTGATTACGACAATGATGTTTACCTATTGTGTTCACGCATGCGTGCGTGTGTGTGTGCGCGTGTTCATGCGTTTCTGTGCGTGTGTGTGCGCGCGTGTGTGTGCGTGAGAATCATTAGTATTATACAATTTATCTTGCTCTATAGAGGTGTATATAGGCATAGTATAGCGAGTATGTAGAAATGTCACGTGCTTTTTATGTAATAGTCATTAGCTGTGTATGTTTCACACCTCCACTAATATATATATATATATATATATATATATATATATAATTAACGACCTCACGATCTATAGCATATATCTAGGCACTATGGTATGCCCGGCATATGCATGTACAACTAGAGGTAAACAAAACCTGTGGCAATAATACCCGGTGATATCGTCTCCATCCAACATATTGTAGTTATCGAGTGAAGTTATCGTATTGCATTATGGGTCATTGGCGGTCCTATACGTGTGTTGATACGATACTGATTGCATTGTTCAGCACGATAAGCAGTTAGACAATAGAACAATGGTGCGGGTTCCCATAGCGCCGGTTCCCCGGATATATCAAATATGTCTTACAACAATACTAAGAAGATATCTTATATCATTGTCTAAACAAAATAACCGGCTATCTTTATACATGTAAACACTATCAGTAAACACATTTGGTATATGAATAAAAACGGCATCTACATTACTGGTCGGGATGAAAGAATTTCACCAAAATAATAATAATAATAATAATATATAATAATAATAATAATGAAGCGAGCGAGCGAGATGCTATTGCCTATGACAATGGAAACCCTATAGTTGGCAGCACCAGTAGCAGCAGTAGCAGTAGCATCTCACACGTAATCTACAGTCGCATCACTCTCACCGGACAAAGGATCACTGTCTTCTTTAGTTGATTAATTATGACGTAACGCGTATTATGCAATCATTATTATGTCATACCTCACATATCATACTTCAGTTTAGCATACATCGTACATCCATTATTAGTTTTATATATATATATATATATATATATATATATATATAGGTATTCTATTTACTATATTTATTTAGTATAAAAAGTAATGTATATGATTGCTGTATATGACTATGTTTGAATGAGTGTATATATATATAAGTGTATTTAGTGTATTTATATATGTATGTGTGTACATATGTGAATGTGTGTATGTATGCATATAAGACTAAGATAACTAACTATGTGAATAGATAATTCACATAAATTACACACGTTCTCACACACACACTCACTCACACACAAACACAAACACACACACACACATACACACACACACATTCTCACACACATATTCATATATGTACGAGAATATGCAATATTACAAACACCTAGCGAGCGGTTTTATTTATGCGCATGTCACTGCTCGCGCTCTAATGTCACCCTATTATCCACCTCTATCACCTCTACATCTAATAGATCAACCAAGTGTCATATTCTAGTGCCAAGTGTCACATTTTAGTGCCAAGTGTCACATTCGTGTGCCAAGATGATGATACGTGACACCACCTGAGTCACGCCAGGTAGCGTACATCGTGTGTATATGTTAGAGGATCACCTGCTACCGGATATACTTGTGATATATATATACGTGAGTGTGTGCATGTGTGTGTGCGTGTGTGCGTGCGTGTTGTTGTTGTATTCAACCCACGAGGGTAGCAGTGACATTTAGAGACGTAAAAACAATACGTTTTAATGGCACTGAGAAGCGCTTGTATACATGTGTGTATAACAGCGTGTACTGCGATGTATAGGGGTGTATACACCAGTAGAATATGACACATACACATACGCACACACACACATCTTCGTTTATAATATGAATTCATCAAGATATATATATATATATATCATGATGAATTAACATTGCAGCTATGAAGGTATGTCTCTGGTAAACACAACAATATATGTCATTCGTGACGTACATATGTCATCCATACAAACTGGTAATGTCATCGGTACATTAATCTATCGTGTGTTAATTATAACTAGATTAACATGTATTGAGTTGTGACATGTATATGTATGTATGACATGTGGATGCACGTATGTATTGATGGCTCACCGACTTATTGTTATCTCGAATAGACTATAGTACTATATAGAGTATAGTGCACAGAGAATATATGTACTCATTAGAATTTAGGCCTCTTAAAAAATACCTTTACATAACCGCTGACATCGCTGACATTCTAAACATACATGCATACAATCACGCGCATTCGTTCATGCTACACGTCACTTATTTAGCTGGGGGCATGTGTCTATTGTTCTATTGCATAACCATGACTTCTACCTCAACCGTACCACTAGAAGGTTAACTATAGGCTAACGATAGAGTTACTCTTAACCACACGCTTAGAGTTATTAAGAAGGCCTTGTCTTGCTGTAATCTAGTGTTGTAATCTAATTAATAATGTTGTTCGTACTAACTGTACTATAGTACACGATATTAATAACGGTACTAAGGAATGCCCCCCCATGTGATATAGATCTACCTTTAGCATACACAACAACAATAGTGAGCACCCCCTACCGAATAGAAAGTAATCCAACTTCCTAATTACAACGGTATACTGTGTTCTCTAACGGTACCCATTAATATGCACGTGACATTAATGTATGACCCGTGGGTGACCTCTTTATAGGGGTGGCGCTGTGACTGGTACCTTAGTTTGTTTAGATTTATCAGCGAGATCAATTGTAAAGAAGGCGTTCTTTAACATTGTGCCCCTTAATTCAGCCATTAAGTAGTTGTAGTAAGTACCTATTAGTTATACTATAGTATTCAGTTGAGTTCAACGTCTATTAGGTACAAGTTCACTAGGTATAATAATTTATACTCAATAGTTTCTCATCTTATATATATTATCATTCGTATTATATATATATATATATATATATAATAGTTAGGCTTTCTTAAATAAATAACTTACTTCATTAATATCTTTAGCCTATAACCTCTAACCTGTCCTCCTCCTTTTCACAGCGTCTTCACAAAATGGCCGCAGTACTAGCTGCGATATCGCCTCTCTCTGAACGCACCCTATCGGCAGTCTCCTCCACCACCTCATCCCCCACTTCCCCCTCTTCTCTACCCTCACCCCTGTTCACGTGTTCCCCGTGCGGACGTCGCTTCCATCAGGCGGCCGCCTACCGCCGTCACCGAGATATCGCCCACTCGCCCACCGCCGAACGCTTCCACTGTGCGGTGTGCGGTAACACGTTTGCCAGTCCTCGCACGTTGACCATGCACATGGTGATTCACGCCGCCGCCAACACTGACCAGTACTACGCTGACTCATCATCCACATCCTCCTCCTCCTCAAGCCACGCCCATAATCGTCACAACTCCCAAACTGTTACCACCACAGCAGGCCATAGGTCACGTCCATCGTCGCCCATCTCTAAGAAACTGAAATTCTCGCCCACTACGTCTTCTTTCGTTACCTCCGCCGCAGTCGGTAACTGTAACAACAACAACAACAACAACATCAACAACGGTGCTAGAATCGTTGTCAATTCGCCGAGTATTCGCTGCGTGACCAAGAAGTTTCAAGAATTTGAACGAGTCATTCCCTCTACGTCCTATTCCTCGGCGCCTCCTAGCTTGACCTTGACCCCCGCGAAACCGAGCGACCTGACCGCCATCGTAAAGCCTAACGCTCGCGTCGTACTGCCCAATACCCGAGTGGTCTACGTGTCCGAACTAAAGCCCCTCGTACAGCCCGAGATCATCGAGATCAAACAGGAACCGCTCTACATCGGCTACGAAACAGCCCACCACGAACCTAAAAGACAAACCTTTGTGATTAACGCTGTAGATTTCGGTAAGCGAAGTATATTAGCTCTTACGCGTTGCATCTACATTTGTATCTATTATCATTTATTAATACTTATGATTAATACATACTTAACTTATGAGTCATCTGTGATATTTATTAAACGAGTTGCAACATCAATGAAGCTGAAGTAAACATACTACAGTATTTTTAATACAAATTTTCATTTATATTTATAGTTATTTTAATATCATAAGAGTTGGTATCTATAATTATATATTATATTATCAGAAATGTTTAATCATAAAGAAATAACACTATAAATAAATAATGATCGATACGTATTCAGATATATCGAAAATAGCAAAAATGGAACCGATCCACACTTTGGAGGTATTGAAATCTCCGCTAAGAACTAACACTACAGTCAGACCTAGACATGCACCTAGACAGAAGCCAGTACAGAATGGCAGTACCGTTATAGCATCATCATTGGCTTTTGTCTGCTCCATATGTAGTAAAGGTAGGCCAACGTAAATGTATACTTTCTTCTATGTAATTATTTAATCAAGGAAAATAGACGAATCTTAATGTTTGGTAATATTTTTCGAATGATTTGAACACACCCAAAGATTAGTCCATATTTTCGAATATTCGCAAATCATGGTTTTTATTGATCAACAATATATCATTATATATTTGTGAAAATTTGGGCGTTTCGAGTATTTCAAGTGAATATTCGGGCATGTTTCGAGTATTTCAAGTGAATATTCCGGCATGTTTCGAGTATTTCAAGTGAATATTCGCTAGTCACATATATATATTCTATAACAAGTAGAACATACATATAACGCGTACACATTCGTACAGGTTTCTCGAGTGAGAAGTACCTGACGATGCACCGCGCCCTACACGAGGTTCAGAACCCCGCCGAGAACTTCATGTCTGACCGTTACCGCCACGCCGATGTGGTCTACACTGGGGTCAGAGGTGAACGCCGTCTTACCGGACTCTCCGCGCAGGAACAACTACTCGCCGACCTCAATCACCCCGGCGGGGGTGGGGGCGGCGGGGGCGTACGCCAGGTGACCAACACCCCGTGGACCTGCAAGATCTGCATGAAGAAGTTTGCGCAGAACTCAAACTTTAAGAATCACATGCGAACGCATTCGGACGAACGGCCGTTTGTCTGCAGCATTTGTAGCATCGGCTTCAAGGAGAGGTTACTAGACTATGATGTCCATATATTGTATATTATTTAATATTCGATATTACAATATATATATATATATATATAAAATACGAGAATTACTTTAATATAGAATTAGTATTGTTAAATAAAACGTAAATTATACACTTTAATGTGACATAAATATTGAAAAAGGAATTATAAAATTATTAGAATTAATTAAAATATTACCGATATCTTTGATAAAAATATTATGTATTAACTTTATTTTACGATAATAAATACGTAATAATAAATACGTGATCGACAACAGATACCACTTAAAGAAGCATCAACTGTTCAAGCATAGCACTGAACTTAAAGAGCAGTGCAGATTCTGTGCAAAGAGATTTAAGGTTTTAACAAGTGCAAATTACATACAAAAATAGATAAAATAATAGATCTAAATTGATATTACTATATTGTATTTTTCATATTAGGAATTTAGTACAGTTTCACATTTAATAAAAATAGTAGGAATATAATGCTATTTCAAATAAGTATTACACTTCCAAATAATATGATTGCATCTCTGTTATACAAATATCATGTGATAGTGTATACATCATTTCGAATGGCTCGATATTACTATTTAGACCTATCGTAATTCTCCATTCGTATCATCGTTATTAACCATACAATTGCCATGCCAGGACTCCACTGCGGTAAGAGCGCATGAGCGTATTCACTCTGACGTCAGGCCCTACATCTGTAAGCGGTGCTCGAAGGCATTCAAAACCAGCGAATGTCTGTGGCATCACGAGAACAGGAGTAAAACTTGCGGAATAGCGCTCGACGACCAGGTTTGTAGCTAATAGTGTGGTGAGGTAAAGGGGTATTAACGGGGGGGTTATTATTTATCATCATTGTTGCGATTAATTAAGGAATACCTTGCAAGGAATATCTTATTAATTATTATTCAAACAAAACTTTTAGAATACTAATTAAATGCTCATCTATTTATATTAAAAAGTTCTATAAATTAATTATTATGTATTAATCAGATATGATTTTCATAACAATCAACATCCTATTACAATAACACTAACACAGTTTATATTCATTTCTATTTCCTCAATATAATTACATCATTTTATAATTTTATAACACAATTGTTTTAGAATATGACATTTATGAGATCAATTTACTTATTATCATACTTTAATTGATAACAAATTTTACACAATTTTAGTTGTTGTGTAATTTGTGAATACAATAATTTAATAATTATTAATATAAATTATCTTATTAATCAAAAACCAAAGATAAGTTAAATAAATATGTTGTTATAGCTGAGAAGACAAAAGCTGCAGAAAGAGAAGCTACTGGGAATGAAGAAAATGAGCATGATAAAAGTGAACACTATGTCCCCTAAGCTGTGCACCATACAACCGGCCATTGTGCCTGTCATCCTACCCAGGAGTAAACCTCTTGCGGTACAGGTCAGTGTGATAAAGAGAATAAGTACTAATATCAATATTTAATAACTTTATTTATAAATATACGATCAAATATGAATACATTATCGGCTGAGAGTTTATAAACTGTAGTGTTAATTTATGAATGAATACTTGTAATCTATAATATATCTAGAGTAACTATCACATTTCTTTTCAATCATTGATAACAATTAATCCACATAAAAATATATATGGTGCAAACATGGAATGTAATTGATAAAAGTTACAAAAGTTGGATACAGAGTAGAATATCTATATTCGTATAAACTATATGAATATAATAATAATAATAAATATTTATTAGAAAAAGGTATTTTTTCTACTTAATAAAACAAATTTAAAATACTCACTTCTAAATGTCTCCGCTATAATATTCTACTCTTTTACATTATTTACAAAGACGCGTCAATAAACTAATACCTTCTCGTACAGTTGATTCCGTCGTCGATATCGATGCCGATCGCTTCGATCCAGCCGATCAAACAGGAAGTGCTACCGACGTCCATTTCTATGACGAACACGATTGTGAAACAGTCTAACTGCGTGCTGATGCCTTACGATGCCATCAAGACGGAGGTTGTGCGACCTACGCCCCGGCCACCACTGACTATAGAATGCCTGCGCTGTTCGGACATATTCTCAAGCCAGTCTGATCTTCAGGAACACATGCTGCATCACACCGAGAACAGGCCGTATCGATGCGTTGAATGCGACATCGGCTTTAAGCTGAAGGTAGCCTATGCGTTGCTCATCGTTGCTGCTTATTAAAATGTCACTTAAACTATCCATTAAAATGTGTTTCATCAATATTTTAATACAATTCGATTTAATTTTATATTTATATTTTCTATTACTTTAGGAATTAATTTATGAAACATATTTACAATCTTTTAAAAGTGAAATTAATTTTGTTTAAGTAAATACGATTTATTATATATTTATATATATATATATAAATTTATAATTATATATATATATATATAAATTGTTCATTAATTAATAACATTATATATTAATATTAATTTATTATCTAAAATGAATATAAATTTAAAATTAAATTCATTATATTTCTATTATTCTATAATTTAGATTAATAACTATAGTTACTTATAAACAGATAAATACATTACAAATTATATTAAAGTAAAAAGCAATTTTAATCATATTTAATATGTTGTTTTATGATTGACTGTACTTATCAATTAAAAGCAACAGTACTATGATGGCGTAGTTTGACTATCTGCTAACCTGGTATCACACCCAATAGGTTCACTTGAAGAAACACGAACTCTACCGCCACTGTAAACAGGAAGAGCAATTCAACTGTCCCACCTGCGGTAAACAATTCAAGGACATTGACGTCCTTAAGATGCATAACAAGACACATGACGAGAACATCATGTGTGTATGTGGTAAGTAACCGTGTGGCAAGTCACTATGTAGTCACTAATGCCAGCCAGATATCTAGTTATTTCAGTTTGAATTAGCATTTCCTATATTTTGAAAAAAATCTCATGACAAAATTAATATTTTTACATAATTTAGATATAATTATATTAATATTCACAATTTGAATATATATATATATATATATATATATATAATGAATAATCTAATAATTATAAATCTATTTTTGAAAATATTTATATTTCAAAAAAGGGCAATACAATTTTATAAACTGATTAATATTTTTTAAATATATAAGTCTTTAAATCTAATTGCATAGGTTTTCATTATAAATAATAAAGACATAATAATATATATACTGTGAAAATTTGACTAAGATTCATTGATTATTGACCTGAATTTTGCAATTTCTATGCACAAAATTAATATTCTGAGATAAATATCATCAATGTTAAAGATCGACAATATTTGTTGTCTGATTTTGGACTCTGTCATAGTAATTAAAATTATTAATTATTTGAAAATAACTATATTATTATTTTTTAAATTACTAAATTTAACATTTTAGATACTTTATAGATCGTTTTAACCAATCATATGTGTACATTTTGTAAGAGTATATATTCGATGAACTATATTTTAAATAAAAACATTAATTAATTAAACACAAATTAATTTGAATCCCCGCGGGTATGCGTATATCCCCTTGGTCATGTGATTTATAATATCTAAAAATAATTGTAATAACTAATATTTTATTTATAAAATACACAACATTATCTTTAAAATGTGGAAATTGTTCTTTAATCTGGAAATAGTTATATCGTGTATCAATATTTATAATAATTTTGATAATACACATTTTAGTATGTATAACTCGTAGAAAAATCTATAGGATAAAAAAAATAATCTATATTATATTATTATATATAGACTTTAAGAAGTTGTTTGTGATATCATTGTATGGTATTGTTGTATCATTTACATGTACAAAATATAGGTATATCATGTGACCTTAACTATAGTTTTTTTTATAATAACATTATTTTAAATTATTAATAATAATATTGCTAATATTTAAAAATATTGTTACCTACCACTAGAATTAGTATCATATCAGACTACAAAACTATACTAAATAATTACAATAATATTACAAATAATACCGCTTATTGTATTTAATCAATAATGTACATACAAAATAAATTTTAAACTATGTACTATAAATAATTATTCTATTAATGTACTATTATATAATATATTACTAACATTAATACGCTATAAAATTAATATATATCTAATGACGAACAGGCAGGATTTTCAACTCTCAGGACATGTTCTGGAGCCACAGATCTCAGTGCAACGACCTCATGAAGACCGAATACGCTATCAACGACCCTAGCAACCAAGCTATGTTTACATCGGTATCATCCCCGGCAACCACGACTCACCACCACCACCACCACCACAACATTCACGGCATTACCGCCGACGTCAGCATACAAGACACCCGTATCGTAGCGCACGCGTGCTCAGCAGATAAACAGGTTTCTAACATCACTTCGACTAGAGTGAATTCATAATAATTAGCATATTTACTATTGTAAATTAATAATACTTATTAGAACCTATACCAGTGTAAATACTATATCAATAGAAAGTTGAATTTTTTGAAAGTATTAATTCTAAATCAAACCCATTATTTGTATTAATTAGTGTACTAATATATATATATATTATCGAATACACTATACATATATTATAAAAACTAAATATTCTGCTTCGGACATAAATTTCAATAGAAACAACTATATAATAAAGATATATCGAATGCCTACATATAAACTGACTGAACGCTACTATACTACCACCGTATTATAGGTAACTGCGAAAGCGACTATCGGCACTAACGGAGAAGTCATGGCATCGGTGTCAATCATACCCAATCAGTCGCTGTCGATGCAATACCGCGCCGGCGGTGCCACTTCTGAAGCCGACCTACGCCCTATCTCGCTGACCATCGCTCAGCAGTGCCCTACCATACAAAGCTTTCTACAGAAGGCTCCCGTCGGACAATCCACCGGAGAGAATCAACGCCTGCCTGGAATACAGCAGATATTCAGCTTGAATCAGCAACAGCAACAGCAGCAGCAGCAACAACAACAACACCTACAGCAGCAGCAGCAGCAACAGCAGGAAGTGAACACCTCAAACGTTCACCGACTCACTGAAGCTCAGATATCTGCGTGTACGTCCGCCGCATCCGACATCGACATCTGCGACGAAATCGACATGATTGTCGGCGAGCGTCTGGCCAAGGCTGCCGACCTAGATCTGTTCCTGGCGACCGCCAACGAAGCTAAACTATTTGCGTCGTCTACTACTGCCTCAGCAGCCGGTGGTATAGACGGTGACGCCACTCTAGAGGATGACGGGCAACAACCCGTTAACCTGTCGTATTGGGAGGATGAACTCGTGTCGCAGACTTTATCTCAACGAGGGGGCGGGGCCGGTAACGATGTAGAACTGGCGCCGTGGTTACGCGAGAACGACGCCCAACTGTTCAACGATATCACTGATTCGGTTTATTCATTGTGAAGCGCGCGCGTAATCGATATATATATATATATATTATGTAATCAGATCTCAATCAATCAACATGTTCAATCGAGAAGACTTTATTTAGAAGTAATTTTGTATCTTCTTTCTTATAGTGAAAACGTTCAATGAAAAATTATCAATTAATTATTTCAATTTTATAAGTTTTTTAAATTATATTATCTATATATATATATATATATATTATGCCAATCCATTCCGTCCATTATTTCTTTAGTTTTATATTGCATTTACTATGTGTTGTACTTTTCAATGTTTATTGGCAATATTTAATAAATATAAATGCTATTGGAAATTTATTCAGATTATGATTGATTTGAATAAAGTAATATTATGTAATATAGGTGCTATATATTCAATCATATATTCCATTAATTCGCTTGTATTTTTATCGTATTCGATTAATTTATTTTAAACAATTTAGTACCAACATTTATATGTAAATAATTTATATCTCGTTTATCAATTATACATATTTGTAAATAATATTCATTGTTTAAATGTTGTTCTATATAAAGCATTAATGTAATAAATTATATTGTCATTTTTATCCATAGTTATGTATAATAATATTTATTATATAATAATTAATATGAATCAAGTTAATAAATTCAATTTAAATTTAAATAATTTTGAATATCAAATAATTCTGATGTATTTCATATTAAATTACTTGACTAATGTAATATACTACTAGTAGTAATAGTCTATTACTACTAACTAATAGATTTTAATAACATATAAATATTAAGTTCTTGCTGTTATTATGTTATCCAGTTTACTTTTATAAAACTCATACGTTATAGATATAATATCAATAGTAATAATAAGTATCCTATTAATATAAACGTCCTTATAGTAATTATATATCATTATTAATAAATAAATTAACTATATTTAATAAAAACTAGTTTTCATATATACCTCATATCTATAGGGTAGAGATGTTGATTCACTCAAATTTTATCTTTATGAAATACATTTTATAAATACTATATTAAAGAATATTACTTTATTAAATATTTAATAAAGTAATATTCAGAAAATGGTTCAGCATATTCTAAAATCATGAAAATGATCAAAAAATCTAGTATTCTGAACCACTAATCTTATACTTGTTATTTATAGATACATGACCACTTATTTAATGTTACGTATAAATGTACAAAGACCAGTTCCTATAAAACAGTAATGTCAAGTAAAGGAAGAAAACTAAAAGATGACAGAACCTTGAGTCATTCAAGAAACGTTAGTACCTACAGAGTGGTGAAATACATGTACTGATAGTTTCATTGAAAGGGACTGGAAAATTAGAATATGTACAGATATAATTAAACTGAATAACATAGTGAAGAGAAATATACCCTATGACAACTATAGAAGCAAGTATATCTAGGTTAAAAGGCACTGTTTTCCACAACTAGACACCGATTCAGATTTTTAGCATATACTTATTGATAGAGTTAGAAATTGAAAAAATGTCTTATACAGTGGGATAAAAGAAGTTATCTTTTGGTTTGATATCTGTTCCCAGATATATTTGACGAGATTTTTCAAAGAAATAACAAAGATTGGTGGAAATTGTAAAGGTGTAAAAACACGTTTATTGTAAACGTTAATGCAATATTAGTTATGATCGAAAGCAAGGATAAATACAATGAAATATAAATGTATTTATTATTCATCATTTTTATATATATCAGGGATGGGGTCAAATACATGTATCTAATACAAATACAAATATTTATTAATTTTGTATTAAATACAAATACAAAATAAAATGTTAATAATAATACAATAAAATAAACATTATATTGTAATACATCTAATAAACATAAACTCTTCAAACGAGCATCTGATAAATGGCATAGATCTGGTCTGAATATTTCACCAGCAATGCTGAAATCCTCTCGATAGGTGCAGAAGAGGATGGCATAGAGAAATACTTACAGGCCAATTTTGCAAGATTATAAATTCTGTTCTATGATTATTCAAATAAATTAACTTTTTGTTAATAAGGCCTAGATTGCAAAGTAATATGAAGTTGGAAAATAATACTGAGTTAAGCTACTATTTTCATGAAAATAAACAGTTTTATCCTTTTATTGATTGGTTATTTCGTATATTCAGCAGCAGGAATAGATATATTAGGTATTATATTTGATACTTTTACAATATCAGTTATACAACACTAAATTTTATATATTGATAGCTGTAATTTGAAAATTATATATTTCTTCATTTTTATTGAGCCATTATTCAATTGAAGATTCAAAATTTCAAATTAATTTGATTGATATTACATAACAAGTTCAAACATCTCTGAACGGAGACTTCAGATGCATGAAATCACTACACTTAAAGTAACTGCATATTTACCTTGTATTATATATGTTACAGTTTCAAATGTAGTAAGAATTTCTGATAATTATTTTAAAATATGATGTTCATATATTGTTTGTTTAAGGAAATCCAACAACTCCATTATTTCTAAATTTTTTGCAGAAAATAACGAATAATTTTTATTTGACTATATCACCTAGTAACATTTGTTATTTGTAGTTTACGTTCCTTGTATAGGAGTTTAGTAGCAGTTGTTGAGTGATGTACACGGATTACTATTTCAGACACTTTAGATAATACTTTACCAATCTGTTCGCTTCCTATAGGCCTCTTTAACTACAAGTTGGAGAATATAGGCAAAGCAAAGGAATCGCGTAGTAGGTAATACCTCTTTATGTTCTTCATGTGTATCTTCTAGATCAATGAGGGGAGTATTATTATGATGATGATCATCTATTGGTTCTATTGACATACCAGGAAATATTGTGTAAGCTTCTAATATAATAAAGGCATTGTTCATTATTATGGCTGATACTTTTTAAGTGATGTCGAATTTTATAATAAAGTTTTGCTCGAAGTGATGTTCTCACATATTTTCTTCTGTATGTGAACCATAACTTGGTCTATCTAATTGTATTCATTTATTTATGTTTTTATCATAAATTTTAAATATAATTTTATTTTTTCTACTGATAAACTAAATATTAATTAATAAAAGTATGAATAAGAAAAACAATTAATTTATAAAATATAAATGATAATATAAACTATTGATTTTTTTCATTCATATATTTACAATCTCTCAAACTAAATTCTTTATAAAATGTGTGCTAGAATATTAATAATTAAATATATATTTTATTTTATATAATTACTAATATTCATAATAACAACCTTATATTTATATTTTACTATATAAAATAAGATAAAACTAATAACAAAATGATAATTTTTACATTTATAAAATTATAATTTTATTTAAATTACACAAATTTTGTTCTATTAAATTAATAATTAGAATTCAAATTAAATTAAATACAATAGTATTTGATCAAATACACCAATTATTTAATAAAAATACAAATACATATTTGACACCACTCCTGATATATATATATATATAAATTAATGAATGAATAGTATTTATTTTACTTATATATTATAAATAAATAATATGAAATATGTATATGATAAAATAGAGTTATATAATAAGTAAAAAAGGATTTTTTTAATAGTAAGATGCTTTCAAGAAAATATTCCACAAAAAAAATATAAGAATATATAGGCAACAATCATCAAGCAATGGTTTAATTTACACTTATAACCATAATAATACATTAATTCATACTGAAAATCAATACCTGATCCACTTTCATATCTTTCATTCATCCCTATAAATATCAGATAATTATTTAAATAAAGACAGTGGAAAAATAAACAAAAAATGTATTTATTATGTTATCTAACCATTTATCAATTGTATCTATTAGTAACTAAAATGTTTGTAATACAATTATAGGGTTATATAATTAGGTTTATTTAATATTTCATATTTATTATCATTAATGACTATATTTTCTATAACATTTTTAATAATATGATTATGATTATTGTTATTTTATCAAATTTATAATTATATTCATTATTATCAATATTATTATTGTATTCCTTTATACTTAATAGTATTAAGTTAATACTGATTCTACGAGATAATTACTTATAGCAAAGATATATCCTATAGGACGTCTGCTCACTATATTTGCAATAGTTACTATTTATACTCCCAACCTGATAATTTTCAGTTGTATATTTAAATATATTTCAATCTTTAAATTAAAGATATCAGTATTATTGATTTAGCTGTCAAATAAAATGAATTCATATTTTTAATATTGTATTTCTATATAAATATGTTATTAAAACATACACATTATTTATAAATTACGCTTGCATTGGGTGATGTTTTTTATATTATTTATTTCAAAATTCCAAATAATATAATGGGTATTAAATTTTATTATGAATTTAATATAATCTTATTGGAATTATTGATTTTAAAATTAGTTTTTACATTGATTATAATCATTACAATAATTATTGTATCAAATTCAAATTGTTACACCTGGATAATGATGCAATAAGATAAAATCACTAAGCAGAAAATAAAATCTTCACAAAATATGCGTTAGCAGACTCTCCTTACTTATAGATAGATAGAGATTATTTATTACAAACATAAATAATATTGAAAAGAACTTTGGAAAGAAATAATAGTAATTGAATTTAATTGAAAGTTTATTTAGACAATTAAATAAACTCTCAAAATTATATATATATAAATAATACAATCATACCATTTAAAATAATAATATAAGATAAACCGGAAGGAAATAAAATAATAATGACATACAATAAGTATTACAGGTTGAACCTTAGATCAATCTTTGGATATATTTATTGAATATTTTCAAGGATTTTATAGATCTAGTTGAGGGTAGGAGTGAATTACATAGCTTAGGAGTATTCATTATTGGGGGAAGGTAATAGGTGTAGAGAGAAGATGAGAAGCATGGTTTATAAGAGAAGATCTTTGTACTAGAGAAGCAGAAATATAGAAGGGACAATTCGAATAGTATATTGAGAAATAAACAATATATAGTGCGATATGAGAAGAATTTGTAAAATGGGAACCAAGAAGTGAATTGTTTGTATGAACAAGTACAGCTGTATAGGACATTCCTAGGAATGTCATCGAATATGTAGGTTAAATATTGTACAGATGTATGAACGAATAACCCGATTTAGGGGATAGATATAAGATAATGGAATATTGATGAGGAGTGAGGAACAGTAAATCTATATGTGAGAGGATGAGGCAATTAACTAACGTTTTAGTAAGAGATATGGTAATTGATTTTCTTATTTTTCTAATTCTAAAAAATGATATTTGCATATCTAATGATGGAAGTAATATGAAGAATAAAGGAAAGAGTAGAATCAAAAATGACATCAGTTGGATGCAGTAGGAGAAGGAGATATTATAATGTTATCAATAAGAAAATGAGATAAGTAAGTAGGAGATAGATAAATATTTAAAAATGTAGTTATGGAGACATTAAGGATAGGATTATTTGAAATAAGCCATTATTTAATTACAGTATCACAATTTGAGAGTTGATAGTGAAAAGAAATATATATATATATATATATATATATATATATATATATATATATATATATATATATATATATAGCTGTATATAGTCTACATAGAGATGATAATAGATATTAGGAAATGTTCATAAGGAAGGTATTGGATATAATTAGGGGCGTCACAGGGTGATTAAAAATGGGGGGATATCTCATGAAAAAAGGTGGATATATTCATCAATTATTACCATATACTTTTCCATGAAGATAAATCTATAATATCACTTTTATAACACCCCTATATGGCTTAATAAGATTGACTTGTATTTGTTTGCACAATACAAATCAATGTTGGATATAATGATACTATAAAACTATTAATAGCAAAAATATAATATTTATAAAGAATAAAATAATGTATAGATCATAAAATTGTGGGACATGTCCCCCTATCCCCCCGTGTATGACGCCCCTAGTTATATATCTATATATATAACTGTATAGAGAAAAGTGAAGGACAAATTACTGATCCCTCGGGAACATAATATTTCATAAGAGAAAGGGAAGAAAACGAATTGTATATATTGACACTGCTTCTACGAACGGACACGTATGAACTAAACTAAACAAGGTATCTAATTTCAGGTGTAATAATACAATTAAACACGAAGTAAGAAAAAATAGTAAATCTATGAATATTTATGTGTATTTAATAATAAATGTAATACTATTTATATGTAAATAACATTGAAGGATATGTGCCTTGGAATATAATACATGTAGTATTGTTTTTAAATATTTCATTTTCTAAATTAGTTTGTAAACATAGACTCTATGATAGAGCTAAAATAATTTGAAATTATCAATGAAAACAGTCTGTAAATCATACAAAAAGTTCCTTTTATGAAGTGCTTTGATATAAATTAATGAATACACATTTAATTTATTATGAAATCTACATCACTAACTACTATATTATTTTTATATATCCAAGACCTCCTATAACCTCTGGTTATAGGAGGTCTTCATATATCCTGGGTATATATTGCCTATTTAAAATAATAAAAACACTTTATTGGTAGCGGCACCGGAATACTTTACAAATCTTCTATAACTATCTCTAATATTTCATATCAATTGTTCTCCCACTCTGAAGCCCTTAGCTTCGCCATCAGCTCACCCTTCTCCCGGACCTTCAACACTACCCTTTTCTACCGTCCTCCCTCTCCCTCTATCGACCCATTCCTAGATGAATTCCGCCTCTTCCTACACACAATATCCCCTAACACCATTATATTAGGTGATTTTAACTTCCCTAACCCACCCTCGATCCGGTCCCTCAACACTCTACTTACCTCTTTCAACCTTATACAACACGTCACCTCCCCCACCCATGTTCAAGGCAATATCCTTGACCTCATAATCTCCCCCAAAACTAATAAAATCATCAACAACCTTACTATCGGACCACCCTTCTCCGACCACTTCATAATACTCCTCAACCTTAGCCACCCCAAACCAACTCGACCCCTAACCACCAGAACCTCACGAAAAATACACAACCTCCCCATTCCTGATTATATTGCTGATCTCTCCTCCCTACCTACCAATACGTCCGCTGAACTTCATCAATCCCTTTCGACTACCCTTGACAAATATGCCCCTCTCGTCACTAGAACCACCATCACTCGTCCTGACTCCTCCTGGTACACCTCATCCTTACTAAAACAAAATCGCATTCTGCGCACAGCTGAAAAACACTACCTAAAACACCCCTCCCCCACTTCACTTACTTCCTACAACAACCTGAAAAACATTCACCGTAAAGCCATCACTACCGCCAAAGCCACTCACATCACCCTAAAATTCAACAAACTTTCCAATGATAGTAAATCCATACACCGACTCTCTGCCCAACTACTTGGTCGCTCACTCAAAGCTCCTCTCCCCACTACCACCCCCGAACAATTACCACTCCTCTTTGACAAACATTTCAACGATAAACTTTCCATTACCCTTTCCACCCTTCCCACCCCTGTCATTCCTACCACTCCCATCACCTTTCACTTCTACCTTGAAAAATTTGAATCTCCCCCACTTGATCAAATCATCTCCCTTCTCAAATCTACCTCCTCAACCTCATCCCTTGACCCTCTTCCCCTCCCAATACTAAAGCAGATAACTAACACTGTTGAAACTCCCCTTCATCAAATCATTTGCGGTTCACTTTCTTCCGGCTCCGTCCCTCCCGATTTCAAAAAAGCAGTCATCACCTCTATCCTTAAAAATCCCCACCTTGATTCTCTGTCCCCCTCTAACTACCGACCCATCTCTAACCTCTCAATCCACTCTAAGATCCTTGAGGGTGTTATCTCCTCCCAACTTATTACATACCTTACAACCAATAAAATCCCCAACATCTTCCAAAGCGCCTACCTCCCCCACAAATCTACTGAATCCGCCCTAACCCTCATTATCTCCGACCTAATCTCTGGCCTTAACAACAACCGTGGAACCATACTCGTCCTTATCGACATGTCCTTCGCTTTCGACACCCTTGACCACAATGTCCTAATACACAGACTCTCCGCTATCGGCATCACTGGCATTGCCCTTAACTGGTTCACCTCCTACATTACCAACCGCTCTTCCTCAGTCAGGATTAATACACACTCTTCCCCCTCCCGCTCCATAACCCACGGTGTCCCCCAGGGGTCTGTCCTCGGCCCACTCCTCTTCAATATTTACCTCCTCCCCATGTTTGACATCTTAACTGACTACCCCGACATCTCCTTCCATACTTACGCCGACGACCTTCAACTATATCTTAACTGCACAGACTCTACTTATGCCCCTGACCGACTCTCCTCCTGTATAAAGTCCATACACCACTGGCTTACCTCCAACTCTCTTAAACTTAACCCCACTAAAACGGAAGCTATTTTTCTCCACTTACCCCTACGCTCCTCCACTCTCCCTGAACCACCCCCCAGATCACTCGACAACACCTCACTCCTCTACTCTCAACACGTCCGAAACCTTGGCTTCCATCTTGATACCACCCTTTCCCTTGACTCCCATCTTATACATATGCACAAATCCATCCACTACCACCTACACTGCCTCCGCTTAATCCGACGCTCCATCCCCTCCCCATCGCTATTACCATTGCCTCCTCCTACATCATCCCCCTATTCGACTATTGCAACTCCCTACTCTTTAACCTTCCTGAATATAAACTTATCAAACTACAACGACTCCAAAACGCTGTAGTTCGCTATGTCAACTTACTTCCCCGTCGTTCTTCTGACTCCATTACACCTCTCCTAAAACAACTACACTGGCTGCCAGTCCCCTACCGCATACAGTACAAACTTTCCCTGACTATCCACAAAGCTATTCACCACAACTCCCCTGACTACCTTGCCTCCCTCCTACATCTACACACACCCATCACTCCACTCCAGACCCGTTCCTCCAACACCTTTATCCTTACCACTCCCCATCTACACAAACTCCACTCTTCCAATATACGATCCTTTGCCCTCTCTGCCCCTTACCACTGGAACTCCCTCCTTTAAACGCCACCTTAAGACTTATTATTTCTCCCTTGCCTTCTCTCCCATTCAATAATTCCCTCCCACGGACGGCCGATTACTAACGCACTGATGCAGTCCCTAAACCAAAAAAAATCTAAAAATCTAAATCTATTTACATATAGGATTTATATAATCATTGCTATATCACGTGATCGTATCAACCAATGACCACCAGGAGGGGTAACTATAATTTATAATATCAAAAACGGCGTCTATTTATTATTTATAATTGTATTCTTCTATTTCATTTTATTCTATACATTTATATATACCTAATCATTACTATTCTTTAAATTATTTCATTAATAGTTATTATTATTCTGTAGTTATATTTTTATATAGTAAGTTACTAAACTAGTAGTTTTTATTAGTTATATTTTGTATTTATTTTAAGTTATTTTAAAATAATTTTAGTATTATACTAAGTAACTTACTAAGTAATCATAGGTAAAAAAACATCATTTATTGAGAGAAATTCCAGGAGAACTCATCACGTAAGTAAATAATATATTTATGTTTATAAATTAATATATATATATATGTATATATAATATATAAATGTAATATAACGTATTACATATATTCAGGGTTGTTAAAAACCTACTTTTTCTAAAACGTGAATTTAGGTTTTTAGGTTTTAATAGGTTTTGTTAGGTTTTTTAGAATTTTTTTTAGGTTTTTTACCATTTTAATAGATAAAATCCATTTATTTTTTGAAAATATTGATTATAATAATAGAATACAGGTTACTTCATCCGTTGGTTCATCTTGTCCGTCAATTCGTCCGCATAATTTAGTTATTTCGTCTAAAATATAGTTTTTTTTCGTTCAAATATAGTTATTTCATAATTATATTTTTTACATAATTATATACAGTTTTAATAAACATATTTAATTAAATATAGACTATATAATACTCTATCATAACTGTATATATTACAAAATATATCTGACTTCATAGGTTGGTGGAATTCCTATGTTTTAGGAGGGTATCGTTTATTTAATAAAAATATTTTGAGTGTGAAGTGAATCAGTTAAATTGATAATATAAATAATAGGAATTCTGGGTATTATTTAAACAAATATATAGTTAATAATAGTAATCATTAAATAATAAACAAATTATTAAATAATTTTAAATAAATATTGTAAAATATATAATTAAAAAAATCTTATTTATAATTTTACAAATATAAGAAAATAAAAAACCTAAAAACCTAAATAACACATTTTAGGTTTTTTTAAAAAACCTAAAAACCTAATTTAGGTTTTTTAAAGCCTTTCCAACCCTGCATATATTATATGATATAATATATATAATTCATTATTTAAAAAAAAACCGTATCAAAGTGTGCACATTTAAAAAAAATAATAAACAATATTTAATATATATATTTATATTGAGGTTTGATATTTGTGGGTTATTTGATTTATTGGTTTTAGTTTTTAGGTTAATCTTGTGTTTTTTTGGCTTCATTATATCCCGACGTTAGCACATAAAAGATTGTGCTTATAGTACACTATATTATATATATACTACTATAGTACACGATTTTTATTTAATTTAATTAAATCATTTAAAAAATATGCCTACTTTGATGCGAAACTTTTGAAAACTAGTTGATACTTTTTATTTCTATAATATTAGCTAGTAAATATTGTATATATATTAACAATATTCATATAATTATAAATATCTAGTTATAAATATAAACATACAAACTATTGCGTATTATTATTTATATATGTATATTGTCTATCTTGAGTGTCGCAATCTCGAAATGACGCCTCCCAATTTAATTGATGTGTGGCGTAAATGCACTAAGTTAGTTATTATATATATATAGATAATATAGTAATTAATATGTTGGTTTTGAGTTAGTTACACTGATTTGGTTTAGTTTTAATTTTTCCATTTTTTTTATCTGTATTACATTCCAATTGAGCCCATAAAATAATATTTATATAGGAAATAAGCAAATAACTCACCCTTCTCGTTACTCTATATATATATATATAATATATATATATATACAATTATCTTATGATCGTGAGTTATATTTACATATATAATATTCACTTAAATTATTGGGCATCGCACCTGGCGAATAAATTAGAAAGTGTTATTCCGAAAGTCAACACTTAAGTATAACCATGTATATATATGAAAGTTTATATAATAGTTGAATTATATTAAAATTGTCAAAATAATGTGAGTTATAAATAATTATTTGTAATATCATAACAGCAAGTCAATATTGTAGTTAATATAATGTAAATTATTATACAGGAAATATTTATATAGTTATAAATATAATAAAACTTAGCCTACTTATCAAAATATTACTTGTATACAATTATTATTTCTAAAAATAAGTGTATTTTTAATTTTTAATTTTTACTATGTTTCTTATTATATTATTTTGTAGAGTGAACTGGATCCGGAGCAATCTACTTCAGAAGGAATTCATCATCGTGGCGAATGCTGTCTCTTGGTGATGATATTTTGGAGATATGTACAAGAATGTGATACCATGATCTCACATATGGACAATTATGACTATCTCAAATATTCTTGAAATGGGCGTATACAAGGCATACAAAACCGGTGTGATTACAATTGAAAATTCACCACCAAAGGTCAAGCAATTTTTGCTGATGAATGCTGCTCGGTGTACTGTGTCGTAAGAAAAATTGATCTGAATGGGAAGAGACAAGCGTAAGCTGCTAACCCGATGAACGCAATGGTTGTAAAAGAAACGATGAGTTGTGTAGGATACCGTTTTTTTGCTGACATTCTGGCCCATCTCAATATAAAGTGTATTGTACCAATTATATTTACTAAGATCGCCAAATTAATGTCTAAGAATTCCGTAGAAGTTCGTATATTTATTATTAGGATTGTATTTATTTTTGTATGTAATATTTTGTGATCAAATCAATTAATTCAATTATAATTATTAATTAATAAATATACATTACTTTATAGTATACATATTTATATATCCTATAAAAATGATATTACTATTCAGATTACTCGTCACAAGCTGATGAACGTGGCAGAGTTGGTTCATCAGAAGTATATTGAAATAAATCCGGAAATTGGCCATGATGATGTCATAGACGTTCAGAGTTTCTTACGACGGGTCATGGCAGAAGATCGGGCATACTTCACTGTATCGTATTGGCACATTCATTGACCTGGAGACCGACTTGATCCTGGATTATGAGGCATACTCATTATATTGCCATGTTTGTATTTCTGATGTATAAATGTATACTTATTTTTGATTTAATAGTATGCCTGATTTTATATTTATTATAATAAAATAATATTTATAACATATGTGCGATTTTATATTAATTGCAATTATGATAATGTATTTTTAATTATTTTCTATCAGGCATTCAACTAATAGAAAGACTTTTAATAACGAAGATTTCAAGATATGGTATTGAAGATACAAAAATGACTGTGCCACCAACTATGAAGGAAGTAGTGGTGGAATGGAGGTCAGTAATTATTATTAAATTATAATTTTTGTATTTGTATATTATTTTTATCTTCAAAATATTTTTCAGATTTCTGTTTGTTTTATAAATTCCTATACTAAGTTTCTGCAGCTAAAGCGATATTTCTTCATTCTATTGAACTCTATAATCTGCGCTATGTTAGAATCCTTTCTGACGGAGATTTAGCTACCTACAAACTACTACTAGACTTGAAATTTTACGGATATGATATTCTTATTAAGAAGGAAGAGTTTGTCAATCACATGCATAAATGGATGAATACATCCTACCCCCAACTTGCAGAGGGCTCGGTGTCAGTCTACAGAAAAAGGGTGAAGGGGTCTCACTGGTAAAACCATATTGGAACTCGGCCTCTACTTTACCTAAGCTGTTAGTAAAACATATATAGTAAAATAATATTATTGTATTTTTACTTTACATATATTATATATTTATTATACAAATAACCGTCATGATCTGGATAACATGTACAGTGCTGTGTGGACGACATACCATCATGTTATTTCAACAGATGAATCTCCACGCCATGAGATATGCAGTTCCAGCTGTTGATTTTATAAGAAAGCAAAAGATAAGGGTATGTTTCATTATTGTTATTTTTAAAAGAAAATTACAATTTTATAATTATAGGAGATGTTATTTCACATTCAAAAATGAAAATGAGGGAAACGATAACTGCATCTTTACTAAAGCCAATATTATGAACACCTGATTAATCGTGACATCTTTTCAAAGTATTTACTTGGGAAAACCCAAAATTGCAATGAAAACTCCCACAATAAAGTAAGGAATAAATGCAAAAAGTTTAGTCTATTTTTTTTTAATATTTGGAAATTTATTCTAATATTTACAGACTGTCTTTTATGGAATCCATATCGTTAATTATTCTCAAGTGGAGTCTTCAACTTTTGAACAAGGCGGGTAACATGTTTATGTTCGATCTTAACAAGATTCAAGAGTTCTGATAAACTTCCTCTAATACAGCCAGCTTAAGAAGAATTCAGAGTGCTTCCTGCAGAGGATATGAATATTTATTTGGTGTTGGCTATTTGACAATTTAATAATATTAATCTTATATAAACATAATAAAATTCTAATCAACTAGATATTATTATTAGTATATTTTATATTATATAATTATATATGTGAAATATTTTGTTACTTTTTTTCTATAAATATATATATATATAATTGATAATAAATAATACTATGCATATATAGTAGGTAAATTTCATACTTGTAATATAAATGATCTTATAATTTTGTAATTATTATATAATAGATAATTAAATATGATAGTAGGAAACCTATAAACTACTAATTGATAAGAAATAATACATTAAATCAATAGAAAATTACATGAATAATACTTATAAAACATGATGTCAATCATTAAATAATTGACAATTTAAGAAAAACTAACTATATTTAATAATATAAAGCTACATTATTTACTATATTAAGTAATAGTGTAATTATTCACACAAAAATCAATAATTGTGAAACAAACATGATTTGGAAGCTACACAACAATATGGTTAAATCTAAACTTTATTATGGATTATCAATTCTGAGAAAACTAAATAATATTTTAATATCTATTTTAACCCATCTAATATATTACTCTGTATTTCATTTCCATGTTATTTATTGTACTCATATCTGGGGGTATAATTATGATTCAATAAATTCAAAAAATATAATATATCTAAACAAGTCTAAGAATATATTATATCGTCAAAAAAAGTAGAACTAATGTAGATAATATTCAAAGATTCTCATTTTAACTTTTAAGGGGAACCTGCACATTTAAAGTGATGTTAATTTATTTATTTTCCTATTTTTTGTATTCCATAATAATACGTATTGTTGTTTTTAATTATATGTAAAAAAAAATATATGAATTCAGTCTAGAAATTGGGAGATAATTAATAAAATGTATAGTATTCATTGTATAAAATGATAATTTCTATAGATATACCATCATTTTATTATTGCTAATTTTTAATTTAGATATATATATAATAGAAAAATAAATTTGTGTTTTCCTATGCATGTATATGTTATGAATACAATACAAAAAAGTTCCCCTTAAGAATTAATAATCATGTAGGATTAGGAATTATAAATTTATTTAAATTACAACTTATAACAAATCCCCAAAGTGCTTATAATATGCGGGATAGTAATAAATACATAATTTCAAAGCAAATAAATGTAATACCTATTATATAATCCATCAATACACCTATAGTGTAATCATACAACCAATTGTATTCAAAAATCAAGTATTTAATATAATGTAATCTTTGCAGTTAAAATAACATGTTTATAAAAATTATATTACTATTTATTTGTATTACACCACTATTATTATTATATTTTCTTATTTCATTATTATTATATCAATATTTAAGTTATAAGGATATTATTAATATAATCTACGTATAGTTTCTGAAAATTATGATATATGTAGTCTATTAATAGACGAACAAATTAATTAATTCAATATCCAGGAAATATTCATTCATTCAAATGGCATGTAAAGGTAGTATAGTCCGATTCCCACCAATGGTAATAGGTCTTCGATAAGTATAAATAATAGAAAAGTAAGAATATATATAGGTATACAAGGAAGTTCCTCTATGGGTATATTATGAATAGGTCTTATGTCCTATTTCAAATTTGATACTAGTAAAATATCCAAGTTTACCGTTACCCTACTTTCGCTGTTCTTTTTAAATATGCTACTTAGGAGCTTCAGCGATATTGAACAGACTTAGGCTTATATGATATTTAACGACATATAGTTGTATCCTATTTCTTAGAAAAAGTCGTTACTGTATGTATAGCACTAAAATTTAAGTTGAAATCACATTCCTCAAAATTTCAATGGGTATTCGTTCCAAACATCATACAAATATGTATTGAATATCTATAATAAAGAAAACATATTTTTGTCGAAAAAAAATTACATCTCCTTGAAATTTGATCAACTTGTTTTTAATTATATAAATTTAAAAACCTAAAAAACATATATGTTATGGTAATATTTAAAATCTAATTTTAATTAAAATAATTAACTTTTTTTACAAAGTAATGATATTAAATCTTACTTTTTATTATCCTTTACATTATTTATTTCTAGATTAAAATAATATAAGTTCAGTTAATAATTGTAATATTATTGGCATTAGGTAATATAAAGTTAAATATATTCTAACAAACAAATTCTATAAATTAGTCATATATGAGTAATTTAATAAAATTGAATTCAGTATATAATTGGTACTTTCTCATTCTTGAATATATTGATAATTATAAATTTCATTTAAATACATATATAAAAATATGATATACTAGTAATATATTAGTAAATATATTAGTCTACCCTGTTGTATTTCTAAAGCACAGTTTTATTCAAATAGCATTAAATGAATACACAACCACATATGAATTATAATTTGTAATGTTAAAATCAAGATATTTTATTTTATGATAAATTGCGTAATTATGTTCTAATATCTAATGTAAATAATTATTCATTCATCAACTTAATAAATAATATTGCATTGTATACATGACAACAAATTTACATAAAATATTATTAAATTATCACATTTATTTGGAGAAATAATTATTTGTAAAGAAATAAAATGGTATTTATTATTTTTAATTAGTTCATATTTTTTCAGTTAATTTAATGTGTATACTTTAATTAGATTACTAAATATATTATTATATAGTTCATTACACAAATTAATCAATATTTATTCAAAGTATCCTACTTTAAGGTATTGGTATACTAATATAAATGTACATTATTTCATATGCTTAATAATTATAGAATAAAAATATATTATCGAAAAGTTGGGGTATAATATTTAATGTAAACCACTTTTAAAACTATAACATATACAATTATCTAAATTAAGTTTAGATATAATAAAATGTTGATTAAATTGTGAAATGATTAAATTAATATAAATTAAAATATGGTGTTTCAAGATCATTTTTTTTTGTTGGTAACATTATTTTATTTTGGAGATATTTCATCCAGAACTTAGATGAAGCTTTTACATTTAACCAATGGCTCTAATGTCACTTCGAAGCCTATATCATGTTAATTAATCCATAGTTTTAACGAGAGCCCATCATTTATTTATACACAATTATATAAGAAACTTCTAAATATCATTTTAAGACCCATTTTATTGGTCCGGATAAGGATTGAAAACCTACTACATATCTGTCCGACCAACTGAACTACAAAGTCAGTTTTATATAGTTTATTATAATTCATAACAGAAATAAATTAGAATTAATATATATATATATTTATAATTAAATTAAAATCATTTTATTAATATCATAGAATGTATGAACTAATACATATGAAACATTTCTTATTAGGAGATTTACCCAGACCAGACAAAGTTCTTGTTATCTGTAAATATAATTACGAAATAAAGATAATATATGTATAGTTATATAGTAGAACTCTACATAATAAAGTAATATCTATTACTTATTTTTAAATGGCGACAATATAAAATTAGTCAATGATTTTAAGTATCTCGGAACTAGCATGACGTGAACATTAGTATAAGTAAAGCATGGGTAACGCTAAATAGTATTAATATGATATGGAAGTAAAATCTCAAAGACAAGCTGAAGAAAAACTTCTTTAGAGCTGTAGTTGAATCAGTTCTGGAATATGGCTCATTCACATGGACTATAACTGTATCTCTAGAAAAAAAGATTGATGCCACACACAGCAATGAATAAAACATGAGAAATCACCTGACAAACAAAGATTTATACTGCAATATACCAAAGTCTAGCGCCTCAATAAGAGAACAACGACTGCGATTTTGTGGACACTCTTGGCGTAACAAAAAGGAATTTATCAGTGATGTTCTACTCTGGGAACCAATCCATGGAAGAAAACCTGGGCGACCACGAAAATACTACATCTCAAAACTTATCGAAGATACTGACTGCACCTCTGACGAACTAAGAACCCCGGTGGAAAATAGAGATGTATGGAAACAACGTGCTATTAATAATTGGTATACCCTGGTAAGGTTAAGATATTACTTATAATAAATATTAAATACTATAAAAGTTACTTTCTTATTAATGTTATAATACATGATAGAATGGAATGTAGGATTTGAATATAAAGTTGATATAAGATTATGTGAATTTTCTTGATATTAAATATATCTGTAATATTACAATTTATTATATGTTCACTTATATAAATTAATATCACAATTTTAAATATAAATATATATATATATATATAGTATAGAAATCTAATTGTAAATATCTATATAAAATACTTACAAATAGATATAATTAATAATAACCAATGTATATCTCATTACATGTTAAATTTCCTAATGATTACATAATCAATTCTTACAGAGGATATGTTGCTCAATAATAATTTGAAAAAGATGTTTAAAGATCAATGACAGAGTATACTCATTGATACATGTAGAAGAAATAGTGAATTATATTAAAAACATTTATAAATTATAAACATTTAACATTTAAATTATGCATTGTTATATCATAATTTGATTATATATCTATAAATTATTATTAATCAAGATTATTATTATAATAATAATTTATCTAATAATCTAATTATATAATAATTCAAAATAATAATTGAAATGATATAAATTTTAAAATATTATAATTAGAATATATAACCTTTTTACTGTAATTTTACAGTATACACTAATTTCACCTATACATTCACACTTCCTATACTATCAATTTTGTTATATCATACACTTAAATATTTCTTCTTTATTAAATTTCTGTAATAAATCTATATTACTATTACATAATATAACATATTCTTTGAATGGCTTTAAATTGGCCCCAATTTATACACAATTTTTTTAATATTAAATCCCAAAATAATAATTCAGGTTTATCATGTCTCATGTATTATTATGTTTATTATTTAAACCATTCATTTTAATAATAATCATTTCATTCATTAATAGTTAATTATTACAATTGATTATTAATTATCATAATAAAATTAATATTACATAAAATAATCAATATAATTGTACTTAATGTATATAATTATAATATACTAGTGATAGCATTCAAGCTATACTAATATATGACACAGGCAAGACTACATATTTGTGTTTATATATAATAAGACAACACATTAATAAATATAACCATATGTCAAAACGAAGTATATAGGTCCATCAATCCATCAAGAGTCTTACAATAGCAGCAACAGCTTGCAGCACTTTATACTAATGAGTCATGGT
This sequence comes from Osedax fenrisi, assembly GCA_964019155.1. Lineage (NCBI taxonomy): Eukaryota > Metazoa > Annelida > Polychaeta > Sabellida > Siboglinidae > Osedax > Osedax fenrisi. The sequence continues at coordinate 35,937,672 of OZ025241.1, forward strand.
TTACTATAGGAATAGGTATATATTAGTCATCAGCACATAGCTTATATTCAGTATGTAATATAATATATTATGCATGTGAATATTCATATAAAATACAGAATAACCGAAGATTTTTCTAAGGAAAGATAAAACACTTATCCGAAATTGTATAATTTTATTTTGTATACAAAAACCTACAATGCTACCTGTAAATTTGTATCAAACTATAGACTTTTAAAATGTAAATAAATATACTTTAAATTATTATTTATATGATGAAAACAATTGTTTATAACAAAGCAATGGTATATGTTGTTTTTAAATGCTATATAGTGCCATCTAAACATCTATATGGCATGTAGAAGCTAATTTATATTGCATGTAATTTAATATAGCATTAAAAACATTGTTGCACAGAAACCTCGCCAAACTTAAACTATTTCGATATGCTGCTAGCAGCGTGCCACCACAATATTAATCACATTGCGCAGTTAGGGAATGTTATATAATTGCTTCACAAAATATTTGGAATTACTATGAAATACTATAGAATAAAAATGTATGTATGTGATGGGATATGTAAAAATAAATATATAATTTTTATTATTAATAGAATATTAGGTAATTCATTACATTTTATAATTATTATTACCTAGTAAGTCATACTCCCATAATCATCTAATGATCTTGTGAACTATACAAATGTATGTACCTCTGCAAACTATTGATATCCTGAGCTACGGAATTGTTTACCAAGTTCTCCAAGATGCCTCGAATATCATAGTCTGTTTGCATACTTCATTCATCAGATTAAATCACAGTTTTCTTCACTCCAAATCTAGTTTAATGATTTGTATTAGAATTACACTTTTTCAACATATTTGTATTATATTTCATATTCTTTATATTATGTATCGATGAATTATAATATAATATATAGAAGGCAATAACTAGTATATTTGTGATTTAAACATATAATGATCATAACTATCATGATAATATCATAATGTTTATAAAGACTAATAAAAATACAATACACAAATTTACGTTTAAAAAAGTTTACATATGGAAAGCTATATATTTATTTTAGAGTAAAATTTATAAAGCATACGTATTTATTAAAGTTGTTATTTTTAGTTATTTAGATTTTAATTTATATGTGTAAATATAATAAATGATAAGATATTGAAAGAATACACAATAATTATAAATTGGAACAATCCTGTAGAGTTATATATTGTGCTAAATGATGGACATTAGAAAATTCTATAAATAAACATTAGTAAATTATATAGTTTTAAATAACACACATATATATATATATATATATAAATAAGTGTATGAGTATAAAACATATACAATATAATTATATACTATAGTTTACTTAAATCTAATATACAATATATTGAAAATATATCATAAATGTGATTTATATTTACTCTATTATTATTTCCTATGGGATAACATTATTTTTATTTCCAATGAATTATACACTGTAAACAATATAATTATATTCATACTTTATTATATTTATTTTATAATAAATATATATATATTATATATAGATAATATTATATATAGACTATATTATTACAGTTTTACATAGGTTTTTACAGCCTATGGTAATAACCTGTCCGGTCAAACAGGGTTTTGCCATGGTAAAAAAACTATTTTTATCTATATAATTAAATCTAATATTACCTATATTATTTTTAATCACCTAATATTGTTGATATAATTTGGTATTATAACTATATATTATAACTATAACTATATTTATAACTATATATTATTTATTGATCTTATATGTTATAGATAATATACAATCATAAAGTTCAACAATACTACATTAAAATAATAATTATAAGATTTTTTTAATTTTTTTTAGAAACAACCTTTATTAATTTTGGCATTATATAAAGATAACATTTTAAAAAATAAATAATATGATATTGAATAGAATAATATATTTATTTTTATATTAGTAAAATGTAATATTGTTAACAATTTATATTTTAAACAATTGAACTAATAATATTTTATTGGGAAATTATTTGAATTTATTCATTGTTGGATTTTATACCATGATATTTAAATATATATTGTTAATTATATATATATATATATGGGTGCAAGCTGACGTTAAAATAAGTATAATATTTTAACTTTTTTATTTTTTATTAATTACGTATTATCCATGTTCAGTATCTTATTTGTCACATTGTAAAATATTTTAAATTATTGTGGAGTATTTCTATCAATATAAAGTCTTTTACGAGATCAATTGAATTAAAAATCATATGAAATTGACATACTATTTATTTAAAAAAACTTTGAATGTAATTTTCTTCAGTTTTTACTTTTTGCACTTAGTAAGCATACGTAAAAGCCTTCTACTTCTTTGATTATTAATATTATTATCTGAAATTGTTACTGTATATACATAACATGTAATATTACATTAATATTGGTAGGATATTATATTATAATTTATATTTTTAAATAAATTATAATAAACTTCACATTTTTAATAAAAAAATATAAAAAATATTTGAACTATTTTTTTACATCATTTTAATTAAATAAATAGATTTATAAATATTAATTTTAATTTTTTAAATATTAGATTTATAAAAACTTTTATGCAAGAGAATAATATCTATTGAATACAAATAAATTTACTTATTTATCTTTTTTAGTTTAGTATCCTTATAATTTTAGCTAGAGCTTGCATTAAAATGGTAAACCCCAATACCAGCTTGCACCCTTAAATATAGTTTAAAAAACATATACATTTTTACAATAGTAATATTTTCATTGTGTAATTGTATGAATATGGTACAGTATGTTTTATTTAATTTATTAAAAATATGTTTTGGACGTTTTTGCCAAAAATAATGGAAACCTATATTAGTGTAATAATATTTTACAACATAGTTTTTAATAATACAATATTGATTAATAATTATTTTTTCAATTTTCAATATCTAATAAGATTATATTTGTATTATTCAGAATACATTTATTATTAATATAAGATGTTTAAATTAGCATATGTATATGTATATATATATATATATATATATATATATATATATATATTTATAAGAGTTTAACATTCTACATACTAATTAGATTTACAGATACATTAATATACCAATCTAGCGGATACTGAATTAGATAGAGAAGATTAAATTCTAACAACTTTAGTGATATGCTACCTGTTGCTGATAGCCATTGAACTATCTACCATTTATTGCATGCATGAATAAGCATATATAGTGAGAATAAGTGACTGTGATAATTATCCAGTATGTAAATTGCATATAATTTGGGTCAACTATGAACTGTAAATTGTTTCATCTATATAAATCTATTAATAATATTATAAGAATGGTCTTCATATAAGATATCTCCATATAAGATATATATATATATATATATATATATAATATTTATCAGAGTTGGACAAAATCATGATTTTTTTGATTTTTTTGATTTTTTTGATAGAATAAATTATATTTATATAAATTTATATAAATTATATAAATTTATTATATTAAAAAATATTCTCTATTAAAAATGTACTTAAAAAATAATTTTAAAACTACTTGTATGGTATAGATGCCAACTCATAATGACATAAATTCCATAATTTAAGGAGGGTGTATATGTCATATACTATATGAAAAACTATAAATACTAATAATATTAATATATTTATAGTTATTTAAATTATTATTTTGTATTATAATATAAAATGTATATAAAATGATTATATTATGATCTTAACAATGTTCCATTGAATGTATATAATTCTTTGATGTTAAATATTAAAGAAACTACACATAAGATAAATATTTGTGAAATCATTTTTTTCAAAGAATGCATAATATAATATTATAGTAATTAATAATTACTAATTATAAAATATATATCAAAGAGCTAAAATCTTTACATTCAAAGAATACATTATATAGCATGCTGCATAAAATATATATCAAAGAGCTAAAGATCTTTTATTCTATAATAGGTTTTTTATATAATATAATTTTAAATATATATATATAATATATTATATTTATTTTAAATAATAATTTCTAGAAATGTCTAGTTTAATATTTACAAAACAAATTAATTAACCATTATAAATAAATATAACATTGGTAATACTATTAATAATAGTAATCCAAACTATTAATTACATTTTATCAAATTATAAAAAAGTTGATTTATAATCAAAAAAAAATCAAAAAAATCAAAAAAATCATGATTTTTGCCTTCACAAAAATCATTGATTTAAATCAATTGATTTAAATCAAACAACTCTGAAATTTATACATATACATTTTAAATTACATTGTATATTTTTAGTATGAAATAAATACATTTACTATACACTAATATATATATATATATATATATAGTGTAATGTTAAAATACTATTTATTTTTAAATTCTATATACTATTTGTGTTGATCAAATATAAATATATTTCTGCTTAATAGCCTTAAGTCACTTAAGTTAAGTGTCACCAAATTTTGAAAAAAATATTAAATTTGCGTATTTTTATTATTACTAATTACTATTCTGACAAATATTGTTAATGTTCCAAAATGTATAGATAATTATATTCATTAGAAGTTATTACAAAATGATGTTTTATAGAGCTAGTAATAGTAGTATGTACAACAGAATATCCATTTATTCATCCAGTAATCTATAACTTTACATAATGGTGGATTATCTGTCCTCATACATTCAACTCAAATGTTAATAAAACTTTCCAAGCGGTTTCTAAACGTTATCTAATATCTACTATTACATCTTATGCATTACAACACAAGTGTATTATTATCATATACATCGACAACTCTACCAATGTTCTCTCAATAATACATTCTTCATGCATTACATGATGAACAGAACTTAATAATACTACATGAAGTCAATATTAACTTTATATCTATAGTTTTGTAAAAAACAACCTAATGATCAAAAATGTACACAATATATACATGAACTGACTCATAATTGGACTGGTTAAAATAAATAATACTTTCACCGATATCTCTATACAGATAGGACCATCTGTTATAGATCCATATATTATATACTGTATATAAAATACATATATTTAAATACACAAAATCTTAATATAGAAAATAAACTATAATAAAGTGACCTATAAAAATTAATAACGAAATATATATAAATAACTTATAATCAGTTAATTGGGTTTTTCATTTGGTTTTTTCAACTGGGTTTTATCAGTATAATTATAAATAAATATATTTTCATAACAATAATTAATATTTTTATATTAAATTGTTACTTATATAATTTTATTTATCAGGAAGTATTTCAAAATCCTTGTTAAAATAAAAAAATCTTACAATTATATTAATATATGTATATACAAAATATTTAATAAAATTAATAATCTTTTAATAAGAGTTATTATAAATATATATTTAATAAATATTATTTATATATATTTTATTTTGAGATTTTTTATAAATATATATTTAATAAATATTATTTATATATATTTTATTTTATATCATATAACTCTGTTTGAAGATAAAAGATTATTTAATAAATAATATTTATCATAATAGAACATCTTTTTTTATTACTAAATATATGATAATATTATCAATAAGCTATTATTAATAATTAATAATGTATTATTTTTCGGTAACGGAATACAGCGAAGGCGACTTGTCAATTTGGTGTGGCTAACAATAGGCGGATCGTGTGTCTGCATCGAGGACACGATAGCTGACCTATATATAGATATAATTAATACGAAGAATAAATGGTACAAATAGTAAAAACACGACTACCCCATCCGCCCTCCCCCACTCCCACCCGCCCTTAAAGGATTTTTGGGCCGAGCTGCATTTCGCCATTCATCGAATTATGATTAATATTGCGTTATTTATTTATATCCTATATCGTAATCGTAATTGTAGCGTAATTTATTAAAACACAACAAAATCTTTGATTTTTATTAAGTCCCTGTCACACCTAAATGTCGGCTATTGGAGATGACTCTAAATATTTATCGATTTCTCGACAATTTCGTTACTGCACATATCGGTGAAAAGATTTTTTCGGTGTGAATTGAGCTTTATATATATAATTTAAAGTTTAAATTTTAAACAATTATATATTTTTATATTATTATTATATTTTATTTAAAATTACTTTCATCCATTATTTTATGAATATATTCAAATAGTATTCAATTCAATAGTAAATAGTGACATTTATTCTGTACCTTAAAGTATAAGTTTACATATATACAAATCATATCTCAATCAAATCTATATAATATTATAACAAAGTTTTTTCTCAATATTATTAAATTCACTATAGATATTCTAAAATTTTAATTAAATATACAATCAATCTAAACATTGTGTACATCATGTGGACAATGTACACTGTACATTAGGAGAGCTCGTTTTGGTAACTTTTTTAGCTCCCTTCATATAAAAGTGCCATCTCGCTCGGAATAACTCCTGTTAATCATTCCAGATATAATAAAAAAATAGTAATTGAAAAATGACAAAAATTCAGAAAACGAAACCATATTCAAAAATATATAGGAATTTACATTATAAATTTATGAAAAAATTTAAATTACAGATATATGAAATACATAATTGTTTGCAAGTAAAAATTGCCTTTTAGCATATGTAGTATATAAAAACCTCATTAATAAATATCACACAATTTTTTTTTTAAATAATTAAATCGATCCACGGAAATTTTAATTTAATTTTTACAGTTTTTCTAAATCGAAAAACAAAATTATCAATGGAATAATAAAAAAAAAATTATATTATATATGTCTATCATCACTTTTATTGGGCATTTTAACAAAAAATAAATATTGGGGTAAACTAGTCATAACAAATTTTTTATTAGAAAAATAAATATATTTTTTTATTATTATTATATCCTTCATATCAATTATAGGCTCACAACAAAGTTTGATCCTTAATTAAAATAATTTATCAAAAAAATATGTCGAATAAATTACATTTATTAAAAAATACAAAATTTTTTAATTTAGACAACGAGCACTTGCAAAAATATATAAAATACATAAAAAAAAATTCTATTTATAGAAATTTACATGTAAAATAAATGCAAAATATTAAAAAATAATATAATAAATATATTAAAATATTAAAATATTTTTTGATGAAATTTCATAAATATGTTTATTATGATATTTATGACATACTGTGAGATATATAGCAAAACTTTCAAAAAAGGGCTCTCCTACTGTACATCATACTAAAAATAATTTTTTTTAAATTCCTATATCTTTTTATGCAATAATATATTAATGAAAAAAATATATTATTTCATTGATAAAACCGGATAAAAACCCGGGTTTAATGGTTTTAACGAAAAAACAGCTAACCCTGCTTATAAACCATGAATATAACATTACCACACATAAAATATACCAATATCTAAAAAACTACTTGAGATACAATTCTCAATTATAAAAATATTGAGTTCCAACATAGATGTATCATTAACCTTTGGTGGAAATCTAAACTATCTGATCTATATAAAATACTTGGGAAAAAATAAATAGTTAGATAATTAAAATAAATAGAGAAAATCCAAAAGCATTAGAAACTGAAAAATCTACATTCATTATAAAAAATGTACTTTAATGAAATAATATATATATATATATAATATTATATTATATATATATAATAATATATTATTAATATATTATTATTATATATATATATATATATATATATATATATATACATATATGATGTATACATATACACATACATACATACATACATACATATACGCATACATACACGCTCGAGATACATAACTTCAATTTAATTGTTGATAAATAAATGCGTGCATACCTAAAAATAGCAATAATGTATTTTATGATTCATTTCAGCTTATTATGCGTGCGTTCAAAGCATAGATCTAGAGAAAGTTCTCTCTAGATCTATGGTTCAAAGTTTTACACCAGTGCGGCGCAGATGGTAAGTGCGGTGGTAAGAATAAATAGCACAACCAGACGTGGTTTGTAACAGTTGGATTTTTACATGCAGCGAATACGAGTTTCTCGTACACCTGTGGTTGTGGGATCAGTGGTTGACCAAAAACACACCCTAAGCTGCGCCTATATTCATATAAGTGAATAATTATATTAGATATAATAATTATATAATTAAATTCAATTGAAATGATTAATTTTAAATTAATTAATAAAAACCACTACTATTAATTAATAAAATACAAATGAATAAAATTCAATTCTAATTAATTAAAACTACTTTGAATGAAATAATAAATATATATTTATATGATTTATATGTATTAAAGTTACTAATACATTTTCCATATGAATTAATGAGAAATTTATAATTTATAATATATATATATATATTTAAAATACTATATATGTACTATAAGTTAGAGTCTCTAACCGGTTAAAACTAGGTACACCATATTTGTTATATACATATATATGGATTGGTATTTTGGGGGTTGTTTGTTTTATTTGGTTTGGTTTTATTATTGTGATTTTTTTACTTCATTATATCCCGAAGTAGGCCTATAAAATATTGTGCTTAGTAGATTTTTTACAGTAGGATTAAGATATCTACACGATTTTTATTTAATTTAAAATTATGTGCTTAGTATAATGCACTTATGCTGCCAATGTCTTATTCTATATATATAAATTAATATATACATATAAACATTCCCTTAATTTATTATTAGACCTAGACCTTCACGATATTTTAAAACAATGTAAACTACAGTATACTATTTGTAATGCCTATTGTGCATAGCATGTCTTATATATATGTGTGTATATATATAATATTTACTATATGTATACAGTATTTATTATATACACATATATATATATATATATATATATATATATATATATATATATATATATATATATATATATATATATATAACATACACAATACATATACACATGTGTAATAAATCATATATGGATACATAACATATAAAATACATATATGCGTATGCAATATATGTAAATGTTGTTAACGTACATGTAAGTCGTACATGCATGCATTAAGCATATAGTATACGTCATGTGTGTATATTTAATTCTATCTATAGATAATATATCTATTATTAGATTTAACTTTTAATTCGTCACTGATATGAATATACAGGTAGCGTACTTTCGTATAACGCTTCATATTTCGATCAAGCTATTTGGTTATGACCCGTAACAATTATTTTTTAAATATATTATTATATAAATTTATTAAACTATTACATTTTTCAGGCGTTTATTTTCATATATTTAAATACAACCGTTATTTAAATTATATAATCATACATTTTAAGTCCTATACAAATTATAATAAGTGTAATAATTATTATAATGTTATGTTAAATATAATATTTATAATAATTATTATAAATATTTATTAAATATACATTATTACAATGTATATAATTATTATATGGTTGTTAAATTAATAACTTGTTAATACGTTATTTTGTGGTGTTATTTTGTTATATTACGGGGTTAATGTTAATATATTAATAAGGGTGACAGACGTTTCGTATAAGACATTTCGTATAAAAATATCAGACGTTTCGTATAATAATTCATGACGTTTCGTATAAAAGACATTTCGTACAGACGTTTCGTATAATAATGTCAGACGTTTCATATAAGGAATTTATAAGTTTTTTATCTATTAAATAGTTAATAATTTACTTTATAAATAATTGTCTTCTTATTATAATATTTGTATATATATATTTATTGAAAGTAAAACCATATTATTATAAATTATGACTGTGAAATATTATATTTATATTAATATTTTTTCGATATTATATATTAATATACGTTTCGTATACGAATTTCAGATATTGTGTTTAATATATATTTAGATTTTGTTAATTACTATATATACTTGGGATATTGCAATATTTTATTTTACTATATATATATATATATATAATTAACTTCTTGGGTATCGTTACTTTATTTATATATTTTAGTTATAATACAATTGTATTATTATAGATGGATCTGTAATAAGTTAACAACTTTAATAACTCGTTATATGATTTTGTGAACTATCCACCAATTATTATCGTATACGCCCATATATTTTAAATTGCAATTAACTAGACTATGTGGTCCTTACAAATAAAATTACTAAGATAGGAGTTCTATTGTTTCATACGCATACGTATGAATCGCGAATATATACGGGCACTATAAAGAAAATACATTATGTGATGTTCTACTTAATACCACATACACATAATAGTATTTATATACTATATATAGTAGGTATATATATATATATATATATATATACTATATACAGTGTATAGGCTATACACTCTATACACTATATTGTATTAACAAGGGTATTACACTATTATAATAGTATATATATATATATATATATATATATATATATATATATATATATATATATATATATACTATAGTATATATATAATACTTATTGGTGAAATTAGTTTGAATTTAAATAAGTTTGTGAATGATATTATTTTATAAAAAATATATATTTATATATTCACATAGGTTAATAAATTTGTTATATGATGAATCGAAAATGTTCCATTATTTGATGAACAAACTTTCAGATGTATATTTATATATTGTATACTTGATGTATATCCTACTCGTTTATTTGATGTATATATTTAATGTATAATTGTATATTTTATGTATAATTGTATCTTATGAAATGTATTAGTATATATATATACCTACATTATATTAAAGATATACCCAAAGCACTTTGCTATACCTTAAGGGTTTATAAATTTATAAATAAAATCATATAACGAGTTGTTAAAGTTGTTTACTTATTACAGATCCATCTATAATAATATATTGTATTATAACTAAAATATATAAATAAAGTAACGATACCCAAGAAGTTAATTATATATATATATATATAGTAAAATAAAATATTGCAATATCCCAAGTATATATAGTAATTAAAAAAATATAAATAAATATTAAACACAATATCTGAAATTCGTATACGAAACGTCCGATATAAATATTAATATAAATATAATATTTCACAGTCATAATTTATAATAATATTGTTTTACTTTCAATAAATATATATATACAAATATTATAATAGGAATACAATTATTTATAAAGTTGATTATTAACTATTTAATAGATAACAAACTTATAAATTCCTTATACGAAACGTCTGACATTATTATACGAAACGTCTGATATTTTTATACGAAACGTCTTATACGAAACGTCCGATATACGAAACTTCTGGCATTCTATTAATAATATATAGATTATATTATAAATAACTAAATTTGTTTACTTATTATAGATATAACAACAATTGAATATACAAAAAGGATATTTAAAATAAGGAATAAAACTATACAAGTATTATTTTCATTTATTAACGTTCAATAATTGTTATTCAATAACTTATTGGATGTAATAAGTGACAGGTCTTGTATTTAAAATATAAAATATGATTACTTATAAAATAACTTATACGCATAACAAGTGATGCTGTAGATGTATAACTAATTAAATTACGAATTAATTTATATAAATATATATATTATATATATCATTTAATATTACTCTATATTAAATATTATACCCCTTTATACCTTTATACCTTACGGATTATACCTTTTAAAAATAAAATAAAACTTGTTTACAAACATAGGAACAAAGATCTTTTCTATAAATCAGCGCATGACAATTGAAAAACCAATGCGTATTATTATTATTAGTAATATATATTTATTTCAATAACGTTATTAATAATTTACACTAATGCAAACTGATTATACAGAAAGGTAATATTATAATATATTTATTCTATATATATATTTGTTTGTATTTTCATATAAGTTTTCGTTATTATGTTTAATATCAAATACACATTTGTTTACAAATATGAAGTTGTTCATAATGAACAATCATTGTTACAATGATTTTTATAAATTATAATAATACATTCTTTTTAACATATATATTCAATGGTTTCATTTTTATATTTCTTATTCTAATTCGTACTAAAATATAAAATATTGGTATGCTAATGTAGTTATTATAGTAAATATAATAGTTATATATAGTTATAATATATATTAATTATTTTCTATTTTACTAATAAATATTTTAGAGTTATCTATTTATTAAGGAATCATTAGTGTTTATAAACATATAGTTTAGAATTGAACCGAAATGTTATATCATACAAACATTATTATTAATATTTTGTTATACAATTTATTTTGTATTATACACTAATGAAGGTTATTTATTATTGTATGGATAAAATGGCGGAAAATTTGCTCCATAAAAACTGGGCTTTTAAATTTGTAGTAAAATAAATGTCAGAATGGTAGACTACTTTATTATTAGATCATATAATTTCTATTATAAAATAAAATAGTATTGTTAATAATATGTTAACTATTATAAATAATAATTTATTATTTAAAGAATATTATTACTTATAGAATATATCTATTTTATATACAGCCATTCTCAAGGTAAATAATTTATTATACTAATTTGTATTCATGGTATACTTGATGTATTATAAAATAAAATAGTATTGTTAACAATATGTTAACTATTATACATAATAATTTAAAGAATATTATTATAGAATATATCTATTTATATACAGCCATTCTAAAGGTAAATCATTTATTATACTAATTTGTATTCATGGTATACTTGATATGTATTACCAATATTACCAATACATAACAAAGCATAGCCAATATATTTTCTAAAATTGTAAAAAAAACCTATAAATCATAGAGCTAATTATAAATCATAAATCTTATTATAAATACGAAATATATATATATCAATAAGCAATTTGTCCATTGAAGATATTTATTACCAAAAAATCAAAATAATATATACCTACATAATTATATAACATACTTGTTTTTGTTTTTAACTTGATTTTTCACTGGTTTAATGTCTTGACAAAAAATGATAATTTCTATTTTTAAGGGATATATTTTTACAACATTTTTGAATATAAAATATATCGAAATATGGTGATATATATATATATATTTAGCATACTTATTTCAGATTTTTACATTACATTTTAATTACAAAAATGTATCAATTTAATTTCAATAACTAATTCATTAATAATTTAAATAGGTCAATAATATTACAAAACAATTAAATTAAATCATAATAATTATTAATTAGTATTAATAATAATTAAATATCCATATTGTAATATTACTATAACATTTAAAGTAATATTATTATATAGTATATTAGTCTATATAAAATTTATATTGGTTTCAAATATTTTATAAATACTATAATAATTTATATTCTATATGGTTACAGAAGGTATACGTAATATTTAAAATTAAAGTTGACACATTTAAAAACACATAATAAGGTTAAATTAAATCCCATCCACACTTAAATATGTGCCTCAGAATAATTATTGATATATTCTGATATATTATTGTGACTGGAATTTTAATTTCAACCTAATTATATAATTGTATTTAAATGTGCTGACTTCATTTTAAATGGGCCAACTTCCTCCAATGTTCTTCTATATAGCCAATACAACACTAAAAATTACCAAGGACTTCGAAAATATTACACCCCAAGTGTAATATTTCCTGTGATATCCTAATCGAAATCCTAAGTTAGACTTCGGTGTGTCATAGACTTATTATTGATAATGTACCATACATTTGTTGTTATTAAAATATAACATGCTTGTAATACTAATTGAAGTGAATTAATTGAAATTATAACTAATGAAAGAAAGGTTGGGCATGATGTAAAAATGTAATAGAATTGTAAAAGGTAAATAAAGATGATATTCATAATAATGCAATACAAATGGTTGTTATATATTGATAAATATAAATATGATTTATTTTAAATTATATATTATACATATTATTTTTACATCGAATACTATATTTCAATATTGCATATTGTATAATATTATATTAAATTATCATCATCTTGTAAATATTTTATCATCTAAATTAAATAATATATATTAGAATTTATTATATAGTTTATATATTCAATTAATTAATTTAAATATAAAATATTTGCATTAATTATTAATATTAATATATTAATGTAAGTTGATTTTCAAATATTAAATATATATATATATATAAATTTCATATTTTGTTATTATTTACAAATGATGTTGATTAGTATTATTTATTTTCTATTTAAAGTTTTATAAGATTCAAAAATAGTTTGAGAAAACATATATTAGACAATATATTGGACTTGTTCACACGATTCATCTGTAAATTTCATATTTCGTTATTTAAAGAAATGATATATTTCTATCGATACATTTTTATCGTTACATTTATATTGTATAGCAGACTAAAATCGGTCATATTCTACAACATAATGTTGCAGATTTTTCGGCGATTAAGTTATCTTAAATTACTGAAATATAGAATGGAATAATTGAAGTAAAACAAATATGAATAGAGGATAAATGCAAATCTATTGAAAACTCACTTACTAGTAAGCACAAAAAAAACATACTCTATCTTAAAAGCTCTCATGAATTATAAGAAAGGAAATTCAAATACTAAACAAAGTAATATTGGCACATTACTAAGGAAAATGACATTTTCAAAATACGAGGCCAATACTGTAGTGATCTAAACTTTGAGAGTATTATAGATTCAAGTATACTAATTAAGCAACACACAGACAAATATGAGGACCTATCTCAAGATGATAGATACGAGATAAAGTGGAAATTAAGTGCAATCAAGTCAATTGAAAAAGGAAAATCTGCTGCTGTGGATAACATACTACCTGCACTTATAATTCACGGTGTTGATTCCATAGTTAATGAACTGATTACATGCTCAAAACCTTTCAAAAATGTTTGAAACAGGCATCTGGCCATCACTCTGAAAAATCTCTCAGTAACACTTCCAAAGAAAGATAATTTACACAATGCAATAATATCGGACTATAAGTCTGATTATCCCCACCAGTAAATTAATGCTAAATTTGTATCAAAAAATGACACCTACCGAACGCTGAACTTATCATCTTCGAAGACCAAGCTGGATTTAGAAAAGATAAGAATACTATAGAATACATTTTCAACCGAGATTCCTTATTGAAAAATACCGCCTGCGACAAATGAAATTGTATCACATTTTCATAGATTTAAATAAAGTGTTTGATGAGTATGGCAAGAATATTTATTTTTGTCAATGAAGAAATTCAACAGATATATCAATATTATTCCTATTATCCTAAATATTTGATAATGCAAATATTATATTACTAAGTCAAGGAAATAGTGGGGAATGGTTTCCTTCCAAAATTATAGTGAGATGAGGTTGCTGGATCTAGCGTACACTTTAATATATTAATTGAAGATGAAGAATCATGTACTAGAAAATTACAATAAAACTATCAATATAAATATCATATATCTAAGATTTGTAGACGATAACGATAGTCTTACTGGATCAAAATTAATTTAGAAAATGGAAAAACATCTATCGCATCGAGTAAGTTTGGCATGGAGATAAATGCTGATAAAACGAAACTAATGCTAAATTATGAAAATTTCCAACAGAATATTATTATCCAGAATGAAAAACTTCAAATTGTTAATTAGTTTAATTACCTAGATTCGATAATCTACGAAGAAGGTTCTAAAAAAATGTATAACTAGAGTAGCTCAAGCTTGTCATATGCAGAAAGCATAAGCCAATAGATAGACACAGTCTTGGTAATAAACTTATATTAATGAGTGTACTAGTGACATAGATTTTCTCTATGAATGCGATACTTTGACTCTAACTTCTGAATTTGAAACCAGAATAAATACCTTTGAGATGAAGAAATTCCGTACGCTACTTGTTATTATCTATAGAGATAGGTTAACTAATGAAGAGGTAAGTTACCAGATATCTAGATCATATATCGAGCTACTCACGAGAAATGATAAAACTGGTATAGTATGGTTATGTCAGTAGATTGAATAGCTAAACTAATATGAAACTACGAGGTAGAGGGTAAATGACAGCGAGGAGGCCATACACATGGACAACATTAAAGAATGGACCGGAAAGTCGTTAGAGGTGTCCCAATGAATGACACACGATAGAATGACATGGAGATGATTTTAATACAAAACTCCCCCCATGTTGAAAAACTAAGGGCCAAGGTATATACATATATATTAGTGTTTTCATTAAGATATGGACTTTGGACTTGGTTTCAGAATTTGTATATATATATATATATATATTAGTATATTAATGTTGTCATTCAGACCCACAATTCGAACTCAGTTTCGAACTTTAGCGCATTATTACCGGACTGATGGAGTATAATTTATGATATATCGGACTAATATCTTTAAATAGTAGACTAATATCAGACTATTTCAGATTTATTTGTTATTGAATATTTAAAAAATAATATTATATAATATTATACCCATTCATTTGTATAACTTTATTTGTTGTTTTTTATATTTTTAAATAAAGTACTATTAACTTCTAAATTTATATAATAGTTTTATTTTAATTAATAATAAAATAAATATCAATACATTTTATATTCTCATTTACCCTAAAGAGCTACACGATAAGATATATTTTCAATTATTAAAAATAATTTAATATAAACATATAAAGTACTATTTTTTAAATAAAGTACTACAGTCAACTCTCGGTAAGTCGGACTACGGATAAGTCGGACTTCTCGATAAGTCGGACATATTTAGATGTATCTGTTCCATGTTAAATTAATCGGATAACTCTGATAAGTTGAATTGGATAAGTCAGACTTTTCTATAAGTCGGACACATATTATAGTTATTTTATAATTTTTATACTGAATAAGTCGGACTTTTTATAAATTGTCAGAAATGTTTACTGTTAATTAAATGTTTATTGTTAAATTGTCAGAATATTATAATTTTAGTAAGTAATATTATTGAATACAACATTTTATGTTGTTGATTGTTGCATAATTCCACAATTCGGTAACCATTTAACTCGCGCTGCGCATTTCATGTCTTATTTGCATGATATTCTGAATCTCGGATAAGTCGGACATCTCGCTAAGTCGGACACTTTTCCCGGTCCCTTGCGAGTCCGACTTATCGGGAGTTGACTGTATTAACTTATAAATTTATATAATAGTTTTATTTTAATTAATAATAAAATAAATATCAATACATTTTATATTCTCATTTACCCTAAAGAGCTACACGATAAGATATATTTTCAATTATTAAAAATAATTAATATAAACATATTTTTAAAATATTATAAACTATTCTATAATATATTATATATATAACTATACCAGTATACGATTTGGTATACATTTCTTGCATAATATTAACCATTTGGTATGATTATTTGGTAGACAATTTCGTGTCCATCAAATAATTTATAATTTTTGGTATATATTTGACTTATAATTATATTATATCATTAATATATATGAACAATATTTATATATTATTTATTAATAATATTAAAATCTAGAGAATATATGAGTTTAAATAATGATTAATTAACATTATATATTGTATCCATAAATATAACTATTTAGTAGACATTTTAAATGAAATATATAGTAATATTGGATATAAGTTTATAGTGATTTGGTATATTTCGATGTTAAATTACTCATGGATCATATATATTTCATACAAAATAAAATTTTACATACATAATCATTATATATTTTTAAGTAATTTATGTGTTTAAAAATAGTTGCACATACCGTTTTGTTTATCATTAAATATAGAACATATCTCAGAAAATAGTAAAGTTTTATTCGAAAGCTTTATGCACAATGTCCTTAAAAAATAAATCTTATTTTTGTAAAATCATGACATACATAATGTATATCAAGGGGGGGGGAGACGATCAAAAAAGGACGAGTTGAGGGTTAAAGGTTGCATTTGAAATATGAGTTAATAGTATATTTATATATTTTCTATAGATATTTATGGGTTATTTGGTTTAGTTTTGTTCTCCTTGTTTTTGTTTAGCTGCATTACATCCCAAAGTTAGCCTATCAAAATTTATTTCGCATTTAAAATTTAACCTTTGGCGATCAAAAAGGACGAGGACTCGTCCTTTTTGATCGTAACCCTTAAGGGGTATCCCACTACCAGTATTTACGGAAATAATGTCCGGAAATGTTTGCTAGAAAATATTATAAGGCAAGTTATAGTGGGATACCCCCTTTAGAGTTATTATATTTCCGGCAAGTTAACTTGCTAGAAAATCACCTTCTAGCAAAAATTTCCGGAAATACTGGTAAGGGATACACCCCATTAGGTAGACATTATATTTATATGTTTTTTATTATTGATTATTTAAAAAAAATAATTAAATATATGCAGAGTTTATCACAAGTAATTAATATGTACATGTTCACCTTCATGACTATCTTTTAAAAAATGGCTATCAAAAAAATATTATATTTTGCAATTTTTAACAAAATGGTTATAATATAACTATATATATTATAATATACATCTATATTTAATAAATATTATTTATTAATATTATAATATGTAAAATCATGTAAATAAATAAAAAGGTGAGAATTTCTGCTAGTAAAAAAATATTAGGCAAGGTTAAATTAACATAAATTATATGAGAAATACAAATACTTTCATTTTCTTAAACAATTGGAACTCTTTTTTACACTGAAAATGCAAAAATGGATTTGATAGGCAAACGATAGATGTTTCTGTATGCACAGTGTGTGCATTGCACGATAAGAGATATCATTTTACTATTTTGTATTAGATTTATCAATTTATGCATATGCGTATTTATGTTTAATTTAAATATGATGAAAACAAAAAGTTGACCTATATGGTCCGTAATTTTGGAGGTACCAGGTCCTAGAAGTTTATCATTGGTAGATAATTAACATTTAAAATAATAAAAATAATAAAAATATTAAAAATGAATTTGACTGAAATCTAATACATTAAAAAAAAAATTAATTATATATTATATCAATATCGTTTTTAATTTTTAGTCAATTAAATTCCCTTTTTTTAGAATTTCATCGTCCAAGCTGATGAAATCGGTTTGATTAAATTTGTGTTGCTATTTTTAAAATATTTACTCTTAGTTTTTTATTTATAAATAATTTACATATATATATATATAAGTTATAAAGTGAAGTAGTCTACAGAGCAGATATATCGATTAATGTAATATACATTTATGTCATAATATACATTTAATTTAATTCAATTCAATTCGGTCATTATGTAATATCAATATATCTGCATACATAAATTGTTTTATGCTTCACTCTCGGTTAATGTCATAGCCATATGTATATTTCTATTTTGTATAAATTGTTATTCCTTTTATATTCTATTTCGTCACGAAATTTTCGTGTCATTATTTTCCTATAAAATGAACGCCGCTCTATGAGATCGATACACTTTTTGTTCCGCATCTCATCGGGTTGGTAATATATTGACATTTTCGTAATACTATTTTGTCATTGTCGTTATTATTATTATTATTATTATATTGTTATATGCAACGTCTTTGCTGTAATAAAGTATATAACAATCTTCATATATACATTACATTCTTTTATATACATTATATTTACTCTTGGTTATTTAGTGTATATTTTTTACAATTTTCAATTTATATATATTTATATTTTTTATAAAATATTTGTTAAGATAAACACAATTTTTCTAATAAAAGAAATCTAATTTTACTTTATTATTTATAATAATTTATTATAAAATAAATATGAAAGTTCATATAGTTTTATAATATTAATTATATACAAATACAATATATATATTATACATAGATTATGATGTCTCCATGTCTATAAAATGAAATAATAAAGAAATACTCAGTTATACTGTTATACGAAATAAATATTATAATAATTATAATCGTCATACTAATGAATAGTATAACAATATGATTTAATGATGCTAATAACAAAGATAATATATTATTAGAATTAAAAATGATTATTCATATAATATGTACTTACTTTATTACTATTTTATTATTTAAAAACATATACTTTATTAATTTTTTGTTATAGAGAATCAGATTAAAAACGAAAAAAACACTTAAAAACATGTTTTAAACAAGAATTAATAAAAAACACGTTTTTTAACTACACTATATAAGTGTAAACTTATCATAGAAACATTATTTAATACTATTTAAAAGATTATACCATTTTGTATATATTCATGATTACAATACTTCATTTGTCAACATTATTTGGCAAAAAAAAACGAATGCCGACCAAGGAAATAAACTTGCTCAAATATCAATATATTTCTATATAAAAGTGTCACATCATAAATATATCTAAATAAAGAGAATAAAATCTAGGATAATTTTTATATATTAAATAATTATATTTATTTAGATAATTAATTAAATAATAACAAATTTATTATCATAAATTAAGAATAATAATAATATTTAATTTTATTCATAGTTTTCTGTTATATTAAATCATATTTAAAATCTAAGGTTTTTTAGTATAATTTACACTACTATGTAACAAGGACCTACATCAGAGTTGAAATTAAAATGGCTTAGAATTAAAAATATTTTATAAAATTATATTCTAAATAGGTATATTATATACAATTTAAATACTGAGAGCACAAGCGAGCAACTAGATCACCCTATATCTAGGTACAATAATAGAAAAGTACTATTTGCGAGTATCTGGGTACGAGTATCGTTGCTCACTATTTGAACACCTAATAAGCGAGCAACATCTCGGTCAACAAGTATCACACCCAGTTTACACCAGATTCAACACATTCAATTTTGCAGTAATTGTTGGAAATGTAAACATTGTATTGCATTATGGTAGTTATTTTCAACTAATAAGTGATTCAGAAAAGTAAACACTGTTTAAATGTTTAATTTAAATTGATTAATGGATATATCATTATTTAAAAGACAATCTTATGATAGTAAAACTTAAAAAAGTACAAATTAAAGTATTTAACTTGAGAAATTCTGACTTAAAGCCATGTACACACCGCTAGCATCAAGTGCAGTAAAAAGTCGCCGCCTAAAATCTATCAATAGTTCTATTTTCGAGTAAAAAGTCGCCGGTGCTTGATGCTCGCTATGTGAACAGCTATTTGCGCGGTACCAAGCGCAGTAACAAGTCGCCGAGCTCTGGTAACAAGTCGCTAGCCTCTAGTAACAAGTCGCCGTCAAATTCAACTCGTTCCATTTTGATAAATATACCCAGTAACAAGTCGCCGGCCTCTAGTAACAAGTCGCCACACATGCGGTACTTGATGCTCGCTATCTGGACACATAGCATCAAGTGCAGTAACAAGCACGGTAACAAATTGCCGTACTTGATGCTAGCAGTGTGTACACGGGTTAAGAAGAGTGTATATATCATCCATGTTTAAATAAAAAGAAAATATAAATTCAAATATTTTAAATAATTCTATAACGGATGATTTAATACGTCATTAATCATGTGATGTAAACAACTATAGATAGTGAGCACATACATAATGTTTACCCAGCAACTAGTCGCAGTTCCTGTTGCTCTGATGTATATACATCTTAAAATGTTGCTATTATATAGAATATATTGAAAAAAATACTAATAAAAATATACTTACGAATATTTGTATATAAATATTTATATTAATTGTTATTTTTATATATAATCTGATCATATCATTACTTCGGAAAAGTTTATTATTATATTATTAAATTAACATAATTTTCTTTTATACTTATACAAAATTAGCGACCTCATCTATAAATAGATTTATATCAATTATTAATTTGAAATTCACAAATTTATTTATTTTTATAAAAATTTTATTATATATCTAAATTTAAATGTGTATGTTATTAATTAAGTTTACTATATTATTATTACATATACAATTATTATATTAATTATATACATCTTATATTAATTGCTTTTAAGATGTAGTAATTTTTTTCTACTATAGTTATTTTTTATTTTGAATATGTATTACATTAAATTATACACCTTATATTTATTTTTAAACTTCTTAAATTATCAATTTAATATATTGTGAAAAAAAATAATTATAAATAAATTATTTCAGATTGATTGATGATTTCTCAAATTTGAAGAATAAAAATAATAATGTCTCGATTCAAATTAAAGAAGTAAGCAATAAAACGACCAAAGAAAATAGTAATTTTATGTCAAAATACAAAGAATTAATAAAAAAAAGAGAAGAAAAAGTTAAATATTATAAAAATAAAGATTCTGCCATACAAGATTCTGAAAATAAACAACAAAAATCTATTTCTAATAGTTCTAATGATTCAATAGTTCCAGAATATAATGACATACAAAAAGATATAAAAATACCTAATACTAATACTTCACCTAGTAATGATAATATTAGTATAGATTTTAATAAACTTAAATGTGTTCCTATAAAACCTAAAATAGTAGTATCTTTAGAATATGTTACAGATATAAAATCAAATAATTATGATGACTTTAATATAGAAGATACTTTAATAACTGAAGATACTTTACAACCAGTAGATACTTTACTATCAGAAGATACTTTACTACCAGAAGATACTTTACTACTAGAAGATACTTTACTACCAGAAGATACTTTTCTATCAGAAGATAATGAAACACGTATCGATATAAATGATAAAATAAAACAAAATGACATAACAAAATTTAATAATATAGATAATATCGAAAATTATAACATAAATAATTCAGATATATCAAAGTCATATATTGATTATTATTCAGAAAAAAGCATGAATACACATTTAATAAAAGAAAATGTTCAATTCAAAATAAAAACTAATTCAAATGTTAATAGTGACTATTCAGATGGATATCATTCAGAAATTGCGAATACTTCATCATTTACTAGATCTTTAAAGAATAATACAGATGTTTCTAAATTCGAAGATTTTAATAAAAATGAAAATTTGAATACACTTCGATGTACATCATCTAGAGGTATTATTTAAAGTTGAATTTAAACATTTATTAGTAAAATATAAGTGTATTTATATACATTTAAATAACATTAAATAATATATTTACATTTTAATAATATTTTGTTAAAACTAATGTATTTTTTACAGATATTTAATTTAATTCTTACATTTAATAAATATATATATATAAATATTGGTAAAATAAATTTAATAATGACATATATATATCATATATATAAATATATATATGTTTTTAACTAGTATATACTATACCTATTTAATTAAATGTAAATACATAATATATTATTTTATATAATATTAATATAATATTTAATATAATTTTATAATACAGAAATTTGTAATGGAAATTTGGTACCGTCTTTGTCAAAAGTATTTCCTAATTTGATGGGCAAGATAATAAATATTATTAAATCTAATGAGGTTTCAATCATAGATAAGTTACTTACAAATCAAGAATTTATGAATATTTTGCCGGAAGTATCAACAAGTAATCTTCATAAATTTGAAAAAAAAATTATTCTAGTAGAAAATTCCCAAGAAAATATTGATGAAAATAAATTTGATATTATAAATGATGATATGTACCAAACTATCGATGAAGATATTATTTTAATACCAGAATTGACTGATAAAATACCAATAATAAGCAAAGGGGATCGTGATAATAATGAAACTCTAAACGATCATATTTTGAGTGTTTCTCTTAAAAATAAAAATGATGAAGATATTGAAAATAATTCAAAAAATGGTGTAATCTCTTTATCCAATAATGATATTTTGAAGAATTCTCATCTGAATAATCTAAATATTATAGAAAAAAGTGTGAAGTGTGCTAAATGTTCTTTTAACTCTGATGAACACAAGATTTTATTATTACATGAAAAAAGACATCACGAAGAAATAGATGATATTGATTATTTATTTAAGTGTGATAGAGGATGTAATTTTACAACTGATAGATTCGATAAATATATTAAACACCTTTCATATCATATTTATAATAATTGTAATTCTGATTTTTTAGAGTGTGTATATGCTCAGTGTTCAATATGTCCATTTGCATCATCAATTTTTAATTTGGTGAAAACTCATGTAAAAGAAATGCACCCTAACATCGAATGTATGTATAATATTAAACATGACAACTTGATTAACATATATAAAGATAAGAAATCAGAAAATAAACTTGTTAATTCTAATAAAGAAATCTATATTGATAAAGACGAGGGTTTTATTACCGATAACATAGAATATCTAAGTGAAACAAATGATATAGAAATGAAAACTAATCAAGGTGAGAAAAAAACATCTTCATTGGAGTGTTTGAATAATGTGAAAATTGAACGAAATTCTGATAAAATTATACATTCATTAGAAGAAAAAGAAGATTTGAGTTTGATATTGAATGATGAAGATACAAATGAAATTGGATATGTTCAAAACATAAATGATGATTCTGTAAATGATACTAGTTACAGTGATTTAGATAAATCAGATGAACATGTATCTAGAAAGGTTAATACAATTAAATTGTGTATTAATATATTTATCAATAATTTTAATCAAACCATGAATTATACCTAATAATTATACATAATATATCATTAATAATACATCATATTATTATTGAAATATATAAACTTAAATACTTTAATACTTACAATAATTATATAGATAGACGTACAAAATTAACTAGATAGATTTATATAATTAATATAAAATAAAATGTATCCTATAATTAATAGTTTCTATGTATATATAACAATATAGATTCATATTACATATAAATATGAAAATTATTAACACATTTTTAAAAATCAGAAATTCAAATACGAATCTTCTGATACTGATAATGAAAATATTAAAAGGAAGAGAGCTCGGAAAGAAATAACATCAAACTATAAAGATGATCTGACATTTTGTATGTGTTCTTATTGTGATGTAGTGAAATCGAACCTCAAAGAAATGAAACAACACATATACATAGTTCATTGTAGACCATCTACGCATTCATTTAATTGCTGGATATGCGAGTATGTATTTTATATATATGTATATGATAGTAATATATATATACTAAATAACTAAAAAAATAAACTAGTTAAAAAACACATTAATAATATTTTGTTATATTTATTTTAAAATGAGACAATATTTTTTAAATAATATTAATATTAACACTTGTTATAATACAATTTAAAAATTAAATAATATTCATAAAATGTACACATTTTACATTCAGAATTTCTTGATGTAATAATTTAAGAGTATGGAGTGATTATTTAAAATAATATATTATAATAATATATATGTATTAAATTAATAATATATTTAAAACAATAGATTCACTTCAGATAATGTTGATATTTTAGTATCTCATCTTGATGGTCATATAAACGTTTATGAAAATATATTTGCTTATAACAATATAAAGGTTATTTATATATATCTAATTTTATTTTATTAATTCATTAATTTATATATTTATAATAAATATTTTATGCATTATTTTTTTATAAAATATATATTTTATTTCTAAAATTAATACCCATTTATTATATTTTAGATAAAATCAAAAGGAGATGTATATATAGCCTTATTTAATGATGATGGTGCTGCAATTAATAGTATAAGAAATTTATCAAAATACTTCAATTTTCCTCACATTATTAATCCTTCGGTAAATATATATTAATTAAGTATTAAGACTAACATGTATATATATATTAGTTATTCAAATTATATATTTTATTTATATTAACATTATAAATTTATTATATATAGTCTAAGATGCTTAATGGAGGTGATCTGTTTGCTTGTAATTATTGTAAATATACCTGCTCTACATTGTCAATGATAAAAATACATATAGAGAAAAATCATCTACAGTGCGAGGTTAGAAAAGATGTATTTTATATATTAGTTATTGAGATATGCATGTGTATGCTATAATTAGAGTTAATTCTTAGTTTTTATGTACTATCATAAATTATATTATCCAATAGATATCCAGTATGTATATTATAATTTTAAATTTGTTTTAATATATATGTATAAATATATATATATATATATATATATATCAAATAAAAATAACAGATACAAATATAGACTTATATATTTAATAAATTAAAATTATTTCATATTTCAATTTTGTATTAATTCACTATAATATATTAATCATCCAACTATTATGGTTTATAGATATCATCTAGATATATGGATGAACCAAGGAAATTTTGTTTAAATAAATTTAAAACATATTTAAATGTTGAAAATGTTAGTTAATAAAATTGCATTTAAAACATAAAACGTGTTAACAATAAAATATTTACAGTACTGTGAATTTTGTAATGAAATAATATCTATAAATGAAATGTATTTACATGTAAATAAAGTTCACCATTTTGATTCATGTGAAACATGTACATTTTGTATTGAATTACACAAGAATGCTGAAATAATATGTGACATTTGTAAAGAGATTTATTATTCAATAAGTTATTTTAAGACTCATCGACGTGTTAGTATAATTCTATAAGTATCTTTTGTCATTAATATAATTATTTATTTATGCATAAATCAAAATGTAAATCAATTATAATGAATATATTATTTAATATTACATTTTATATGCATATTAATTATTATATGATTTATATATATATATATATATAAATCTCAATATACGAAATTTAATATGTGTTTATTAAAATTGTATTAATGTTTTATAAATTGTATTATTGTTTATAAAATCATAATCTATATTTATTAGTTTATTTAAAAATGATATAGTAAAGTATATCGTATATAATAATATTTTATTACATTTAAAATAAAATAAATCATATTCAATTGAAATTTAAAATATAACCAATCTTATCTTATAATTTTATAATTTTATATTTATTATTATAGAATCATTTTATTCGAAAAAGAAAAATTATAATGCACGATTTTAATGGATATAAATGTATAAATAGTGTATCAGAACATTTTTTGCAAGTTGGAAAAACAATATATGTTAGTTATTTATATATATTTATTAATTAATATATATATATATATACATATATATATTTATTAATTATTATTTTCATTATCAAATAGGTTTGTAAATTATGTCAATATTGTACAAATAATGAAAATGAAAATATATTTGAAACCCATCTTAAACACTTTCACAAGATTCGGAATAATTGTCAAGAATGTGAAAAATGTAGAGCAAATAATACATCCCATAGCCCAATAAAAATACCTAAAAGTGATGATAATAATAAAATTCATGAATTTTCTCCTAAAATTAAAAATAAATCACCTGATATGAATTCTAATCCATCTAAAGTATCTGATAATATAATGGAATATAATAAAAAAACATCATATTCTACTCCTAAAATTGAATATAGAGTATCTGATAGTCCATCTAAAACAACTGATATTATAAGTGACTTTCAAGTAAACACTTCTGCTGATTATTCACTTAAACTTAAACAGAAAATATCTGATATTATACTATCTGATTCATCTAAATTCAATAATAAATCTCAAAATAAATTATTAATCTCTTCACCAAAAAATAAATTAAATCCAAATAAAATCCGTAAAAAAAAAACTAATTATATTAATAATATTCAATCCCCAATTAATATTATTAACAAAATTCCATTTAAAAAACCTAAAACAAATAGCTCTCCATTAAAAAATATTACACTTAATGATAATATATCTCATAATAATGTAATTGATTTAAAAATAGAATTTATATCTAAAGAAAATGAAAAATTATCAATTAATCATAATACAGAAAATCTTGTTCCAAATACGAATATTTCAGATACAAATGTGGTTGGTCATTTGATTTCACCTTTAGATATTAAAAAGGAAATTAATGATAACTGCGAAGAAGATACAAATGATAATATTAAACAATTAAATCAATCTAATGGAAATAAGTCGATTACAAATAACTCTTCAGAAAATTTGAGCATTACTAATAATGATGAGTTAGTAATATACAAATTTATACTAGTCTCTTATATATTAATATATCTTTATAATTTAATTATAAAAATATATTAATATGTCAACAATAATGTGAAAATAATTAATTATGTTATAATTTTATTATTATTTATAATTTTAATTATTAATTATTTAATTATTTTTATTTCATCTGTGTTAACAGTAAGGATACTTCAAATCAACCATATTTCTCATGCGGTTTATGTGAAATTAGTGAAAATATTTATGATAAAATACAACCTCACGTATTGACACATTTTATAAATTCTCCTGAATATAAGGAAAGCATTTTTTATGTAAGTATATTAAATCATTTTATTAGTATGTATATAATTTATGAATAATATATTATTGATATTTAATTTGTTAATAATATATTACTAAATAAATATACCATTACATTTGTATTCTTATAGTATATATATATATATATATATATTATTATGGTAGGTTAATTAAATACTTATTCTTAAGCTGTCTTCACACCAATAATTCGTATAGATTATCTGTACGGATAACTAACAGGATATTATACTTTCTATTTCTTTAATGTTTCATTATATTAATTACTTAAATATTGTTATTAATAATTTTCTAATAAATAATATATATCCATATAAAACCTACAAAACTAATTACAAATATTATTTGTAATAATTATTTTAGATGTTATTTCAATACAATTTACATTTATAATTATATAATTATAATTATAAAATATATATATAAATAAAATTAATATATATATATTTATATTTAAATTGTATTATTATAATATATTATAAACTATAATTCTATTATTAAATTTATACAGTATAAACCTTATTCGTGCGAGACTTGTAAATTTAAATCTTTATATAAAGATCAAGTAAATGATCATATCAAAAAAGAACATATTAATATACGTAATGTACGTACAAAGTATACTCCGGTTGCTAAATTAGAGGTTTTTAAATTTTATATTAACTATTAAAATTACTTATTTTATTTATTATATCTCATCATATTTTTAGTTTAACAATAAATAATATAATTATATAAATGTAATTTCAAAATAATAAATATAATGACATCATTTTGAATTAATTAAACATATATATATATTAGTGTTTTCATTGTTGACTCGGTTTCAGACTTGAAGCTATTGGTATACTTTTAATTAATTCAGACAGACTTTAAATATTTAACTATTTAACTATTTTGGACTTTAAATGTTAGACTTCTGCTATTTCAGATTTTTTATAGGATATTTATAAATAATTTTACTGTGGTTTCCAATATGTTGGAAAATGTTTTTAATTAATTACCTTTTGGTTTATATTGTAGTTTATAATTATTCGCGCCACTGTCAATAAACATAGCATCATTTATATTTATTCATGTCAATGTCAACAGAATTATTTATATTTTATTCAATTTTATTCAAATCAAATTTAATCAACTTCCATCTCGTATATTTTCGTTATCTGGTATATTTTGAATTCAAAAATAAATCGATTACCTTATGAAAATCTTGATATTCTAATCTTTTAATTCAAATATTTTTCTTAATTTGTATATTTTATATTAATATTAATAAAATTGTAAACATGATTATAAATACATCATTCTTATTTTAATTAATAGGTATTAAAGATAATGTTAGTATTTATATATTATAATATTAGTATTAGTATAATATTATATTACAATACTGATATTTATATTATTTTATAGATGTTAAATGTTAGAAAATATAGATACCTCTATTGTAAGATAAGATAATATACATTTTATAACTGTAATTGTAACAAAACAAAAATATAAATTGACAAATAAATTAATCAGCATATATATTGAGCTATTTTAGCATTTTAATATGCATATTATATTAAATTACATTTTTTATACATTTAAATTATCTCATCCCTAATGAATTTGTAGATACTAATAATAGCGAGGAGAATTAGGAATTCAAAGTAATGAAAATTGTAAAATAAAATTGTAAATTTGTGGGGCACAAATTTGGCAAAAATTGGCAAAAAACCTATTGAAATATTCAAAAAAATATAAGATACGATATTTAGAATGCTGTTAGATGATACTGATACTTAATTTTTAGAAAATATGAAAACACTTATATATATATAATTTTATATTAATTATTTAATAAAATTCAATATGAATTAATTAAATAGTTAATATAATTTATATAACACTTATAACTATTCTATCATGAGTATTTTATAAACTTTATACATATAAAATGTTTCAATAATAATCGTTTTGTAGTTATTAATATCTAACCATGTAAGTGTTGAAATTGGCAAGAGACCTAATAATTCAGATCAACCTACATCAAGATCAATTAAAAAAATATATGTTTGTATTTTTGAAATAAGTTGTTCATATTCAGCCACAGGAAGAAATAATATTATAAACCATGTAAAGAAACATTTACACTACAATCCATATGTGTTAGTTAATTCATTCTATTTATTCATTATATAATATACTTTAAATAGAATTCATTAAATCATAATAATTACATAATAGATGTCCCATATGTTTTACAAGTTTTCGAACCATATCTTCTTGTAATAATCATATTAAAAATCACAAGGATAATGATAAAAAATATGTATCTGAGTTAGTATTTTATTAATGAATATATACATATTTATTATTTTAAATAATAATGGTCTGTATTTTAAAATGTTGTATTCGTTATCATGTTTTTTAATTATTCTACTTTCCTTCTTTTTTTATTTTTAATTCAAATTTGTTTAGAAGTATCTAGTCATTTTTATTATCCAATTTTATATTTTTAATATATATGATTTAAAAATAATTAATTTGATAAATTAAAAATATATTATAATAATCAATAATTTTTATCAATATCTCATATTATTTGTTTATTCTAAGTATACTTAGATTTTAATTATAATTATTCTCTTATATTTATATTAATTAATTATTCTTATTATTAGAATTGATGAAAAAATGGAAAAATTGATATGTGATTATTATAGAATTGATTTAATTGAAACATACGATACAGAAGAATTAGTACATAATGATGATAGTGTTGATTCTGCAGATAATTCTAAATCTGATTTTGATATGTTTGGAAAGGAAATTAATTTTAAATCAACTACAATTATTAAAAAGGAACCTCAAATTGTTGAACCATTAGAATGTGGAGGTTTAAATATAAATATTATTTTTGTAATGTGATGTAATTATTAATTTATTAATAATAATTATTATTAATTAATTAAAATATTCAATTTACTTTAACAATACTTATATTTAATATGTATAAATAATTTAATATTTTAATATTATATTTTATATTTTAAATTTAAATATAATTTTATAAAGTTTTATTTGAAAACTTTAAAATGATATAAAATATAATGTTTAATATAACAATTAAGAAATAAAATAATTTCTCTATATTTGATCTATATATGGATTATAATTGTTCCCAAATGTTTATTAAATCATTAAAATTAAATTAAATTCATATTGTTAAATAATATGTTTTGGAATGAACTTATTTTTGAATTTATTAATTTATAAAGTTCTAAATTATTTATTAAAATATTATTATATATTAAATATAAAGTAGAATATATATTATAAAAATAATCTACATTAATTTATTTTTTAATTTAAATATTATTTTTTTAGGAACAAGCTTTAAAATGGCTGAAATTGATTCTAGTGTAAGGTATTTATACTATATGTCAATTAATTTATTTTCTATATAATTTTAAATATATTATAGAGTTAAAATGGAAAAATCTGAATCTACACCTAACAAATTGTTAGTATATTTTTCTTATTATATTATATATTTATTATTTTCATTAATATGCTTCACTATATTAAATTAAATAATAATAATTCATACAAATAATCTAAGTATTACATTATAAATAATGTATTAATATATAACTGCTTCCTTAGTATTTTATAATATTTAGAATATATTATGAATTTATTCTAAAATATTATTAATATTGTTATTGTTAATCACACTTGGTATATTAATTATCTAATGAAAAGTTCATTTTCATAATTAATTAGTTTTAAAAACTTTTAATTGTTTAAAAACAATTTAAAAATTAATTTAAACATTTATGTATTACTGTTGTAGTACATTTTTATATAATGTTATATGATATCATGAAATATATTGTAATAATTTTTACATCATGATTTATATTTGTATTAATTGAAATAGTAAAGTATTGACAATTTAATTTTGAATCAATTCTTACATATAATTAGTTAGTATAATTTAAATTATGCTGTGGTCTAAATTAATGAGTTAAATTAAAAATAAATTTATAATAACAATATATATTTAGTTAATAACTAGTAATTATAAAATTAATAAATATTTATAATGAGTACACAAAGTATTTATTTAATTGTATATATTTATTAACTATATTAACTATATATATATTATTTATGTTATAAGTTAAATGAATTATATATGAATTCCAAGGGAATTCAGAAAATGGCTTAATTTTCATGACAATTTAACAGTTTATTTTAATAAAAACTATTTTGTATTTTAAATATTAGACCGGACTTTAATAATATCCATCTATTTCAGATATTTCTTATTGGATATTTTTGTAGTTAATTAAAATTTAAATATATACCCCATAACTTTTTTAATATTCAAAATATTACATATGCTAAAATATTTTTGTATTAGATTATCTATTGTTTATTTTTGTTGATATAATAATAATAATATCAGATTCAGTTGATGACCGAGATCAAAAACCCAGGTATGGTATAGAAGTTCTATTGAACTTATCGAGATACCAACCTGCTCTTGGTAATGAGAGAATTAATACAAAATGAATAAATACAAAATGAATAAATATAAATAAATATTTTACAATTCTATATTGTTCATTCGTGTTCTGTCTCATAAAAAAGCAATACAATAAAATTAAATATATCTCTCAATACCAAGAAATCATCATGTATATAACAATAAAATAATAATAAAATATAATAAAAAATATATAATAAAATATTAAAAAATGTAAAAAGATACTAAAATAATAAATAAGTTAAACTATAAAAATCAAAGAAAACTAAAGACCAAAGGCTAGAGATAAAAATATGTACAATACGAACAATTTAAAAGAGCTAAAAAGAAGAAAAGATGATCATGTAAATAAAATAACAAACAATACAGATAAGGTGTAAGTGATTACATATAACTATTTAAAAGCATGTTTTTAATATGTATTGTAATACAAATTCGTCAAAGATGATGTGGTTGTATTTAAAGAATTCCATAAATATGCGCCTTTGTAACGAATACTAAATTTATCATGATCAAATCTTATTTTTGGTATTAAGAATGTTCTATTTAACCTAAAAGTATATAAAGAGCAATTATAGGTAAATAACTTACAAATTGAACTATGCAAATAATGATTGTTATATATTCTAAACATATATTTATAAATGGATTAAATATGCCATGAACAAAATGTTTTAATCAAACTAATGTTGTGAATTTTATAAAGAATATCTAATACATTTATAAAATTTCTATATAACTATAAAATATTTAACGTAGACTGACAATTTCAAACATTTAGCAATATATTGACATGTAGTTATAAATAGATGTTAAAGGTGTACATTTATCTCAGGTATTTAGAGAGATATGAATAGATAAATAATATGACATTTTTGTTATGAATTATTACTGATTTCACTCCGAATAACAACCCATTAGCATACGATTGCAAAATATATAATTTGTGCATATTAATATATACCTGTGAAATTATAGATTTGAAATTTCTCCTGGATTTAAATCATCAACTTGTACAACTATACCAATGGTAAATACATCAATGTTAGTCAAAATATTATATATTTGATATATTACTTTGATCAAATAAAGCTACCTTTCTTGCTGTATGAATACATTACATCTACAGTATTTGATAAAATAAAAGTATAATTTCATTTTTTTAAATTATTATATGATATATAATTTATAGAAATTAAATAAGTTTAATTATATTAATAATAGCAATAATTATCATATACATTAATTTTATTGAATCTCTAATATTAGAATCATACTGTTTTAGTATATGTACTATTGTAATATATCATAATATATACAAATATATTATTTATTTGTAAATAAACTCTTTATTATGTGTTTATTTTAATAAATTGTATTATATCATTATTTTATCATTATATTTTACATACAGAGTTGACATTTCTCATGAGGTTGAGCCATCAATATCTTTAACTCTACATATTGTAAATAAATCTATGTTAGTAGTGATATATCATGTAGTATATATGTAATAATTATACAGTAGGTAATATTAAATATAATAATATATTTTTTTATATATATATAAAATGTTAGTGTACAATATATTAAATATTCTAAAATATATAACCATTATCTATTTATCTTAATACAATTATAATTTAATCATATATCTCTATTATTAAATAAGTAGTTAAATCAATATAATGTAGTTACATCAAAAAACATATATCCTAATTATAATACATTCAGATATATTTTAGTTTACTCTTTTATTTGTTTTTTGTATTAAATTGTATTATATATTTATCATTATATTTTATAAACAGAGTTGAAATTTCTCCTAAAGTTGAGCCATCATATTTAACTCTACCTATCGTAAATACATCTATGTTAGTATTGATATAACACTTAGTATATATGTAATTATTATAAAGTGAATAATATATCCCTATTATTAAAGAAATAGTTAAGTCAATGTAATGTAGTTACATCAAAAATGTATATACTAATTAAATACATTCATATATTAGTATATAATAATAATATATTTATATTTATTTTTATAATATATTACAAATATATATTATTTACTTATAAAATTTACTTTTAAATATATTCTTTTGTTTGTTTTATTAAATTTTATTATATATTTATCATTATTTTTTAAATATAGAGTTGATATTTCTCCTGAAGTTGAGCCAGCAGCATGTTTAACTCTACCTATTGTAAATACATCAATGTTAGTAGTGATATAACTTGTAGTATATATTTAAATGACAATAATATTAATTATAATATAGAATAATATTAAATATAATAATATATATTTATATATATATATATAAAATGTTGTGAATTATACTCTAAAAAATATAACCATTTATCATAATACGATTATAATAAAATTTCAAATAAAATGTGTGCAAATATTTTTTTTTATTGTAATTATACATATATTTGTAGACACAATGTAACCAACATATATGTAATGTAAATGGTACATGTATAAATATATATGTATATATTAAATTATATATCATAACTTTATTGATTAATTGATCAATTATTTGAGCAAATATATAATCGAAAGTATAAAATATAGGTATTTGCTAACGATATGAAATAAACAGATAATACGAAATTAAAAAATTAAAGAAAATATAAATAAAATATAGCGCACATATAATTGAAAATAGAAATAAAATATATTATTTTGTTAATGGATGTTGTAATAGTGTACTTTCATTATTTTAATTATTTGAACAAAAATAAAAAGAAATATTATATAGAAAATAATATTTATAATCATTTATGTATCATTTCATATAAATAATATACCTAAATTCGCTATATTTTTGAGTATACATGATGTTTTAACATCTACTATTATATAAATATTAATTATTGTGAATAATGTTATTGTATAATAATTTATATGTTAATTATAAAACTTTAATTATTATTGAATATAATATTACTTTTCAATCTATAAACACCTAAAAACACTAATCTAAGATTATCATAATTATTTAAACTGGTCATAATTATACCATACTTTTGTATATAAAGTTTAAATCTAAATACTAAATCTGAATAGCTATAATTGCATCAAAATATTTCAATAAATTTTGATAGCTCTTTTCTCAGAAAAGTTAATTTTATAAATATTACTTTTCTAAAAAGTCAAGAACCTTTATTATTCTATACAAATTTCTATAATTTTCATTATATTTAGAAAACATTCAAATGCATAATAATTATTATTAATCATGTTTTACTATTCATTTTTTTTTTCAATTTTATAATTATTTTACTACTGTTATTGATGTATATTGTAAACAAAATCGTATATATGATAGAATGAAGGATTATTATTAAATATGCCTACAAATTATGTACACATATTTTAAATATTCAAGTTGTAGAGTTTTAAAAACAAGTTTTTTTCATATCTATTTATGTGTCCGCTGAAGGTACTCAAATGGCATAGAAATATTTTATTTATATTATTATTATTGATTGAGAAATTTTAATTTTTTAATTTCGTATTATTCTTTATTTATTTTAATAACGTACCGTCTTATGTTATCGTAGAAAATATTTGAAATTAATTTATTTTGTAAAAGAAACAGTTTGAATAATATATATAATAAAAATAACCTCTTTAAATTAAGGCATATATATTTATACTTTATACTTTCGATTATATGTATTTGATTAAATAAAATATAAAGTAGATTTTGCTTATTTATTTTTAAATAATGAAACAGATACAGATTTTATTATATCTAATGAATTCCATATATTAACTGATTTATAATTACTTTTATTGTTTATTTTATTATCATAATTACATTATTTTTTTATAATTACCACTAGTTCTACAATTATTAAAAATGCTAAAGGCTATATGTCAGATATAATTACATATATATAATTATTTGAAATTTGATAAATTGTGGTTAGATATATTTTCAATCTTCTAAGTTCAAGTAATTCCTATTTAAAATACTCTAATCTCTATTTATATGATATATAATTGATATGACATTAATTTATATATTCTACACATTGTGTAATTATTCTTCTAGTAAATAGTAACTGCACTCTTTCAATTTGGTCTTTGACTACTAAATTAACTAACTTTTGAAAAAGATGATACAATTGTGTATGCATATTCTAAAATTAGTCTACAATAATTGTTATATTCTTTTAATAATCTAAGGGATTTTATAGTAATGCATCTACAAATTTAATACAAAAAATATGAATTTTTTTACAAATATAATCGATATATAATTAAATTAAAGTTGTTTTAATATTATTTATAAAATATTTTGATGGATTAACCATTATTCCCTCTAGTCATAACTGCACATCTCGATAATGAAATATTTAATTTAATAACGATTTATTTGCGCATTGTGAAATTGAAAAAATTTAGTTTTTCACTCCATATGCGTAAGATAAATATATGTTGGTATCCTTTGCATATAAATCAATATGAATGTTTGATATACTAGGGATCATTAAGGCCGGTGCACGGGATATTTGAAAAAAATATATTATTTATTAAAAGATATATTATATAAAAATCATAACATTTTATTAATTCCCTTTAAAATGATATATAATATGATGCAAAAAAAAGTAAGTGCCTAAAATATGTAAACGATAAGCGATTACAAATAATTATAACATTTTTTTTATTAATTTATTTACAAATAATGTAGGTCCCATTCTCACTATTTATATAACTCTAAATGTACAAGATACAAGAAAAAGTTAGCTATTCTTTTATATATTTCGAAAGTTATGGTGCTATATATATGCAATAAAAATGTATATGCAATACTAATTTTAAATAAACAAAAATTAAAATTAAAACAAAAACACACTTTTAATATCTCTGTTCTATTTTTAAAATTAATTTTGTATATTTTAACCTCCATAACTTTAGAACTACTTGATCAATCTATATGAAAATTTCAGAATTTATTTAAATTAGTATATTCTTCATATAAATCTAAAAAATAATATCCGATTACATATAATATATTATATATAGTTATGGACATTTTTGGAATATATATTATTTTAAAAATTTGTGATATGTAGGTCCCATTCTCTTGATCTTAACAACACAATTTAAAGTTTATCTATATATAGCTCTAAATGTAATGTACAAGATACAAAAAAAAGTTAGTTATTCTTTGATGTATTTCTAAAGTTATGGTGCTTTTAGTAAAATAATAATAAATAAAATTCCAATATTACCATGTAAATAAATCCCCTGTTGTGCCGGCCCTTGATATATAATAACATAAAATTGAACCTAAAACCGATCCTTGTGATACTTATATTTTACACTATTTGAAAAATAATTTTTAACAATTGTAATTTGATATCTATTCGATAATAAATTATAAAACATTTTATTATTTTATTAGATATATCATATTATTTTAATTTATATAATAGTTTGTGATAAACAACAAAAACTTTTGCAAATAAATATATATTATACCGAAGAATTTTTGATTATTCATTATACCAACATTTTGATAATTGTAATTCTGTATATTTTCCACTTATGAAACCATATAAAACCATTACTTGTTTAGAAATAAAACGTTATAATACTATAAATATTACACATGTTATTGAAATAGGCCTATATTTATTTAAATTTGACCTGTCACTTTTTTTTAAAATTGGTGTAATTATAGATTTTTCCAAAATTATGGGCCATTACTCGATAATAAAGTTGAATTAACAATAATATATAAAGGCTAACATAATTCATTAGATAATAATTTAAAAAATAAAATATGGTCTCCCATCAGAAACGAAAGTATGTTTAATTTTCATTCTATTTAAAAATAGTTTAGGTATTTCAGGATTTAAATCAATATAACATTTTTATATTACAAAATGGCAGTAAATTATCATTTTTTTAAATTGTTATATTACAAAATGTGAATACATTATCATTTTGTTGGATTGAACTAAATGAATTTAAAGTATCCTTGTATACAATATATTGATAATAGAAGATTCCCAATATTGGCTCCTATCTCATAAAATAAATAAATATTAAACTAAGAATGTAGATAAATATATTTATAACATGAATAGTTTTTTTTTGTAAGTTACTGATACATTATTTTCTTTTATATATATATATATATATATATATATATATATATATATATATGTATATATATTTTAGATATAGTCTACACTTTATTATTATTATGTTACTTGAAATAATTTGATATGAAAAAATAAATAAATAAACAATATTTATTTACACTTCATTAATTCTTTTATTATATTTTAAATAGATTTGAAATTTCTCCTGAATTTAAGTCATCCACTTGTTCAACTGTACCAATGGTAAACACAACTACGTTAGTGACAACTATTTGTTTTATAATTTAATTTGATATAATATTTCATATTTATATATAGTATTTTAATAATTTTATAAATAAATTATATTATATTAATATAGGTATAGTGAACAAAATCCAGAAGAAAATGACTTAATTACTGAACAAATTCCGAATAGTTCACATACAAATATAAGTAAACACAATACAAGTTCATTTCTCATGAATAATTTATCTAATAATCTATTTATGCAAGATCATTTATATTCACATTTAACACAAATTAAATCTATTAATCCTGGTATATGTAATAATAAAGCAACATTAAATAATTCCATAAAGGGAAAAATAAATAAATTATCAAATTTAAATAAAGATTTAAATTTAAAATCTAAAAATAAAAATGTAAGTACATCTTCATCTATTTCTTCTACATTAATTTGTAAAAAGAATAAACCATCTTTAAATAATAATGATATATCTTTGAAAATAATTAAACAATATAAAATACCTATGAATAATAAATCGGCTAATATAAAATCTAATTTAGACAACAAATTAAATTCTAATATAAATTTTAATATTTCAAATAAAACATCTAAAGATAAATTAATATCTCGGAATATTAGCGAAGATTCAACAACATATATAGATAATCATTTTAAAAATATAGAGTCTAAATTAGCAAATAATGAAAAAAAAAACATACAACCACATACAAAAAATAATAATTTTAGTATAATAAAAAAAGACAATAAAATTATAACGAAAAAAGTTCCTAGAAAAATTGGAAAAAATGATGAAAAAAAAATAAAATCTTTGAAAAAAAATAATGAAATCGATGACTGTGAAGATAGTTTAAAAAATGTTAGTAAACAAATTATATATTATATTCAATTTTTTATTTGCAAATATTAAATTTTTTTATATTGTATTATAATATTTAATATATATTAATGTATACTATACTGATAACAAATAATATCTATACACTGTATATGATTAATATGATACTTTTTCATTATACTCACTTATGTTTTTCGACTTCTCACTCGACCATATCTTGCAATTACTTTCCATTCTTCTCTGTCCATCATCAGTGTTCTTAATTCATCTTCTTTACAATCGCTTTAATTCTTTAATTTGTCTCTGAATATTTCGTATGCCATTCTTTGGCTAACTATAACTATAACAAACATCATATTGCCTAGGCACTATGGAGTCCATTGTCCAGCATTTGCTACCATATAATAATATAGGTTAGATTGTTGCTTTGACAATTCTTATTTTCAGACTGTTTTTCATTTTTGAGTACCAGATTTATTTTATGTATTTCTGACCGTGATAATGTTTTGTGATTTAAAAATTCTTTTGTAAGCCATGCCTACAGGTATTTTAAATTTGTAACACATCTAATCAATGTAACATCATGTTCTTGTCTAATGATGACTGGTATTGTGTGATTGAACATCATGACTTGTTTTATTTGGGTTCAATTGAATACCAATGTTAGCTACTTCTGTTTCAAAGGATATTAGTAGTTTATGAACTTTTTTGACGTGTGATACAAGTTCTACATCATCTGAGTAACTGAAGTCTGTTAGCCCTATTGCTGGATGTCGTTTCCCTTGTCTGCTTCTCATCCTTCATGGCTTGTCGCATGAGGTAACATCCAGTGTGATCACAAAGAGAAAAGCTGCTAGTGTGTCACCTCGCAAGACTCCCTTATTATTTGAAAATTTTCCGTATCTCCGTCATGTGTTATAACTTTGAGTAAGTGTCTTTATATGTTAAGGCGATCACTTGTATAATATTGTGGGGTATACGGTATGATTCTAGTATAAGGAGCATTATTTCTCTGTTGATACTGTCAAATACCTTCTTAAAATCGACAAATATGATAATTACATTAACATTGTGACTTTTCACTCCTTCGATTAAGCACATGATATCTAATATGTGTAAGATCGTAGATATTCCAGATCTGAATCCATTCTGAATATGATGTAGTATAGGATTTATTTATAGATGAATTTTATTTAGTATAAATTTATTCATAATTTTTGCTGTTATTACTGACAGTTCTATACTTCTATAGTTTCTGTTTTTTCAAGATTACCGGATTTTGGAAAAGGAACACTGTTGAATTTTAGCCATTGCGATTTTATTTCATGTAGTGTGAGTATTTTGTTAAAGAACTCGAGCATTATGTTGTTGAAGTTGCCATATTTTAGGATTTATGTTGTGAATCTGTAGGCCCTGCAGCTTTACCTTTACCTTGTTATATTCTTCTTTCATGAAAGATCCAGTTTGTATAGCAAAGGTACTTTCACTGATAATCTTGATTTGTATGGAACTTGTTATATGTTCCCGACCCTCACCTAGAAATTTCTTGAGGTGTTCTTACCATTTGCTTACATGCTCCTCCTTGCTGCTGGACTTGATATTCCCTCTTTTTATGAATATTCATTATGAATATACATTAATATAATTACCAATAATTTGTTATATATGATAATAATGTTTAAAAATTTAAATAGTATAAACCTCAACATTATGCTTATAGTATACCTTATTTAAAAAATATATTGTTCAATTTAAATATTAAACTTGTTTATCATAAATTTAAATAAATAAAATTCTATTTATTGATTAATATTAATATTAATAATGAAAAGTTAAATTGATGTCCCTATATCTAGAAAAGCATATTTTTTCATTTAAATTTCTGATAACTTTTTAAGTACATATCTTAAATATTTATTAATTATAACTATATTATTAAATTTTTCAGTATAGACCATATTCCTGTGATTGTTGTCAATTCAATTCTTTATATAAAGATGAAGTTTTAAATCATATCTTGAGAGATCATCATAAGTCACGTAATGCATTTACAAGGTATCGACCGATTCCCAAATTTGAGGTATTTTATAATTATTAAGTACATTATTTAACATTAATTATCTAATACTTATTTTAAATTGTATATTCAAATTTTTAAATACATTTAACAACTATTGAAATTTTCTAACAACATTTGATATATAATATTATATAAGATGTTATAATTAATAACATTATTTGTATATTAACATTATATATATATATGTTGTAAATTATAAATCAAATTTGTATATATATATATATATAAAATATATATAATTTATTTAATATATATATATAAATTAAGTAATTATTTAGTATAATAATACCGGTATAAAAATATATGAGTTACACTTATTTATTTAATTATTATTATTATTTAATATTTAACTTAATTATTAATTATAATTACAATAATTATTACTATTTTTATTAATTATAATTACAATAATTATTACTATTTTTATTTATATATAATAATTTCAATTATAATTATTTTTTAGGAAGTAATTTCTGTTCTAGAAGATGCTGAAAAGAAAATCTATGTTAAATCCAATCAACTTAAAGCAAGCTCAAATAAAACAATAAATGTAACGTATTTTTTGAAATAATTATTTGTATACCTTTTTATAATCATTCACTATATATAAATGAATAATTATTAATTATAATTTGTGTAGAAATCATGTGTTTAAAATAAATTGAATATGATTATTTATTAGGGATCTCCTCAAAGTATAGAAAATGAAATTAAAGTGAATCTTGATTTAAATTCTAATGACAATTATACAGTTAATTAATATAATATTTTTATAAATTATATACATTTATTAAAATGAATTATATAAATAAATCAATATTTTTTTATATTTTGAATAATATTTATATTTAATAGGAAGTTGCTCAAAATATAGAGAATGAAATTAAAGTTAATGATTTAAATACTAATCAAAAGGCTACAGTTAGTTAATATAATATGTTAATATAATATGTTTATTAATGAAATTTATTAAAATAAATTATATAAATGAATCAATTTAATAATAATTATATTTATTAGAAAGATCCTCAAAATATAGAGAATGAAATTAAAGTGGTTCATGATTTAAATTCTAATGAAAAGTCTATAGTTAGTTAATATAATATTTTTATAAATAAAATAAATTATATAAATCAATAATCAATTTAATAATATTTATATTTACTAGGAAGTTGTTCAAAATATAGAGAATGAAGTTAAAGTTAATGATTTAAATACTATTGAAAAGTATACAGTTAGTTAATATAATATTTTTTATAAATTATATACATTTATTTATTAAAACGAATTATATAAATAAATCAATATTATAATATTAATATTTACTAGGAAGTTTCTCAAAATAAAGAGAATGAAATTAAAGTTAATGATTTAACTACTAATAAAAAGTCTACAGTTAGTTAATATAATATGTTTATTAATGAAATTTATTAAAATAAATTATATAAATGAATCAATTTAATCATATTTATATTTATTAGGAAGATCCTCAAAATATAGAGAATGAAATTAAAGTGGATTATGTTCATGATTTAAATTCTAATGAAAAGTCTAGAGTTAGTTAATATAATATTTTTATATATATATATATATTTATAAATATATATATAAATTCATTTATTAAAATAAATTATTTAAATGAATCAATTTAATAATATTTATATTTATTAGGAAGTTCCTCAAAATAAAGATAATGAAATTAAAGTTAATCATGTTAATGATTTAAATTCTAATGTAAAGTCCATAGTTAGTTAATATAATATTTTGATATATGATGATTATATATACATATTTATTAAAATGAATTATATAAATAAATCAATTTAATAATTTTTATATTTATTAGAAAGCTCCTCTAAATAG
The DNA here is from genome assembly GCA_964019155.1 of Osedax fenrisi. NCBI lineage: Eukaryota > Metazoa > Annelida > Polychaeta > Sabellida > Siboglinidae > Osedax > Osedax fenrisi. The sequence continues at coordinate 35,981,836 of OZ025241.1, forward strand.
CGAGAATGAAATTAAAGTGAATCGTGATTTAAATGCTAAGGAAAATTCTACAGTTAGTTAACATAATATTTGTATATATATATATATATATATATATATATGTATATATTATTATACATAAAATATATATAAATTGTGATGTATTCGAATTTTAATTCTATTCTATATGAAAACTAGAAATTAAATTATTTCAATTACCAATTATAATATATTTTATGATTTATAAAACTTTATAAAACATATTTTATACTTTTTATGTTTAATTATTTGTATTACATATTTTCATTAAGACTACAAAATAATACCACTGTTTAATATAATTACAATTAAATATCTTTATAATGGTGAAGATATTTTAATAATATTCAATCAAGGGAAAAAAAACATTGGGATTTTTAATGTTGGTATGGATGAGAAAATCGAGTTCAAAGTAAAGTTTGTAAATTTATGGTGATTTTCATTTATATTGTTGGATATACTATGGAATAACGTAGAATAAATAAAAAAACACACACATGTATATATATATATGAGTACATATATTTTCATTATAAATTTGTATACATTAATTTGTATATATATATATATATATATATACAGATATAAGTTAAATATAAAAAAATATATTATTTTTATAAAAATAGAAAAATGATTATATAATGAAAAAATATATGTATATATATAGTAGTATACAAATTAATAATGATATAATAAATATGTTATATATACACACAAATTATATATAAATAAAAATGTATTATACTAGTAAGAGATAGGTATATAATAATATAGAAATATGTAAATAAAATGTCACTGTAATAATAATAAATAGTGAACTTAATGATTCAGTTAGAAAATACATTTATAAAAGTCTCAATATTCATTGGCTAATGCATTACATGTAGCGACACCTATGTATACATATATTCATAAATTAAAATTATAAATAAACATAATATGACAGTTGCTAATAATTTTTAAATTGTTTCAGAGTATTCACAATTTTATCATATAATATATATTCTTTAATTTTAACTATTTTAAATAATATTGTGAAAAAAGATCTATAAAACATAATTTGTTATATACTTATATTATGATTTATATCACACTCTTTAGATGGATAGATGTAAAATTAATCAATTAAACATATTTTCTCATACAAAAAAATAGAATAACATTTTCTATGATAAAACGAATGGCGCTCGTCCCCTTAAATTAAGTAATTATATATGTAATTTTATATTATATGACAAATATAAATAAAGTATATGTAAATAACAAAGAAATTTATAAATATGATCACATCAATATTGGAATGTCTAAATAAATCATTAGACCTTGAATATAATGTTTGAGAGTTATTGCTTTGACGGTGTATCTTGGGATTTGGTAATTGTAATAACGTATTTATCTATAGTAGTATTACCTTTAGCTTTCTTCTATGAAGTCTTCAAGGTATATAACAGTAGGGGTTTATAGGGAAAGTCGTACGTTTTAAGTTAAGAATGATATATTGTTTGGTATTTTAGTAGGAAGTGAACCCGTTGACCTTTGTTTACATTAAAATATAAAACTAAGGTCCATTATTATCACAGTAATAGCATATATATATATATGTAAATTCACGAAATACAATGAAGACTGACGTATCTTAATATATATATATATATATATATATATATATATATAAATATAATGACTAGGTGAATATAATGTGATAAAATAAAATACAATATAGAAAAGGCATAATAGTTAATAAATAAATGGATATAATTTTCACATGATATAAATAGTATATATAACTTTCAAACAAGAACAAATAATGTTAAATAATTAAGTTTTTCAAATATGGAAATCCATAATATAATAATTATTAAATTATAATAAAATATATTAATATTTAATTTAAAGTTTTATGGTAGAAGATGGATTATTAATACACTAACTGGATTATTACTTATTTATAATAATTCTAATATAATTTATTGAATATAGAAAATAGATATTCAAAATGACATAAAATAGGAGACAAAACTAAAATAAATGTATTAACATTATTGATTTACATATGCCATAGTTTGGCCCGTATATGTTATGGATATGCCAACAGGGCCACGACAGATTTTAGTTTTAAGGAAAGTGTGAAACATTTAATGGGGGGTGGAAAATTTGACCAGTAGATACCACGCATAAGGTAATAAATAAATATATATAAATGTATGAATAAGGTAGAATGAACATGCTCATCAGCTACCAGACAATATCGGAGAAATACCTGATGTGAATAATGGAAGAGACTTCATTTTGGTTAGATGAGCTGGCAGATTGTTCCATGTAACCGATTGCCGAAGAAGTTGTGTGATTGGTTATTCTTTCAGATTTCTGTTCTGATTTTCACAGAGGCCCCTCTAAGATTCGTGTAGATCCACAAAAAATCATCTACATCCACATCAACAAGACCATTGACTATTTTATATGTCAGCACCATGTCAGCAACATGCCTACGTAAAGAAAGTGATTTTAGTTTTAAAAATAATAATCTGTCAAGGTATTATACCTAACAAAGTTTTCGAATAAATAGACTCTGAACCAATTCGAGTTTGGTGGAATTACCATTTGATCTGAATGGAATGGAATTTCACAAAATATTTATTACTTCTGAATCCATATAATGAAAGTAAACAAAAAATAACAATTTAAGGAATATATTTATTAATAATATTAATATTATTTAGAAATAGGTGCATTATTAATTTAATAAGCATATTTCTTGTTATAATAAATTCTATTTTTCATAATAATTATAACAAAATAAATGTAAGCAATCAAATTTATACCATATTTTGATCATATATTTTGTTTTAAATAAATAATATAATTTGTATTATAAAATTTAATAAGATTTCCAATATTAATAATTGTATTACAATAGTTTCAATATACAAAATCTCATTCTCGTAACTATTAGTTAATCATATATACAAATTTCACGATCTCAGTTCTCAAATTACACTACTCACTTTACGTCGAATTTTCGACCGGATTTCATTTTTCTCCAGTCTTCTCTGTCTCTCATAACATTACGTATTTCTTCTACATCCAACTCCGTATCGTTCTTCAAGTTATCTATAAATGTTATAGGTTGCCGGCCTCTGTTTCGTTTTCCATTTCTTGGTTGCCAGAAGATTAGGTCATCACAGGCTTCGACTTTGTGCCGTACACAGTGGCCGGCAATTGTCATTCTTCGATCCTTTATGACTTCTGAGATCTTCGGGAGTCCGATTTACAGGATTTTATTAGATATCTTGTCTCGCCATGAAATATTTAAAATCATTCTAATTAGCTAGTTGTAGCCAGCCATCTATCTTTTTTTCAAACTTTTTCGTGATTTTCCATGTTTCACTGCCATATAGTAAGGTTTTTTCGATTGTGGCTCTGAATATCATTATTTTAAGCTTCATGTTCATGGTTGACTTCCAGATTTGCTTTAGTTTATGGCATGCTTTCCAAGCGATTGCCTACCCTTACTTCTTTCGTCTTTAAAGTCTTTTTTAAGTGAACTTGCCATCCATGCTCCCAGATTCTTAAAATTATTGACTACATTAATAACAGTTTTACATTTAAAGCCATTATTTCAGTTTTCTTAGCGTTTATATGTAGACCAATTTTTGCTGATTTTTCTTCTACACAAGTTAATAATTTTTGCGCTTGAATTACGTCATGTGATACTAAGGCAATATCATCATCGTAACTGAAATCAGTTAATATTGTTGCAGGATACCTAATACTCTTCTTTGGTTCAAGTTCGAATCCTAATTCTTCTTCTCTACCTGTAACCTAATCTGTATCGCTGATCTCATTGCGTAATCAAGTACAATGATGAATAAGAATGGCTCTAGTGTGTCTCCTTGAAGTACGCCAGAGTTTATGTGGAATTAATTTGTTTCCCGTCTGGTGTTATTACTTTAGCTTCTGTGTTTTTGTAAGTGATTGATATCATATTTACTAAAGGTTTTGTATTCCATATGCAATTAGAATTTTGAACATTCTTCCTCTATCTATGCTATCGAATGCTTTTCTGAAGTCGACATATGTGATTATTGCATTCATGTTCTTGGATTTCACCCCTTCTATTAATCGACGTAGAGCAAGTATGTGTGTCGTTGTAAATTTCCCTGGCCTGAAACCATTTTGATTTTTGCGTAGTGTTGCGCTTATTATCGGTTGTATTCGTCTCAGGATCATTTTGTTTGTGATTTTTAGTGATATTGCTGATAGAGCTATCCCTCTGTAGTTATCTACTTCATTAAGATTTCCAGATTTTGGAATAGGTATTATATGACAAGTATACCATTGATTGGGCATTTTGCCATTCATGAGTAAGTCATGTGCATATGAGATGATAATTGAGTCAAAATTACAGTATTTTAATATTTCTGGTGAAATTCTATCTGGTCCAGCTGCTTTCCCATCTATTAAATTATTCTTTACAGCAACGTATTTCTCTGTTGTAAAATTTTCTGTGGATATTTGTAGGTCGGCTTCATTATTAATTTTTGTTTGTTCAAAAGTCTTGCATGAGATTTTTGTCCACCCAGAAGAATTTTAAACTGATCAAACCTCTTTGTTATTCTTTCTTCATTGTTTCTAGCCTTAATTATTCCTTTCCTGCTTTTCTTTCTTCCGGTAATATCATTTATAAGTTGCCAAAATTTTCCATGTTGTGATAAAATATTGGCGTTTTCAATATCATTTAAAGCGATTTCAAGTTTTCTTTTTCGCTTAGTTCATACTCATTTTGTAGCCTTGTTTTAGTTTGGTTTTTTTGGTTAACATTTTATGGCTTTCTGAAGTATTTGAAGTTACGTGTTCGTTATAATCGTTATTGACTACCATTCTGTGATAGTTCCTGTTGCTGAGGAATTTGAGATTCTTTTGTATTTTTCTTCGATATTAACGATTCTGATATATCTTTATTTGCATTAATAAAGTTTTTGTATGTTTCGGTTTCTGTTGATAAACCATGCGATAAATTTAGTTCTGAGTATCTTTTAAAACTCCGTCTGTATATTCCTGTGCCGTCTTTCGATCTTTTAACAGTCACTTTTGTCATTTTGTTGCTCATACTTTAGTTTTATGTTTGCAGTTAATATTCTGTGATCAGATCCAATACTACTGTTATAAGATTCGCAGTTTTTGGTGCTATTTCTCCATTTATTTCGTACCATTATGTAATCTACTTTCAACTTTACTCCAGAACAATCCGACATGAATGTCCATAGTTTTCTGTTACGTTTTTGAAAATTAGTGTTAGTCGTTGTGAGGTCATTTTCTTGTATATAGTCAGTTGCAATATGTCCGTTTGAATTAGTTATACTATACTATGGTATGAGTATTTATTTGCAGAAGATTGTCCGAAATGAGCGTTAAAATCACCCATGACTATGAGGAAGTTGTGTTTAGGAATAGACAGAGTTGCACTTGTAAGATTGACATAATGGTCCTCAGCTTCATCACTGCCTTCACATGGCGAGAAGTGGTTGATGATGCTAGTCTTCGGATTACCATTAAAGTGTACTATGATGATTCTTCTATTCCATTTAATTTCCTCTGCGAGAGATGATATAGTATTTTGTCTAAGAGTATTCCTATTCCAAATTATATAATCTATTTATACTTAAATATATAATTATCATATATTAATACCCAACAATTTTTTCTGTTTTACCTATTGTAAAAGCTGAAAATTTTACACGATTTTTGAAATTTTGCACGGTAGATATTTAAAACATATTTATAAGTTAATATATGATATAGAAAGTAATCTTCAATTAGATATAATAATGTATTTACATTTATTATACAATACAAATAATTGTTTTATATAAATCAATACATTTGTAAGTGTACTAATGTCCGTGTTTTACACTGACTAAATATCTGTGTTTTACACCGAAATAAACCACTATATATAAAAATAAATAATATAGTTTAAATTAACATAAATTGTAGAATAATATTAATTCTACTCTTTATTATAGAGTATATAAATTAATAAAATGTTTATTGGTTGTGTAAATCACAGACTATATGTCCGTGTTTTTCACAGAATAAATATCCGTGTATTACACTAACAAAATGTAAACAAAATATAACACAATTTGAAGAATAATGTAATGTAATCCAATTTATAAATTTTATAAACAAATTAATTTAATAAATATTAATATTTATTAGGACGTTCTTCAAAATATAGAGAATGAAATGAAAGTAAATCATGTTAAAGATTTAAATCCAATCTATGAACAATCTAATGTAAGTGAACATATTATTTTTATAAATTATATAAATATATCAATTTAAAATCTTAATATTTACTAGGAATTACCTAAGAATATTAAGAATGAAATTGAATCGAATCGTGTTGATAATTTAATTCCTGATGAATCTTCGGTTAATTATCATCTTATTTTTATAAATTATATATATAGTACTTTATTTTAATTTTGTTTCAAATCATTCTAATTTTTAAATTTATGAAATTTAAATATTATATATTGTATATAAAATGAACTTCATTTTTAATTCATTTCTGAATTTTAAATGTAAATTTCAAATGGTTACGATATGTTTAACATTTAACATAATTAAAACTGAATGTTAAAATATTTGTTATTATTAAGATTATTAAATACTAATTAATATAGATATTACAATTAATAATGATTAACATTTACTAACATTATTTAGGATTATTCTGAAAAAAAAGAAGATGAAATATGTTTCAATAATTTTATTAAATTAAATTGCAAGAAATCTAAAGTTAGATTATATATTAAATATTATATTAATATAATTGTATTAGTAAAACAAAAATATTGTTATTAATTCATTTAATTATGTATGTTATTAATTTTTTACTCTTAAATTATTAATTTTATCATATAATATATTTATATATTATATATATATATATATATAATTAAATAAAGTTGTCTTATAGTATACAATGTTATGTACAATTTAAATTTCAATGTCGTTATCAATTATATTGTAATTATTTTATATTTGTTAAGTATTATTATTTTTATTTATAATTTAGATGCAGTTTTATTAATTATTAATTCTATTATTTTGTATTGCAGGATGGTATTAAACAACTTCGGATGAAAGCAGAAGTATGTCTACATAATATTTTTACAAATACCACAGATTATAATTTATATTGTAAAGATCAAAATCCAGACCACTTTACTTTATAAATACATATTGTTCATTTTTATATATAAATAGTTGTATATATTGTAAATAGAAATATATTTTATGAACTCATTTTTACGTTAAAATAATTTTAATATAAATTTACTCATTTTTCATTTTTGTATATATTTTTAATTATTAATATTATATTTTATTTTCAATTATTTATTGATATAATTGTTTTAATATTTTTAATATAATATTGAAGAATAAAGATCGTACTTGTTTTTTTTTGTATTTAAATCTAAGTTGAGAATAAATATATTTAATAATTAATTATAAATCATATCAGAAAAAAATTATTGATGTTAAATAAAATTAATTTAAAATATGTTATTTTTATATAATGTCATATTCAATAATAATTATAAGGATGATCACGATATATATTTGTTCAATATCATTGAACAAATAGGTGAAAGTTTACGAATGACATACTACCAAAATGTTGTTAAATAATTGTATAGTTTTAATGCAATCCCTTCAACTCCGATATAATCATATGCAAATCGGTGTAATGCTATTTTCTATATCACGTGATGCAATTTGTAAACAAACCGCCATTGAGAATAGAATATCATATATTTTTGAATTTAAAAATTATATTGTATATTTTATAAATTAAAATGATCTTATGCACTATGATTATTAATAATTAAATAAATAATGTACTATTGAATAAAATATATGAATAATATTTAATAGATAAAATTTGATTATTACAGAATGTATCATGATAATCTTAGAATTAATAATTTCTATTATATTGGAATATACACTGAATATAACATTAAAATAACTATGTATTGTTTTATTATATATTAATATTAATTTATAATAAAGTTTATTCATTAAACGTATATAAAATCTATTATAATGAAAACCATAATGTATAGTGTACGTTTAATGATAATGCATAATATTTTTATATTTTGTTTTTCACACATTTATTAATGATTATTAAATAACAAGACCTTATAGACACACCGAAATTATATGCAAATAAAGTTGATCAGGATAATAATATAAACTAAAAGTTATATACAATATGAAATTATAAATAGTATATAATATATACATCAATCTAAATTTATTTAGGCTAGTTTTATAATTACATATTATTTATAAGAATACAAATTATTTGTTAAGATATATTAAATATGTATTATAATATGTAACATATATTAGCCTATATAGTATTCATACATATGAAATATGTTATGTATTAGATATATATAGTCAAAGAAATGAAAATAAATATGTACCATATGCTTATATTATAGAATCTATTATTATTATTTTTTTATTTAGACACTTTAAATATAATATATTAACAATAGTGTATACTCTCTACATAGAGAGAAATTATTACATTTAACAAAGTTCAGTCGATAGTGAATAAATAAGGTTTTAGCTTTAAAACTAAGCGTATTAATTATTAGACGAAGATAAAAGGGTTGCTTGTTCCATTCATTTGGGCCTGCGATACGAAAAGCTCTCGATTGATCACGATGACTGAAGCTTAATGGGGCTGCTTCCAGTCAATGTAGATGGACGTTTCTTAAGCTTCGTTATTGAATATGTGGCTGTATAAGTCCTGATAAATATGAAGGTGTATGATGATGGTAGGCAAGATGTGTTAGTACTAAGAGTTTGTATTTTATACGCGAAGAAACTTTGAGCCAGGTCAGTTTCGTTATCAGCCTAGTAATACATATATCATTGTTTATTGATCTATATGGCAAGTTGTAGATTGTTCTAACTGCTCTTTTTTGCAACTACTAATGCCTCTAGATCTTTAGCTGTGAGATTGATTAGTAGGATATTACAATAATCAAAGGTAGATAACACAAGAATAGTTATTATTGATTTACATATTTTAAAAGTCATGGATTTGCGAATTTTACGGATACGGTAAAGATGAAAATTAGCATTTCTTATATTTATTGAAATAAAAGATAACATCATGATTCGTGTTAAAAATAACGCCAAGATTATGAACTTTTTCGGTGAGATCAATAATTTATGTATTGAATATAACTTTATGTTTATTGTATATTGACTTTTTATTAGGAATGATATATATTATTTGAGTTCTTCCAGGATTCAATTTCAGTGAATTCGAGTTAAACCACTCAATAATATCCTTTAAACAATTTTATAAGTTGTGTGTGTGCATCAGAATCATTTGGATATTGAGCATAAGTGTATATTTGTAGATCATCAGCAAAAGAGTGAAATCTAATTTTAGTGTGATTTTTAAAATTTTGAGCAATATATATATTAAATAAAATTGGTCCAAAAACGGAACCCTGAGGTACACCATTTGTAATGAGGAGAAGTGTTTATGTTGAGCTACCAACTTTAACATTACAAAATCGATAATTTATATATGATGTAAACCACTCGAGGGCAGCCCCAGATATACCAATTTCTCTTAATCTTGATAGTAGGATCGTATGATTAAGTGTGTCAAATGCTGATGACATATTTAACAACATGAGGAGAGTACTTTTCCTGGACGATAAAATATCATTATTGATAATACAAATCGCGGTTTCAGTACTTAAACCTGGCATATATGCACTTTTATGGGGATGAAGAATGTTATTATTTATCAGGAAGTGAGTTATTTGTGGACTGATAATGCTTTCGATAATTTTTGAAAATATTGGTAGTTATGATACAGGTTGGTAGTTATTTAAATCGTCGGCATTTCCTTTTGCATCTTTAATAATTGTAGTGATTGAAGCTGTTTTCATTGAGTCAGGTAATATAGAATTGTTGAAACTCTGATTTATAAATGCGTGTATATGCGGATAAAGGATCGTTAACAGATACAGATTTTATGAATCTAATCAGTTTTACAATAATTTCAGAAGATGGAGTCGTGAATCTATCAAAAACTGGAGAGGAAAGTGGAAGTCGTGATATAAAACATTAACTGATAGAGAGTTAATTATTGTAGATACTTTTGTTTAAAAATATTTGGCGAGTTGATAAGCACATGTATGATCATCTAGATTTGGAAGAATTCGCTTTTGATTCCTACCTAATAGTTCGTTTGATATTTTGAATAATATCTTTTGATCATATTTGACTTCAATTATACGATTTAAGTTGAAATTAGATTTAGTGGTTTTGATTAAGACATTATGTTCACGCCGAATATTAACAAATGAAATTAAATTTTCATCAGTTTTTAACTTACGGTAAATTCGTTCACTTCGTCTAAGTACTCTTTTATGATTATCAAGTTCTGTAGTATACCTACCATTTGTTATTTAATCGTTCAGTTTTTATTTTTAAAGGAGCATGTTGGTCAATGACTGTTTTTAGAGAACTATTTAAGTTATATATAATGATGTGATGAGTGCAGTTTGTAAACATATTCAAAGACAAATCTTGAGAAAATGTGTTTATGTCAATTTTTGATATATTTCTATATTGTATAGTTTTAGTTGGCACTTTTGATTTAGTAACATTTATGGAAAATGTTATCGCGTAGTGATCGGATAATATAGTTGAACAATTATAATTGTTGGTTAGTGTTGATTCTTCGCGAGTTATTATTAAATCTAGAATATTGCCATGAATATGAATAGGAAAATCTATGTGTTGCAAGAGCATATTATTCTTAAGATATTTATAGAATGTTGTTGCATCACGTGACTCAGTTTTATTAACATGTATATTAAAGTCACCTAAAATTATAGTATTTATTACTATAGTGTGATAAGTGGTACCACGAAATCATATAGGTCAGTAATGAAATTCGTAAAACTAAGTGAAGGAGGTCGGTATATTATAATTATTTTGGCAATAGAATTATATTTATTAATAATGTATTATAAATAATTAAAAATAGCATAGTAGTATCAAAGATGTTGCGAAGCAAATATATAACACTCCCTATGCATGCAACGTAATTTAGTAATATCCCCAACCGCTGCTAGCAGTAGTATCGAAATCACTGAAATAGATTTAGGTTCGGCTCTGTTTGCATACAACAATGTTTTCATTGCTCTATTAAATTACATGCAATATAAATTAACTTTTACTTACTAAATATATACTTATAGAATTTAAAACATAAATATCATATTTGTTTGTTATATATTAGTAATGAACACTTAGTTTTCATCATATAAATATTAATTTAAAGCATATTATTTAACATTTTAAAAGTGTATAGTTAAATACGAATTTAAATTATAAACAACGCATAGTTCCTAAAAGTAACCCGCTATAGGTGGCACCAGGGTATTTTGTATACAAATTCGAATTACACGATTTCGCGTAAGTGTAATATCTTTCCTTATAAAAAATTCTGAAAATCTTTGGTATGGTATACTATTAACTTCTATATATTCCTACTATATTTAAATGTATATATATAAAATAAATAATTACAAAAACAATGTAGTATACAAATTTATATCATATGTTTTAATTTAAGCATCTTTCTACATTTTCTATTATATATAATATCAACTATAACTACCTATTTTCTTTACGCAATATATTTGATCCGAATTGAAAAATGATAATATATAATTAAGTGAATCACTATTTTCATTACATTATCGCAATATTTAAAGTTGAAAGTAATAAAATATTTTTGAAAAGTATACAGATATCAGATTTATAAATTATTTGATTTGTTATTTAGAAAAAATAATTGTAATACATGTAATGAAATAATATGACGGAATTCAATTATCTTTTACATTAGTTAGTTTATCAATACAATATAAATAAGAAGCAGGAAATATTGACGTAGATTCCATATATTTTTATATTATTGCAATAATTACATTTAAATTTAGTATATATATTTTTTACATATTAGGGGGAAGTCTTCGATTACCGACCCCCTATCGTATCTCAGTAACTATAAGATATATCAAACAATGATCAAAGATTTTTCGAAGCAAAGATAGTTCACTCCCTATCTAAACTATGTAATTATTTTAATATAGTTGTTCGCCAATCACTAGATGGAGACACGTGTATTATTTTAAGTTAAATTTAATATTATTGATTCATAATGTAATTAAGCTGATTATTAGACTAATATATTTTTAATATTATAATATATATGTGAATTATAATTTAAAATTACGACATTTTCACGGTATTGAAAGTTTACATGTAAATAACACTGACTAAATCGATCTTCTTTTGACCTATACAAATTCGGTAAATTTTTATGATTCTATTTTTGATATCTTCATATAATATTTTTGCGGAACACTTACTTTTCGATATATATCGAATTTGTATACATATCTTAATTTAAGATTATATTAGTGTATTATTTTTGAATTTACATGTAAACAGATACGAATCCAAAATAGATTTTAGTTCTTTCACCCGTCGCATTTGCGCTAGTGTTGTTTTTATTTCAATAAATCGGTCGAGTGAACCATCTTTCATTCGGAAAATCTTTGCAATTATATATACATGAACTGTTAGTAATTTAATGATAAATATGAATAAGTATTTTTTTAAATATTGAATCCTACAATTTTTATTTGATCAACCCAGCAAACAATTTATCAACGCTTTTGGACGCTTTTGAGAATTTATGGGCGCTTTTTCGACGCTTTTGAACGCTTTGATTCCGAATCGATATTTTGGTCGCTTTTTCGACGCTTTTGGGCGCTTCAGTTCCGAATCATATTGAATTCGTCGCTTTATCGACGCTTTTGGGCGCTTCAGTTCCGAATCATATTGAATTCGTCGCTTTATCGACGCTTTTGGACGCTTTGATTCCGAATCGATATATTGGTCGCTTTTTCGACGCTTTTGGGCGCTTCAGTTCAGAATCATATTGAATTCGTCGCTTTATCGACGCTTTTGGGCGCTTCAGTTCCGAATCATATTGAATTCGTCGCTTTGTCGACGCTTTTGGACGCTTTGATTCCGAATCGATATATTGGTCGCTTTTTCGACGCTTTTGGGCGCTTCAGTTCCGAATCATATTGAATTCGTCGCTTTATCGACGCTTTTGGGCGCTTTAGTTCCGAATCATATTGAATTCGTCGCTTTATCGACGCTTTTGGACGCTTTGATTCCGAATTATATTTAGTAATATTTGGGAACTTATAATTCTCATTATCACCAGAATGGTCTTTGGGCTATCTAAATTTTCCAAAATACGTCGAAACATTTACTTTTTGTCATGTAAAATATTTCGCGTCGCTTTTTTGAAATATTTTTTCGATATTTTTAATGAAATTTTTGGATATTTTTTTGAAATATTTTTATATTTTAAAAAAAATATTTTTCGACATTTTAAAATTATTTTTAGACATATTTTTAAAATATATTTAAAAATATTTAAAAATATATATTATAATATTTTAAAATATATTTTGTATTTTTTAAAATATTTTGTTATATTTTACAACTATTTTTGAAATATTAAAAAAAAACAATATTTTTTGAAATATTTTTATATTTAAAAAAAATATTTTTCACCATTTAAAAAAAATATTTTTGACATATTTTTAAAATATATTTTTTTATTTTTTTAAATATTAAAAAAAAAACAATCCAGAATAAAGAATAACTATAATTAATGAATAATAGATAAACAATCAATCAAAAACCGAGCAAAGCCTGGTCGGGTACGGGCCGTACCGTACGGCTAGTATACATATATTTGTAAACTATAAACTATAAATCTATGGACATAGATGTGTTTCACTATGAAAAATGCAATGTTTACAATGTAAAATATAAATCTACTATGCATTTTAATAATTCTGATTTATACTGTATTTTGTAATATGCACAGATTATCAACGATATAAACATATAATTTAAAATTTATTTATAATATATAATGTTTTCTTATATCATTTAATTCAATTTCTAAGACAATAAAGTTCAACAAAATAGTAAGTAGACATAATATAATTATATATATACATATGACCATATATATATATACCGTTGTAACTATTTATTAGTTTGTATTAAAGTTATTTAAAACAAATTTATTTATAATATAATATAATTTAAAATGCTATATAGTATAATATTAAATATTATATCGTTAATAAAATAATTGTATTTTAATTTGTATTGCATATTATATAATATATACGTATAACATAATATGTTATATATAATAATTATATATTCAATGAGTTATTTAATTGTGATAAAAATACTTTATTTGAATGCCAGTAATCTCGTACGAGGTAATCCCGTACGAGGTAATTTCGTACGACTTATTTAGTAATCTCGTACGACTTATTAAATTTAAATTATTTCATAATTATACAGTTCTTATACGAATATATATAATACAATATATTATATCAATATATAATAAGTTATTATATATAATCGTATAAAAACTGTATTATTATGAAATAAATTAAATTTAACAAGTCGTACGAAATTACTCGTACGAGATTACCTCGTACGAGGTTACTGGCTACCCTTTATTTTATCATAATTATAATTGAATTATTATCATAATAATTATAATAATTAATAATTAAATTATTAAATAATTATGATAAAATAAATTATTTTTATCACAATTAAATAACTCATTGAATATATAATTATTATATATAACATATTATGTTATACGATATTATTAAATAATTATGACAATAATTATTATAATTATTATTAAACCGTTCGGTTTCATGTTAATACTTTTAACAAAATCGATGATGTTAAATTAAATTTAATTATAATAGTAAATGAGTCATTGACTCAATGATTGGACCAAGCGAACTATTGGTCCACCTCTCAATTTAGCGGTCAATTTAACGGTCAATGTATGACCGAAAATGGTCATTTTTACCGTCATCAGTTATGACTCATAACTATTGGTCCAGCGGTCATCTAATTATATAATATATAATTAAATTATAAAAATAATGGTTTGAATATACATGAATTTAAATATTATATTTGTTTATTTTATAACTTATATTAAATAAAAATCGAATTGACCGCTGGACCAATAGTTATGAGTCATAACTTATGACAGTGGAAATTATGGTAGAATATATTTTTTCATTTAATATAAGTTATATAATAAACTAATATTGACTGTTAAACTTTAACACAGTCAGTGTTAAATTGATGAGACATCATAACTTGATTATACATGTATAACTTGAACTTGAACTTGTTAAATAAGTTAAACTTGTGTTATCATAGTTGTAGACATAGATATTTAAAAATAGAAGCGCGTGAGAGCTTTAAATAACGAAAGAGACTGTTCTAAATAGATCACTAAATTACGTATATATTTTATATGTTCATAATTATTATTCCTTACATATACATATTATAATAATATAATATATTTAATAGTAGAAATATATATTTTAGTAATTTGTTTATTATATTTTATTCATTATAATATACTTATGAATTAGTATAATTATTATACTATATTTATAAATATATATGTTTACACTATCAAAGTTACTTTGAAAGTATAATAATTATGAAAATATAAAATGTATACCAAATTTTGCAATCTATTTAAAACCGTAACTTTTGTTATTTAGAGCACTCACGCGATTCGATTTTTAATATTTATGACTATTACTAGGATACCATATATAATTGATTACTTTTTTAAAATATTAATAGTAAGTAACCTATATTATATACTATATAATATGCAAGGTAACCAGTGATCTCGTTTCGAGTATTTTGGTTTGATGGTATTGTGTTCAATATCTATTCTACTATCTATAAATAATTATTTAAATTAAAATTGCGTGTGATCACCAATCTTGACGAGATCACTTCGTACGAGATCATTGGAATCCATATGTAATACACTTTTAAATTATATAGTGATTATATAATATAGTATTATATTACTATAGTAAATAGATGTGTTGTATTATCTAATAGACTATCTATAGATATATATATATTTTATAATTTATTGATAATTTGTAGTACAAATATTAAATATGTTTATATATTTTATGATACATATTTGTGCTAAAATCCTTTTTTATTCTTCTATATTATATAGGTAGGTTATTAATTTTATAATTATTCATATGACGAAATATTTAAATTTATATTACCCACTGTATATTTGTGTTTACAGTCGGTAAATTCATATTACACAATGTATATATACATAATAAACAGAATATATTCTTATGACCTTGTTTATAAAAAAATAAAATATAGTATATTTTATATTTATTTGAGCAATGTAGCCTATGATTTTAGTGTGGATGATGTCGGTATGACTATGTTTAGATTTTTTGTTTTATGGCTAGAGCTAGTATATTGGTAGTGATTATATTATTTTATAAATTACTTATTCAATAATAAAATAATGTAGTTAACATTTATTATATATAATATCTTATTTTATTTGATAGCTTGACTTATGTTCTGTTTAAAAACATATGTGAATATAGGTTATTAGAAATAAATCCCGCATTTTTAAATTAACGGCTACGTATCATTTAGTAATTACAGAAGTGATCATATTTTCATCAGTTATATCATTCATATATATATATATATATATATTGTTGTTATTGTATTACTTTCAAAGCTACTCTCACGTTAATTCAATCAGATTATAACCACATCTATACATATAGATATATATCCAAAACTCTAAACTCTAATGCAAACCCATTAATTTATATTAAATATATAAGTTTACTTATAATCTTATTTGTATATATCATACATCCATCTAGATTTGAAAAGCAGTCCTTGATTATCATTGACAAGACACCTTCAAGATGAACAAGAGCAGTCCATATACTTTCGCCTTCGAGATAACAAATACGTTAGAAAATATTACTATTTTATACTTACGACTATTTCTACTATATATTTTGACTATAGCCGTATAGATATATTTGCTTAACAAATTAAATCCTTCAACAACAGTCCATGATATTCCGTGACGTAACACCTTCGATATTAACACAGAAGCCCGTGTCCGCCTTCTATGATACCAGCTTAGAGTTGACAATATCTTTCCGTGACATTTCTTCTTCGAGATAACAATAACGTTAGTAAATATTTATAACTATATAACAATATTTAATTAAATATAAACTTAATTAATCCACAGCAGTCGATGATATTTAGTGCTGTGTCACCTTCAAGATGACAATAGCATTCCGTGATAATCAATGATGTGGTGACTTAGAGATAACAATAGAAGTCTGTGACGCCATCGTGATGACCATAGAATCTAAGTGAAGCCCTCATAGATGCTGACTGATCAAGGTACCATCCAGCATTTCCATCATGAATAATAGTAGCATTATTCTATATGCAATCTTATATTATATTGTGTATTTAATAGATTGTGGAATAAATATTCCGCCTGAAGGAATGTAATGAGAAATTTTGATATTTGGACATTATATTGTAATTTAATCTTATAAATTACTAATATTGTAGGTACAATTTTTTATTTAGTTAGCATATTTTATTGAAAAACTTGACGTAATTTTCTTTATAGACATTTATATGTAACTATATAATTGGATATAGGTTGTTAGCAACGGAACACGTATTTTGAAATCAACGGCTACAATGCACTGTCAAAGCGTTACATAAAATATATCTTCATCGTATAAGCTAGCATGACAGTGTCATTTAGTTAGTAAACAAGTTGTCATATTTTCATCTGTTATGATTCATTTGTATATATTGTTGTTATTTTATTATCTTCAAAGCCACTCTCATGCTAATGCAATCAGATTATAATGAGAGCTAATACATATACATATGTATCAAAAACTATACACAAACCTATTACTTTATATTAAATATATAAGTTTACTTATAACCTTATTTATATATATATATATATATATATATATATTATATATCCATTTAGATGACAACAGCAGCCCATGATTATCATTGAATTGCGTCTTCAAGATGAACCACAAAAGTGCATATACTCTCACCTTCGATAACAACTACGTTAGCAAATATTTATACTATATCAACTATATATTTATTATTATATTCTTATTTCGGGATTATTGATTTCAGGACAGTAAAAGTTCTCCAAACAGCACGGTTCATCATAGCTACTCTCATCTCGCTCGCCGGTATACCAGTTTCTCGCTCCAGATTCCTGATGTGATGTCTGGTGGCCTTCCCCGTCTTCTAGTTCCATGAGTTGGTTCCCAAACAACTAGATGCGAAACAACTTCATCATCTCTACATTTAATATCATTCGTAGAATTTGAGTGTATATGCCATCAAGTTGTTTGAGTAGTGTTTTTGTGAGGGTCCAAGTGACACATCCGTACACCAGAACCGATTCAACTGTGGTGTGCATGAGCCTGATTTTTAGTTTCCTACTAAGAGTTGAATATCAGATATTCCTCATTTGATAACATGTTCTCCAAGCAAGCGCTTTTCTGATTTTCAAATATTTTGCACTGCTATCTATCCATGCCCCTAGGTACTTGAAGTCTTCAATGCTTTTTAGATTTGACCTATCTATAGCTTTGATTTCAAACTGTTGATTAGTATTGTAACTCATGTATTTCGTTTTCCCTGTATTCATCCTTAGTCCTACTCATTTTGCTGATTTTCGACTCTAGTGAGCATCTCTTAGGCTTCTTTGATACCTTCACTTAATATGCAATATCATCTGCGAAGTCCATATATATATATTTATTAAAATAAAAATCACTCAATCCACAGCAGTCCATGATATCCAGTAACGTGTTGCCTTCGAGATGACTACATCAGTCCATGATAATCAATGACTTGGAGCCTTAGAGATGAAAATAGCAGTCTGTGCTGCCTTCGTGATTATCATAGAATCTCCGCGAAGCCCTCATTAGATACATGCTAGTAGAATGATTCCATATGCAACCTTTTATTATACTTAGTATTTAATAGAACGTGGAATAAATATTCCGCCTGAAGGAATATAATGTGAAAATGTAGTCATCAAGACTTTTACATTGGTACATTATATTTTCTGTCGACGCTGCATGCGTTCAGATGTGTTTAATGTTACTCAGCTGTGCTGGATGCAATTATTATTATCCATAAAATGTAATTGTTTTCCCCCAAATAAAGTGTAAAATCGTTTATTGAGTTGTCCTCCTCATTTGGCCTAAAATAATCATATCACAATAAATAATGTATATTACAATTTATAATAATAATTTATCATATTTAAACTCTATACACATTCGAGTGTGATTACATACATGCATACTTTTTCAATAATATATAATAGATATATATGTTAAAACTATTAATAGTACATATAGTATGCTAGGTTTATTTCAATTTAATTCTTTCCAAAGCATTGGTCCAATATTTGAAATAATATAACCATCTATGTTCTTACTTTAATTATAGTAATCATATACTTTTATATTGATTAATATTAAATAATAATTGCATATATATATAACTTATAAATTTTATAACTATTTATATATATATATATATATATATATATATATATATATATATATATATATATATATATCTCTATATATTTATATATAACATAAGCTTTATTTATAAATACTAAAGAATATATACACAGATCATCTATATATAGATATAAAGTTATAAATAGCTTCCAGTAAATAATATAATAGAAGTTTTGGGCCCAAAGTATAATAACTTTTAGGCGCAAATTCGACGCTTTTGGGCGCAACAGCGTCCAAAGTACAATAGGATTTTAGGCGCAAATTCGACGCTTTTGGGCGCTTCAGTTCCGAATCGATATTGAATTCGTCGCAAATTCGACGCTTTTGGGCGCAACAGCGTCCAAAGTACAATAGGATTTTAGGCGCAAATTCGACGCTTTTGGGCGCTTCAGTTCCGAATCGATATTGAATTCGTCGCAAATTCGACGCTTTTGGGTGCAACAGCGTCCAAAGTACAATAGAACTATTCGACGCTTTTGGGCGCAAATTGTCATCAAAGTGACGAATTAATTCCGGAACTTTTAGGCGCATGGCGTCCAAAAGCGTCGAATATATTGTTTGCTGGGAAATGTAATATTCTGTTTTTACTTTTCAAATATTTGAATAATAACTTTTTGTAAATCATTGTACTGCACATAATATTGTAGATCAATAATATGTTAATAAATATTATAAAAATAATTTAATTTGAATAAATATTAACCAATAAGTATATATAAAACCATATCTTAATTATAGCAACCCATATGAATTTCCTATTACCGATCCCATAAATTACCATAATACCGACCCCGTGTGATTTATAATATCCAATCAAAATAGATACGTTTCAGTTATGCATAGATTATCAAAGTCTAGATCTTTGAAAAGTTCAATAATAATATCGACCTTGTTTCTAATCGAATGTGCATTAAGAGTGGCGTCTTCGAGGTGAGGTAGGTTAGTAGGTGGCAGTAGTATTTTTGATAACAGTAGTAGTGGTAACAGTGGTAGGAATAGTGTTACTAGTGCACTGCATCATGATGGCAGTAGTAGGAGTAGTAGTTGGAATGGTTGAGGTAGAAAATGATTGCTAAAATTTATCGTTGATGGTTAAATTATATATTGTCATACATTGTCATATACGTATGATAATTCACGTATGTTATATATTATTGTATTATATATTTTATATCAACGTGATACTAGCGCGCGTACGCCGTACGGCATACACCTAGTGTCTGGTACATTCCTGCGTGGCCGTCTCGCATGACCGCCCCACGCGCAGATGGCTGACCGCCGTTATATATATATCACTTGAAGAATAAGTCCCATAATAAACGTACATACGCCTTGACGTTTTACTCTATATATATACACACAACTTAACAACGTTTGTATTTGATAGATATGTAGTTAACGAGTGGTGGGGTATCTTCTTTATTAATGGGATTGGTTAAGGTAGGGTATATTGTTCTGAGGTGATTATACGTCATTGTTTGGTTTGGTCATTGACTAAATCAATTTTATTAAGAGTATACTTAGTCTGTATATAAGCTTCATAAGAAGTCTTCAATTTATTGAAATAAGATTATGTAATGTTTATGGAATTGCTGGACCAATCTATTTTAGATTTGATAGTTTGACGAAATTCGAATGTAATATTATTATAGGTGTACCTTGTAATAGCTGGTACTAAACTATATTTTATGGCATGGTATATTACTCTACCTCTGAATATTTCACTACATGAGCATTGATCTCGTATATAAAGATGAGAGAATCGGGTATATTTTTTATATAGTGTATATTAGAAATAAATGTAGGATTAGGTATATCCTATATGAAGAGTTGGGTGAGTTGAAGTATATTACATAGATTGAATTTATAAAGTTGTATGAGATCAGGGAGCTTGTAGACATATTTAAATATGAGAGTATTTTATAAACGAAATTAGTATTACTTTCATCTTCACTCAAATGATCAAGTTCAAGAGAATTAGTTGGTGTAGTATTAATAACAGGTATATTGTTAAATTTGGTTATGGGCATATATGGGCTTTGTCGTACAGCTGAATAGTATGACATATTTAATGAATTAGTAGGAGGTAACAAGTGTTGTTTTGGAGGGTTTAACCTATGACTTATAGGGCATTGCAGGGGTGTAAGTGGTATTGTGTCTGTGTATATAATACTGGTCTTATTAACTAGTTTACATCTATTATTTAATATGCTGTCTTGTTTACAAAGACGAATAAGAATATCCGTTGTAGAAGATTCACTACTGTTTATTTCATTATTAATAGTTTTATAGGTATGGGGCAACTGGATGGAATAGAATTACCAATGCATATTTTACATCTAAATATGAAGGATGGTGACTCAAGTATTAATATAATATGCTTGCATATAGGGTTGCTAGATATCCATGCCGTAGATGCAGGCCCGTAGCTACGGGGGGGGGGGGCTGTGGGGGCAAGGCCCTCCCTGAGATCAGGTAGGCCCCTAAAACTTGTTTCACATAAACTTGTTTTTTTCATATAGTATTTACTAGAATTCTAGTATTCAATTATATTTATATTTTTATTTTATAATTGTTATGTATTATATTTATTTATTAATAAATGTATGTATTTTAGTCATAGACATTATAGTGAGGATCTAATTCAGTATTTATGGTTTTATCAAATATTTTCTAAAATTATGACAAATATTAAAATAAATGTTAATAATTTGTAATTGTAATTAGTTACCCTCTAATTAAAATAGGAGCAGACAAATTGATAGATCACAGAATAGCAGTAACATAACCAAATATTTAACCAACCCCAAACCAAGAAAATAACACTATAAAATATGAAAAAATAAATTTAAATTATCGTCCATTTTATTTAGTAAATATTTGTCCTAAACGTACAAGTGGTAGAGCACCCGTAACATCTTTTGGAAATAAAATAATAAGATTTACCTATAATATTTATATACAAAATAAAGCAAATTTAATTTATATCCATTTGTAGATTATAGTACCTTCAAAGTAAGTGGTTACAATTGTTACAAGCTTCAATAAGTGGTATAACAATTGGTATTCCGCAATGGAAAAAGAAAATTCTTTGATAAATGCAGCCAATCATGTGATTTATTCTATGAATCGCATAAAAAAGATGCAATTGTTGATTGACTACCAGTGCACTCTCCTAAAGGGTATTCTTTTCAACTCCTCAATTCTAGATCAGTACGAAATAAAGTTAATTTGATTACACAATTAATTATTAATTCTAATTTGTCTATTTCTGCAATTACTGAGACTTGGCTAACTATTGATGATTCTTCTCTAGCTTCCCAAATAATCTCTGATTGTTTTAATATTACTTTCTAATAGGTCTACATCACATCCTCGTGTGACCTAGCTCTGTTATTCTCATTGGAACTTAAGCTTAATTCGTCATCTACCATGGTATCGTTTGCACACATTTCTCTTCATATGAAATTCTGATATGTAATATTCAGTTTCCATAATTATTTACAATTGTAGTTATACTTATCTACCGTTCACCTTCATCTAGCCTATGGAGTATCTTAAATGACCTCTCTTCTATTTTAGAATATTTCACATCAGTTAATACGGTTATTCTTGTTGATTTTAATATTCAAATTAACAATGAAAATAATCCTTCTTTATCTCTGAATGAACTTATATTTGAGTATACCCTGACGCAACATGTTTGCTTTACTACTAATACTAATAGTAATACTATTGACTTTTTTATATTTAGCTGATTTTAAATTAATTTCATATCCCACTCAAAGTTTTCTAATATCTGATCATTTTGCCATATTATTTGATTTGAACTTGCCGGTGATACAAATTAATCGACCTTCTATAGATCGTTCTATAGATCTATAGATCGTTTCGGAAAATCTCCTCTATTGATAAATCAATGTGTATTAACTTTGTATTCCATTAACTTAATAACATTAAATCTTTTGATTTGTCTACACTTTTTGATTAGTTTAATTTGGCATTATTAATTACACTAATTCGCTTGATATTTTTGTACCCTCCATTACTCTTATCAACCGAACTTATTTTAAGTATACCTGGTTTAATATTTAGCTTGTTATCCCGAGGCAACTACTTCGTAGACTACAATGTAAATATGCATCCTATAAACTTTAATCTGATCTTATTGCCTATAAAGTTGTCGATCGCTTTACAAGAAAAAACGTCTCTCTACTATATAATCATACTTCACTGATATTCTCGGTATTTGTGGAATATCTTCACAGAAAACAGTAAGAGCAGCATAATAGCAGCATAACAGGATATGCTAGAGCCTCAAATGTTTAAATTGTGCTATTATTCTGCTATTAAATGTATATTATGCTGCTATTATGCTGCTATTAATTTGTCATGATATTATGCTGCTGTTATTCTGCTATTATGCTGCTATTATGCTGCTATTAATTTTAAAAGTATATTATGCTGCTATTATGCTGCTATTATAATAATAGCAGCATAATATACTTTTAAAATTAATAGCAGCATAATATTAGCATAATAGCAGCATAATAGCAGCATAATAGCACAATGTAAACATTTGAGGCTCTAGCATATCCTGTTATGCTGCTATTATGCTGCTCTTACTGTTTGCTGGGTTCTAAGCAAGCTTATAAATTATCATCCACCTTAGTAGGTAAAACCCATACCAAGTATATTTCTGACCAACCATGTTCAGTTCTTTGTTCTTTGTTTGCCAATTATTCCAACACAACATTTGTAGCATTATCAATATACTTCCAAATATCAGTTCGGCACGACTCAATATCAATTTAACATCCACTCAGAATAATTTTTCGTGTTTTTCGCTTCCCACACATGACATTGTACTCTCTTTGGTGACATCCTTGAAAACCAATTACCCCTTAATCCTATTCCACTCAATCTACTTCGTTCGTATACCATATTTTATTGTAATTATCACTTAAATCATTCATTGATTTCTTATAGTATCTATTTTTAAACACTCAATGAAATAATCATAGATTATTCCGATCTAAAAAAAACTACTCTTGACCAATCTAATTTATCGTCCAATACCCCAGTTATCATTCTTAACTAAGACCTCAGAACGAGTTGTGTCCAATCAACTTATTAATTACATTATGTCCTATCGTCTATTGTGTGCTCACCAGTAACTACTGAATCCCATCTCAGTCACCTAACTGTCCCGTCTTTACAACAGATTGTCTCCTTGATTGAGAGTACGAAAAGTTGTTCCTCGCTTGATCCACTTCCACTAATAATCCTTCATCAAATCACCACTGTATTGGCCCCATCCCTCCTAAAAATCTGCTCTCGATCCATCATAATAGGTTGCGTCCCTGATGATTTCAAAAAATCCATACTTACTCCTATCATAAAGAAATCAAACCTTGACTCCTTAGTCACATCCAATTACAGATCAATATCAAATCTGTCAATACACTCTAAAACCCTTGAGCGTATCGTTGCCTCTCAGCTTACTACCTATCTTGACAATAACAACATCTTGCATCCACTACAAAGTGCACACACACCACGTAAATCCACAGAAACGGCACTTACGAAAATCTCATCAGATCTACTCACTGAACTAGACAATAAAAATGGAACCATACTCATTCTTCTTGATATGTCAGCCGCGTTTGACACCCTTGACCATAACGTACTCATCCACCATTTATTATCAATCGGTATTACTGGCACAGCCCTTGATTGGTTTAAATCGTACTTAAATGGCCGCACATCTAGTGTCTACATCAATAACCAATATTCTCTCCCATGCCTATTACACATGGTGTTCCTCAAGGATCCGTCCTTGGGCCCATTCTATTTAACATTTACCTTCTACCATTCTTCCAAACCATTGAGAAACATGAAGGCATATCGTTCCACACATACGCCGATGATATTCAGCTATACCTGAAATGCAATGACCTCCCACACTCCACCCCTCAGAAGCTATCCAATTGCATTACTGATATTCATAACTGGCTTAATATTAACTCACTACGTCTCAATCCATCAAAATCCGAATATATGTTCCTTCATCTACCGCTTAGGTCTATGGAAATCAACTACCCTCCGCTCATCACCTAATGCTCCACTCCCATTGAATACACTGAAATAGTGCGTAATCTCGGTGTCATATTTGACTCGACCCTATCCTTTAAATCCCAAATAGACAAAGTCCATAAATCAGTAAACTATCATCTCCATTGCCTTCGTTTCATTCGTAGATCCATCCCCCTTGAAGTAGCTGCCACCATCGCCTACTCATTTATACTGCCTCACTTCGATTACTGCAACCATCTACTATATGGTTCTCCAGCCTACCAGATTAGGCGGCTACAACTTTTGCAGAATGCAGTCGTACGATGTGTATACCTTCTACCTCGTCGGTCGAATGACTCCATCTCATCGTATATGAAGTATCTCCACTGGTTGCCCATCAAATCTAGAATCACCTACAAACTTATCCTCATAATAAATATTTAAAGAAATTAGTTTTGTTAACACAAAGTTATACACCATAGCTCGCCCGACTATCTTTGTCCACTAATTAACATCTCAAGCAACAACTCTGAAATGTTGACTCGGTCCAATAACACCTACCTCCTGGATACGGTGCACAAGTACAAACTTCACTCAACAAACTGCCGATCTTTCTCCATATCCGCACCATACCTTTGGAACTCCCTGCCACCTGCTTTATGAACAATAACCTCGACACTGAGTTTCAAGAAAGAACTAAAAACTTACCTATTTAATAACTCATTCGAATAACCATCTATGGACTGCCGATTGCTCGCGCACATGTGGTCCTTAATTAGAAAAAAGTAAAAGTAAGTATGTCCAATGCTATTGTTGATAAATATCAAAATGCGTATCTTCCTCATTATAGTACCGAAACTGCCCCTAATTAGATAATTAATGATATTATCATATCTCTTGATAATAAAGCCCCATGATATATCGTACTACTATACTTATCTAGTGCTTTTGATACTTTCAACACAATATTATTTCCATTAGACTTAATGAAATTAGTTTACATGGTCAATCCCATAGTTGGTTTATGTATTTTATTTCATCTAGAACATCTTCGGTGAAGATTAACTCCTCATTGTATACTCTTTATGTTAATATACATGGTATCCACAAGGCTCTGTTCTTGGCCCTATATTGTTCATTATTTATATTCTTTATAAAATTAATGTTTCACAAATATCCTAATATTAACTATCATATTTATGCCGATGATCTTCAGATATATAGCCATTTCATAGTACTAGTGATTCTGGTCTGATTCAATGTTTATGTTTAATTGTATTACTGATCTCACTCGTTAGTTATTTCATAACTCCATTTTCTTAAATATGACTAACAATGATACTATCATATTCTCAAGACCCAGTTATCCTCCTCAACAAGATCCCATAAATCACTCTTCCTTTTCTACTATATATTCCAACTTCTCAATCTATAACTACCCTCAGTTTCACTATAACCTCTAACCTAGACTACTCTCCACACATTAGTAATATGATACCCACAATGCGTAACGCACTACTAACTATATTAATATATAATATTAAAAAAAATCTCGTTATAATCTTACCTTTGCCATGACTAAATATTGAATTCACTCGCTAGTATTCAGTAGACATATATATTGCTGTTCACTATTGTTTAATTTACTTGTTAACCTGATGTATAAACTCGAGTGTATTCAATGTCGTGCTATACGTGTATTATATAAACTAAACTTTGCCTCAATAGTTTCTATATCTACTTTAATGATATCAATAGGCTGGCTTAAGTTTAGATATATTTGTAAACATATGCTATTGTGTATTACGCATAAGGCTATATACCTCGGATTTCCTGAATATCTAGCTCAATCTATTATTATTCTGAGTTATAACATATCTAGTCGGAAACAGGCCCGTAGACACGGGGGGGGGCCTGCGGGGGCTAGGCCCCCCCCTGAAATAAGGTAGGCCCCTAAAACTTGTTTCACACTAAATGGAAGTCCCTCAAGAAGTCATAGACTTTTACATGTTATAAATAACTGTGAGGAGCCCAGAACAATACAAAACAAATAGTAACATTTTTGTTCTTGTATTTTGATTAATCGTTTATTAAATTCTTGCTAAACACAAGAGAAAAACAAGAACTGCCTGGGTCGAACCCGGGACCTATGCCAAGGTGGCTTACTAGCTTTTGGTTGTCCCACTGAGCCATCAACCCCATAACACCATAATATCAGCATAATAGCATAACATAATAGCTTCAAATGTTTACATTATGCTATTATGCTGCTATTATAAAGTTTGGTTTTTCTGCTATTATGCTATTATTTTGCCATTAAAAGTATATTATGCTGCTATTAAAAGTCTATTATTCTGCTATTATGTTGCCATTAAAAGTATACTATTCTGTTATTATGTTGACATTAAAAGTATATTAATATACATAATTATGCTGCTATTATATTTACATTAAAAGTATATGAAAATTATATTATGAAATTATTAAATATTCTTATAACATAAAATATATATTAATAAATAAATAATATTTATTTAAATAAAATTGTATTAAAATAAAATATATATACTAGTAAACATATTAGTAGTAATATATTTGCAAATATGTTAAATATAATCAGCAAACAATATATAAATCACTTTTGGGCGCACAATGCCTAAAAATTCCGAATTAATTCGTGGATTTGATGACAATTTGAGCCCAAAAGCAACGAATTGATATATTGTACTTTGATTGCTATAGCGCCCAAAAGAGACGAATATGCGCCTACAATTATTATACTGTGAGCCCACAATTCTATTATATGATTTGCTAAAAATTATTTATACAGTTGTCTATATATAGATCATCTATATATCATCTATATATAGATGCATTATTAAGTATTTATAAATAAAGTATATAGGTTATATACAAATATATATATATATATATATATATATATATATATATATAGTTATAAAATATATAAGTTATATATATATATATACTTATATTATTTAATATCAATATAAGAAATATATATTTAATATAATTAAAGTAAGAAAATAAGTGGTAATATTATTATCTTTCAAATATTGGACTTAGGCTTTGGAAATAATTAAATCTAAACAAACTTAGCCTACTATATATATTATTAATGGTTTTAACATATATATTATTGAAAAATGATGCGTGTATGTATGTGATCACACTCGAATATGTACAGTTTAAATATGATAAATCATTATAATAAATTATAAATTGTGAGATGGTTCTTTTAGGCCAAATGAGGACATCTCAAGAAATGATTTTACTTTATTTGGGAGAAAAAAAGTAACACTACTTAAAGAAGTTACGCTTGTTTTGAAATTTTTTGAAAATTCATGTAAAAAGATAGGGATTTTTAAATTTTATTAATTGTCAATAAGTTTAAAAATTCTTAAGATATTATAATTCTGTAAAATGCATATTGAAGGGAGGAATATAGCATAATGAGAAAATATTATATATTTTTTTTTAAATTATATTTTATATATGATATAATGAAAATAATTGTATGATCATCTATTCAGTCAATAAAGACATAACTAATATATTTTGAAAATTTCATCAATCTTTGAGCATTATTTACATAGTTATTGAATTTTTTAAGAATAAAATTATACTTAAATAATTATTCTGAGTAAATCAAGTTTGAAAATGATATATATTTTTTAATAAAATATAGAGCTTATTTGAATACAAAGAGTATAGTATATATGTTTGTATGTTTAGTATACAAATATGTTATGTATATGATGTATGGATATATTTATTATACATAGTTATGATAATAATACATAATATAATATGTATATTATATATATATATTATATAGTAATCAAAAATTGATATGTATATTATAGTAATCCACAATATGATATATATATATACATAATATATATGTATATATATGTATATATGTATATATATATATATATATATATATATATATATATATATACTATATCTACTATATATATATACTATATCACTTTTACTTTTGCATTCGAACTGAACGGACGTGTATTTAAACATTTATAAATGTATTAATTTTAATTCTATTGACATTGAATTTGCTGTTGATTTGCTTGACTGATTTTGATCTTCATTAACTTAGTATCGTTATATATAAAATAGTATATCCTATATAAATTGGCAATATTTTATGTTAAATTACATTGCTATATAAAATATTATTTCCTATATCATGACACAAAAACAAGATATAATCGATTTAAAAAAATCAATTAATGAATTAACTGCGACAGTTAATATTCTAGTTGATAAAATCGATAATCTAACATCGTCAGTTGAAATTAGAGACACAAAAACAAGATATAATCGATTTAAAAAAATCAATTAATGAATTAACTGCGACAGTTAATATTCTAGTTGATAAAATCGATAATCTAACATCGTCAGTTGAAATTAGAGATCAACAAATTTTTTATTTAGAAAATAAGTTAAATGAGATTGAGCAATACTCAAAAAAAACAAACATTATTATTTCATCTTCAACAGATTTTTTAAATAAATCTGATAATAAAAAATCAGAATTTATAAATTTTGTAAAAAATCAATTGAATATTGATAATGACCCATATGATGTTGTAGCAATTCACGAGTTACCTAATAAAAATAAGGACATTTATAAAACAATTGTAAAATTTCATTTTCATGAAACAAAAAGTAAAATTTTTAAAAATATAAAAAAATTAAAAGATACTAATATATATATAAACGATCATTTAACCAAATATAACTCTGAAATATTTTACAAAGCAAGGAATCTACTAAAAGATTCAAAAATAAAGTATTGTTGGACAGTTAATGGCATAACGTTTATTAAAAAAACAGAATCTTCTGAAAAGGAAAAAATTAAAATTTAAGTGATTTTAATTCTATATTGTAGTTTTATTAAATTTTGTATTATATTCATATTCTTGTTTTTATTGTTCTTATTATTTACGTTACTTATTTATTTATATATATATACTTAATCTTTTTTATTTACATTAATTTATATTTTATATTATGGTTTACAATAATAATAACTATTATGACAGTAATAATGAATTATATAATAATAATGAAACGCATACTAATTATGAATATATGTCCGATGAATATTTAAATAAAAATATACAAATAGAATGTAATTATGTTGAATGTAAATCAATAAAATATGTATCTAATCACGGCCTATCAATATTTCATTTAAATGCACGAAGTTTCGTACACAATTTTGATGACATAATAATGTTATTAGATTCAATAGAAATTAAATTCAACATAATTGTGATAAGCGAAACTTGGTTACAAGAATACAATAAAGATTTATATCAAATTGAAAATTATAATGCATGCCATATAACACGTAATAACTTTATAAATAACACATATAATAACAATGCAGGTGGTGGCGTTTCTATCTTTATACAAAACCATTTAAACTATAATATTATGGATAATTTATGCATATCAAAACATGAATTTGTGGATATTCTTACGATTTCTTTAAATATTAATAATAAAAACATTTTAATTAGTGGTATATATAAATCGCCTAAAGCTGATATAATAGATTTTAGTGATTTTATTTATACACATTTTAATTACTTTTCGGCTAAGAGGGACCTTTTTTTGGTGGGAGATTTTAATATTAATATTTTAATAAATAACAATAAAATTAAATATTTTTTAGATAACATTTACAGTTTAGGTTGTTATCCATTAATTACAAAATCAACAAGATATGGAATACATATTAACTCATCAATTGATAATATATATTGTAATTGTAATTACAAACCTATAGTCAACGATATTATAATCAGTGATGTAAGTGATCACCTTCCTATATATGTTGTATATGAATGTGAAACAACAAATTATAAAAAAACAAATTGAAATATAAATATATTAGACAAATTAATGATACAACAATAAATAATTTAAAAGATAGTATAATCAAACATAACTGGGATTATATTTATACAGATAATACTATAGATTATATATTTAATAAATTTAATAAGATTGTATAATGATAAATTTCCTATTATACAAATAAAAGATAATAAAAAAATTAAAAAACCATGGATTTATTCTAGTCTAATAAAATGCATAAATAAAAAAAATAAATTGTATAGAAATATTTTAAAAAACAAAACTACAGAAAAATTTATTTATTATAAAAAATATAAAAATATATTGACAACTTTATTACGAAAATCTGAATATTTGTATTAATCTTCAAAATTAACAAACAATCATAATAACATAAAAAATACATGGGCTATTATAAATAAAG
This sequence comes from Osedax fenrisi, assembly GCA_964019155.1. Taxonomy (NCBI): domain Eukaryota; kingdom Metazoa; phylum Annelida; class Polychaeta; order Sabellida; family Siboglinidae; genus Osedax; species Osedax fenrisi. The sequence goes on from OZ025241.1 coordinate 36,013,972, forward strand.
TTATAAATACAAACAAAAAAGAAATTAATTCATTACATAATCCAACTTCCATAGAATTTAACGACTATTTTAGTAGTATTGGACCGACATTGGCTAAACAAATAATTAATGAACCTAGTAATGAATCTATATATTCAACAATGAATGAAAATACTAAAGAATCATTGTTTTTATTACCTACGACTTTAACTGAAATACAAAAATAAATATCAAATACAAAAATAAAATATAGTACTGATTTCAATGATATTAATATGTATATTTAAAAAAATTTAAGTACAGAAATTTGTCCTATTATTACTCATTTATTTAACCGATCTTTATCAAATGGATATTTTCCGAATATATTAAAAAAATATAAAGTAATACCACTATATAAATCAGGAGATAGAAAAAAACCAGAGAACTATAGACCTATATCGTTACTCCCACAATTATCTAAGATATTAGAAAGATTGATAAAAAATCGAATTTTGAATTTCATAAATAAACACAACATAATTAATGATTGCCAATATGGTTTCAGAAATAATATTTCAACAGCAGATGCTATTTCTGAAACAGTTGAGATCATAAGTGATAAATTGGAATCATTACAAAAATGTGCAATTATTTCAATCGATCTACGAAAAGCATTCGATACACTAGATCATACCATATTGTTAAATAAACTTTTTATATATGGAATTAGAGGTACAGCTTTTAATTTAATAAAAAGTTATTTATCTGAAAGGGAACAATATGTATCCCAAAATGGTCAAAATTCAAATTATAATAATATTACATGTGGAGTTCCACGAGGATCTGTTCTTGGACCACTTTTATTTATTTTATATATTAATGACTTACCGAAAATTTCAAATAATTTTAAACCTATTTTATTCGCAGATGATAATAACTTAATATTTTATGATAAAACAATTTTAAATCTTAAAGATAAAATGCAAACAGATATAAATAAATTATTTAAATGGCTTAATATAAATAAATTATCTATAAATATCAATAAAACTAATGTCTTACTTTTTAATATCAGAAATAAAAATGAAAATATAAACTTAAATTTATATATTAATAATATTAAATTAAAACAAGTAACTGATATAAAATTTGTAGGTGTATATATTGACGACAAGCTTAATTGGAAAAAACAAATAAATTATGTAGCAACAAAACTTTGTAGAGCAATTGCTATTTTAAATAAAGTAAAACATAAATTCGATATAAAAACATTAATTTTACTATATAATTCTTTTTTTTATTCACAACTAAATTATTGTGTTCATATATGGGGAAATACTTTTGTGTCTAGTTTATTAAAAATAACTATTATACAAAAACGAGCGTTAAAATGCATATTAGGTACACAGTATAATAGTTCTAATTATAATAAATTGAATTCAACATTCAACATTTTAAAATTTAGTGATATTGTGAAATATAATACAGCTAAATTTATGAACAGGGCAATTAATAAAATGTTGCCTATAAATTTACAGAAATTATATAAAATAAAAACTTATAATAAAAATCTATTTTATAGAATAAAAGTCAGAACAGATCGAAAAGCTTTTTGTTTGACTAATGTTAGACCACAATTATGGAATAACCTAAACATAAATCTGAAATACAATAATAATCCAAATAAATTTAATAAAAATTATAAAAAATATTTAATAAGTTTATATAAAGACTAATGATATACTTTTATTAACAATTTTATTTTATTGACTAATGTTAAATTTTACAAATTAAAAAATTATTATATTATATTTTGTATATACATTTACTTTTATTCTACTTTATTATCATTTTCATCTAATTGACTAATGATATATATTTTATATAATTACACATACATTTTTACATCATTTTCGTCTAATTGACTAATGATATATATTTTATATAATTACACATACATTTTTACATTACATATTATGAACTTTTACTTTTACTTTTACTTTTATACAACTATAACTAAAGATATCATTTTATTTATAACATTTTAATATTTCTTTTAATTACATTTTTTATAATTAAATAATATTCGCTTTTTTTAGGTGGCATGCATTATAATATTTCTACTGATAAATATATAATTTTTTTTTTTTTTTTTTGATTTAAAAAAAAATGTTTCTTTTATTATTTTTTTATTATGGTAATATTTGTCTTGATTTATTCTATATATTATATGTTTTCTATATATCTATGATTTATTTTTATTCCATGTATATTATATATTAATTTATATAATATTATATATATGTAGGATATATTACAGTTATGCATTATGTTACTTACTATTTGTTATTATAAGTTATCTAGTATTTTACAATTTATATTTATGTTTTATACATGATGTGAGAGATTACGAGAAATATTATTTTAAAATTATTGTAGTGTACTATTAATTATTTTCTTTTTTTTAATTTATATAATTTTTATATTTATCATTATAATGTATAATTTTTGTTTTATCATATATTAGTATATATTAGTGTATGTGGGTGTGTTTGGGTGCATGATTGGATATGCTTGAGTCATTGGGTGTATTAGGGATGTATAGTATGCATCGGGGAATAAGGATATCAGCGTTTACACCTCTGGCAATGGTGTAATCCCTAATGATATAGGATTTGGAGCACCCTTACCTGAAAGTTGATGTTCTACGCATCCTGGGTATACTCGGTGGCAATGGTATTATCCTTTGTTGTACTTAATAGCAGCCTTATATCTAGTATTGTTTTAAATTTTTTTAAATTTGTGTTTATTTTAAACAAAATTATGTTTATTTCATTTATATTTAATTTAATAGTATTATAGATTGATTGTTTGTAATATTTTATATTATATACACTTTTTGTAATACATTTTTAATAAAATCTTATTTTTATATATTTTTATATATATATTTTATTTATATATTATCGTTTACTAATATACTTCTCGTAATTTCGTAAATAGGTGAATGACCAGACAAGCTTTTGCTTTTTCATTCATCTAGGCTTTTAAGCTAACTCTGAGTATTAAATATATAATTATGATAGTAATAGTAATCCAATATATTATATTAGATACAAAAAATAATAATTCTGTAAAATAACTTTATAAACGTATGTTTGCAGTATTTTTATAGAATATTTCTTATCATAATTCATTCTCAAAAATAGATTGTGTTATAAAATCTTTATTTTTATATTTGATAAATCGTTTTGAGCTCTAAAATTTTAATGTGAATATTAATATCTTAACATTAAAATATTTAAAATAATTTTTTTTTACTGTTTTTTCCAAAACGCTTGTATCCTCTTAATAACACTCAATTAGACACAATTAAAAACCCCTTCTAATTATATGCAAAGTGGTAAATAATATAATAATAATAATAATTATAATGATAACAAATAATTGTCCCCAGAATATCTGAGCAACGTTAAACACTTCTGAACGCATCAGCATCGACCGACAATATAATTTCACAATGTAAAATTCGTCATGACTACAATTTCACATTATTTTTCTTCAGGCGGAATATGTATTCCACATACTATTAAATACACAATATAATATAAGGTTATATCTTAGTTTACCTAGGTTACATATAGATTCATGCTAATAGCATGCAAGATGGAAATTCTGGTCGGTACGTTATCAGACGGCAAAAACAATCCAATAGTATATAATGAGGGCTTCACGGATATTCTATGATCATCACAGACTGCTATTGTCATAGCTAAGGCTCCACGTCATGGAATATCATGTCCTGCTGTGGATTGATTGATTTTTTATTAAGCAAATATATAGTATAAGCAAATCCCATGATACACAGTCAGATATTAAGTCTATGTAAATGTCGATGTAAATTGTAATATTTCACTTCATCCAACGGATAGGAAACATAGATATTTAATTATATCATATATATATTAATAATACATTAATGTGTTTGGTAAATAGAAACCATATCAAATTAATTTTAAAATCATATTATTATTTTATTTATTTATTACAATATAAATATCAAATATATACATATATTTATTAATAATATTAATATTATTTAGAAATAGGTGCATTGTTAATTTAGTAAACATTTAATAGGCATATTTCTTGTTATAATAAATTATATTGTTCATAATAATCATAATTCATAACAAAATAATTTAAGAAACCATTTTTACCACGCTTTTTGATCATAACTTTTGTTTAAATTAACCCATAATAAATTAATAAAAACAAAAGTATGACTTATATTATAGAATTTAATAATCTCCAATGATACTAATTTTATTACAATAGCATCAATATAAATAATCTCATTCTTGTAGCTATTAGTAGGAAAATCCCAGAGGTAATGCTCACAATATTTTAAGGGACAAGCCTATGCAAATAATAATAACATTTCCTAATATACGGGTTCGACTCTGGAGTGTTCCAGAAGCAGGTCTTCTCTTGAACTGCTCGGTCGTCGTCATCATCTGGGTTATTACAGTGATATAAGGACATTATAGTTAGGTAATGGTAGGAGATATAAGGACATTATAGTTAGATAATGGTAGGATTATAGGGACATTATAGTTAGATAATGGTAGGAGATATAGGGACATTATAGTTATAAAATGGTATGAGATATAGGGACATTATAGTTAGATAATGGTAGGATATATAGGGACATTATAGTTAGATAATGGTAGGAGATATAGGGACATTATAGTTAGATAATGGCAGGATATATAGGGACATTATAGTTAGATAATGGTAGGAGATATAGGGACATTATAGTTAGGTAATGGTAGGAAATATAAGGACATTATAGTTAGATAATGGTAGGATATATAGGGACATTATAGTTAGATAATGGTAGGAGATATAGGGATATTATAGTTAGATAATGGTAGGATATATAGGGATATTATAGTTAGATAATGGTAGGATATATAGGGACATTATAGTTATATAATGGTAGTAGATATAGGGACATTATAGTTATATAAACAGTTACATAGATAACTGAAAATATCACTCATGCTATACAGCCCAAATTATAATATATATATATATATATATATATATATATAAGGGTTATGTAACATTCATACAAACAATTATACTGCCTATGCTAAAGATAAGACATTCAACCACACATATACACTATATATATATTTATGTATCCTACATCTCCAACATTACACAACATAAATATATAAAATGTATAAAAATTGTGAAGCATTCAAATGTTTAATTTGAAAATAATTTTAAAGTTCCCAAATATTATTGAGAACTAAAAAGTCCAAAACTAAAGTACCCAAAACGACGAAAATGTGATGAATCTATTGGATTGAGAACTGAATCGACCAAAAAAACGACGAATCTATATTATTGAGTTTATACAAAAATAAAATCATTGTTTGTTTATGAAAACTTTTCTTCAAAAAATAAGGGATGTTATCAATCTGATGACAATTATTTTTATTTTACTTATATTTGTATTGAAAAATTAATTAAACCTTCTATGTGTATTTATAATATTGATTGCTATTACAAAAAGTTAATAATTATGACATTATTTCACAATATTTTATAATATTATATATTTTTTAATATATATTAATATATATTCAAATTATTGTTTAAAATAAAATATATAATAAAAAATCTAAGGAATTTATCTACCCTCAATAATATAAATATATGTATACATAATATATATTATACATTGTATAATGCAAATAAAATGTCTAATAAAAGTATATTAATATTATAGATTTGCATTGGTATTATATGATTACCAATAATAATTTACTATACACATTTGTGTTTTCTATTATATAATATAATCAGCATATGCTGATATTATGTATAAATATATTTACTTTATAAATAGCATTAATTTGAGTCTATAATACTGCCATATTAAATATATATTATGCTGCAATATTAAGTATATCAGGCTGCTATTATAAAGTTTGTTTTTATGGCTATTATGCTGCTATTATAAAGTTTGTTTTTGTGTATATTATGATGCTATGATTTTTAATGCTATTATGTTGCTATTACAAAAAAATAGAAGGGAAATACAGCCCCTTTATAAACCACTTATAAAAATATAACATATACAATTATTTAAAGTAAGTTTAGATATAATAAAATGTTTTATCAAATGATTAAATTAATATAAATTTAAATTAAGAACAGTATATTTTTGTTTGATAACATTATTTTATTTTGGAGATATTTCATCCAGAACTTAGTTGACGTTTTTACATATAACAAAATGGCTCTAATGTCCCTTCGAAGCCTGTATCATGTTAATTAATCCATAGTTTTAACAAGAGCCCATAATTTATTTATACACAATTATATAAGAAAACTTCTAAATATTATTTTAAGACATTTTATTTTATTGGTCCGGACAAGGATTGACAAAAACCTACCACCTATCTGTCTGGCCAATTGAGCTACAAAGTCAGTTTTATATAGTTTATTATAATTCATATCAGAAATAAATTAGATTTAATATATATATATATTGTTATTGTTATTTTTATTTGGTGGAGTCCTTTCATCCCATCCAAGATGAAGTTTTCACTTATATTCACATATATGGCTCTAATGTCCATTCGAAGCCGCTCTTATGTTAAGGCATCCATGGTTTTAATGAGAGCCGATCATTTATTTATACACAATTATATAAGATCACTTCTAAATAATATTTTAAGACCTATTTTATAAAATTAATTAATGGTCCGGACGATGCTCAAAACCGTGTCCTACTGCTTGTGTGTCTGCCTTAGCCACTGAGCCACACAGGCAGTTCAATATATATATATATATATTTATAATTAAATTAAAATCATTTTATTAATATCATTTATTATATGAACATACTGAAACCTTTCTTATTAGGAGATTTACCCATACCAGACAAAGTTCTTGTTATCTATGAATATAATTACGAATTAAAGATAATATATATTTAGTACTTAGTAATATATATATATATATATATGTATAATTATTGCAAAATAATATAAGTATATATCATGTATAATATATGTATATATGTTATATATCAAAATTCTACACAATGAAGTAATATTTATTACTTATTTTTAAATGGCGACAATATATAATTAGTCAATGATTTTATGTATCTCAGAAGTTACGTTGGATCAACTGAACATGACATGAACATTAGAATAAGTAAAACATGGGTAACGTTAAATAGTATAAATATGATATGGAAGTAAAATCTCAAAGACAAGCTAAAGTAAAACTTCTTTAGAGCTGTAGTTGAATCAGTTCTGGAATATGGCTCATTCACATGGACTTTAACTGTATCTCTAGAGAAAAAGATTGATGGCGCATATACAAGAATTCTACACACAGCAATGAATAAAACATGAGAAATCACCTGACAAACAAAGATTTATACGGCAATATACCAAAGTCTAGTACCTCAATAAGAGAACAACAACTGCGATTTTGTGGACACTCTTGGCGTAACAAAAAGGAATTTATCAATGATGTTCTAATCAGGGAACCAATCAAAAAAACCTGGGCGACCACCGACATTTGAATATAAAGTTGATAATTAGATTATGTGAATTGTCTTGATATTACATATATCTGTAATATTACAATTTATTATATGTTCACTTTTATAAATGAATATCACAATTTTATATATATATATATATTTATATAAATATTAAATATGTTGCTCAACAATAATGCGAAAGAGATGTTTAAAGATCAATGACAGAGTATACTCATTAATACATGTAGAAGAAAGATTGAAATATATTAAAAACATTTATGTTAAATTATACGTTGATATATCATAATTTGATTATATATCTATAAATTATTATAATTAGAATATATAACCTTTTTACTGTAATTTTACCGTATACACTAATTTCACCTATACATTCACACTTCCTATACTATACATTTTGTTATCTCATACACCTACATATTTCTTCTTTATTAAATTTCTGCAATAAATCTATATTACTATTACCTAATATACCATATTCTTTGAATAAATTGACACTAATTTTTTAAATATTCAATCTCAAAATATTATTATGTTTATTATTTAAACCATTCATTCTATTAATAATTATGTCATTCATTAATAGTTAATTATTACAATTGATTACTAATTATCATAATAAATTAATATTAAATAAAATAATCAATATAATTGTACTTAATGTATATAATTATAATATACTAGTGATAGCATTCAAGCTATACTAATATATGACACAGGCAAGACTACATATTTGTGTTTATATATAATAAGACAATACATTAATAAATATAACCATATGTCAAAACGAAGTATATAGGTCCATCAATCCATCAAGAGTCTTACAATAGCAGCAACAGCTTGCAGAACTTTATACTAATGAGTCATGGTTTACTATAGGAATAGGTATATATTAGTCATCAGCACATAGCTTATATCAAGTATGTTACATACTGTATGTAATATAATATCTTATGCATGTGAATATTCATATAAAATACAGAATAACCGAAGATTTTTCTAAGGAAAGATATAACACTCATCCGAAATTTTATAATTTTATTTTGTATACAAAAACCTACAATACCACCTGTAAATTCGTATCAAACTATAGACTTTTAAAATGTAAAAAAATATGCTTTAAATTATTATATATATGATTATCTATATGAAACTAAGTGTTTATAACAAAGAAATGGTATATGTTATTTTTAAATGCTATATAGTGCCATCTAAACATCTATATGGCACGTAGAAGCTAATTTATATTGCATGTAATTTAATATAGCATTAAAAACATTGTTGCACAGAAACCTCGCCAAACTTAAACTATTTCGATATGCTGCTAGCAGCGTGCCACCACAATATTAATCACATTCCGCAGTTAGGGAATGTTATATAATTGCTTCACAAAATATTTGGAATTACTATGAAATACTATAGAATAAAAATGTATGTATGTGATGGGATACGTAAAAATAAATATATAATTTTTATTATTAAGGGCCGGGGAAACCGTCAAATTTGTTTAGATAATTTTATAAATAATTTTATATTTGTTACTACTATTATCTATATGTAGAATAATTAATATTATAAATAAGTAGCTAATTATTACTATTATTTATATATATGTAGTATGGCCAAGAAGGGGTTCGCACGAGTATAGTTTCAATAGTTTTATTAGCAATTCGCAAACAAAAGACTGCATAAGTATTATCGTTGTTATACGATTATACAATTTAAACATTATAGTTACCTTAGCCAAACTAGTGCAAATGTCAATTATTAGTAATATATATCACGTACATTCCTTATCCGTCAATTTATTATCTAGAAGTCCTTATTATTAATCAGTTATATTTAAAGCATGTGTTTTGCGCGCGCCCTCAAAATTCTATATCATATTTCCCCTTTACTACGCTCACCCCAAATTCCCTGATGTCGACTCCGGTGACATACTATTATCATTACTATATTATACCCTCTCTTGCATAATAGTCATATATTATTGATAACAACCTTCCCAATTCTAAATATTTCTACTCTTTTTAAATTCTGTCGATTCACCGTCTTCACTTGATCACCTCGCTTTATTATGTTAACATTTTTATCTTTGTGTGTCCCTTCAAACTTCCATTCTTTTGTAGTACATAAGTCTTCTAACTTTCTTCACATTAACACTTTCCCACACTACTAATAGATCCTTCGACTTTATCTAGATTATACCTTATCTGTCATTTTTTGCTTGATTCCTCTAATGAATCCATAGCTCGGCGATTGATTTGTATCATCTTAGACAAATTTACTTCTAACCAGTCATTATTATTCATTTCTTCGGTATCCAGTATTCTTTCAATTTGTAACTTGTCTTCTCTCAGAAACATTAGATAAAACGGAGTATACTCGGTAGAACAATGGGGTGTATTATTATATGCATGTATTACTTTGTCAATATGCATCGTCAATTTTTTCTTTTCATTAGAATTTGGCATTCTCAATAACCCTTGTATTATTGGTTTGCTCTTTCAACTTGTCCATTACCCATCGGATGGTATGACGTTGTTTGACTTTTCTTAATATTAAAAAAATCACATAGTCCTTTAACTATTTTAGACATAAAACTTCCTTGATCCGAGTGTATTTTCTTGGGTGTTCCATATACAAAGATCCATTCCTTGAACAAAATTTTAACTACGGTTTTTGCAGTTGATTTCTCATTACGACAGATTAAACTAACTTAGAATAACCATCGCACATTTCTAGTACGTTTTCTCTACCATCCATGGCTCTATCTAACGAAACAAAATCAATAAATAATATCTCACCTGTTCTACTACATACCAGACTACCCAACTCTCCCCGTGTTATTCTTATTGGATTTTTCGCAATGTTACACTTTCTACATCCAGCTATATAATTACTTATATCCTCAAATTTCCCTATTCAATTATACTTCAGTTCGATACTTGCTAGAGTTCTGTCTACCTCTTGAAGGTCCATTTTGATCGTGGAGTTCTTCCAGAATCGAACTTACCCACTTTCAAGGAACCATTAACCTACACCAACTTACTGCTATTTCCTTCTTCTCAAATAATATCCCTCCTTCCATTATATATCGGTTAGAATGACCATCTCTTCTCATTTTATCAACAATTTCTTTCAATTTTACATCCGCCATTTGATCAAATCTCAGTTTTCTTTTATCAATGTTATCAATTACGTCTATGCTTAATACTTCTTTGAATTCATCAAATAATTCTTTCATATCATCTCGGTCTTAATCAATTTCGAATTCATCCTTTCTCCTTGATAGTGTGTCTGCTATAATATTACTCTTGCCCGGTCTATACTTAAAGGTAAAATAAAATTGAGCTAATATAGATGCCCAACGTTTTTCCAATGCTGATAATTCCTTTTTTTGTGTAGGAATGTAATTGCGTTATTATCCGTTATGACTAGACATTTCTCACCCATCAGTTAGTGGCTGAACTTTACGGTAACTGCCCAAACTACAGCTAGATATATTAATTTCTTTGACGAATAGTTTACAGTATTCCTCTCAGATATTTTAAGTGCTCAATTCGCAAACGCTATCACACATTTGGTGTTTTTCTTCATCTGATACAGTACTGCTCCAAGTCCGACATTTAACGCATCCGTTTCCAACACAAATTCTCCTCCTAAATATTGGCTTACTAAAATATGTGGTGTACTAATTACTTCCTTTAACCGGTTCATAGCTCTCTCGCACTCTGGATTCCAATCAAGTATTACTCTCTTACTTCTTGTTCTTGAAACCCTTTTTCCTTCCTTCTCATTCATCTGCCCAATAATTTATTCAATAGTTCTGTCATTGTAGCGTAGTCCATCACAAATTTACTATAATACGTACAAAACCCAAGAAATATTCTTAAATCTTTCACTGTCGTTGGTTTTACCCGGCCCATCGCTGATATCTTCTCTATGTCTGTTCCTATACCTTCGGCTGAAATTCTATATCCTAAGAATATCACCATACTTGACCTCCGTTCACAATCTATCAGCCTTCTTTCTAATAATTCGGTTTTCGAATTATTGCCATTATTTTCCATCATCCTACTATTCTGAATACTATAACATTCTGCGTTATCTACATCTCCATGATTAACCGATTCCCATTCCTTGGCTAATTCCTTTAATTCTTCGACTGATTTTCCTTTGCCCATCATTAGCAGATGCGTCCTCATTCCAGTATCTCACACATTACACTTAAACGTTTCTCCCATCATTTCCTTCCACTCTGTAACATCCTTCTTTATATTTAACCCTAGTCTTAATATCTGCATATCTTGTTATATTCTCTTAAAATCTGAATTTAATTCAATTGATTTTAATTAGTTTATTTTGCGTTTTATTATATAATAAATTGACAGATAAGTAGAATAATATTAGAAAATGATTTTATGATTTTATTCGTATAATACTATACATGCATATACACTTGAACTAATTTAGCAACGGTAACTAACGTACATTAATATTTCCTCTTCCTCCTTCTTCCGTCTCTCGTTTCATCTCCTTCAGATGATAGCGCACTCCTGCTAAGGTCTTTTATTTGAACACCCGTCGCCGCTGTCACCAGTATAGTATGGCCAAGAAGGGGTTCGCACGAGTATAGTTTCAATAGTTTTATTAGCAATTCGCAAACAAAATACCTGCATAGTATTATCGTAGTTATACGATTATACAATTTAAACATTATAGTTACCTTAACCAAACTAGTGCAAGTATCAATTATTAGTAATATATCACGTAAACTCCTTATCCGTCAATTTATTATCTAGAAGTCCTTATTATTAATCAGTTTTATTTAAATTGTGTGTTGTGCACGCACCCTCTAAATTCTATATCATATTTCCACTCTACTACATATATTTACTAATACACTATGATTAATTTACATTTAGATAATATAAATATAATTCTGTAGTTATAAGACTAAATAACTAGAAATAAATTTGATAATTTCATAAATATATTTCATGAATATATTCATAAATAATTTTCATATTTATACTTGTTTGTTTTTATTACTATTATCTATCGGTAGAATAACTAATTTTATAAATAAGTAGCTAATATTACTATTATTTATATATATATATATATATATATATATACTAATAAACTATTATTGATTCATTTATAATTAGTAAAAAATGTGTAGTTTATATACTAAATAACCAGGAAGTTTTTAGAATTGTATATATAAAAATTTAATTTTAAACTATATACATCTTCAAAAGATTTGAAGAGCTGGCGCTTCTGTAACTCACAAGAAAAAGACTACGTAGCAAGAGCTACATCCAGTTATCATGCAGGGAATGGCGAATTACAATGAAATGATATATAATAATAAAATGTATAAATATCATAAATTATTGTTATTTATTCAAAATAATATTGATATCAAGTTTAGGAGGCTATATCTCAGCCATTTTATTTTTTTTTCAAACTACTACTACTTTTGTATAATTGTTTCAATCATTATACACACTTCTGAGCATATATATATATATATATATATATATATATATATATATATATATATATATATATATATATATGATATTACTAATAATAAGCTATCCTATTAGAATGTAATAATTTAATTTTTAAATATAATAATTATTATAAAAAAAAGTTTATGAAAAAACAAAAAAACATACACAAATAAAATATTGGTGGTAACTGATATCTTGTAGATGGTTATATGTTTAAATATATGATAGCTTTTATAGATATGATATTTAGGTACTATAGTTGACATTTTTTATTACAAAAATGAAGTGATTATATGCATTTGTTTAAAAGTAATAGTCATTTTAGTGACCTTCGTTTTTCCTATTTTGTACATGTAAACTCTGCAAGGTGACCCGGGCCCTAATAGAAAATTAGGTAATTCATTACATTTTATAATTATTATAACCTGGTAAGTCTTACTCCATATCATCCAATGAGCTTGTTAACTATACAAATGTATGTACCCTCTGCAATATATTGTTATTCTGAGCTACGGAATTGTTTACTAAGTTCTCCAAGGTGCCTCGAATATCATAGTTTGTTTGCATACTTCATTCATCAGAATAAATCACAGTTTTCTTCACTCCAAGTCTAGTTTAATGATTTGTATTAGTATTACACTTTTTCAACATATCTGTACTATATTTCATATTCTTTATATTATGTATCGTTGAATTAGAATATAATATATAGAAGGAAAATCACTTGTATACTTGTGATTTAAACATATACTGGTCATTGCTATCATGATAATATCGTAATAATGTTAATAAATATTAATAATAATACGTTTTTACAAATTTATGTATTTTAAAAGTTTACATATGGAAAGCTAACTATTTATTTTAAAGTATAATGTATAAAATTTATACTATGAATTTAAAGTATTTATTGAAGTTGTTATTTTTAGTTATTTAGATTTATATGTGTAAATATAATAAATGATAAGATATTGAAAGAATACACAATAATTATAAATTGTCACAATCCCAGAGTTATATATTGTGCCAAATGATGGACTTTTATGGTTTTAAAAAAATTATATGGTTTTCAATAACACATATATATATATATTAGTGTTGCAACCGGACTTCGGACTAATATATTTGGTTTTCGGATTCGGATTGATACCTGTTTAAAAAAAAAATCTGACTGATACCCATACACCTACAATTTTATAAGAATCGGACTGATACACTAAAAGTATTAGTAATAATAAGACTGATACTATTTGTATGTTATGTGAGCTCAATGTGAGCTCAAAAAATGAGTTAGAAAACATATGTATTCAAATATAAAAAAATTTATTTAAAATCAAATTTAGCCAATGGAAATTTAGTTAACTTAGTGTCTTTGGAACAACATTTTTAACTCTATTAAATATAATTTTAAATAACTTTATTTAATTAATTTAAGATAAATAGTGATTGTATATAAATAATGTATGAGCATAATTTCCACTATTACTATATTATATTTTAAAATATTTGTAAAATTTTTAAAAAATATTTTTCAAAATTTTTTTAAAATATTTTGAAATATTTGTTATATTTTTTGTATTTTTTTTATATTTTTCCTCTAATTTTTTAAATATTATTTTGATATAAATATTATATTTTTTATATTATTTTTATAAAATTTTGTAAAAATATATTTTGTAATATTTTGACATATTTTTTGTATTTTTAAATTATTATTCCACTAATTTTTGAAATATAAAAAAATATTTTCTACATTTGATTGTATTTTAGCTAAAATTCAATTTATTGTATATACTAGCAATGTAGAATCATGAATAACTATACTTAATAAATAATAGATAGGCAAACAATAAAAAACTGAGCAATGCCGGGTTTGGTATGACTAGTATTTACTATTTGAAGCTTTCTAAATGAATAATTTTACTATTTGAAACCTTCGAAGTGTATATAATTACTATTCGACAACTTCGAATGAGTGAAAAATCTGAAAATTTCCAACACTAGTAATGATACAATACTGATACTTTTATTTTTGAATTGAACGATACTGATACAATACAATGAAATGAAAGTCCGGTTGCAACACTAATATATATATATATATATATATAAATAAGTTTATTAGTATAAACGCATATACTATTAATGTATACTATAGTTTCCTTAAATCTAATATACAATATATAGAAAATATATCAATAGGTGATTTATATTTACTATATTATTAATTCCTATTGGATAACATTATTTTTATTTTGAATAAATTATACACTGTAATCAATATAATTATATTCATACTTTATTATATCTATTTGATAATAAATATATGAATATATTATATATAGATAATATTTGTATATTATTTTATTGCAGTGTTCCATAGGTTTTTACCGTCTATGGTTATAACCGGTAATAAATTGTCCAGTAAAAACAGGTTTATGCCATGGTAAAAACCTATTTTTGTCTATATAATTAAATCTAATATTATCCATATTATTAAACTTAATATTGTCTATATAATTTACAATTATGATATTATGTATAGATCTTATATATAATAGATAATATACAATTACAAATTTAACAATACTACATTAAAATAATATTATAAATTTTTCATATATTTTTTATAGAAACAACCTTTATTTGAATATAATAATATATTTTTGTTATATTAGTAAAATATAATATTGTTAACAATTTATATTTTATACAATATAACTAATAATATTTTCACTGGGAAATTATTTGAATGAATTCATTGTTGGATGTTATACCATGATATTTAAATATATATATTGTTAATTATATATATATATATATATATATATGAAATTAAGTGTGGAAGCTGACATTAAAATAAGTATAATATTTAATCTTTTTATTTTTTTGTATTACGTATTATCCATGTTCAGTATCTTATTTATCACATTGTAAAATATTTTAAATTATTGTGGAGTATTTCTATCTATATAAAGTGTTTACGAATTAATAGATTATTACAATATCAATCGAATTATAAAATGATATGAAATTGACAAAACTATTTTTTTTTTTAAACTTTGAATGTAATTTTCTCCAATTTTTACTTTTGCACTTAGTAATCATACGTAAAAGCCTACTTCTTTGATTATTTATATTATTATCTGAAATGTGTACTGTATATACATAACATATAATATTATATTAATATTGGCAGGATATTATATTATACTTTATATTTTTAAAATAAATTATAATAAACTTCACATTTTTAATAAAAAAATATAAAAAATATTTGAACTATTTATCTATTGAATAAAACAATTTATTTCATTATCTTTATTAGTTTAGTATCCTTAGCATTTTCGCTATAGCTAGAATTAACATGGTAAACCCAAACACCAGCTTGCACCCTTAAATATAGTTTAAAAACATATACATTTTTACAATAGTAATATTTTCATTGTGTTAATATAGAACAATATGATTTTATTTTATTTATTAAATTTATCCCATTACAGTGGAGACCTCAAAATCCAGTATGGATTTTTTAATAAAGTTACTATAAATGACATAATTAAAGCATAATTAAAGCAGAGTGACAACAACTTTTGGTCAAATTAAATTAAAATAAAGCTGCTATATTAATTAGTCATAATATTTAAATATAGATGATTCAATAATTATAATAGTTTAAATTTCACTACAACATTTTAAATGTATTATATTTTAGGAGTACTAGGTTTTTGCCAGTTTTTATCCTTAATCCTCTAATTTTTGTACCTGTAGTTAGCTAAAAATCATATCTATAAAATCTATCCTATATCTAAACATATAACCATCTACCAGATATCGGTTACCACCAATATTTTATTTTTTCATCAACTTTTTTTATAATATTTACAATTAGTATATTTAAAAATTGAAATATTACATTCTAATAGGATAGCTTATTATCAGTATTATCATATATATATATATATATATATATATATATATATATATATATATATATATATATATATATATATATATATATATATATATATATATATATATATATATGATAATTATATGAGACATTGTTAAGATACATAAATTAAAAAACAACAAGAATAAACATAATAAAATATTAGTCAAACTACACCATAACTCTACTAAATTTGAAATTATTAAAAATTCTAAAAAATTAAAAGGCACTGTTACATATATAAATGAACATCTAACACAAATTAATTCTGATATTTTCTATAAAGCTCGACAACTTCAAAAAGATAAAGTGATATTACATTGTTGGACTATAAATGGAATAACTTTTATTATAAAAAACGAAGATTCATCTCCAGTGAAAATAACAGATATAAATAAATTCTCTGATATATAAATATTTTATTTTGTATTTATTTTTCGTTGTCGTTTGTTCTAATTTCATATTACATTCTATTTGTTAACATTTTATTATAATTGGTATTTACTTATATTTGTTATCTATTTCTTTATTCTTTTATATTATCTTATTCAATTTTAACTTTTTAATATTTGTACATTATGAACTTGAATGAAATCTATCCGCAATTTAATGTTGATCAAATTAATAATTTTAGTTCCAATAATGATAGTTTTA
This sequence comes from Osedax fenrisi, assembly GCA_964019155.1. NCBI lineage: Eukaryota > Metazoa > Annelida > Polychaeta > Sabellida > Siboglinidae > Osedax > Osedax fenrisi. Next base: position 36,031,664 of record OZ025241.1, read on the forward strand.
ATAATAATAATTTCTCAAATTGTAATTTTAATTTTCTCAATGAATCCAATTATTTCACCTCAAATGAATGGAACTTGAATTCTAATAAAAATAATTTGTTTAATTTAAATATTATTAACATCAATATTAGGAGTTTAAAAAAAAAGTTGATAAATTAATTATTTTTTGAATACGTTTGATGATAATTTTGATATAGTTTCAATTACTGAAACATGGTTGAGTGATAATAATATTTTCATTTTTAATATTCCTGGTTATAACCATATATGTTCAAATCGTAAATATAAAAATGGAGGTGGTGTTTTAATCTATATACGTGAACATTATCAATTTAATATTCTATCTACCATATCAAATAACTATTATGACAAGATATCAATTGAAATTATTTTTGAAAAATCAAAAAATATTATTTTCAGTACAATATATTTTCATCCTACCTTAGAAAAAATAGCTCACTCTACATTTATTGATTTCTTGATAAATAATTTTCAGCAACATGTTAGTAATGATAAAAAAATGATTATCTGTGGTGACTATAATATTGATCTAGTGCATGTAAATACAAGTAAAGTGGCTAATACCTTTTTTGATACGATGATTTCACTAGGTTGTTGCCATCTAATTAATCGTCCAACTAGAATCGACACTAAACATAATTCTTCATCTATAATTGATAATATATTTACAAATTTTAATCATAATATGAAAAGATTTTCAGGAATAATTATTTCAGATATATCTGACCATTTTCCAATTGTTTTAAATTTACAATTGTCTACCAAACCTCAAGATAAAGTTAAATCTACTAAAATCAAACAAAATCAAATTAATGATAGAACCATGTTTAATCTGTTTGAAATTTAAAAAAAAAACAAACTGGGAATTCATAAAAACTAACGATACAACGGAATTTATTATTGGAATAAATTATCTTAAATTTTGATAGATACTGTCCAAAAATTAATAAAGCCTCCCACAAAAATAAACTCATTCCATGGAATACCCGAGATCTTAAAAAGGCTTGTAGAAAAAAACAGATATTATATAAAAAATATAAAATTTCTAAATCTGAAAATGATTTATTTATTTACAAAATTTATAAAAATAATAAAACATCTTTAGTTCGAGAAGCTAAGAACAAGTATTATTCAAATCTGTTAAAAAATTGCTCTGATACAAAAAATACATGGAATGTACTAAATAATTTACTTAATGTTAAAAAAAAATTCAAACAACTACCTGACAATTTTAATGTAAATATGTGAATATTGTTGATTCTAAACAAATTGCTAATGAATTTAATTCTTTTTTTAGAGACATTGGTTCTAATTTAGATAATAATATAAATAATTGTAATGATGATGACTTTAAATTCTTTTTACCTGAACCTAATATACATATTTTTAACACCAGTAAGTTCAGAGGAAATTATTAAAGTATTAAATTAATTCAAGCCAAAAAAATCAAGAGATCATTATGGCATATCCATGCAGTTACTTAAATGTATTTTTCCTGTATTGGTTTATCCATTTGTTTTTCTTGTAAATTTATCTTTTGAATCAGGCATTGTACCGGATTTCTTAAAATTATCAAATATTATCCCTTTACACAAAACTGGTGATGATAAATTTGTTAATAACTATCGTCCAATTTCTATCACCTGCCAATTCGCAAAGATTTTAGAAAAAATATTTTATTCTCGCTTTTATAGTTTTTTATCATCTTTTAATATATTATCTCCTTCTCAATTTGGTTTTAGGAAAGGATACAGTACATCACATGCAATATTTAACCTCCAATCACAAATCAGTAACTGTTTTAATAATAACAATGTTGGCGCTATAATCTTTATTGATTTAAAAAAAGCATTCGACACAGTTAATCACAGAATATTACTTTTTAAATTAAAAAATATTGGAGTACGAGGCATTGCACTTAACTGGATAATGAGCTATTTAACAAATAGATATCAACAGTGTATATATAATGATGTAATTTCAGATAAACTAAAAGTCATAACGGGTGTACCCCAAGGCACCATCCTAGGACCCATTTTATTTTTAATTTATATTAATGATATTACAAAATCATCTTCTTTATGTAAGTTTACCATGTTCGCAGATGATACTACTTTATATTTTGAAAATACATCAGCAGAAATACTTAATTATATTTGTCAAACTGAATTAAAAAATATTAATAAATGGTTAATCTATAATAGGTTATCATTAAATTTAAAAAAAACTTGCTTTATGTCAATTAATTCAAGAACTATTATAAATATAAATTTAAATAACAGAAATATTGAAAGAGTTACATTTTATAAATTTGTAGGCGTAATTATAGAAGATATATTGAACTGGAAACAACATATCTTGTTTTTAAAATCACAACTAAAAAAAATCATATGGATTACCAACATTATTTCCAAATTTATTAATAAAAAAGCATTACTTCATATACCACATTCTTGCCTTATATAAAGTATTGTAACATATTTTGGGGAAATACATATAAATCTAATTTATCATGCATATATATTCTTCAAAAGCGAATGATAAGGATTATGTGTAAAAAACATTTTTTACATCATACTAGTGGACTATTTATTGATAATTCTTTATTAAAAATAAATGAAATTACATATATAAGTACATGTGAATTTATGTTTAAAATTTTCAATGATCTTCATCCTTATATAATAAATGCATTTTTTTCTGTAACTTAATCATCTCACAACACTAGGAGCATAAATAATTTCTCAATTATTAATTTCAAAAAAGAACTATGCAGAAGAACTTTAATATACGTTGGACCAATTACCTGGAATAAGCTTGATAATATTTTAAAAAATATTTCAAATTATAAATTATTCAGGAAACGTATGTATACAAATTTGTTATCTTTTTACTCAGTATACTTATAATCTAAATCTCATTTTTTAATTTTAAATCTTTTATCATGACTTTTATCTAATATTGTATTTTATACTAAGATCCATATTTTATTCTTATTTTAATTTATTGACGTTTATGTAAAAATTAAAAAAAAATTAATACTTTTGAGTGTTTTATTTTACAATATTTTATTTCCCCGACATTAATAATATTATTTTACTGAACTTTTGCATTTTATATTTGAATTTACTTTCTTGTTTTCTTTCTTTTTGTATTGACGTTTATATAAAAATAATAAAATTAAAAAAAACCTTTTGGTATTTCTTTTTTTTTTTAGTATTTTTTATTTTCCTCTGACTAATAATATTATTTGACTTTATTTTTAATTACATAAACATTTTTTATTGAATCTTTTTTCTTTTATATTTGATTATACTTCTTTGTTTTATTTCTCTTTATTGACACTTATATAAAAATTAGTAATTAAAATTAACATTTTAGTTTATAAAAATATTTTACATTCATTACATTATTCTAAAGTATTACTAACAAATTTCTAAAAACTTATTTACTGAAATAAATTTATGAGAAAAAAAAAAAAAAAAAAAAAATATACAAATAAAAATGTTACAAACAGTTCTTACCATCTTTCTGAAAATACTTTTTGTTGTTTTATTCAGTTTTACTTCATTTTACTTCATTTTTTTCATTTATACTAATACATCTATATTTTTGTTTAGTGTATTATTTTATAGTACTTATTATTTATTTTAGTTATTTATTTATAAATAATTAAGTGATGATTTCATAATTTTATGGCAAATTCAAACAATTTATATTATTTTTCTATTTTATTCATTGTATCTATGTAAACAGGAAGTCATCTAATATTTTATAATATTTTATTTATATAGTTTTTTTAGACTTGCTTTAAAATTAAGGGTAATTGTCTCGATAAGCTTTAGCTTCTACAAAAACCCTGGTGTAAACCTAAATCTGATAATAATATATACATATACTCACAAATTGTTATAATGATTGAAGCAATTGGACAAAAGTAGTAGTAGTTTGGAAACAAAAATTAAAAAAAAGTTCTGAGATATAGCCTTCTAAAGTTGTTATCAATATTATTTTGAATAAATAATAATAAATTTATGATATTTATACATTTTATTATTATATAAAATTGTATTGTAATTCTCCACTCCCTGCATGATAACTGGATGTAGATCATATATTGAAATATTAATTTTATAAATAATGAAAATCAAACGTATCATAACTGAATATTTAACAACCACAATAGTTTTCAATATTATTTGAAGTGTCTCCAATAATTAACTACCATTATATATATATATATATATATATATATTATTAAAAATACTCTTGTCTAAATATATATCATAATATATTATACTAGCTAAAATATAGGGTTTGTAAAATTAATTTACTATACATTATTAAATATAATGGCATGGATATGAAAGTTGCGATATTTATTATAATTTGTAATATTATCTCAATTCAGATATTACCAATAGATGTGGTGATGGTTTTGGATACACACCTAAATATATGAATGTTTTCAATATAAAATAACCACATCCTATATCTATGCCGTGATTCAAAATAATATAGTTAAGTTTATATTATTATATTACATATATATATTTATATATATATATATATATATATATATATATATATATCTATTATGTATATTATTATGACAAATTTGTATATGCTATATTTATATATTAAAATATAATATATATATATTAAAAATATAATTATATATTGTAAAAAGATAAAAAAAATATTCCATGAGTGAGAGTCGAATCCGGACATTTAGACAAAAATAGAATGGTAAGACACCTCGCTAACCGACTCAGCTAATTGACTTTTTATATTTTATTGTTATATTTAATAATACTGTAAATAGTTATGATTTAATTATAAAGAAAATTAGAATATAGAGATAGATAAACACTAAAATTAATTTTTGATTTCTATTATAATTCATAATACAAAATTTTACTTATAATTATATTATCTTATTACACAATTATACCGTTTACCTTAATACTATTTTGGATATATGATCGAAAGTAATTAAGTAATTTTAGAAAAATAATTAGTTACTAATTTAGTACCATTACTTTATCAATTTACAGTTTGTTATTTTATCAATATATGCATATTTTATTTATTGTTTCTACTTGTAATTAAATAGTCTTTCAGTAAATATATAAAACTCCTATATACGTATAATATTTGCATTATAATTATTTAATTTCAAACGTAATATTTATATTATTTACGAAAATTAATTTTAGGAAAATAACGTATAGGTCCATAATGGACCGCACATTACTCTAATAATGTACGTATCGTTGTGTTCTATTATGTTATACATATTACATATTGCTTCTACTTGGAATTAAATAGTCTTTCTGAAACTATATAAAACTCCTATATACGTAACATATTCGCATTACAATTAAGTAAATTCTAATTTAGAATAAATTAAAAACTAAAATATTTAGAACAAATTAATTTATAAGACCATTATTATAACAGTTTTCACATCATTGCGGTATATTATTATACATATATTATATATACTTTACATTACACAGGCTGTAAGGAACTATATTGATATCGTATGTACTTATAATATATATTTATATAAGATATATTTACATATATAAGATATACTATAATCAAGGACGTATGTCCTTCCTATACTTTTATCTATTTTAACATATATTTTCTCGCGGACTATTTACTCAGTGTATTTATATTTTCCTTGTTAAATCACTTACTTCTAATCCCCTAATAATATGTAGGGCTCTACATTCAAGGGCGTATGTTATGGCGTACGTTTACAGTGCTCGCGCGCACTAGATCGGTCTAAACCAAATGATGTATTAATTAAATTTAATTGAAATTTAATTATAATAAATTATAATTAATTTATAAATCAATTCAAATTAATAAAAACCAATTCAAATGAAATAATAAATATATATTTATATAAAATAGTATATATATATATATATTGTAGTTATTAATACATTTTACATATTAATTAATGACAAATTTGTAATTTGTAACAGTCATATTCTAAATATATTATATAATTCAAATATATATTATATACTGTTTATGTATATTTATAATTAGCTTCATTATTTATTAATTATAAAATTGATAAATTATTAGTTTATAATAATATATATGACTGATATTCTCCAGTGGATCTCCCTTGGGAATTTGCTTTTGGTAGTCGGATCTACTAACTTTCATTTGAGGTTAACTACCAAATTACACTTATATAATCTGCTGCTGTATTTACATTCATACAGATCCATCAATTCTATCTCGGACGATACATGGCCTTCAATCTCTGACAATCGGACCATCATTGCCCGGCTGCTATCGAGTATACTAGGTGCATGTTAAAGTTAACCGGTGCTCCTCAAGTCATCTCGTCATATAGCCAATCGGACTGAATACCACACTTCTTCCGAAATATCCCATTAAAGACCAGTTTTTATACATTTATTATTATATTTATTTCATTCAATTTATCCAACAATCTCAATTATACCATGTCTAAAATTATTCACATTATAACCTTCCCGCATACGAATATTATCTCAAATGTAAAAATGTCCATTTATATTAGTAATATAATATAATATGTAATATAATATTACATTATAATTGTTTATACGTACTAGGTACCCAGTATCTATTATTTCTAAACCTGATTTCATTCTAAAAAGCCTTTCCCGCTTATGCTATTGCTATAATTAATGCACCCAATATCTCTTTATCATGTTCCTCATGTCTAATCATACAATTACTCCAACCAGTCCTATGTCATATTCACATTCTATTATAACCGCCAAATCTATACATCATATTGGTGACAAGGTAATGCCACATCTAACATATCTACTTCTACTAAGACTATTAATATCCAGCCACAGCATCAGCCCAATACTAATACTCCTAGATATATTCCAAGTTAATGGATTTAAAATTTTCCTCAAATCACACACCAACCCCTATATTATCTAGTTCAACTTCCTCAAGGTCATCATCCATAGATATTTCCCTCACATTAGTACTCGAACACCTTCTTCCTTCTGAAGTTAACTATAATTATATAGTATCATTAATTGATTTTATAAAACTTCCACATTCTCATATTAATTCATCCTCATTTCTTACCAGCTATGCTATCTTGCGTTTCACTAATATTATCTGCTCGTGATATATGTTTCTCCTCCCTTCTAAAGATCCCACCACATAGTAATTTTAAGCATATCTTTATTCGTCATTATTTACCTGACTCTACTAGACTTATTATTTAAGTACTATATCATGCCCTAAAACAAAATATCACGCCCATTACGTATAAAGTATTTTTCAATAATCGGTCTCAAACATTTTAAATAAGGGATAAAAATAAATCCTCTTTCATATACCCCTTTTCTCATCCCTGAATCTTATCTAATAAAATGGTTTGATTCTTTTGATCACTATAAGAAATCACTTAATAAATAATTCATCCTCTCATAATTTGACTAGCCTCCAATATAGCATTGATCAATATTAGCTCCTTGAGATCAAATATATCCCATCTGTTCCCATACCTTAAATTCAAAAAATGTATTATAATCGCATTGACTGAGACCTGGATTTCTAATGATGACTCTGACATATTTGCCTCCATCTTGGACTTTGGATACATCCTCTATCTCGCTACATGACAAATGAGCCGTGGTGGTGAGGTAGGATTTATTATAGGTAATGATTTTTACCTCTCTCTATCCATTTCATTCCTTCCATTTTCAGTGAATTTTTCGCTGAGACTAAATATTCCCAGCTTAACTCTTCATCTTCACCAGTCTATCTTCCCAAAAAACCTGAAACCATTTTATTCTTTGATGAATTTCATGATTTCATCCATAATCTTCCTTAAGCATGCGCCGACCGCGAAACACCCTGATTTTAAAAATAAAATATTATTTTTTTCAATATTTTTTTTAATATTTTTTATATAATAATCATAATATTTGATTATTTATCTTTAAAATGGTATACCGCATAGTGCATAAAAGTACTTAAAAGTGATATAAATAAGCATTTATAAATACGAGCTCGAAAAATAGTTCATATAAATATGATGATTTTTTCTAATCTCAAATTTTTAAAACGTGAATATCTCTGAATAAAAAAAACTGTTACCATCTATGTTTGAACCACTTTGGATTATAGAAATACTTATTCAAATGACATGATATTTTTACAGTATATTAATATTATGTTACTATTCAGATATAACTATATAAAACTAATAAATTATTTAATGATATATAATATTTTTTATATTTTATTGAAATTTCTTGTATATTTTTGTTTCTAGAAATAGTTATTATGTTAGTCCATTTTTAATAAAATTTTAATAATCGAAATCTCATACTCGATAGTTATATTTGTAGATAAATATTAGTTATATAATATATAAAAAAAAATTAGTTGATATTTTAAAGTATACATAGATTGAATCTATTTTTAGTATTACATGATTTTCCTATATCCACCATGTTAAACTCAGTGTATTTCCCTTGATCTTCATCCTATTTACCAATAATTCTTGGTGAATTAAACTATCACTTTAATTCTCCCATCTATGCCCATGGTGACTTTAAACTTCTAACTGAGTCTCTTTCCTTGTGCCAACATATATCATTCCCACCCATTCCAGTGGTAATACACTTGACATCATATTTACACACCTTTCCAGTCCTCTTATTGGATGTATAAAGTTTATATATAAACCCTAAATTATTTCAAAAAATTGAACTACTAACGGATCATTTTATTGTTGAATTTTCTATAAATCAAATATTCACAAAGATTAAACGAAAACGTATTACATATATAGATTTTAAGTCTATTGACCTACCAAGATTTGTAAGCAATATCAAAACTGAAATTTCTTCTCCAACTTCCCTCTGTCCGGTAGTCTAAACTCTGTTCTCCTAAATAGTATCAATATACATGCACCTACAAAAACTACATTAATTACCGACCGTCCTTTTTATCCCTGGTTCTCTCACAAACTTTTCATCTTCAAGAAGAGTGTTCGCAAATTTGAGAAGTTATTTCTTACAAATTCTTTTACTGAAACAAAATTAGCTCTATCACTAGCTAGAAAAAATTACAAATCTACTATATCTCGTTCAAAATCCAGCTAATCATACTTGATCTCTCATCTGCTTTTGATACCCTGGACCATAATATATGTATCCGCGGCTTACTGTGATGGGTATATCAGGCTTAGCACTAAAAGGTTTACTTCATATTTGATAAACCAAAATATTTCTATTATAATTGACAAATCTTAATCGCCTCTTTTTCCACTTAACCACGGAATTCTCCAAGGATCAGTTCTAGGTCCAACCCTCTTTTCTATTTATATCCACCCTATTGCTAATCTAATTAAGAACTTTCTCAATATAACTATCATATTTTTTGCTGATGATATTCATCTGTTTACCTTTTTCCTATAAATTCTCATACCACTAACTCTGCATAACTCTAATCGAGTGTGCTAACTTCATAAGATTATGGCTCCAGTCCAATAAACTACTAATTAATTCCTCTACGACCACTGTACTTAACATATCTACTTCTGATACATCCTTACCAAACTTTACTCAAAATAACATGATTATTTCTCCTTCCCATTCCTCCAAAAAGGATTAGTATTTGATGATAAATTATCATTTAAGAATTACTTATCATCCATTACAAAATCACCCAACTCCCAAAATTAAAAAAATACGGACATCATATTCCAGAAACTATACGAAAACCAGGGTTGTTTGGGTTTTTTCGTTCGGTTTTTTCAAATGGGTTTTTTCATCGGTTTTTTCGGTTTTTTCAAATTTTATTCATTAAATAGTACTACATTAATAATATTATTAATAATGTATTAATATTGATTATGATATAATATACATAATCGAAAAGACTCTCTATTGAGATATATGTCTATGATAATATATTATATAATAATAATGAATTTCATATTATGAAATATTATTGTGAAGTTTGTACTTTGTTGTCTAGGCTTTATAGACCAAAGTTTAACTCAGCTCTTCTAAGACTAAGCTAATGATGCCTATAGAAACGCTATGGAATACGCTTGCAGATAGTATCGAGAGTTATTTAAAGAATTGAACATTGATAAAAATATTATCACAAAAATATCATAAATTGGATTGAAAAGAAGTGCTGAAGATATGCTAAAAATAATGAAACCAATTTCTATATACTTAAACATGCTACAGAACGATTCAACAAAAAGTGCAGATGTTGTACGAATCTGGAAAAATCTAATTGATAATGTAACAAATATTATAGATGATGATCAAATAATCACGCCATACCATATGTTAATGATGAAATCTTTAAAATAATGTAATCCTAAATGACAGCTAAAAGTTCTAGTGCCGGGGTAGAAACATTTGTTCATCTTTTGGTCTAGTTCAGCCAAAGTTAGGAAACAGACTTGGAAATGAGAAGGCTGGAAAACTTGTATATTTATTCAAATATTTTAATAGTTGATATCATAATCATATGCTTAATTTATTGTTAAATATTTATTTATATTATTATATTTATTTATATTATTTATAAATTAATATGTTTGTGTGTTACGTTATTATGTATACATTATAATAATATTTATTATTTGTTATTAATAAATACTAAATAAATATAAAGAATATTTTATTTAATAAATTATAATTATTGAAAAACCGAAAAAACCGAATAAACCAATTAAACCGAAAAAACCGAAAAAACCATGAAAAAACCCAATAAACCGGTTTTTTCGGTTTTTTCGAAAAAACCCAATAAACCGACAACCCTGACGAAAACTCTAATAAATACTCTTGTACTTTCCCAACTTGACTACTGTTCTTCCCTACTAAATTGACTTCCTGCTAAAGCTTCTGCTCCACTAAATTGGAGTATCCATTCCTGAATACGTACTACTTACTGCATAACACGACTGGATCACTCTACTACAAAATCACATCAATCATCTCGTATGTGGCTATCCTTCTCCCTCATGTGTAAATTATGTATACTATCTATAATCCATAAATCAATATATTCTTTCACCCCTAGCTATATCTCTGATCTAATTAAAAAATGTACAATATTATCTTCTCTTCATTACCAAAATGCTCTTCTCCTTATCTCCCAGAACTCTAATACAACTTCCTTAAATTCTAGAGCTTTTAAAAATTATGGTCCCACCCAATGGAATTTTCTCTCTCATACCATTCATTCTATTAGATCCCACAAAAGATTTATAAATATTATTTCTTCTTTTATCTCTAGCTCTAATCATTAAATCATCATATATATAAAACAAAACCAAATAAATCAAACAACCCCCAAAATATCAATCCATATATATATATATATATATATATATATATATATATATATATATATATATATATATATATATATATATATACTCTAAACACTTGCAACAAGGCACAACATATTTTTTATATATATATATATATTTATGGATTGATATTTTAGGGGTTGTTTGATTTATTTGGGTTTATAAAATATTGTGCTTAGTAAGATACCTATACGATTTTTATTTAAATTTAAAATTATGTGCTTAGTATAGTGCAAATCCTATATATATAAATTTATTATATATATATATATATATATATATATATATATACATATAAACATTCCCTTAATTTATTATTAGACCTAGACCTTCACGATATTTTAAAACCATGTAAACTATAGTATACTATGTGTAATGCACATTGTGCATAGCATGTCTTATATATGTGTGTGTGTATATATATAATATTTACTATATGTATACAATATTTATTATATACACACATATATATAACATACACAATACATATAAACATTAGTGATCTAAAGCGAGCCTGACCGGGTTAGTGAACGGCTCGAACTAGTTTATTATCTTTTGAATTTTAAATATTTTTTGAAATTAAAATAGATTTAATTAAAATTTAAAAAAATTTAAATAAATTTTATCAAATGGATGCATCACTTATTATTATAGAAGAGGGTATTATTAAACAATCGATTATATGTATAACTTTTTTATATACTAATCAATGCAATTATGTTTATAATAATATATAAGTTTAATGTCTATAAAAATTATTTTTGATCTAAATATTTTAAATTAAAATTTAATGGACGATATATAATATTGTAATTAACAAAATATCTTATTTAATTTTAAAATAAAATTGGTTACACTTGATATTTTACAAATAAAAATATAGAAACACATTCATATTCAACAATCTAATAAGATAAGCTAGTTTGAAAATCAAGTATGAGACCACAATCAAATTTTACAATCCATTTCAACAATCGAGTACGCCAAATCGAATTGAGTATGAAAATCTAGTTTGCAATCAAGTATGAACATCTAATCCGATAAACAAATTCGCCAATCAAGTACTATAATTTAATTCGATAGGAAAATAAGAAAATCTAATCTAATATGACAATCTGGTATATTAAGACAATCTAATTTTGTAATCAATTACGATAAACCTAATCAAGTGTGGAAATCTAGTTCCAGATCTGTTTAAAGACAATCTAGTATGATAAATCAAATTTGAATAATTGGCTTATATATGTTGCCTAAAAATTTGTTTTTTCGAAGCGACAATGTAGGATGTTTCAGATGTTTCGAAAAATATATTGTGGATGTTTCACTTGTTTCGAAGCAGGACATTTTTGCTAATTTAGATCACTAATACACATGTGTATTAGTGATGTATATATAACATATAAAATACATATATGAGTATGGAATATATGTACATACGCATGCTTAACAATGTTAAGTTAACATACATGCATGCATTAATCATACTGTATACGTCGTATGTGTGTATTTAATTATATCTATTATAGACTCTATAGATAATATCAAAGTATATCTATTAGTAGATTTAAATTTTAATTCGTCACTGATATGAATATACAGGCAGCGTACTTTCGTCGCACGCCTCAAATTTAGATCTAGCGATCCGGTTAATATCCGTAACCAATGTATCAATTATTTTTTAAATATATTATTATATAAATTTAACTATTATATTTTTCAGGCGTTTAGTTTCGTATATTTAAATGCAACCGTTATTTAAATTAATCTTACATTTTAAGTCATATAACAATTATAATAATTGCATGTTAAATATAATATTTATAATGAATCATTATTAATGATTATAAAGTATTTATAAATATTTATTAAATATACATTATTAAAATGTATATAATTATTAAATGGATTGCCAGTAATATGCACCGCGCTATATTTAAAAATTGTAAAATAGTAAGCGTGGTGTAGTCGTATTACGGTCAAAAGCTTATCATTAACATACATATATAATATATAGCATGATAATATATTAGCTGCATTACATATTGAGTGAGCCTATAAAAAAAATATATATATATATACATATGTGGGGTGCAGGAAAAACCGTGAAATTTACAAACCGTACAAGAACAACCGTGAAATTATCTTTCGTGAAATTTCCAACCGTGAAATATAATATCCGTAAAATTACAAACCGTGAAATAATTATAAATAGATGTATTATATTGATATATATTACGTATATATACTTATAACATATTTTATATATCACTTGTGTATTAGGATTCAAAGCGATAGGACGTGTTTTTGATTTTATAGAATTATTCAATAGACCGTGAACAATACAGACAGATAAGTGATTTTATTTTATTTGTGTGTATCTATACGTATAAATTAATAGTTGTAAAACAAATTAATATCATATATAGTTATTATGCATGTATGTTTATATATTAGATTATTTATTATGCAATGATATATGTTGATATATAAATAAACTATTGAGTGTATAAACATACTGTATAGTACATACCTATACAGATACTCTGTTGTTGTTGAATATGTAATATAAAATGACATATATATATGCATATAAATTAATAGTAGTAAAACAAATTAATATCAGCTATAACTATAATGTAAATATATTTAGATATTAAATTATTTGGATCATAACAAGAATTCGACAGCAAGGACATGAACACATACTTGCGGGAGTTATATTTATATTGCGGGAGTTGAAATATTCAAATAAATATACATACGCGTGAAAGTAGATCCGAATGAAAGTAGATCCTAGCATATAGTAATTATATATATATGTATGTATGTATGTGTGTGATAAAAATAAATCTAGCTCCAGCTAGATTCGAACTCCGGGACTTTCTGCTTAGAACGCATCATTTATAGCACTGAGCCACAACCCATGTTATATATTATGCTATTCATTTTCCTATTTTAAAAACATTTATATATATATATATATTATAAATAAATAATTAAAAAAAAAATTACAATTACAATTATTACTATCAGAAATTACTCGATTATAATTCGAATATATTACGTACGCATGAGCTCGATATAGTTTTAGAATGTCCATTTAATTTCAAGTAGAATCAATATATTATATATATATAATACTATACGTCATAAATATGCTATCCGTTATAGTAACTGTACAATGAAGTATTTGTTAATAAATTTGATTTTTAATTAAATTTAAATTATTAAATGGACATTCTAAAACTATATCGATCTCATTCGTACGTAACATATTCGAATTATAATCGAGTAATTTCTGATAGTAATAATTTAAATTTAATTAAAAATCAAATTTATTAACAAATACTTCATTGTACAGTTACTATAACGGATAACATATTTATGACGTATAGTATTATACATATATAATATATTGATTCTACTTGAAATTAAATGGACATTCTAAAACTATATCGATCTCATTCGTACGTAACATATTCGAATTATAATCGAGTAATTTCTGATAGTAATAATTTAAATTTAATTAAAAATCAAATTTATTAACAAATACTTCATTGTACAGTTACTATAACGGATAGCATATTTATGACGTATAGTATTATACATATATAATATATTGATTCTACTTGAAATTAAATGGACATTCTAAAACTATATCGATCTCATTCGTACGTAACATATTCGAATTATAATCGAGTAATTTCTGATAGTAATAATTTAAATTTAATTTAAAAAAAATTATTTATGTATAATATATATATATTATATTTATATATATATATATATATATATATATATATATATATATATATGAATATAAATATATATATATATAATTCATATATATATATATATATATATATATATATATATATATATATATATATTATATACATGTATGCGTATTATATCTGAATAATCGCATATGAATATAAATTATATTGGAAATCATTTAAATGCATAACTCATCACTGAATGTAACGAGCCTATAGCAAACTATGTTGCGCGCGCGGCACGCGCGCAGTATATTTAAAGTTCATGTCCTTGCATTGCAGTGTTGCTGTTGGATTCTTGTGATCATCCAATTATTTATTATGTAACAATATACTTTTACATATAAATAAACTATTGAATATATAAATATACTAGATACCTTTTATTTTTATTATGTCATCTAGAATGACAAATTTAGAATTGTCAACATCAATTAAGGATTATATAAAGGAATTATTTGAAGGTAATATTAAACAGATTTTAGAAAATAATACTGAAACAATAATTAAACTTAATGAAAAAATTGATGAATTAATCATAAAAATAGATAATATAGATAAAAAAAATAATAATAACAATACCACATATGCAGATATTACATCTAAACATTTACTTAATATTGAAAGTACTATTAAAAAGACAATCAATAAAAATATTTCAGAAATTAATGGTGATAATTTAAAAAACAAATCAATAATAATATATAATGCTAATGAAAGTGACTTCGCAGATAATAAAAGTAAATATGATACTGAATTAAAACTTGTAAATAATATAATTAAGACTGTTACAGATGATTCTATATGTAATAATGTAATTAAGCTCCATAGATTAGGAAAACGAAATGATGAAAAGATACAAAATAATAAAATTAGACCTATAAAAGTAATTTTTAAAAATGAAACTGATAAAATTAATATAATCAAACATGCATTTAAATTAAAAGATTCTGAATTTAATAAAGTTGGTATAACACATGAATTTTCTATATATCAACTTATTATTCAATCAGACCTTATAAAAAAGGCAAAAAGTAATTCAACTGATGATGTAATGATGTAAATGTTAATGATGTAAATATAAAGTAATATTTTTAAATAATTCCTTTAAAACAATATCTATAGTATCTGAATCACAACAGTATGATGAATAATACAATTCAAAACACAGATTATTATACTATTAAGGAATATAATAATATACATAATACGTTAAATATAACTATATTGATGCTAAACATTAGAAGTTTCAATAAAAATATCAATACATTTAATATATTTGTGGATACATTAGTCAGTAAACCAGATATAATAGTACTAACTGAAACATGGCTAACTGATACTGATGATCCTTCAATATATCTAACAGATTACAAAATGTATAAAACAAATCGTATACTAAAAATTAAAAAAAAAGGTGGAGGAGTTGCAATTTTTGCTCACAAAAATTTAGATTGTTTATATATAGAAGACTTATCAACAGCAATTGATGATGACTTAGAAATAATCAGTATACAATTAAATTTAAAATTTAAATATAAACCTATAATAATCACAGGGTTGTATAAAGCACCAAATATTAATAGAACTATCTTTAATGATTTCTTTTATAATTTGTTTTTAAAATATATTAATTCTGACATTTTTATTTGTGGTGATTTTAATATTGATTTTTTAGATTTTTTTATCCATTCACAATTGATTGTAATAATACCATTTCACAATTAGGCCTAAATAATTTAATAAAAATACCAACTAGATTATCAACTTATAAGAATTCATTAATAGATAACATATTAACAAATAGTAATTCAATTTTATTGAATGGTGTTATTAATACAGATATATCTGATCATTCTGTTGTATTTACTACTTTGAATATAAAAAATAACTATACTAAAAGTTGTGACTATGTATATATCAGAAATATGCATAATATTAATGCATTAGTAAATACATTATCGATTTATAAATGGGACTATTTTTACACAATTACAGATCCTTCTATATGTTATGATGAATTAGTAATAAAATTAAATGAAATGTTTAATAAATTTTGTCCCATATCTAGAAAAAAAATTAATAAAAATAGCATTAACAATCCATGGCTTACAAGTAAATTGAAAAATGCAATAAGAACAAAAAATAAATTATTTAACACATATAAAACTAAAAACTGCCCTATCACATTTATTAAATATAAAAAACTAAAAAATAAAATTAATAAAAATATAAAATATGAAAAAAATAAATATTACTCAAATATTTTTTCAAATTGTAATCAAAAAGAAAATTGGACACATATGAACACTATAATTAATCAAAATGTTGATGAATTACCCAAAATACTTAAATATGAAGGAAAAGAAATTATAAATATAAAAGATCAATGTGAACATTTTAATAATTATTTTTCAAATGTGGGTTTTAAAATAAATGAAAGTTTTTTAAATAAAAATATGACTAATGATAATTTGATTAATGATAATATGACTAGTGATAATATGACTAGTGATAATATAACTAATGATAATGATTTTAGATATTTTTTAAACTCTATTGAGAACAGTTTTTATTTTTTACCTATTACTGATAAGGAAATAATTAATATTACACTTAATATGAAATCTAAATCATCCAAAGATATAAATAACTGGGACATGAAATTAATCAAGCTTTTAATAAATTCTATTGCTAAACCATTAGAATATTTATTTAATTTATGCTTGGCTAATTCTGAATTTCCTGATAATATGAAAATTGCTATCATTAAACCAGTATTTAAAGCAAATGATAAAAAACAGATAATCAACTATAGACCCATTTCATTACTACCGCAAATTAGTAAAATCTTCGAAAAAATAATTTATAATAGAATGATGGACTTTATATATAAAAATAAAATAATTAATTTTAACCAATATGGATTTGTAGAAAAATCCAATACTACCCTTTCACATTTTAACTTACAACATTTTTTATTTACTAAACATAGTTTAAATAAAAAAATTGCTACGCTATTTTTAGACCTTAAAAAAGCGTTCGATGTTGTAGACCACGACATTTTATTAACAAAATTAGAATACTGTGGTTTTACTTAGGGGTCATGTAAATGTGTTTTTAAAAAATTATTTATTAGATAGAAAAGTTAAAACTCGAATAAATAATACTGGATCATCTGTTAGAAATGTACGTTTTAGTGTTCCTCAGGGATCAGTATTAGGTCCATTATTTTTTATTATATTTATTAATGACATATCAAATATATTTAATAATGATGATAATATAAATTTAAATATATATGCAGATAACACATCACTCTCTATATTTGCAAATTCAAATGAAGAATTGAGTAGTAATATGCAATTATATTTAGATAGATTATGTCATTGGTTTAATATAAATAAATTAAAATTGAATATTGAAAAAACTAAAATACTTCCTTATTTTAATACAAAAATTATAAATAATATAAATTTAAATAATGCGAACATAGAAATAGTAGATAGATATACGTTTTTAGGTATTATATTAGATAGTAATTTAACATATTCGTTTCATATTATAAATTTGTGTAATAAATTATCAAAAATTGTATATCTTTTTCGGAAGCTAAAATTTCTTAACATACGCAATTTAATTATATTATATAATTCACTATTTTTATCAAATATGTCATATGGAATAGAAATATGGGGTAATGTTTATGAAGATAGATTAAAAAAACTAGTATTAATACAAAAAAAAACAATTTGAATTATCAATAAAAATATGATAGACAAGTCTCAATTACCTCTGATTCGTTTATCACACACTAATAATATGTTTAAATATAATTCTATTTTAAAATTGAATTAACTCATAACTTTTAGAATAATATTATTTTTATATAACCTTTTACATAATAACTATAACATTAATCTAGATACATTTTTTATTTATAATAAAGACAAATCAAGATTTATTTTACCATTAATGAAAACAACGAAATTTCAAAACACAATTTTTTTTAAAGGCCCAAAATACTATAATAATATAATGAGTAATAATATATTAAAATCTGAAAATATACATAATATACACAAATTAAAAAAAGTATTAAAGAATTACTTTTTAAATAAATATTAGTTTTTATATTTTAGTATTTTAATAATTTTTAATATTTTTAATCTTCGTCAATTTTTAAAATTTTTATATTTAAAACTACTTGGGTCATTTTTATGTTATTATATTTGTATCATTTTTTATTATTTTATTCACACTTTTTTGTTATATAATTGTTTGCACAAGTTTTAAATATACTTTATTTTAATTTGTATATACTAAACCATTTAAATCATTTTATGTTATTACATTTCAATAATTTTTTATTATTTTATTCACACTTTTTGTTTTATATTTGTTTGCACAAGTTTTAACACATTTTATTTTATTAGTTTATTTAATGGATTGATGAAACATGATGACATAAGCTGAGGGACATTATTTTTATTATTATTATTATTCTCTTTATATATATTTCTTTACTCTTATTATATTGAATTCTAGTACACAAGTCTTATTATTATTGTATAAATGTCCCAAAGCTATTATATTCATATACTATGGAGGTATCAACTTAATAAAGCTACTTATAGCTTTCAATGATCCTCCTTAGATAATTGTCTATAAACGGATTTCATTCATTCATTCAAGTATGTAAATAAGTATAAATATTATGAAAATATATATATTATTATGTAAAATATAAAACCTAAATTATACAGTATATTTTTTCGGAAAATTAAAATCTAATTATACTCTCAATTAATTTTATTATTAAATTTATAAATATACTATAGTATATATCTATGAGTTTACGTAAATTATATATAATATAGCATTCGAATGCTCATATTGGCCGCCGATACTTTTCAAAGTTCAAGTTATGCATTGCCTATGTCTGTCAATCAAATGTGACAGTTAAGCTATATTGCACAATCAAAAATATTATGAAATAGTATAATATATAATATATATGTATAATATATATATACCTATAAATAAATAATTATGAATATACGTGTATGTGTGTGTGTGTATGTGTGTGTGTGTGTGTGTGTGTGTATAGATTTCATAAACTATAGTTATTGTATACTGTAATACAATATATTGTATTACACTTTACAATATAAAAATATACATATTATATCACATATGTAGTAGGTAGAAATTTAAGAATCACGTATTGACTCATTGCAGTGGGAAATCTTTGTTTATTTATAATCTCTTGGTGACCTAGATATGAAATGAAATAAATTTATTTTTTAAAGAAACACTATTAAGTATAATAAACCTATATTAAACAATATATATATATATATATAATAAACAATTATTGGTTAATATAATAAAAAATAGCTCCTTTAAGGGCACGCGGCAAGGGTTTTTCGTTTACATGTAAAAGATACAAAAAGGACTAATTTTCAAAACTTAATTCACTAAGTAATTTATATTAAATTATTAATTTTTTTTTAGTTGTATACTAATTAATCTGATAAGTGTTAATCATAATTTCCAAGTTTTTATTTTTAATAATCTATGAGTTATGCATATGTATGTACAGAACCTACAAAATATCAACAAAAATGTTACCAAAATACTATTTTAAAAATAAATATAAATTCTTATCAGTAAAAAAACTAGAATAATAAAGCTATATATGTTATGGATATAATGCAAAAAATAATTAAATAGAATAAAGCAATATTACTAAACTTATTGAAATTATAGTGAACGTAGTTGGTCAAAATAATTATTTTGTATAAATAAAGTTTAAAGTTAAATTAAATTGTATTGATATGTTACAAATAAATGACATATATATATATAAATTAATACACGGGTATATCTATGTATATTGAATGTGTATACATGTAATATATATATATATATATATATATATATATATATAGATATCAGTATAGTTATAGACAATTAATAGATATATATTGTAGAATTTATATAATATATACGAATTTTATAAAAAAAAAAACAGTTATAAATATATAAAATAATATAGAATCAGTATAAATAATATAAATAATACATCATATAATTATAACACAAATTTTTCAAAAGAACGCTAACTGTCACAATTTATATTTCATAATAAAAGCGCCACCTATACACTAATGCATCATATAATAATCTTTCCTTAAGTTTTAAAATTTTAAAATTTGATCTTATAACCAAGTAAAAATATGCATTTTACGAATTCACATATATAAGAAATATATTATTTTAATATATTTATTACAAATATTATTTTTTATTTATAGAAGTTTTAAAATGCTTCTTTTTATCAGTTTAATTTTACGTAAACAAACCATGTATATACTAATAGATAATATTTCAAATATTATAAATAAATAATAATAAAATAATACGAAAATTATATTTTTTCATGATTTTTACCCGTGCCCTTAAGGTACTTAAAGAAGTCTTTACGACTTATATGAATTATGCACCAGAATAGAAAAAACAATAAACAATAGAAAAAAACAATAAACAAACAAAATATAAAATAAATTGTAAGTTAAATTGTAGGTTAAATTGTAGGTTAGAGGCTATGAATAACTATAAATAACAATAACCAGCGAGAGAGAGGCATATATGTGTCAGATGACTCCATGAAGTTTCAGCTTTCAGGTAAAAGGTCGAAAAAATCCTATATCGTGAGTGTCTATCTTCCGCCATAAGATAGACTTCTGACATCCCTACTCCCGGAGACATATCACCAAGCATCCACCACACATATGCCGCTCTCCACTTGATAATATGAAACACATTATATATATATATACATATATACACACACGTATAGTGTATGCATACGTCGTACCCATACATACACATACATACACATATACAGATATAAACAATGATTAGTGATATAGCCTCTAACAATAAATAGTATATCAAAATAATAAAAAAATGATAAAAAAAAAACTTTTTATTTACTATAAATTCAACATATATAATTGGTAATATTTGATAAATAGTTTCCTACACCTATATATATATAATTATTTATGTACGTGTATAATCTATATAAGAAAGCTTTCTTTACATTGATGATGTGTATATGTATGTATGTGTATGTTATGGTGCGTTTTTTATAACGTACCACAGTCCCATTTTTATAAGCATATAGATGGGACGTTGGTGGTTTTTTGTAACATATGGTATATACCAACTTACCATAGTACCACGTCCCATCTGCATTTATATGTATAAGCAAGACCTCCTATAACCTCGAGGTTATAGGAGGTCTTGGTATAAGCATACATATGGGACTGTGGTACGTAACAAATATTTAGTGTGTATGTGTGCGTGCGAGGCGTGTATGCTTGAGTATATGTATACTATCGATGTATATATATATAGGTTACCTACAATGTAACATATATAACATATACCTATAGGTATCCTATAGGATACATATACTATTATATAATTAAATAAGTAAAGAATAAAAAATAAATGCCTATGTACATTGTATATTTAATATACAAGGTATATTCATATGTGTATTTATTGTATACGTATATTATATTATATTTATATAGATGTTACTCGTTCAGAATAATGTTGATTATGCAATAGAGTGTAACGGTTGCATTTGATAGACACAAATAGGCAACGCCTAACTTCAAATTTGAAAAGTATCGGCGACTAAGATGAGCATTCGAATGCTATATTATATATAATTTACGTAAACTCATAGATATATACTATAGTATATTTATAAATTTAATAATACAATTAATGTGATGTATCATATGTCTTCGTTAACATTAATTAAGAGTATAATTATATTTTAATTTTCCGAAAATATACTGTATAATTTTGGTTTTATATTTGACATAAAATATATATTTTTATAATATTTATACTTATTTACATACTTAATATATATACACTATGTTATAAGTATATATATACGTAATATATATCCATATAAAACATTTATAATATTTCACGGATATTATATTTCACGGTTGGAAATTTCACGAAAGATAATTTCACCGTTATTCTTGTACCGTACAAGTTGTACGGTTTGTAAATTTCACGGATGTTCCATAAGCCATATATCATATGGCATATATGTGATATATAATTATTATATATTATATATATATATATATATACAAATAAAAATAACAACAACAAAAATAACAATATATATATATCAAAGATTTTCCGAAGGAAAGATATAACACTTACGCGAAATCGTGTAATTCGAATTTGTATACAAAATACCCTGGTGCCACCTATAGCGGGTTACTTTTAGGAACTATGAGTTGTTTATAATGTAAATTCGTATTTAACTATACACTTTTAAAATGTTAAATAATATGCTTTAAATTAATATTTATATGATGAAAACTAAGTGTTCATTACTAATATATAACAAACAAATATGATATTTAGGTTATAAATGCTATAAGTATATATTTAGTAAGTACAAGTTAATTTATATTGCATGTAATTTAATAGAGCAATGAAAACATTGTTGTATGCAAACAGAGCCGAACATAAATCTATTTCAGTGATTTCGATACTACTGCTAGCAGCGGTTGGGGATATTACTAAATTACGTTGCATGCATAGGTAGTGTTATATCTTTGCTTCGCAAAATCTTTGTATATATTATAGGCTCACTCAGGATGTAATGCATCAAAAAACCTGGTAATATCAAAACTAAACCCAACCAAACCCAACTTTTTTAAATATATATAAATTATATATGATATAATATGGTTATTAATATGTTATTTTCTTATACGGGGTTCATGTTATTCTATTATAAATAACTACATTTATTTACTTATTATAGATCAACAAGTGAATATACAAAGAGGATATTTAAAATAATGAATAAAGCTACATAATTATTTTTTTCATTTATTAACGTTCACTAATTGTTATTCAGTAACTTATTGTATGATATAAAGTGACAGGTCTTATCTTTAAAATATAAAATATGATTACTTATAAATATAACTTACACGCATAAAAAGTGATGCTGTAGATGTATAACTAATTAAATTATGAATTAGTTAATTTATATAAATATATAATATATTTATAATTTAATATTACACTATATTAAAATTTAATAATATTAAATAGTATACCTTTTCAAAATAAAATGTAACTTGTTTACAAACATCAAAGATTTTGCAAAGCAAAAAACCCTCGGAAAATCTTTGCAAGCATAGGAAAGCATCTTTTTTGTAAATCAGCGCATGACAATTGAAAAACCAATACGTATATTATTATTATTAATAATATTGTAATAATAATAGGTAATATATATTTATTTCAATAACATTATTGATAATTTATGCAATGCAAACTAATGATACAGAAAGGTAATATTATAATATAATTATTTTATATATTTATATATATATATTATATATTATATATATATATATATATTTGTTTGTATTTACATATAAGTTTTCGTTATTATGTTTAAAACCAGATAAACATTTGTTTACAAATATTTTTATAAATTATAATTACACATTCCTTTTAATTAATGTTTTAATAATCCTAAATAATAACATTAATATTCAATGTTTCATTTGTTTATTTCTTATACTAATCCGAACTAAAATATAAAATATTGTAATAATCCGTGAATATAAAAATATAATATATTTGTAACTGTATACGCTATGCGCGCTCCACGCCCGTTTCAATTGATGGTAACATTTTGAAAACCATTCCCAACTCGTGCATCCCCCTTCATGGTATACTTTGATATACATATAATACATGTATTACTAATATATAACAAACTATTGCCAATATATTTTCTAAACATGTACAAAAACTATCAATCATAGTTAGAGCTAATTATAAATCATAAATCTTATTATAATTACGAAATATATATATATATATATATATATCAATAAACAAATTGTATCCATTGAAGATATTTATTACAAAAATCCAAATAATATATACCTAAAAATTATATAACATACTTGTTTTAAATTGATTTTTCAATTGTTTAGTGTCTTAATTGAAATAAAATGATATTTTCTATTTTTATGATATATTTTTTACAACAATTTTTATATTAATTAATTTAATATTAATTATATTAATGAAATATGGTGATATTATTATATATATATATATATATATATATATACAGTGCACTCTATATGTACCGGCACCATCGGGAATGACGATTTGTGCCGTACATCGAGAGTGCAGGTATATCGATCTAGCAGAAAATAAATAATATATGAAGAAGAATATTAACTTACTTACTTACTTATGTCGAATTTTCATTCGACCTGATTTCATTTTTCTCCAGTTTTCTCTGTCGCTCATAACATTACGTATTTTCTATATCGTATACTAATATCGTATTACGTATTTTCTATATCGTCCAACTCCGTATCATTCTTCAAGTTATCTATAAATGTTATAGGTTGCCGGCCTCTGTTTCGTTTTCCATTTCTTGGTAGCCGAATATTAGGTCATGACAGGCTTCGTCTTTGTGCCGTACACAGTGGCCGGCAATTGCCATTCTTCTATCCCTTATGAATTCTGAGATCTTCGGGAGTCCGATATACAGGATTTTATTAGGTATCTTGTCTCGCCATGTGATAGTTAAAATCTTTCTAATTAGCCTGGTATAGCAGCCATCTATCTTGTTTTCAAACGTTTTCATGATTGTCCATGTTTCACTGCCATATAGTAAGATTGTTTCGATTGTGGCTCTGAATATCCGTATTTTAAGCTTCCTGTAATGGTTGACTTCCAGATTAGCTTTAGTTTATGGCATGCTTTCCAAGCGATTGCCTTCCTTACTTCAAAGTCTTTAAGTGAACTTGCCATCCATGCTCCAAGATACTTAAAATTATCGACTACTTTAAGGACAATTTTACATTTTGTATGAAGGATTACTGGTTTAATTTGGTTATAAGCCATTATTTCAGTTTTCTTAATGTTTATATGTAAACCAATTTTTGCTGCTTCTTCTTCTACACAAGTTAATAATTTTTGCGCATGACATATGTCATGTGAATCTAGTGCAATATCATCTGCGTAACTGAGATCAGTTAATATTGTTGCAGGATACCTATGACTCTTCTTGGGTTCAAGTTCGAATCCTAATTCTTCTTCTCTTGGAATGCTGATCTCATTGCGTAATCAAGTACAATGATGAATAAGAATGGCGCTAGTGTGTCTCCTTAAGTACGCCAGAGTTTATGTGGAATGAATATGTTTCGCCGTCTGGTGTTAGTACTTTAGCCTCTGTGTTTTCATAAGTGATTGATATCATATTTACTAAAGGTTTTGATATTCCATATGCGATTAGAATTTTGAACATTCTTCCTCTATCTATGCTATCGAATGCTTTTCTGAAGTCGACATATGTGATTATTGCATTCATTTTCTTGGATTTCACCCCTTCTATTAATCGATGTAGAGCAAGTATGTGTGTCGTTGTAGATTTCCCGGGCCTGAAACCATTTTTATTCTTGCGTAGTGTTGAGCTTATTATCGGGTGTATTCGTCTCAGGATTATTTTGTTTGTAATCTTAGTGCTATTGCTGATAGAGATATCCCTCAGTAGTTATCTACTTCATTAAGATTTCCAGATTTTGGAATAGGTATTATATGACAAGTAGACCATTGATTGGGCATTTTGCCATTCATGAGTAAGTCATGTGCGTATGAGAGGATAATTGAGTCAAAATCACAGTATTTTAATATTTCTGGTGAAATTCTATCTGGTCCAGCTGCTTTCCCATCTATTAAATTATTATTTACAGCAACGTATTCCTCCGTTGTAAAATTTTCTGTGGATATTTGTAGGTCGGCTTCATTATTAATTTTTGTTGGTTCGAAATTGTCATTTTCATGAGATTTTTGTCCACCCAGAAGATTTTTAAATTGATCAAACCACTTTGTTATTCTTTCTTCATTGTTTCTAGCCTTAATTATTCCTTTCCTGCTTTTCTTTCTTCCGGTAATATCATTTATAAGTTTCCAACATTTTCCATGTTGTGATAAAATATTTGCGTTTTCAATATCATTTTAAGCGATTTGAAATTTTTCTTTTTCGATTAGTTCATACTCATTGTGTAGCTTTGTTTTAGCTTGGTTTAACATTTCATGGCTTTCTGAAGTATTTGATGTTACGTGTTCGTTATATACATTATTTACTACTATTAGATAATCACTGATAGTTCCTGTTGCTAAGGAATTTGAGATTCTTTTGCGTTTTTTCTTCGGTATTAACGATTCTGATATCTCTTTATTTGCATTAATAAAGTTAAAGAATATTAAATATTTTTTCTAATATTATAATATTATAAAATAGGTATAAATTGGTATAAAATATTATTATAATGGTAAGTAACTAATGTAAAATAAAATAAAATAAACTACTTTTAATTATTTACAAAAGATTAAGTAGTTTGCTTTTTATTATTATTACATAATATATTAAAATATTTAGATAATACATTTACTAAATATATATCATTTGAATCTTTGGAGTGACATTCAAAGTATGCCGTTAGTGATTAAAACCCCTATCTCGCTTCTCTGATGTTGGTGGTGGATTACCAAATAGCAATTTATTTCATAATAATACACATGCATAATAATACACATGCATTATACGTCATATAGGTCTCCAAGGTTAGGAGTAATAGTACATGATCTCATTAGTCATGTGTATACACTATGCGTGCATTGCAATATAATAACAACAATTACTCGCTATTAAGTATGAATCATAGTGAGAAATTGTGGGAAATATATACATATATATCGATTACAATTCACCTCTTGTGCCGATACATCAACACTTATTAACATTGAATATATAGGAAAGACATGGGTGATTCAGAGATGTGCCGGTACAACGCGATTGCCGGTACATCGAGAGCGCACTGTATATATATATATTTATCATACTTTAATCATACCTTAAAATTTAATATTAGTATACTTATTCCATATTTTTACATTAAATTTTAATTAAAATATATGTATATATATATATATATAAATTTAATTTCAATAACTAATTAATTAAAAACTTAAATAGGTAAATAATATTATAAAACAATTAAATAAAATAATAATAATTATTCATTAGTATTAATAATAATTAATATCTATATACTAATATTGTAATATTACTATAAAATTTAAAGTAATATTATTATATATAATATACTATATATAGTATATTATTATATAAAATGTGTATTGGTTTCAAATATTTTATAAATACTATAATAATTTATTAATAAATAATAAATTTATAATAATTCTATATGGGTACAGAAGGAAGGTGGAACATTTAAAATTAAAGTTGACACATTTAAAAACACATAATAAGTTTTAAATTTGAATGCCATCCACACTTAAATATGTGCCTGACAAGCATTTTAAATTCAACCTAATTATATAATTGTATTTAAATGTGATAACTTCATTTTATATGTTCCGATTTCCTCCAATTTTCTTTTATATATCCTATTCCACACCAAAAATTACATAAGACTTCAATGAAGATATTATCAAAAATATTTCCTGTGATATCCTAATCGATATCCTAGGTAAAACTTTGTTGTGGCATATGCTTATTATTGATAATGTACCATATATATGTTGTTATTAAAATATAATATATGTTTGTAATACTATTTGGAGTGAATAAATTGATATTATAACTAATGAGTGAAAAGTATGGCCTGATGTAAAAGATGTAATAGAATTTTAAAAGGTAGAGAAAGAAAATATTCAATATAATACAATAATTTTTCAAATATTAAAATTTTATAAATATATATATATATATATAAATTTCATATTTTGTTATCTCTACTCATGATGTTGATTAGTATTATTTATTTTTATATTTACAGTTTTATAAGATTCAAAAGTAGTTTGAGAATACATATATTAGATGACAATATATTGGCCTTGTATACACGATGCATCTGTGAATTTCATATTTCGTTATTGTTTGAAATGATATATTTCTATCATTATATTTCTATTCTATACCAGACTAAAATCTGACATATTCTACAACATTATGTTGCAGATTTATCAGCAATAAGGTTATCTTAAATTACTGAAATATTTAATGGAATGATAAAAGCTATACAAATATGGATAGAAGTTAAATGCAAATCTATTGAAAACTCACTTGCTAGTAATAAGGCAAATAATCATACTCTATCATAAAAGAACTCATGAATTATAAGAAAGGAAATTAAAATACTAAACAAAGTAGTACTGGCACATGACTTCCTTTCTAAGTAAAATTACATTTTTAAAATATGGTCTTACGATGATAGCTTACTACGAGATAAAGTTGAAACTGCAATCGAGTCAATGAAAAAGGCAAATCTGCTGCTGTGGATAACATACCACTACCAACTTATATTTCCCCGTGGTGATTCAATAGTCAATGAACTGTATAATATATTCTGAAAAATAGTTGAATGCAGGCATCTGGCCATCACTTTTAAAAAATCTCTCATAGTAACACAAAAGATTTTCCGAAGGAAAGAATAACACTTACGCGAAATCGTGTAATTCGAATTTGTATATAAAATACCCTGGTGCCACCTATAGCGGGTTACTTTTAGGAACTATGCGTTGTTTATAATGTAAATTCGTATTTAACTATACACTTTTAAAATGTTAAATAATATGCTTTAAATTAATATTTATATGATGAAAACTAAGTGTTCATTACTAATATATAACAAACAAATATGATATTTATGTTTTAAATGCTATAAGTATATATTTAGTAAGTAAAAGTTAATTTATATTGCATGTAATTTAATAGAGCAATGAAAACATTGTTGTATGCAAACAGAGCCGAACCTAAATCTATTTCAGTGATTTCGATACTACTGCTAGCAGCGGCTGGGGATATTACTAAATTACGTTGCATGCATAGGGAGTGTTATATCTTTGCTTCACAAAATCTTTGGTAACACTTCCAAAGAAAGGTAATATACAGCAATGCAATAACTATAAGTCTGATTAACCACGCCAGTAAAATAATGTTAAATATTATTAAAAATTGACACCTACTGCATGCTGAACTTATCATCTCCGAAGACTAAGCTAGATTTAGAAAAGATGGAAATACTATAAAATACATTATTAACAGAGATTCCTTATAGAAAAATACCACCTTCGACAAAGGAAATTGTATCATATTTTCATAGATTTAAAAAAAGAGTTTGATAAATTATGACAAGAAGCTTAATTTTCGTAAATGAAGAAATTTAACAGATACATCAATCTTATTACTATTATCATAAATATGTGATAACGTAAATAGTACATTACTAAGTAAAGGAAATAGTGGAAACTGGTTCCTTCCAAAATTATAGTGAAATGAGGTTGCTTTATCTCGCCTACACTTTAATATATTCATTAAATATGACGAATCATGTACTAGAAAATTACAATAAAACTATCAATATAAATAATATAAAAATCATATATCCAAGATTTGTAGACGATATCGATGGTCTTTCTGTATCAGAACATAAATTAATAAACCTGAAAAAAACATATCTATCGCAGCTAGTAAGTTTGTCATGTAGATAAATGCTGATAAAACGAAACTAATACTAAAGAATGACAATTTCTAACCGAACCTTACTATCCAGAACAAAAAACATAAAATTGTTAATTACTTTAAATACCTAGATTCGATAATCTGCGAAGAAGGTTCTAAAATAAATTTCTAACTAGAGGAGTTCAAATCACACACGTAGAAAGTATAAGCCAATATGGATGGTAATAAACTTAGATTAATGAGTACCAGTGACATAGATTTTCTCTATGCGTGCTATACTTTGACTCTAACCTCTGAATTTGAAACCATAATAAATATATATGAGATGAAGAACTTGGTACTTGGTTTTACATATAGAGATAGGTTAACTAATTTAGAGGTAAGATTCCAGATATCTAGATCATATATCAAGCTACTAACCATCGTAAAATGATAAAACTGGTATATGGTTATGTCAATAGATCGAAGGGGCTAAACTAATGAATCTACGAGGCAAGGTAAAAGGTAAATGACGGTGTGTAAAAAAATAGAGGTTGACAACACTAAATAATTGTCCAAGGAAATTGTCCATTGGAAGTCGTTAGAGGTAACCCAGTGAATGACACATGATAGATTGACATGGAGATATTATGAAACAAATAATGCCCCCCATGATTAAAAAATTAAGGGACCAAGATATATATATATATATATTTTATATTAGTGTTGTTATTCGGACCCACACTTCGAACCATGTTTCGAACTTTTGGTCAATAATACCGGACTGATGCAATATCATTTATATTATATCGGACTAATATCAGACTTTAAATATTAAACTCTATTTTGACCATTTCGGATTTTTGTTATTGAATATTTTTTAAATAATATAATCCTATTATAATTTTATCATTATATTAAATACTGTATAATTTGTTAAATTATTTTTTTTATATTTTTAAATAAAGTTCTATTAATTTCTAAATTTATTTAATAGTATATATTTTAATTAATAATAAAATAAATATGAATACATTTTATATTCTCATTTACCCTAAAGAGCTACACAATAATTTATATTTTCAATTATTAATAATAATTAATATAAATACATATTTTTTAAATATTATAAACTATTCTATAATATATTTTATATATATAACTATACCAGCTTTGGTATACATTTCTTGCATAATATTAACCATTTGGTATACATGATTATTTAGTAGACAATTTCGTGTCCACCAAATAGTTTATCACTTTTGGTATTTATATTTGACTTGTAATGATATTATATCATTTATATATATGAACAATATTTGTATATTATTTATTAATAATATTAAAATCTAGAGAATACATGAGTTTAAATAATGATTAATTAACACTATATTGGATCAATAAATATAACTATTTAGTAGACATTTTAAATGAAATATATAGTATTATTGGATATAAGTTTATAGTGATTTGGTATATTTCGATGTTAAATTAATCATGGATCATATATATTACATACAAAATAAAATGTTACATTCATAATAAGTATATATTATTAATTAATTTATATGTTTAAAAATAATTGCACATACATTTTTGTTTATCATTAAATAATCCTTAAAAAATAAATCTTAATATTATCTATAAAATCATGACTTATACATAATATATATCAAGGGGGTAAATCAAGACCAGTATTTTCGGAAATAATGTCCGGAAATGTTTTCTAAAAAGTTGTAGTGGGATACCCCCTTTAAAGTTACTATATTTCATATTTAAGTTGCGGAAAGTAAGGTATCCCACTAAAAGTGTAGTTAACTTGCTAGAAAATCACTCTCTAGCAAACATTTCCGGACATTATTTCCGAAAATACTGGTCTAATGACCCTTTAGATACACATTATTTTTATAGTTTTTATTATTTATTATTTTTGAAAAAATAATTAAATATATGCAAAGAATTTATCATAATTAATTTATATATAAATTTTAACCTTCATGGCTATCTTTTAAAAAAAATCTACCAATTTTTTATATTTTGTATTGTCTAAAAAATGGTTATAATATGACTATATATATTATAGTGTACATACATATTTAATAAATATTATTTATTAATATAATAATATGTAAAATCATGTAAACAAATAAAAAAGTAAGAATTTCTGATTATAAAAAAATAATAGGCAGGGTTATATTAGCATAATAAATATTCTATGAAATACAAATATTGTCATGTTTTGAAACTCTTTTTATACTGAAAATGCAAAAATGGATTTTATAGGCAAACGATAGACTTTTTCTATATGCACAGCTATCATTTTACTATTTTGTATTAGATTTATCATTTTATGCATATAGTGTAATTTTAATATGAAGAAAATAACAAAAATATGACCTATATGGTCCGTTATTTTAGATGTGCCAGGTCCTAGAAGTTTATCATTGGTAGATAATTGAAATATTATATATAATAATAAAAATATTAAAAATAAAATTGTCTGAAATCTAATAAAATTAACAACAAATAATTAATTATCTATTATATCAATACAAATTGAATTATTCATCCGTTAAATTCCCATCCTTCGATTTTAATCTTAGAAGCTGATAACATCGGTTTTATATATGAATATTTATATATATATTATATTTACTATTGGTTATTTAGTGTATATTTTTACAATTTTCATATATATATTTATACTTTTTATAAAATGGTTTTAAAGAAAAACACAATTTGTCCTGCTATATGTTTAATTTGAAATATTTTTGTTTATAATTACGAAAATTATTTATTAAATGGGTATACTACTCACTACCAGTATTTCCAGTAAGTTAACTAGATTTGTAGTGGGATACCTCTTTACTTTCCAGTAACTTGCCAATTGAAGTTAACTTGCTATAAAATCAGTTTCTAGCAAATATTTCCGGACATTATTTACAGAAATACTGGTAGTGTGATACTCCGATCTTATACATGTTTTCTAACTATATATTACATTTTAATTACATATATGCATTAGTATAAAAGTTATATATTATATGAGCATGATTAGTGAAAAACATCATTATGATTAAATTGAATAAAGATAATGATATGTTAAATGTTAATGCTAAAGTTAATATATATATGTTGTATATAGTTATATAAATACATTTTTACAAACACTATATGTTAAATACTATATGTAAATACTATATTAAAAATATTATATTTTATATATTATACTATTATTATAATTATACTGTTACTAATAAAGATGTATACTAATAATGTGTATTTTAAAATTTGTAATTATTTATTTATGTATTTTGTCATAGAAACATGATTTAATATAATTTAATACTATCAAAATATTATACCTTTTTATACCATTTTTCATATATTCAAGATTACAATACATAATTTAAAAAAATGAATATCGAGAGTAAATAAACTTGCACACATATCAATATATTTCTATATAAAAGTGTTAGCATCATAAATATATCTCAATAAACAGAATAAAATCTAGGATAAATGTTATATGTTAAGTAGTAATATTTATTTAGATAAATTAATTAAATAATTACAAATTTATTATCATAAATAATAATATTTAATTTTATTAGTTTTCTGATATATTAAATCATATTACTAATCTAAGCTTTGTTAGTACAATTTACACTACTATGTAACAAGGACCTAAATCAGAGTTGGAATTAAATGGCTTAGAAATAAAAATATTTTATAAATTTATATTCTAAAAAGGTATAAAATGTACATACTGCGAGCACAATCGGGCAACTAGAGCGGCACCCTGTACCTGGGTGCGATTATGTTGCTCGCTATTTGAACACGTAATAAGTGAACTACAGCTCGGTCAACAAGCATGACACCCAGTCATCAGGCACCCAGTTTATAAAAAATTCAACACATTCAATTTTGCAGTACTTGTTACTGGAAATGTAAACATTGTATTACATTATGGTGGTTATTTTCAACAAATAATTTTAGAAACGTAAACACTGTTAAACGGTTTAATTTAAATTTATTAAAGGATATATCATTATTTAAAAGACAATTTTATGATAGTAAAACTTAAATACAAATTAAAGTATTAAACTTGAGAAATACTGACTTAATTATAGTGTAATATAGTTATATATATCTTATTTATTCATGTTTAAATAAAGATAAAATATAATTTAAATAATTTTAAATAATTCTATAATACTTAATTAATCACGTGATTTAAACAACTACCCGGTGATATATATGACCCCATATAATTTTCATCTGATTCAATAGAAATTTAAATAAAATAATTTAAATTTGTTTAAATATTAATTTGACAGATATTTTTACAATAAATATTTTTTTATTTTTAAAAAATGATTACCTAAATTGTAAATATAATATAATATAATTTTACTATATAATATAATTTTATTATATATATAAATATTTATATTAATTGTTATTTTTATATATAATTTGATCAATATCATTTATCATTATCATATCATTATTTTAGAAAAGTTTATTATTATTTTAATAAATCAAGATATTAACATACTTTTTTTTATACAAATCAAAATTAGCAGCCTCATCTATAAATAGATTTATATCATTATTTAATTATTAATTTGAAATTCAAAAATTAATATATTTTTATAAAATTTGTATTATATATCTAAATTTAAATGTGTATGTTATTAATTAAGTTTACTCTATAATTATTACATATATAATTATTACATTAATGATATATGTATTATATTACTTACCTTTGTGAATTAGTATTTTTTCTACTATAGTTATTTTTTATTTTGAATATGTATTACATTAAATAATACACCTCTTATATTTATTTTTAAACTTCTTAAATTATCAATTTAATATATTGTGAAAAATATAATTATAAATTATAAATTATAAATTATTTCAGATTGATTGATGATGTCTCAAATTTGAAGAATAAAAATAATAATGCCTCGATTCAAATTAAAGAAGTAAGTAATAAAACGACAAAAGAAAATAGTAATTTTATGTCAAAATATAAAGAATTAATAAAAAAACGAGAAGAAAGAGTTCAAAATTATAAAAATAAAGAAACTGCCGTACAAGATTCTGAAAATAAACAACAAATTTCTAATACAAATGATTCAATAGTTCCAGAATTTAATGACATACAAAAAGATATAAAAATACATAATACTGATAATTCGCCTAGTAATTATAATACTAGTATAGAATTTAATAAACTTAAATGTGTTACTATAAAACCTGAAAGAGTAGTATCTTTAGAATATTTTAACGATATAAAATCAAATAATAATGATGACTTTAATATAGAAGATACTTTAATACCAGAAGATACTTTACTACCAGATGATATTTTTCTATCAGAAGATAATGTAAATGAAACACGTATCGATATAAATGATAAAATAAAACAAAATGACATATCAAAATTTGTTTTTAATAATATAGATAATATCGAAAATTCTAACATAAATAATTTAGATATATCAAAGTCATGTATTGATTATTATTCAGAAAAAAGCATGAATACACATTTAATTAAAGAAAATGTTCAATTCAAAATTAAAACTAATTCAAATGTTAATCGAGACTATTCAGATGGATATCATTCAGAAATTGCGAATACATCATCATTTAATAGATCTTTAAAGAATAATACAGATGTTTCTAAATTCGAAGATTTTAATAAAAATGAAAATTTGAATACACTTCGATGTACATCATCTAAAGGTATTATTTAAAAGTTGAATTTAAACATTATTAGTAAAATATAAGTATATTTATACAAATTTATTAAATATATATGTAAAATAAATTTAATAATGACATATATATATATATATATATATATATGTTTTTAAATAGTATATAATATACATATTTAATGTAAATACATAATATATTATTTGATTTTAAATATTATTAGTAAAATATAAGTATATTTATATAAATTTTAATAAATATATATATATAAATATTTGTAAAATAAATTGAATAATGACTTATATATATACAGTCAACTCTCGGTAAGTCGGACTACGGATAAGTTGGACTTATCGATAAGTCGGACACATTTAGTTGGTTTGGTTGGATTTGTATCTAGTTCCATGTTAAATTTATCGGATAAGTCGGATAAGTTTGAATGGATAAGTCGGACTTCTCTATAAGTCGAACACATATTATTGTCATTTTTATGATTTTTATACTGGATAAGTCTGAATTTTTATAAATTGTCAGAAATGTTTACTTTAAATAATGTATATTATAAGTTTAGTAAGTAATATTATTGAATACAACATGTTATGTTATTGATTGTTGCATAATTACACATTTCGGTAACCCTTTAACTCACGCTGCGAATCTCATGTCGTATTTGCATGATATTCTGAATCTCGGATAAGTCGGACATCTCGCTAAGTCGGACTCTTTTCCCGGTCCCTTGCATGTCCGACTTATCGGGAGTTGACTGTATATATATATATATATATATATATATATATATATATATATATATATATGTTTTTAACTAGTATATAATATACCTATTTAATTAAATGTAAATACATAATATATTATTTTATATAATATAATATAATATTTAATATAATTATATAATACAGAAATTTGTAATGGAAATTTGGTACCGTCTTTGTCAAAAGTATTTCCTAATTTGATGGGCAAGATAATAAACATTATTAAATCTAATGAAGTTTTAATCATAGACAAGTTACTTTCAGATCAAGAATTTATGAATATTTTGCCGAAAGTATCAACAAGTAATCTTCATAAATTTGAAAACAAAATTATTCTAGTAGAAAATTCCCAAGAAAATGTTGATGAAAATAAATTTGATATTATAAATGATGATAAGTACCAAACTGGTGATGAAGATATTATTTTAATACCAGAATTGAATAATAAAATACCAATAATAAGCAAAGTGGATCATGATAATAATGAAACTCCAAATGATCATGTTTCGAGTATTTCTCTTAAAAATAAAAATTATGAAGATATTGAAAATAATTTAAAAAATGATATAATCTCTTTATCAAATAATGATATATTGAAGAATTCTCATCTAAATAATCTAAATATTATAGAAAAAAGTGTGAAGTGTGATAAATGTTCTTTTAACTCTGATGAACACAAGATTTTATTATTACATGAAAAAAGACATCACGAAGAAATAGATGATATTGATTATTTATTTAAGTGTGATAGAGGATGTAATTTTACAACTGATAGATTCGATAAATATATTAAACACCTTTCATATCATATTTATAATAATTGTAATTCTGATTTTTTAGAATGTGTATATGCTCAGTGTTCAATATGTCCATTTGCATCATCAATTTTTAATTTGATGAAAACTCATGTAAAAGAAATGCACCCTGATATTGAATGTATGTATAATATTAAACATGACAGCTTGATTAACATATATAAAGATAAGAAATCAGAAAATAATCTTATAGATTCTAAAAAAGAAATCGATAATAAAGTTGATGGGTTTATTACTGATAATATAGAATCTCTAAGTGAAAACAATTATATTGAAAAGGATACTAATCAAAGTGAGAAAAAAATGTCTTCATTGGAGTGTTTGAATAATATGAAAGGTGAACATAACTCTGATAAAATTATACATTCGTTAGAAGAAAAGGAAGATTTGAGTTTGCTATTGAACGATGAAGATACAAATGAAATTGGATATATTCAAAATATAAATGATGATTCTGTAAGTGATATTAATTACAGTGATTTAGATAAATCAGATGAACATGTATCTAGAAAGGTTAATACAAGTAAATTGTTTTTATTAATTATATTATTATAATATTTTAACACTATACAAGATTTTTTTATTTTTTTTATATAAAGTATACCACGTATTATTTAAAATATATAATAAAATTACAATTTTCTTTAAAAAAAATAATATTAATATGAAATTTATTCACATTTTATTGGAATAAATCAAAGAATTAGATATAAATGTTGTATCATATTATAAATACAAATTACATTAGTTATATAATGTTTATAATATATTTATATATAAAAGTTTAATATATTATTATTACAAATTTTTATAATATTTAATATAATAATATCAAAGCACTAACTTTCTCTAAAATTATATATTATATTATAAATTAATATAATCATATTATTATGAGTGAATATTTTTTAAATATATACAAAGATTTATTTTATATTTCTTTTATCATTTGGAATTCATTTAATACGAAATAAAAATACAATGTAGAAACAATTTACTGAAATAATTTATATATCTAGAATAGGTTGTAAAGATAAATGTAAAAAGTAATACATATTAATGTATATATATATATTAATATATTATATATATATTAATATTTTTCATTTAAATAATAAATAACTGATAGTATTAGCAAGGGTATGATCATTATAGGTTTCTTTATTTTGATTACATTTTCTAAAATGTCCCTTCACTCTACATTTGGCTTTCAATAGTTATACTGCACTTTTTACATTTAGTCTTTCTTTTATAGATTTATTAGTTGTTTCATTACTTTCCAGCTTAACTTTTCTTCCGTCATGGCATATTAATTGAATACTAAATGATAAATGAAATATAAAATAAATCTTTGTACAAATTTAAAAAAAAATCATTCATAATTATATGATTATATAAATTTATATTAAAATTGTAGAGCAAGTAAATGCTTTGATCTTATAATATATAATAATATTATAAAAATGTATTATAATACAAAATATATTAAAAGCATTAGAATAGTTTAATTTGTATTTATAATATGTTATACTATTTATATCTAATTCATTTATCTATTTATTCCAATATAATATGAATACATTTCATACAAAATATTACAAAAATAATAGTATTTTTAAAGTAAATTGTTATTTTCTTATATTTTTTGATATTTGTTATGAAATTAATATATTTATCAATCATTTTATTTTGTGAAGTATATTGTTATTAATTATATTATATTTTTGATATTATTCATGGTATTATTTATATAATATACTCTTATTAATACTAATATTAAATGATACTATATTATTTAAATTAATATATTTATCAATAATTTTAATCAAACCATGAATTATACCTAATAATTCTACATAATATATCATTAATAATACATCATATTATCATTGAAATATATAAACCTTACTACTTACAATAATTATATAGATAGATTTACAAAATTAACTAGATAGATTTATATAATTAATACAAAATAAAATGTATCCTATAATTAAT
Organism: Osedax fenrisi; assembly: GCA_964019155.1. Classification (NCBI taxonomy): domain Eukaryota; kingdom Metazoa; phylum Annelida; class Polychaeta; order Sabellida; family Siboglinidae; genus Osedax; species Osedax fenrisi. The sequence goes on from OZ025241.1 coordinate 36,071,796, forward strand.
ATTTTCTATGTATATAACAATATAGATTCATATTACATATATATAATATGAAATTTATTAACACATTTTTTAAAATCAGAAACTCAAATACGAATCTTCTGATACTGATAATGAAAATATTAAAAGGAAGAGAGCTCGGAAAGAAATAACATCAAACTATAAAGATGATCTGACATTTTGTATGTGTTCTTATTGTGATGTAGTGAAATCGAACCTCAAAGAAATGAAACAACACATATACATAGTTCATTGTAGACCATCTACGCATTCATTTAATTGCTGGATATGCGAGTATGTATTTTATATATATGTATATGATAATAATGTATATACTAAATAACTAAAAAATATACTATAGTTAAAAAAACACATCAATAATACTTTGTTATATTTATTTTAAAATGAGAATATATTTTTTAATAATATTAATATTAACACTTGTTATAATACCATTTAGAAATTAAATAATATTCATAAAATGTACACATTTTATTTCATTCAGAATTTGTGGATGTAATCATTTAAGAGTATGGAGTGATTATTTAAAATAATATATTATAATAATATATATGTATTTATATATGTATTAAATTAATAATATATTTAAAACAATAGATTCACTTCAGATAATGTTGATATTTTAGTATCTCATCTTGATGGTCATAAAAATGTCTATGAAAAGATATATTCTTATGAAAATATAAAGGTTATTTTATATATATAATTTTTATTTTATTAATTAATTAATTTATAATAAATATTTGACGAATTATTTTTTTTATAAAATATATATTTTATTTCTAAAATTAATACCCATTTATCGTATTTTAGATAAAGTCTAAAGGAGATGTATACGTAGCCTTATTTAATGATGATGGTGCTGCAATTAATAGTATAAGAAATTTATACAAATACTTCAATTTTCCTCAAATTATTAATCCTTCGGTAAATATATATTAATTAATTTAAAACTAACATATATATATATATTAGTTTAACTAATTTAGTTATTCAAATTATATATTTTATTTATATTAATATTTTACATATATTAAATACAGTCTAGGATGCTTAGTGGTAGTGATCTGTTTGCTTGTAATTATTGTAAATATACCTGCTCTACATTGTCAATGATAAAAATACATATAGAGAAAAATCATCTACACTGCGAGGTTTGAAAATATGTATTTTATATATTATTTATTTAGATATGTATCTGTATACTATAATTAGAGTTAATTCTTAGTTTTTATGTACTCTCATAAGTTATATTATCCAATAGATATATAGTATGTATATTATAATATTTAAATTTGTTTTAATATATTTGTATAAATATATATATATATATATATATGTAATAATGAGTGGCCGAAATAAGTGTTTACAATATAACACCAATCAAAATGATAGAGGAACGTTGTGTTTACTCTTTATTTATAAATCAAAATAAAAAAACCATACACTAATGCTCCATGTGTCAAGGTTTAATCAAAAATGAAATAATATTATTAAATCTAATATAATTCAGATTATAATATTTCTACGCGACGGTTCATTGGTCCAACCAATTCTATAAACTAAATAACATTAACTAAAAACACAAAAATCACTAGATGAAATTAACATTTATAATTATTACATACTACACAACTAAATAAAATAACTAATTAAAAATATATAATATAAACTGAAACACAACTATATAACCATATATAAGACGCTAGTATGCTACATATACCCCTTCTAATTTTTAAAATGTACATTTATAACATTTTAAATTATATACTTATTAATTATATAATTACACACACTACGTTTTATATGTGTACTACCCTATAGGGTATATCTATTATATATGATCGGTACACCATTCAATTAATCACATCTACTATAAACTTTTGTAATGGACTTGTCATAGTTTTAAAATCTATCATGAATTTACTATAGTATACTAGCGTATAAACTACAAAACCCATACAATATCTTAATTCCTTTACCATATCTGGCCATTTCCTAACTACCTCTACCTTCCTTCACCTGAATCCTTTACATTTTCACTATTTTCTACTCTAATTTGTAAACATGGATAAGGTTTTCCCACTTTTATATTATCTATTTTATTTAAGAAACTATGGAATGATATATACTTGACTTCTCGTATCAATCAAATATTCTATCTTATTCTCCTCTATGCATCCTACTTTACTCTCCTCTTTATATTCTACTTTACTAACACACTCACCAATCAACTGATGGCTATCTACAATTTTCTTTGACCCACTTATCGATGTTTTCTCATATACATCTACTCTACAAGTACTACTTATATGACCTAATATATTACATCGAGAGCACCGAACCTCTCTAATATAGTTATCTGCATGACCTCTACCATAATTTGTCCTTGGACTACACGACCTTAAAGATACATTTCTATCTATAATCTGACCATCCTGCCAATTACGTTGACTACTCCCTACCTTAACACCATAACTCTCATATGTATCCGTATTTGATACTTCCTCCTAACTATCAATATATTTCCTCAATTCCTTACATGAGATATCCTTCCCAAAACTACACATAGCCTGCCTTAATCTTATAATAATTAGGTTTCTCCTAAAACTCTCCACAACAATCTCCTCCCACTGATTATCTACTTTTTTAATTCCATACCTAATTTTAATAATTTATCTGAAAACTCAATTGAATTCTCATTATACCCCTGCTTAGTACCCATCAACTCATAAATAATCTCGCTCCTATTTCTAATCCTCAGATAACCTTCTTGCAAACTCTCTTTAATTCCTTTTATTGTAGTTAAATTAACCCCTAACATTGACAAATACAGCTTAGCATCTCCGGTGACATGATATAATGCATACGACGCCGCCTCCTCTCCCTTTATACCTAATAAACTAACACTAAACACTCATCCAAATCTCTCAACCATTCATCTACATCATCTTCCCCATTGAACTTACTTAATTGTACATAACTTCTTTATATATCCTGCATATTCACAACTTTCTAAACTACTAAGCAATTACATAACATATATATACTATTATTAATGACAAGGAAATAAGCATAGTCGCGTAGAAATAATTATAATCTGAATTATTGTAATCAAAAGTAAAAAAAAATAATTTAAACGTGGAAATTTGTAACGAACCCATTCTGATAATAATACGATGACAATAATCGGTGACTTCCAGTCCTCTTTACAGTTCCATCTGCATTCAACCGTAAACTCCACCCGTAGTGTGTGGTTTTTTTTTAAATGAATATTAAATAAATGTAAAGTAAAAATGTGCTATTTTATTAAAATACAGTGATCCAGCCGCTGTCACCAAATGTAATAATGAGTGGCCGAAATAAGTGTTTACAATATAACACCACTCAAAATGATAGAGGAACGTTGTATATACTCTTTATTTATAAATCAAAACAAAAAAAACCATACACTAATGCTCCACGTGTCAATGTATAATCAAAAATGAAATAATATTATTAAATCTAATATAATTCAGATTATATTATTTCTACGCGACGGTTCATTGGTCCAACCAATTCTATAAACTAAATAACACTAAATAAAAAAACACAAAAATCAATATACATAAAATCAACATTTCTACTTTTAATTATTCCATAAAAGAAAACATAACCAAAAAAATAACCAATTAATAATATAACCAATTAAAAATATATAATAAACTAAATAACATTAACTAAAAACACAAAAATCATAGACAAAATTAACATTTATAATTATTACATAATATACAACTAAATAAAATAACTAATTAAAAATATATATTATAAACTTAAAAACAACTATATAACCATATATAAGACGCTAGTCTGCTATATATATATATATATATATATATATATTTATATATTCAATATATATATAAATATATATATTCAATATAATACAAATAATAGATACAAATGGACTTATATAAATAAATTTAGATTTTGTTTCATATTACGATTTTGTATCACTATAATATATTAATCATATAACTATTATAGGTTTCATTTAGATATATGGATGAACCAAGGAAATATTGTATAAATAAATGTAAAGCTTATTTAAATATAGAAAATGTTAGTTAATAAAATTGCATTGAAAACATAAAATGTGTTAACAATATATTATTTACAGTACTGTGAATTTTGTAATGAAATAATATCTATAAATGAAATGTATTTACATGTAAATAAAGTTCACCATTTTGATTCATGTGAAACATGTACCTTTTGTATTGAATTACACAATAATGCTGAAATAATATGTGACATTTGTAAAGAGATTTATTATAAAATAAGTTATTTTAAGACTCATCGACGTGTTAGTATAATTCTATAAGTATATTTTTTCATTAATATAATTTATTTATTTATGCATTAATCAAAATGTTAATCAATTAAAATGAATATATTATTTAATATTACATTTTATATGCATATTAATTATTATATAATTTATATATATATATATATAAATCTCAATATACGAAATTTAATATGTGTTTATTAAAATTGTATTAATGTTTTATAAATTGTATTAATGTTTATCAAATCATAATCTATATTTATTAGTTTATTTAAAAATGATATAGTAAAGTATATCATATATAATAATATTTTTATTACATTAAAAATAAAATAAATCATATTCAATTGAAATTTAAAATATAACCAATCTTATCTTATAATTTTATAATTTTATATTTATTATTATAGAATCATTTTATTCGAAAAAGAAAAATTATAATGCACAATTTTAATGGATATAAATGTATAAATAGTGTTTCAGAACATTTTTTGCAAGTTGGAAAAACAATATATGTTAGTTATATATATTTATTAATTAATATATATATATATATATATATATATATTTATTAATTATTATTTTCATTATCAAATAGGTTTGTAAATTATGTCAATATTGTACAAATAATGAAAATGAAAATATATTTGAAAACCATCTTAAGTACTTTCACAAGATTCGGAATAACTGTCAAGAATGTGAAAAATGTAGAGCAAATAATATATACTATAGCCCAATAAAAATACCTAAAAGTGATTATAATAAAATTTCTGAATTCTCTCCTAAAATTAAAGATAAATCACCTGATATGAATTCTAATCTATCTAAAGTATCTGATAATATAGGGGAATATAATAATAAAACATCAGATTCTACTCCTAAAATTGAATATAGAGTATCTGATAGCCCATCTAAAACATCTGATATTATAAGTGAATTTCAAGTAAACACTTCTGCTGATTATTCACTTAAACGGAAAATATCTGATATTATACTATCTGATTCATCTAAATTCAATAATAAATCTCAAAATAAATTAATCTCTTCACCAAAAAATAAATTAAATCCAAATAAAATCCGTAAAAAAAAAACTAATTATATTAATAATATTCAATCCCCAATTAATATTATTAACAAAATTCCATTTAAAAAACCTAAAACAAATAGATCTCCATTAAAAAGTATTACACTTGATACTATATCTCATAATAATGTAATTGATTTAAAAATTGAATTTATTTCTAAAGAAAATGAAAAATTATCAATTAATCAGAATACAGAAGATCTTGTTCCAAATACGAATATTTCAGATACAAATGTGGTTGATCATTTGATTTCACCTTTAGATATTAAAAAGGAAATTAATGATAATTTTGAAGAATATACAAATGATAATATTAAACAATTAAATCAATCTAATGGAAATAAGTCGCTTGCAAATAACTCTTCAGAAAAGTTGAGCATTACTAATAATGATGAGTTAGTAATATACAAATTTATACTAGTCTCTTATATATTAATATATCTTTATAATTTAATTATAAAAATATATTAATATGTCAACAATAATGTGAAAATAATTAATTATGTTATAATTTTAATTATTAATTATTTAATTATTTTTATTTCATCTGTGTTAACAGTAAGGATACTTCAAATCAACCATATTTCTCATGCGGTTTATGTGAAATTAGTGAAAATATTTATGATAAAATACAACCTCATGTATTGACACATTTTATAAAATCTGCCGAATATAGGGAAAGCATTTTTTATGTAAGTATATTAAATCATTTTATTAGTATGTATATAATGATATAATTTATGAATAATATATTATTGATATTTAATTGTTGAATAATATATTACTAAATAAATATTCTATTTCATTTTTATTCTTATGGTATATATATATTCTTATGGTATATACTTATTAGTGGTAAGTTAATTTATATACTTATTCTTATGTTATGTTAATTTATATGTTATTCTTCTACTATGAATTAAGTATATTTATGAATAAGTCTAATAATTATATAATAATATTATACTATCTATTATATTAATTACTTAGATACTTTTATTAATAATTTTCTAAAGTTGAATATTAAATTAATTAAATATTACAATTTTTCACCTGCAAAGCTTCAATTCTTATAAATCATAGAATCTCATTTCCATTTATAATAATTAATATAATATTATTTGTCATAATTATTATAGAATTATTTCAATAAAATGTACATATATAATGATAAGATTTATATCATTGTAATTATAAAATATATATATATATATATATATATATATATAAACAATTAAAATATATATATTTATATTTAAATTGTATTATTATAATATATTATAAACTATAATTATATTATTAAATTTGTACAGTATAAACCTTATTCATGCGAGACTTGTCAATTTAAATCTTTATATAAAGATCAAGTAAATGATCATATCAAAAAAGAACATATTAATATACGTTACGTACGTATAAAGTATAAACCGATTGCTAAATTAGAGGTTTTTATATTTTATATTAGTTAAACTATTAAAATTACTTATTTTATTTATTATATCTCATCATATTTCAAGTTTAATTTCAAAATAATAAATATAATGATATCATTTGGTATTAATTTAATATATATATATTAGTGTTTTCATTGTAGACTCGGTTTCAGACTTTAAGCCATTGGTATACCTTTAATTAATTCCGAATTTGGATAGGACTGTAATACTGATATTTATATTATTTTATAGATATGTTAAAAATGCAGATACCTCTATTGTAAGCTAAGATACTATACATTAGATTGCTGTAATTTTAATTATTAAATTTTTTTTTTTTTTTCAAAAAAATTAATCAGAAAATATATTGAGGTATTTGAGCATTTTAATTTGCATATTATATGAAATAACATTTATTATACACATTTTTAAATTGTATCATATCAATGAATTAGTAGGTACTAAGAATAACGAGGAGAATTAAGATATCAAGGTAATGAAAATTGTAAAATAAAATTGTAAATTTTTGGGGCACAAACTTTCATATTGGCAAAAAAACCTATTGAAATTTTATTTTTATTTTGAAAAAATATAAAATACGATATTCGCTGTTAAATGCTGTTAAATGATACTTATATGATACTGATACTTAATTTTTAGAAAATATGAAAACACACATATATATAATTTTATATTAATTATTTATAAAATTCAATATGAATTAATTAAATAGTTAATATAACTATTCTATCATGAGTATTTTATCAACTTTATTTATATATAATGTTTCAATAATAATTATTTTGTAGTTATTAATATCGAATAATATAAGTGTTGAAATTGGCAAGAGACCTAAGAATTCTGATCAACCTACATCAAGATCAATTAAAAAAATATATGATTGTATTTTTGAAGAAAGTTGTTCATATTCAGCCACAGGAAGAAATAATATTATAAACCATGTAAAGAAACATTTACACTACAATCCATATGTGTTAGTTGATTCATTCTATTTATTCATTATATAATATACTTTAAATGGAATTCATTTAATCATATTAATTACATAATAGATGTCCCATATGTTCCACAAGTTTTCGAACCATATCTTCTTGTAATATTCATATTGAACATCACAAGGATAATGATACAACATATGTATCTGAGTTAGTATGTTATTAATGAATGTAACATATTTATAATATTATATAATAATAGTCTATATTTGAAAATGTTGTATTCGTTATTATGTTTTTTGTTAAGTATTCTATTTTCCTGTTTTTTTTATTCTGAGTTCAAATTTGTAATCTGTTTAGAAGTATCTAGTCATTTTTATTATCCAATTTTATATTTTTAATATATATGATTTAAAAATAATTTCTTGAATATCTTAATTTTGTATATGAAAAACTAATTGTTATCAATATCTCATATTATTTGTTTTATTCTAATTATACTTATTTATTATACTGATTTTAATTATAATTATTCACTTATATTTATATTAATTAATTATTCTTATTATTAGAATTGATGAACAAATGGAAAAATTGATATGTAATTATTATAGAATTGATTTAATTGAAACATACGATACAGAAGAATTAGTACATAATGATGATAGTGTTGATTCTGCAGATAATTCTAAATCTGACATTGATATGTTTGGAAAGGAAATTAATTTTAAATCAACTACAATTATTAAAAAGGAACCTCAACTTCTAGAATCATTAGAATGTGGAGGTTTAAATATAAATATAAATATAATTTTTATAATGTGATGTAATTATTAATTTATTAATAATTAATTAAAATATTCAATTTACTTATATCTGTTATATTATGATTCAAATTTAAATATATATCATGTATTCGGAATTTTTTATAAATTCTTATTATATTATAATCCTATAGGGTTGTTAGGGACCTTAATGAAGGGATAATGCCAATCCGATTTTATACTTATTAAAACATCACTAACAATGACATTAATGATTTATATATCTTTTTTCATTAATTTTAATTTAAACTAGATATCTGCATCGTCCAAATATTCCGAACGACCCCTATATTTTCTATATTACAATATATTTTATTAACAATACTTATATTCAATTTTTATAAATAATTTAATATTTATATTTTTCTAGATTTAAATATAATTTTATAAAGTTTTATTAAACTTTAAAATATAATATTTGATATAAAAATTAAGAAATAAAATAATTCCTCTATCTGATCTATATATGGATAGAATTTTTCACAAGTTATGTTTGTTAAATCATTTAAATTAAATTCATATTGTTAAATCATATATTTTGGATGAACTTAATTTGTTAATTTCTAAAGTTCAAAATTAATTATTAAAAAATTATATATTATATTATAGAAATAATCTGTATTTTTTTTTTTTTTAATTTAAATATTATTTTATTAGGAACAAGCTTTGAAATGGCTGAAATTGATTCTAGTGTAAGGTAATTTATTACTATATGTCAATTTTAATTTATTTTCAATTAATTGTTAATATATTATAGAGTTGAAATGGAAAAATCTGAATCTACACCTAACAAATTGTTAGTATATTTTTCTTATTATATTATATATTTATTATTTTCATTAATATGCTTCACTATATTAAATTAAATAATAATAATTCATACAAATAATCTAAGTATTACATTATAAATAATGTATTAATATATAACTGCTTCCTTACTATTTTATAATATTTAGAATATATTATGAATTTATTCTACAAATATTATTAATATTGTTATTGTTAATCAATAAACTTGGTATATTAATTATCTAATGAAAAGTTGACCATATTAATAAGTTTATTTTCGTATTTAATTATTTTTTAAAACTTTGAATTGTTTAAAAACAATTTAAAAATAAATTTAAACATTTATGTATTACTGTTGTAGTACATTTTTATATAATGTTATATGATATCATGAAATTAATTGAAATATTAAAGTATCAACAATTTAATTTTAAATCAATTCTTACATATATTTAGTTAGTATAATAATATAAATTATTCTGTAGTCTTAATTAATGAGTTAAATTAAAAATAAATGTATAATAACAATATATATATATATAGTTAATAACTATTAATTATTAAATTAATATATATTTATCATGAAAGTACACAAAGTTTTTATTAAACTGTATATATTTATTAATTGTAAAATATATAATTTAAAATATAACTCTTATTTATATTATAAGCTAATTGAATTATATATGAATTACATTCCAAGTGAAATCAGAAAATGGCTCCAGCTTAATTTTCATGACAATTTAGATTTTGTCTATTATAATAAAAACTATTTTGTACTTTAAATATTAGATCGGACTTTAATAATATCCGGCTATTTCAGATTTTTCTTATTGGATATTTTTTTAAATAATTTATAATTTAATAATGTATACCCCATAACTTTTTTAATATTAAAAATATTCCATATGCTAAAATATTTTATTAGTTTTAGATTATAATCTATAAGATAATTATCTATTGTTTATTTTTTATTTTTGTTGATGTCAATGCTGAAAAAAAAGTTATAATCAAACAAATGTCTTGAATTTTATAAAGAATATCTCAAATTTGAGATTTACATTTATAAAATTTCAATATTAATATTTAACGTATAGATGAACATTATTAAGCAAAATAATAAAATTTGTAAATTTATGAGGCCCAAAACTTCATATTGGTAAAATAATTTTAACATGCTAATAATGCCCTATTGAAATTTTATAAATTTATGTTAAAGCCTAAAATTTATCTAAAGTATTTAGATAAATATGCATAATTTAAGTATAGGAAATTTGAAGAAAAAAAATAATTTAATTTCAATATGGCCTTATTAACATATTAAAATTATTTTACCAATATGAAGTTTTAGGCCCCAAAAATCTAAAAATTTTATTAATTTAATTCAAAGTTTAAATTAAAGTTATTTTTCATGAATTGTTTTGAAAATCGAAGAATATAGCGGAAAATATTTCATAAAATGTACTGATTTCACTTTGATGTACTGATTTGAAACCCATGAAAAAATATATATTGTGTATATACATATTAATCCTTTGAAATTATAGATTTAAAATTTCTCCTGGATTTAAGTCATCAACTTGTACAACCATTCCAATGGTAAATACATCAATGTTAGTCAAAATATAATAAATTTAATATACTATTTGATATATTACTTTGATCAAATGGAGCTACCTTTCTTGTGTATGAATCCATTACATATACAGTATCTGATAAAATAAAAGTGTAATTTCATTTTTTTTAATTATTAATTGATATATAATTTATAGAAATTAAATAAGTTTAATTATATTAATAATAGCAGCAACTATCATCTACATTAATGTTTTTGAATCTCTAATTAGAATAATACTGTTTTAGTAAATGTACTATTTTAATATATAAAAATATATATTATTTATTTTTAAATAAAATCTTTTTTATTTGTTTAATTTATTAAATTGTATTGTATATTTATCATTATTTTTTAAATATAGAGTTGATATTTCTCCTGAAGTTGAGCCATCAGCATCTTTAACTTTACCTATTGTAAATTCATCAATGTTAGTAGTGATATAACATGTAGTATATATGTAATGACAATAATATTAATTATAATAAAGAATAATATTAAATATAATAATATATTTATATATATATATATATATAACATTTTGTGAATTATATATTCTACAAAAATATAACCATTTAACAATCATAATACAATTACAATTTAATCAGATATCTATATTATTAAAGAAGTAGTTAATTGTTATATAGTTAAATCCAAAACTCATATCCTAATTCAAATAATTTCAGATATTTGTTCAATATATAAACATAATTAATAAAGGGTTGGCTGTATTTATTACATGTAAAAATTAGTAATAATAATAATTACTCTTTAATTAAAAATTTGTATTTATTTATCAATATTTCATCAAATGTGTGCACATATTTTGTTTGATTGTAATTATACATATATTTATAAACAAAATTAAACCAAAATATATGTAATGTAAATGGTACATGTAAATGTACATGTGTATATTTTACAATATATATCATAATTTATTGATTAATTGATCAATTATGTAAGAAAATATATAATCGAAATTATAAAACATAAGTATTTGCCAACGATAACATATGTTATAGAAATAAACAGATAATATGAAATTAAAAAATTAGAGAATATAAAAATAATTTATAAGAAATTAAAAATGATCCAAGATAGAAATAAAATATAGCGTAAATATAATCTAAAATAGAAATAAAATACATTATGTTAATGTGTGTTGAAGTGTACTTTAATTAATTTTAATTAAAAAATTTGGGTAAATTTACATTATCATTAGTATTGAACTAAAATATGAATATAATTTTGCTTTATCGAGATCTGAAAATTAAATCGTTTTATTTGATATATCAATAAGAGATACTCTCTAGATTTTTTGACCTTTTTTATCATACATTTATAAAATTTTAATTTGTTTTTTGAATAAATTGCATAATTCTCTCTCTTGAAATTTAAAGTTGATAATTAATTGCCTACATTTTGTTTTACCCAAATATAATTATATTGCAAGTTAGTTTTAGATTTTTGAAATATATTTTGTACTTTCTTTCAATAAATTATTCTGTAGTTCATGTGTTATTATATTATTTGTATTATGAATATATGATATAAATAATTTATTTAGAACATTATTAAAATATTCTACTCTTTGATCGCTATTATCATCTGAATTTTGATATGCCCAATTAAATCTAGAAAGATGGTATTTAATCAATTTTACATTTATTTATTAAAATCAAAATCATTTTACATGGGTATTTTTTATTATTTACATTATTTCACTTTTATTTTTATAAATTCCGAATTAGTATGCAATATTTGTATTAGAATCTAATAATTAGATAGTATTTTTTGTTCATTAGTAAAAAGTAAATCAATTATATTATTATTAGTTGGATTATTTATTAATTGTGAAAATTAATTTTGAATAATCAAATTTTAGAGTAATACATAACTAGATAATGGGTAACTAGGAAATGTATATTCTTTCCAATTATAATTATATAAATTAAAGTATCCTATAACTATTAACGAATTAGAATGTTGTTACATTATATCAACAAATTTACATATCTGTTCATGAGATAATGCATTACGATTTGGTAGTATATACATAATATTAAATAGAATATTTATAATCTAGAACCTGTATTATTATTATTATGTTGATTAATAATTGAATTTTTATTAGTAATATGAAAATGTCCAAGTATTAAAATTATCGTCACCAATATACATATTCCAGTCACTTTTATTATTTATAATATATCTAAACACATATGAAACATATCTAAACTCTATCTACATATCGAAACATATCTACATATCTAAACTCATACTTCTAGAATTATAAATACATTTTACAATTGTATTAATTTTAATCTACATATAATATATATATAATCTGTTTTCGTTTTAGTTATATTTTATCTAGAGATGTACTAATGATTAAATTTTGTTGATCTATATCGGTTAATATTTAAATAAAATTATATTTTCTATATTATAAGAGAATATATTATTTATAATTAATTTTAGTTTATTAAATGATAATTGAACTATTGATAGTATACATAATTTATTAATATCTACTGATTTACAAATAATAGTTGAAAAGTATTTAAATAAATTTGTTGTTTCAATAATGGGAATATTGATCATGTAAATAATTATTTCATTATTGTTATCAATATATTTTTATATTATTAATATTTACTGATATTTCCAAATTTAAATGTAGATATCAGAAGCCCCACTCAGTTATATTAGCGTATGTTTTTTAATTATAATCTCACTTTATCAATTATTATTATTATTTATTATATATACATGTATTAATGCAATATAAAAATGATGATAATACACCAATACATCTAGTTGAACTAATACATTAACATAGTCTACTATCAAAAATCATTGAAATAAGTGATAAAGTATGATTATAATTAAAAAACATACCATAATATAACTGGTAGTATGGCTTCTGATATATATATTGACAATTTGGAAATATCAGTACATATTATTAAATATATATTGATAACAATAATGAAATAGTTATTTAAATATAAATTTGTATTATCAAACAACTGAATAGCATATTTTTGTGGTTATTTATTAGATAATTTTTTTTCAGAATTGTTGCTTTGTATAAACATTTATAATAGATTACCATATGAACATTTTATATAATTTTCGTTAGTAATTTCTAAATTACATCTACTACAATCCATTTTTTAATGTGATAAATTTATTAAAATTAAATAGTTATATAGATTGTATTATATCCTATATTTTATATATAGTATTAACAAAATGGACTAAGAATTTAAATTTAGCAATTACTGAATTAGAATTTTTCTTGTATACTAAATTAATTAGAGTTTCGATATTTCTATTTTCGAAATCGTTTTAAAACTCTATCCTTCCTAAAATGACTACGTATATATTGACTTTATTTCTGTATAATATAGAGAAACGATTATAGAAATGTGTAATTAAAATTAATAAGATTTAAAGAAATATGATAGTTTTATTTATAGAAATTAATTAATGCAACTTTTTAAATTTGTTATCTATACGTTGATATTTATTATCTACGTTTATTGATATACTTTTTTAAGCCAGATTTGCGATATATATTATTATAAAAATGATAATGCTATATAATAAATAATTATAAACTCTATAATACTAATAAGTGTATGATCATTACTACTATTAATACTCTTCAATGAAAAGAACAAAATAAGTTGGTGTATTTGATTTTTAAATTAATTTATTAATTTATTTATATAATAAGGGAGTAAAATTTAAAATATATACCTTGTATGTTATTCAAATAAAAACGTATCCTTGTATACAATATATTGGTAATGGAGGATTCCCAATATTGGCTCCTATCTCATAAAATATTAAACTAATAATGTAGATAAATATATTTATAACATGAATAATTTTGTTTTGTATGTTACTGATACATTATTTTCTTTTATATATATATATATATATATTTTAGATATAGTCTACTATTTATTATTATTATTTTATTTGAAATAATTTGATATGAAAAAATAAATAAATAAACAATATTTATTTACACTTCATTAATTCTATTATATTTTAAATAGATTAGAAATTTCTCCTGAAGTTAAGTCTTCCACTTGTTCAAATGTACCAAACACAACTATGTTAGTGACAAATATTTGTTTTATAATTTAATTTGTTATAATAGTTCATTTGTAAATAGTATTTTAATAATTTTATAAATAATTATTATATATTAATATAGGTATAATGGTAAATACAGCTACGTTAGTAATACATTTTATTTTATAATCAAATTTTGTTTATTTGTTCATATTTGTAAATAGTATTTTAATAATTTTATAAATAAATTATTTTATATTAATATAGGTATAGTGAACAAAATCTAGAAGAAAATGACTTTACTGAACAAATTCCGAATAGTTCACATAAAAATATAAATAAACACAATAAAAGTTCATTTCTCATGAATAATTTATCTAATAATCTATTTATGCAAGATCATTTATATTCACATTTAAATACAAATAATAAAAAGAAAAACATACAACCACATACAAAAAATAATAATTTTAGTATAAAAAAAACCAATAAAATTATAACGAAAAAAGTTCCTAGAAAAATTGGGAAAAATGATGAAAAAAAAATAAATTCTTTGAAAACAAATAATGAAATTAATGATTGTGAAGATAGTTTAAAAAATGTTAGTAAACAAATTATATATTATATATTATTTTTAATAGTAATTCAATTTTTTATTTACAAATAATAAAAATTGTTATATTATATTATAAATTATAATATATATATTATTATATTATATTAATATATATATTAATGTATACTATATTGATAACAAATAATATCTATAAACTGTATATGATTAATATGATACTTTTTCATTATACTTACTTACATTTTTCGAATTCTCACTCGACCAGATCTTGCAATTGCTTTCTATTCTTCCCTGTGCATCATCAGTGTTCTTAATTCACCTTCTTCTCCACAATTGCAGTTATTCTTTAAGATGTCTATGAATATGTTGGTTGTCTCCCTCTGTTTCATATACCTTTCTTTGACTAACTATAACTATAACAAACATCATATTGCTTACGCATTATGGAGTCGATTGTCCAGCATTAGCTACCATATAATAATATAGGTTCGATTGTTGCTTTGAAAATTAGTATTTAAAGACTGTGTTCTAGTTTAATGATGACTGGTATTGTGTGATTGAACATCATGACTTATGTTTTATTTGCGTTCAGTTGAATACCAATGTTAGCTACTTCTGTATCAAAGGATATTAGTAGTTTATGAACTTGTTTGACTTCTTGTGATACAAGTTCTATATCATCTGAGTAACTGAAGTCTGTTAGCCCTATTGCTGGATGTTGTTTCCCTTGTCTGCTTCTCATCCTTCAATGGCTTGTCGCATGAGGTAACATCCAGTGTGATCACAAAGAGAAAAACTGCTAGTGTGTCACCTCGCAAGACTCCCTTATTATTTGAAAGTTTTCGGTATCTCCGTCATGTGTTATAACTTTGAGTAAATGTCTTTATATGTTAAGGCGATCACTTTTATAATGTTGTGGGGTATATGGTATGATTATATTATAAGGAGCATTATTTCTCTGTTGATACTGTCAAATGCCTTCTTAAAAACGACAAAAATGATAATAACATTGTGACTTTTCACTCTTTCGATTAAGCACATGATAGCTAATATGTGTGAGATCGTAGATATTCCAGATCTGAATCCATTCTGAATAGGACGTAGTATAGGATTTATTTATGGATGAATTTTATTTAGTATCATTTTATTCATAATTGTTGCTGTTATTACTGACAGTTCTATACTTCTAAAGTTTCTATTTTTTCAAGATTACCTGATTTGGGAAAATAACCATGTTGAATTTTAGCCATTGCGATTTTGTTTCATGTAGTGTGAGTATTTTGTTAGAGAACTCGAGCATTATGTTGTCGAAGTTGCCATATTTTAGGATTTCTGTTGTGATTCTGTAGGCCCTGCAGCTTTACCTTTACCTTGCTATATTATTCTTTCGTGAAAGATCCAGTTTGTATAGCAAAGGTACTTTCACTGATAATCTTGATTTATATTGAACTTGTTTTATGTTTCTGACCCTCACCAAGAAATTTCTTGAAGTGTTCATACCATTTTCTTACACGCTTCTCCTTGTTGCTGAACTTGATATTCCCTCATTATGAATATCCATTAACTAATAACCAATAATTTTGTATATATGATAATAATGTTTAAAAATTTAAATAATATAAACTTACTCATTATGCTTATATTATCCCTTATTTAAAAATATATTGTTTAATTTAAATATTAAACTTGTTTATCATAAATTTAAATAAATAATATTTTATTTATTTATATCAATTAATATTAATAATGAAAAGTTAAATTGATGTCCCTATATCTAGAAAAGCATATTTTTTCATTTCAATTTCTGATTTAACTTGTTAGGTACATATCTTAAATATTTATCCTATATATTAGTTTAATTAATTGCTTAGATGTATGATTAATAATTATATTATTAATTATAACTATATTATTAAATTTTTCAGTATAGACCATATTCCTGTGATTGTTGTCAATTCAATTCTTTATATAAAGATGAAATTTTAAATCATATCAAAAGAGATCATCATCATAATGCACTTACTGCACTTACGAGGTATAGACCGATTGCCAAATTTGAGGTATTTTATAATTATTAAGTACATTATTTTAACATTAATTATCTAATACTTAATTTTAATTTTATATTCACTATTTTTAAATACATTTAACAACTATTGAAATTTTCTAACAACATTTGATATATAATATTATAAACGATGTTATAATTAATCAAATTATTTTTATGTTAACATTATATAGGTTGTAAATTAAATGTGTGTAAAACCGGTGTAAAAATATATTATGAGTTACACTTATTAATTTATTTATAAAATATAATTACAATAATTACTACTATTTTTTATTTATATCTAATAATTTCAATTATAATTATTTTTTAGGAAGTCATTTCTTTTATTAATTTTAAAATATAATTACAATAATTACTACTATTTTTTATTTATATATAATAATTTCAATTATAATTATTTTTTAGGATATCATTTGTGTTCTAGAAGATTCTGAAAGAGAAAAAGAAATCCCTATGAAATCCTATCAACTTACATCAACATCAAATAAAACAATAAATGTATGTATTTATAAAATAATAATTTGTATACATTTTTATAAACATTCACTACATATAAATAAGTCATTATTAAATATAATGTGTATAGAAATCATGTGTTTAGAATAAATTCTCAATGTAACAAATTTTATAATTCATTTTACTGATACAAATTAAATAAATTTAATAATACGATTATTTATTAGGGATCTCCTCAAAATGTAGAAAATGAAATTAAAGTGAATCTTATTAATGATTTAAATTCTAATGAAAATACTACAGTTAGTTAATATAATATTTTATAAATTTTATACATTTATTTATTAAACCGAAATATATAAATCAATTAAATAATATTAATATTTACTAGGAAGTTACTCAAAATATAGATAATGAAATTAAAGTTAATCATGTTAACAATTTAAATTCTAATGAAAAGTCTTCAGTTAGTTAATATAATATTTTTATAAATGATATATAAAGGATTACAATCATAAAGGACGAGTTGCGCCTCAAAGATTAAAATGACATGTAGTGTATACGCCTATAGGCGTGGCGATATATTCATATCCAGTAGATTGACAGATGACTAATATCGAAATGTCAATATCAATATAAATACTATAAACGCTAATTGGATTATATAATATTGTAGATAGTTTTTTTATATAGTTATTTTATTTTATTTGAATCGCTAATTAGATTATATAATCTAAAAAATCTAAAATCTAAAATGAATCTAATCTATATTAAAAATAATATAAAGTAAGACTTAATAATAATCTATTTAATTATAACAATTTTACTATTAGTTTCACACTGAGTACCCAGTAATTAAAGTAATCAAAGTTCGTTATCAGAACCCAATTACAATCCAACAAGTAGGGGATAGAAGGGAGTAGTGGAGGATATTTTGTATGACTTTGTAGAATTGTAATATATCGATGAATAGTTGATGTTGTAATTTCATATTTTCAAATGTAATAGAATATGTATCGTTATATATTATAGCTATTTTAATTTTTACTTTAACTCATATATTTCTAGTAATAATATCAGTTTATTTACACTCAAAAAATAACGAAAAAATATCGCAAGAAGGGAGTAGTGGATTTTAGTACCAAAATAAATCAATAGGTGTCTCGCTATATACTCAAAATATTCAGTAAGCTAGACGCAAACTCAGGGTTTTGGCAAATACCCTTAGAGGAAAGCTCACAGAAATTGACAACATTCTTAACGCCATGGGGACGGTTTTATTATAAAAAACTACCTTTTGGACTTACATCAGCCCCTGAAATTTTCTGTAGAGAGATGGACAGAATTCTAAAAGATTGCAAAGGAGTGGTGATACACATGGACGATGTACTAGTTATGGGTGAAAATAAAGAAGAACATGATACAAGACTAGATGCATTATTGAATAAAATAAGTAAAGCAGGAATGACATTAAACAGAGAGAAATGTTCATTTGGTTCTATGAAAGTAGAATTTTTAGGATTTAAAATCAGTGGGGATGGGATACAAGCTGGAGAAAAAATTCAAGGAATTAGAGAATTTCCAGTGCCAGATTGTGTAAAAGCAGTAAGAAGTTTCCTGGGATTGATTAACCAATATTCAAGATTTAATCATGAAATAGCTACCGTCAGTGAACCTATCAGAGAGCTATTGAAAAAAGATATTGGATGGTTTTGGGATAGAGATCAAGAAATTAGTTTTGAGAAACTAAAAAAAATATTTAATGAACCTCATATATTAGCGCACTTCGACCCAAAGAAAAAAACTATGATTACGACAGATGCTTGTAATCAAGGAATCGGGGCTGTTCTTTCCCAAATTGATTCGGAAGGAAACAGAAGAATGATTGGAGCCGCTAGTAGATCCTTAACCAGTGCTGAAAAGAATTATGCAGTGATTGAAAAAGAAGCTTTAGGAGTCGTTTGGGGTCTCGAGAAGTTTAACTATTATATTTGTGGAGCACCTATAGTTGTAGAGACTGACCACAAACCTTTGATTACCCTGTTAGGACGGAAAGAAGTAGAAAAGATCCCTATAAGGATACAAAGATTTAGAATACGTTTGATGAGATATTCGGTAGAAATGGTATATATACCTGGAAAATTAAATATTGGAGCTGATGCTTTATCAAGATATCCTTCTAAGACGACAAGTACTTCTAATATACTTGAAATTGAAGTAAATCAACTAGTAGAATCTACTTTTGTTCCTGGTGAGTCAGTAAAACTCAATAAAATAAGAAAAATCCAAGAGGATGACGTAATAATAAAAGAAGTTATTAGTAAAATATGTAATGGATGGTCGTATAAAGACCGTAAGAATAGTGATATAAGCAAGTATTATGAAAATACTGCAAACTTAAGCATGATGAAAGGGTGTCTAACCTACCAGAATAGGTTAGTCATCCCTAGAATATATCAGCAAGTAATTTTAAGTGAACTACATGTAGGACACCAAGGTATATCAAAATATCAAGCAAGAGCACGAGAATGTGTGTGGTGGTTTGGGATTAGTAGAGATGTAGAAAGAATGGTAAGAAACTGTAGAACTTGTTTAATGAATAGTAGGACAACAAGAGAACCTATGAAAATAATACCTGTACCAAAGAAAGCTTGGGAGATTGTTGGAACTGATCTTTATACCTTTAAAGATAAGAAATATCTAATAATAGTAGACTATTACTCGAGATATATTGAAACTATGTTGCTGAAGAATGAACTATCAGAAACAGTTATTCTATCAATGAAATCTATATTTTCAAGACATGGAATACCAGAGACTGTCGTTTCTGATAACGGAAGACAGTTTTCCAGCAAAGAATTTAAAGAATTCTCCCAAAGTTACAGTTTTCAACATATTACGTCATCACCCAAGCACCCTCAAGGAAATTCAGTTGCAGAAAGGGGAGTTCAAACAATAAAGAATATATTAAGTAAAGAAGATGATCCATACTTAGGATTATTGGCTTATAGAAGCACACCTTTATGCTTTGGAATATCGCCTGCTGAATTGTTAATGGGGAGAAGACTGAATACAACGGTACCTGAGATACCGAAAGGATTAAGAAGAATTAATCAACCGAAATTTATTAAATTTAATAAAGAAAATAAAGAAAACAATAAGAAATACCGAGACAATAAGTATACTATAGAAAAGAGATAACTAGAGAACAACGAAGAAGTATTTGTTAAAGATCTAAGGAAAGTAGCCAAAATAGCATATAGATCTCCAGAGAGTGATCGATCATATGTCTTAGATACCGACAAAAGGTTTATAAGACGTAATAGACAAATGATTATACCATTAAAGAATACCTCTTACGTAACTCGGTCAGGAAGAATTTCAAAACCACCTGATCGATTAATAGAGATTAACTAAGATACGGGAAGAGGGTGATGGGTATATTATTTATGTGTTGTTCATTATTTAGTTCATTATTATTATTATTATTATTATTTTAGTTAAATATAATCATCAAGGTATTTGAATATTATTAATCTTAAGAAGGGAGATGTAGTAATATGTTATAGGCTGTCACTTTGTAGCTGCCTATTCGGGTATGACGCTAAGCCACACCCATTATATGTATCTTTAGATGATACATACATTCTGGTCCTGGATACCAACTAGGTTAGTTATACTCATAATAGGCAGTTATTACAGTATATATGACCATTTTCGCGTAAATGTAAATTACCACTTCTCCCTTCTCGTCCGCTACTCCCTTCTATCCCCTAAATAGAAACCAGATAAAATTAATTTTAAAATCATATATATTTATTACAATATAAATATAAAATATATGTATATATTTATTAATAATATTAATATTATTTAGAAATATATATACCTATAGGTAGTGATCTAAAATGAGCCAAATTTCCCTGATTCGAATCAACTGAAACATCCAAAATATATGATTCGAATCATTCGAATCATCCTAAATTGTCGCTTCGAACCGAATCCAAAATATATGATTCGAATCATTCGAATCATACTAGTGTCGCTTCGAACAGAATCCAAAATATATGTTGCGAAACATCTGAAACATCCTAATTTGTCGCTTCGAATGGATCTAACCTCAATATTAGAGAATAAAGTTGATGCGTATGTACAAAGTCTATACATGCATGATGCGCGTAACAAGTTATGGAAAGATCACATTACAAATAAGGAGTTGTACGGCAGAATCCCAAGAATAACAGATACAATACGACATATTAGTAATGCAACCGGACCCTCATTTCATTGTATCAGTATCATTCAATTCAAAAAATATAAGTATCCGTATCGTATCACTATCATAAATAATTTTTTTAAGTATCAGTATTGTATCAGTACAGTAGTATGTTGGACATTTTCAGATTTTTCACTCATTCGAAGTTTTCAAATAGTAATTATATACATTTCGAAGGTTTCAAATAGTATTATTTTTGTTAAATTATGTAATCGAAGTTTTCAAATATTAAAATTATTCATTTCGATGGTTAAAAAAGGAAAATTATTCATTTCGGAAGTTTCAAATAGTAAATATATTCATTTCGAAAGCTTCAAATAGTAAATAATAGTCATACCCAACCGGCATGCCTCAGTTTTTGATTGTTTGCCTATTTATTATTTATTAAGTATAGCTATTCATGATTCTACATTGCTAGTATATACAATTAAATAAATTTTAGCTAAAATACAAACAAATGTAGACAAATAATTTAAAAATACAAAAAATATGTCTAAATATATTTTTTTTTAAATTTCTAAAAATAATATAAAAAATATAATATTTATATAAAATATATTAAAATAATATTTCAAAAATTAGAGGAAAAATATAAAAAAAATTCAAAAAATATAAAAAAATATTACAAAATATATTTTTTTAAATATCGAAAAATATTTTTAAAATATAATAAATATTTCAAAATATATTTTAACAAAATGTTGAAAAATATTTGTTATAGACATTTAACTAATATATTATTATAAATTCAATTACTTAGCTTAGATTATAATACAAAGATTATATATATAAATCAAACTTATATAAGAAATAATATTATAATATTATATTTCCGAATTTAGTAAATACTATATACATTATTTATTAAATATAGTGATTGTTACTTACCATCGCGATGGTAAAATTATAAACGCGTTTTAAAAGAATCCATTTGATAACATATTTAAACAATTTAATTTAATTTTTATAAATGTAGCGAATTCTTTAAAATTCCAAAGATAATAAACATATTCGAGCTATATTACTGGCTCGGCTCGTTCGAGCCAAGTTCAAACTCGATTCGACTCGAAAAACTCGGCTCGTTTTAGATTACTACCTATAGGTTCATTATTAATTTAATAAACATTAAATAAGCATATTTTTTGTTATAAGAAATTCTATTTTTCATAATAATTATAATTCATAACAAAATATATTTAAGCATTCAAATTTATACCACATTTTGATCATATCTTTTGTTTTAAATAAATAAACACATAAAATATAATTTGTATTATAGAATTTAATAAGATTTCCAATGATAATAATTGTATTACAATATCTTCAATATACAAAATCTCATTAACGTAACTATTAGTTAATCATATATACAAATTTCACGATCTCATATTTCTCAAATTATATACTCTATTTATACTTATATAATTAGCACATAATTATATAAAATTATAAATTATATAAATCTGTATGCTTATACATGTAAACTTAGGTAGTACGTTGGTACTACTATTTCAACGTCCCATCCTAACGCACCAACATACCATCCATTGATATAAATATCGATGGATCCAATTCACCATTTGAAACGCCCGCAATTATATGAAAATGAGTGTAGATGGTACGTTGGCACATTGGTATGTTGTGTTTTTCGTAAAATACCAATGTACCAACGTACCATCTGCATTTACATGTATACCCATACAGGTACGTTACGAAAAACGCTTGATAACTTGGTACGTTGGTATGTTACAAAAAACGCACCATTAATAAAATGTTTTAAAATGACAGTTATTGCTTTGAACATATATCTTAGGCTTTGGTAATAGCATATGTGGCATATCTATATGTAAGTTTACGAAATATCATGAAGACTGACGTATATTATTATATATATAATGAATAGGTGTAATATAATGTGATAAAATAAAATACAATAAAAAAAAGCAAAAAAATACAAAAAAGCATAATAGTTAATAAAAATAGTTATTAAACAAATGGATATAAATAATACTAAATAATTAATTTTTTTAAATATTAAAATCTATAATATATTAGTTATAAAATATTAATATTTAATTAATCGATAATTTTTTAAATATGTTAATTAGAATAATATCTATTTTTACTAACCTTCATTAAAACACAGTTGTATGGTAGAAAATGGATATTTAATGCACTAAATGGATTATTAATTATTTCACAGAATATGTATTACTTCTGAATCCATATAAACGTATAATAATAAACAAAATAAACAAAAAATAACAAAATTTAGGACTAATGTAATGTAATCCAATTTATAAATTGTATAAACAATTTAATAAATATTAATATTTATTAGGAATTTCCTCAAAATATAGAGAATGAAATTATGGTAAATCGTGTTAATGATTTAAATCCAATCTATGAACAATCTAATGTTAGTGAACATATTAGTTTTATAAATTATATAAATATATCAATTTAAAACATTAATATTTACTAGGAATTACCCAAGAATACTAAGAATGAAATTCAATTGAATCATGTTGATAATTTAATTCCTGATGAATCTTCGGTTAATTATCATCTTATTTTTATAAATAATATAGGTATATTTAGGTATACATATATATTATTTAATTTTAACTTTCTTTAAAATAATTCTATATTTTTAAAATGATATAAATATATCAATTTAAAACCTTAATATTTACTAGGAATTACCCAAGAATACTAAGAATGAAATTCAATTGAATCATGTTGATAATTTAATTCCTAATGAATCTTCGGTTAATTATCATCTTATTTTTATAAATAATATAGGTATATTTAGGTGTACATATATATTATTTAATTTTAACTTTCTTTAAAATAATTCTATATTTTAAATTTATAAAAAATAAAATATTTTATATATATATATATATATATATATATATATTGTATATAAATGAACTTCATTTATAAATTAAAAATATAAATGGTTACGATATGTTTAACATTTAACATAATTAAAATTGATATTTGTTAAGATTATTAATATACATAATTAATAATGAATAACGTTTACTCAAATTATTTTAGGATTATTCTGTAAAAGAAGAAGATGATATATGTTTAGATAATTTTATTAAATTAAATTATAATAAATCTAAAGTTAGATTATATATTAAATGCTATTAATATAATTGTATTAGTAACACATTTAATATAGATATTAATTCATTTTATTATGCATAAGTTATTTTACTCTTTTGAATTGAATTCTTTTAACTCTTAAATTATTTATTTTATCATTTAAAATATTTATATATTATATATATTATTAAATAAAGTCTTATAGTATAACATATTATGTACAATTTTAAATGTCAATGTTGTTATAAATTATATTGTAATTATTTTATGTTTGTTAGGATTATTAGTTTTATTTATAATTTAGATGCAGTTTTATTAATTATAAATTATATTATTTTGTATTGCAGGATGGTATTAAACAACTCCGGATGAAATCAGAAGTATGTCTACATAATATTTTTTCAAATACCACAGATTATAATTTATATTGTAAAGATCAAAATTCAGACCACTTTACTTTATAAATACATATTGTTCATTTTTATATATAAATATTATAATAGTATTTTTATATATTGTAAATAGAAATATATTTTATTTTATCATAAATCATTCACTCATTTTTACTTGTTAAAATAAATGTAATATTATTTTAAATTACTTATTGATATAACTGTTTTAATATTTTTAAATTATTTAAATATAATATTAAAGATTGTACTTGTTTTTTTTTGTATTTAAATATAAGTTGAGAATAAATATATTTAATAATTAATTATAAATTCCTCTAAATCATATTAAAAAAAGTATTGGTATTAAATAAAATTAATTTAAAATGTTATTTTTCTATAATGTCATATTCAATAATAATTATATGGATGATCATGATATATTGAATAAATAGGTGAAAGTTTACAAATGACATCCTATTAGAATGTTGTTAAATATTTTATAAATTATAATTTATATGTGAATAATTATTTATGTATCCTGTATTTCAAATTTTAATACATCTTGTAATCTATAATTAATATGATATTAAATTTAAATTTCTACTATTTTTATTTTATTTGTAACCGAATTCTAAATATTTATATATAACCCTACAAAATGTATACCTTATATCATGGTAATATGTTTCATATAAATTCAAACAATTATATTACTATGAAATAATATATATAAATGGTAGTTGAATAAATTCATCCGTATTAATTTTTTATATATAATATTTTTATTTATCAAATTTATATAGTAATATCAAAGATTTTGCGAAGCAAAGATATAACACTCCCTATGCATGCAACGTAATTTAGTAATAGCCCCAACCGCTGCTAGCAGTAGTATCGAAATCACTGAAATAGATTTAGGTTCGGCTCTGTTTGCATACAACAATGTTTTCATTGCTCTATTAAATTACATGCAATATAAATTAGCTTTTACTCACTAAATATATACTTACAGCATTTAAAACATACATATCATATTTGTTTGTTATATATTAGTAATGAACACTTAGTTTTCATCATATAAATATTAATGTAAAGCATATTATTTAACATTTTAAAAGTGTATAGTTAAATACGAATTTACATTATAAACAACGCATAGTTCCTAAAAGTAACCCGCTATAGGTGGCACCAGGATATTCTGTATACAAATTCGAATTACACGATTTCGCGTAAGTGTTATATCTTTCCTTCGGAAAATCTTTGGTAATATTGTTTAATTTGTTATTAATAATATTTTTATTTATCCAATTTATATAGTAATATTGTAAACGATACGAAGTATAATTTATTATTTTCAATTTATGATAAATATAAATATATATTGTTCATTAATTAAGATGTTTAGTGTGGGGGTATTTAGAATTGTTACTATGTGTAATGATCTTAGATTCGTAGATTTTACCTTTGTAAACTGTAACGATAGATATCATAGAATCAGGCATATGTTCTCTTTATTGACATACTAAAATATATAAATACATGTTTGGTTAATAATTACCTTAATATATAAAAGTTATATTATCATAGTATTGACTGGTATTTTAAATTAATTGGTATTATTTTATTTATTAAAATTAAAAGTGACTAGTACGTTTATAATTGTAAATTGTATTCATACAAAAAAGTTATTTTGGTATTTATTTATACATATATATTTTATATTTGTGTTTACTCTACTGTGTACATATATTTATTATACGATTAGTTATATTATAACAATATTTCAATAATATATTTTAAATATAGTAATATTTATATATACCTATATATATATATATATATATATATAATCAGAGAACATTCATAGTATTCACCTATATACACTAGTGTAGTGTTTGTGCATAACATACACTGAATTCCAGTGCATCTGGAATTTGTGGGGTCAGTTATTGAGTCCGGAAAACCAAATCAATAATAATGTTTGTATTTAATAAGCTAATATTTAAATATATATATATATATATATATATATTATAAACATAACAATTGGCGACGATGATAACTTAACTCAAAAGAAAGTAATAATATTCAAGGGTACTACTAGTTAACAAAATTTATCTGTAAAATGAATACCGGAACAATTATTAGAGAATTTAATGATGAAGTGGACTATGTGGCGAATTAGGAGTAAAGAATGGAGTCATATTTTATTGAAAATGATATAACTGACAAGAAGAAGAAACGGCGTTAGGCTTTAAAATATAAAATGAATGAGAGATTTATTGACACCAATGGATACCAAGTTAGTCGATATTTGGACAAATTTTAAAAATCACCATAATCATTCATCGTTAGATATTGTGGAGCGTTATAAATGTAATATATGTACTAGGAAAGATTCTCAGACAGTCGCTAAATATTTAGCAGAGTTAAGGAAATAGCGAATTGTGTAATTTTTCTAATAAGTTTGATGAACACATACGCGATAGACAATATGTGTTATTCGAAATACGCGTATACAACGTTTATTATTGGAAAGGAAAGACTTATCATTAGTTAACACCGCAATTGATATCGGTGCGGAATTAACAGACGAACATTTGGCTTTATTTTTCGATGTTAGTGATATGAGTAAGGAATTCGTAAAATTGAACACGTTTATGATAAATCCGTCTATAAACGTTGCACTGTATGGTAGAAATAGCCATACAACAGATAACTACCGTCTTAGGAACTCATCATGATATGTATGTGGAAAAAGGATCACATAAAGAAAGTGTGTCATATGAAGTCACCAGTACCTTCTACATCAAACTATACACACATGGTAGAAAACGAAGGTTCGATTGAAGGGGAACAACAAATATACAACATGTATACAATTACTCGCTAATGCAATTGAGTATTATCATCTGTAATCAACCTCAACAATAAAAAAATCAAATTTAAAGTATATACCGAGGCAGCAGTATCGATAATAGTAAAATATACATGTTAGAAGGTAGACCCGAAATTATTGAAGGGAAAATAAAGACTCTAAATAATACCATCGAACATTCAACTAAGAGGTGAATATATTCTTGTTACTGGTAAGAGTAAGTGCAATCAGATTCCAAAAAAATGTTTATTTATGTGGTGGATGCAAACGTCACTTATATTGCAGGGCATGACATGATTGCACAACTATGACTAGATTGGCGGAAGGTGGTTGTGAATATGGTGAAAACAAATATTTCTTACGTGTTCAAAAGGAGTCTTGGTACAATGAAAGGGATATTTGGGAAAATGTTGATATACAGCGCTGCAATTCCAACATTTTTGAAATCGAGAATAGTTCCATACGCTATGAAGGAAAGAGTGAATTCTGAATTAGAGAGGTTATTAATGGAAGGTATCATCGAATCAGTGAATTATTCAGACTATAGTCTATATATGCCTATAGGCACCGTCTAGTACCACTATTAAATAAATGTGGTTCTATTCGTATATGTGGAGATTATAAAGTAACTATTAACAATGTTTCTAAGATTGATAGCTATACAATTTCACGTATTATAGATATCTATGCACAATTTTCAGGAGGAAAGATATTTACAACAATAGATTTATTGAATACGTATAAGTATACTTACAAATGCCACTTGATAAGCACTAAGGTGTTAACAACAATAAATACCTAAAAAGGATTGTTTACATACAATCGGTTATGTTTCGGTTTTGCAGCAGCCCAGAAATTTGTCAGATGGTAATGGAGAAGTTATTTAAAGAATTGTCCATGGTTTGTGGATACTTAGATTAGTTTCAGTAATTTTTTTCATTAAATATACGATCGGTATTGAAACGACTGAATGAATACACATGCATGTTTGGGTTAGATCAAGTTGAAAATATGTAATTTATAATAAACGATGAAGGATTACAACCTATCATAAAGAGGGTTCATGCCATTCAAAATATACCTCAACCAAATGATATAAAACAACTAAGGGCATTCTTAGGTATGATAAATTACTATGGACATTTTTTAAAGAATCTATCAACGATTCTCGGATCCTTACATGCTCTATTAAAGAAGTGACATAAATGGAAGTGGTGACATAATTGTGAGAGAGCTTTTAAGAATGCTATCATCATCAGATTTACTGGTTTATTTTGACATTAAAAAAGAGGTAATTTTGATATGCGATGCGTCACAATATGGAATAAGTGCATTTTAATCCATATAAACGACCATAATGACGAACAACCTATTCGCGTTTAGTTCCAGATCATTACATCCAGCAGAGAAAAATTCTTCACAAATTGAAAAGGAAGCTCTAGTTGTAACTTTTGGAGTACACAAATCTTATAACTATGTTTTCGGAAAACTATTTACGATCGATATTATAATAAACCGTTGTTACCGCTACTTAATAAAGCTAAGGCAACACCTATAGGTATCGTATACGATGGTCTCAAGGATAATTCAAAGATGGGCTTATTACTTATTACTATCGGCTTATGAATATAAATTTAAGTTTAAACCTAGTAAAGAAATAGCTAATGCGAATGCAACGAGGCTACCATTAAAGGTACGCTAAGAAGAAATACCAGAGCCAGCGGAAATAGTTTTTAATATTACAAAAATTTAATGAAATGATTAATTAGTAAGGAAGAAACTTTTTAGTGCCACATGTGAAGATAATACCCTGGTGATAGTAAATTAGTACATTCTCGACTGTTGTCCAGATTGGGTAGCACGTCAAATAATGATGAAACAATATTGGACTAGGATAGACGGATAATCTAGTGCTAAAAATATAATTTGGTGGGGATCCATAAAATTATTCCCACAAAGTCGTACCATGAGACTATTACACGAAGGCTATCCCGGAATAGTGCGAATGAAGGGCTTGGCAAGAAGCTATTTCTGGTGGTCGACAATGGATCTGGATATTTAGGCAGTGGTGAAGGAGTGTGTTGGTATTATATCAGTATTTTGAACTTCAGTAGAGTAAATAATTTAATTTAATATACAGTCGATAAATTCACTAGTTAATAATAATAATACTAATTTTA
This sequence comes from Osedax fenrisi, assembly GCA_964019155.1. Classification (NCBI taxonomy): domain Eukaryota; kingdom Metazoa; phylum Annelida; class Polychaeta; order Sabellida; family Siboglinidae; genus Osedax; species Osedax fenrisi. The sequence goes on from OZ025241.1 coordinate 36,102,890, forward strand.
TGATCGATCTTAAAAATAATTAGGAGTGATATTTAAAAGAATAATATAGGTGGTGATATTATACAAAACAATATGAGACCTAATTTAATAATAGGATAATATTTAATTGGTGTGCCCCATTTTAGATATGTATTTCATAAAGATAGGTTGTATATTTTGAAAGTAAACGTATAAAACAAATGATGAATGGTCTCAGGATGTAGCTAGAAACATTATAACTATAATTACATAGTATCAAATAATCATAATATTTAATATATATTTTATTCATACTAGTAAATTAAAATACTAAAATAATGTTTATGATAACTATTTAATCGATAAACTATGTTTTAGGTAGTACCTACTGATATTTTAAAAACGCTTCTAGGGCTTCTAACGCTCTTAATTAAAAATGTATAACAAATATTTATATTTATACCTATATTTATACCTATATTATACCTATATTTATTTCATTTCATTATCTAATTAAAATATATATAATTATTAGTTATCTAATGATTAAGTCTCATATAATATTTATTATATAAATAGGTAAATAAAATAATATTAAACTTCAACTCAATTTTATTATTGAAGGAATGATTATTATTTGAGGTTCTTAAATATTGATATTTTTGTGTTTTCTTCTATTTTTATCAAATCTTATTATTGTAATTCTTTTTATTGATAGTTTAAAGTATAGAGTATTTGTACAACTTTTTTCTCATATCATATTGTTCTCACATTTCAAGAAATGTAATATTTCCTTCTTGATCTATTTTGTTCTTATTTTCATTGTTATTTGTATCATCAACTTTATTTATATTTTTATTTAGTTTTTTTACATTTTGTTCGTTCGTATTATTTATTGTATTTTCTTCATTTTCTTTCATTTTTCTTTTGGTTTCATTATTTATTTCATAATAAAAATGTATTTATTTTTTATTTTTATTTACTGAGGATTTATATTACTCATTTAGAGTAGATGGGGTTATATGTTTTTTTCCTTTATCAATCTGTTTTTTTATATCGCAATTTTTGCATATACCAACAAATATTCCTTCTTTATCTACAATATTTATAAATTGTTTACATTTTTTACAATTATTTTCTTTTGTTGTTATTTTTTTGTTTTTATTCTTTTTAGTATTTTCTATAGGGGTGTATATCAGAGTATCTTCATTTAAATTCGCACTTTTATTTTGATTCGGTAGTACAATACTTATTTCACTAATTGGACAATTAGATTTCTTTAAAGATTTTTCAATATGCTTCTTCTTATTTTTATTATTTTTTGAAATATTAGCTTTATTAATATTGTTAAGGTTATTTATATTTTGTTTACATTGTTCATTAGTATTATGTATTTTATTTTTTTCATTTGTTTTAATTTTCCTTTGGATTGTATGGCTTAAATCTTGAAATTTATTTATTGTAGATATATTTCTATGTTGTTCTTCTTTGTAAATCTGTTTTTTCTTATTGCATATTTTGCATATTTCAAACAACATTATATTTCCGTCTTTATCTACCGAATTTTTATTTTTTTTGCATTTTTTGCAACTCTTGTCTTTAGTTGATATTTGTTTTCATAATCTTTACCATCTCCCATTGAGAAATCCTTTCTATAGGTTTCTTGGCAAAGTTTTACATCTGAAGATTTATTTGATTTAATCTTAACTGTTTCACTTTTCTCGTTAGAGAGGTGTATTTTATTACTGTGAAATAGCCAAGTGTCCGTGATTATAGCTTGTAAACAAGACTTTCTCTTGATCACAAACCTATTATCACCGATAGAAACTTGGTCTATATACGGCACCTCATCTATCTTAACTAGATATTTTGGTTTTTTAACTTCTTTCTCTTCTAGAGAGTTCTGTTCACAGTACATTTCGTAATACTGCAGACCTTCGTGCCTTTTATATAGGCGGGCTCGTTCCTTCTTGTATATTTCAAAGTCTCTATCGAACTCGAAATATGATATTATCATTGGAGTGATCTTGACAAATTCATCAAAGCTATCATCGGTACATTTTATTGGCTTTTGGATGTGGTAGTTAAAACTTGAAACCTATTATATTATAGTAAAACAATGAATAGAATATCTATAATTAAATAATAATTGTAATAGTAGTAATTATTATTATTTGATAATATATATATATATATATATATAAATATATAATAGATATATTTATTTTTTTAAGCATATGTCTATATGTATATAGAATTATAATTATAATTAAGAAAATCAAATAATATAATTATCATATAGATAGTATCTATTAGATACTATTTTATAAATTAAATTAGTATCTAATTTATAAATTCATATATATGTCAAATTTGTATTAAACATATAAATGTTATTAGGCCTATTTAATTATAATAATATATATAGGTAATAGATAATCTATTTATAACAACATTTATTATGTTAGTAATTTTGCTTATTAATGTATCTATTATATATATATATATCTTATATATTTACAATATGAAAGTTATTATAATATCAAATAATTAATTAATATAAATATTAATAATCCTACAGCATGAATAATTCAATATATTGTAATGTTATTTAATTAATAAAGTAATACATTTATTGATATATATATATATACTTATTACCTAACAATATAATATACTCCTTATAAGGTATCCTATATATAGTCCTATACATGTTTTTAAATTCATATATTATATAATATTATACAATGTATAATATATTATAATAATTGTATTATAATTTAATTCGTATGATAATGTATTGTTACTATTTATATTAAATTATACATCCAGTATATTAATATAATAAAATATGATATAAATATAGTAGATAATAAATCTATATATACCGTGGAGTCCCTTTCTCCGTACGCGTAATCGCTTGTTCTTATCAATTGCATAACTTTGATAGTAGACATTCTATCTTTAGCCTGATAGATAGGTAATATATAACTATGTATTATGATTTCTTATTATATATAATATGTGTACCTAACCTAATATGTGTACTATACACACTCTATACTAAGTGCCAATAAACCGATATATATATATATATATATATATATCGGTTTATTGGCACTTAGTATAGAGTGTGTAGAGTACACATATTAGGTTCACAGAACAATCCATTAGAATAGTAACAATCAACTAAACATATATAAAAATATATTAGGATATATAGGGGAAAGTCCCCGATTACCTACCCCCTCCTAATACCGACCCCCTCTCGTATCTCAGTAACTATAAGAGATATCAAAAAATAATATATACATGAACTGTTAGTAATTTAATGATAAATATGAAAACGTATTTTGTTTTAAAAAATATTTAATCCTACAATTGTTATTTGATAAAACGTAATATTCTGTTTTATTTTTTTTAATATTTGAATAATAACTTTTTTTAAATCATTGTAAATACTTTATTAATTAAAAGAAAACTTGATTTTGTACATAATATTGTAGAACAATAAAATGTTTATAACTATTATAAAAATAATTGTATTTGAATAAATATTAACCAATATATCTTAATTATAGCAACCCATATTATTGTCCCCCTAAATTACCCTAATACCGACCCCATGTGATTTATAATATCCAATCAAAATAGATTCGTATTTTACTTTAAAATATGTCGTAAGTTGTTTATGTATCATTGATATAGATTTAGGATTCATAATTCCAGTTGATTATTTACATACTGATTAATAAATAAATATTAAATAATAATATACAATATTTTAATATAATTACTATAAAGTTTAAATTTAATATTACTATTAAAACATAAATTCAATAAAAAATAAATTACGTCATGTTATAATTAATTATAGTTATGTATATATACTCTTTTTATTGGATATTATAATATTACAATTATTTATACTACGATTATTTTAGGTGGTCGGTAATAGGGGAAGGGGGTCGGTATTTGGCACATGTATCCGATTACCGACCCCCCTGTTTATTATTGTAAATATAATTATATCAAAAATTTAAAATAGCCACTTTATTCATTGCCATAATATTACCCTAATCACAAAATGTCAATTAAATATATTTAATATTGAATAATTTATTACAACAAATCATTTAGGGGTCGGTAATCGGAGACTTTCCCCTACCTAATGATAAAATAATAAATAAATAATTATAATATCCTTGAATAGATAAAATGTGTAACTATAGTCAGGTATATAGGAAGACAATAAATGAGGAATATGAGATTACAGATATATTGGGAGCTGGGAGTGAATTCCACACTAAGGTAACATTATAGTTTAAGGCACGTTTATAATATTTAAAAGATGATAACATGTTAAACTGCAGTTTGAATGTGTTTAAATGTCACAATAAGATGTAACAGACGATAAGGATATAATAAGTGTAGGATCAGTTATATACGATGGTTGTGAAGATGACATTAATATATGAGCGAGTGATTTTTATAGAAAGAGATAAGAGTTATGAGAAGTTAATGTGAGTGTGTTGAATAATGATCAATATGGTAGATTATGAAAATAGTTTAATAGTATGGTAGTAATGTATGCAATAGAGTATACTCTATACGCTATAGCGATATTATATTGTACAAGATCATTACTGATTCTAAGATGTGTTCCTATTTGGTATGTTTCTATTGAAATTTGATATGTATTACTAAATTCATGATATAGTCATACTAAATGTTTAATAACATATTTATATATACCTACTAAATATATACTAAATATGTACAAAGGTGTGATATATGCGCATTAAATTTAAAATGTAGGTAACTATTAATATATTTAAAGTAATATATTAAATATATTATATATTGATATTTTATATTGTTGGAGTCCTTCCATCCCATCCAAGAACTTATATGAAGTTTTTAACTTATAACCATAATCTAACCATCTAATGTCCATTCGAATCCGCTCTAATATTAAAGCGGTGTTGTATGGTTTTAACGAGAGCCGATCATGTATGTATAGGATATACAATTACATAAGAATAGATACTTTTAAATATTAGTTTAAGACATATGTTATCGACCCGGACGGGAATTACACCACGTGTCATACTGCTTGTATGTGTACTACCTTAGTTAACTGTTCCATATGTAACATATATATCTATATATATATATATATATATATATATATTTCATTAATTAAATTTTAAATATATTTAGGAGAGATGATAAATAAAAATGCATGTTCAGAACAAATAATACACACTATAAAATACAGCATAGACACGTGATATATATAAGATATAATATCTTACATACACACATATATGTGTATACACACTTACAAGACGTATGCGGGTATACTATACACTGTATAGTGCAATGTAACATTGTTCACATACATACACAATTTGTATTACACGTACATATACACATACACACACATACACACATTCATACACAAATACACTCAAATACATACACATATACAAATACACACACATATATATACACAAACGCATACACACATATATATATAAACACATATACGTATACACACATACACAAACACACACACACATGCATACATACACAAACACACACACAAACATATATGTTTTTATACACACATATACACACATACACACACACATACACCAATACACATACACACAGATACACACACGCACACATGAATACATATATATATATATATATATATATATATTAAATTACCCTATGACAGGGATCTTTAAAATGTAGATCAGACTCATCCAGATAAATCATATGGTCCTCCTTTTCTCTTATGAGATTATCCTATTCAATACAATAAATTAGATTATTCAAAATATGATTATAAATACATTCTAAATGATTTATATAACTCGCTATAGCGATATATATATATACTTGTAAAATATATCGTTGACATGTAACGCCGTAATATATATGTGATAGTAACGTATAATTCTTATTAAAGTAGTAACGGCTGTACAAGGTGTTACCACAAGGCGATCGTAAAGAGTATTTTGTCTTTCCTAACATCATTGCAGTTATCACGAGTTTAATATTACTAAGGATTAATAATACTATTGTAATAGTAATCAACGAAGTATGTATAGAGTAAGCTAGTTATAAATAAAGTGTTCAATTATAAATATTCTGTAAGCAATGTTTGTGAAATATACTAATTAATAAATTTAAAATAAAATTTATAAAATAATTTTATTTAAAATATTGTTATAAATTATAGATACATCTATAGTATACTACTATAGTACCTACTACATTATTTAATTATACATGATAATAACCAGTATATTTACCTATTATTTGTACTGTATATAGGAGCAAACATTTATTTCAAGTGCGGAATATAGGGATATATATATATATATATATAGGAATATATATATATAGAGATATACCTAGGGATATTTTGCACATTCAAATATATAAACACAAATCATTCTAATAAACATAACTAATATAATACTATTTATATTCATATTAATAAGTTACTTTATAAAATACTATATTAACATAAATGTTGTATAGGGGAGAGTGGAGGACTTGAACAGATAGGAGACCTAATCCACCAGAAAAATAGTAAATATTTCATATCCATCATTATACAAATCATAACGAGTAGACCAATAAGAGGAATATGTATTGACATAACACTTTGATATATATGTTATAAACAATATATAACAAAGTAATATAAGATTTATAAATATAATACGTCAAAGTATTTAGGAACACAATGCGTACGTTTAATTATGAATCAGAATTAGCTGGGTTGATCATCATAGAATATGTTCTTTCAGATAAATATGATTTAAACCAAATTTTATTGAAGGCCTGTGCTACTTTGAGGTATGTAGATTTCCTATATATTTTGTTTTCTGGCAATTATATAATTAGCTATAATATAGCTATATTTAATACAGACAAATATATTATACATTTAATATAAATTAACATTTATGTAAAATACATTGTTTTTAAAGTATACGTTAAAGGTATTATATATGGTAGATATATCTGTACATTGACGATAGCCTATAGTCGATAGGATACCTATCGCGTTATAACGGATTATGGTATTATAGTCTAAATTGGGTAATGTAATGAATGTAATAATATAGGCAATTGTCATATATGACTCTATAGATTCATAACTATTGATGTTAACAGAGAGTTGTATATGATATATGTAATTTAATAAGGTATAGATAGTAGGTATAGTTTAATTTTTAGAAAATAAATTCGAATATGATCTGGAGGAGAGGATGAATTTAATTTAAAAATAAGAAATGTTATCAGATGATTATCTTGGTAGGAAATAAGTGTTTCACTTCAGATGAATTCAGAAATTACATCAATATGTGACCCATAAGAAATATTCAAAGAAGTTAGTAGATTCATATAAGAGAGAGAGATATCTAATAAAATCTGTATTAAATTATAATGGTTTCGATTTACCAAGAAGATGTTTTAAATTACGTCTAATTTTTCGAAAAGGTGAATAATACCATAGTGAAGATGGATGATTCATGACTCATGGATCATCCATCTCATGAGTCATGAGAGAATATTTTATCCATATATGTTACATCTCTACATGTTACAATTGACTGCCTCTTTAGAGGCGATTTTCTATATAAATATATTATTTGTATATAACGGTAAGATAATAATTTGTAAACACATTAAATAAATATACCCATTCCTTGAAATTTATAAAGAAATGTATATATAACTTTATAATATGGTGACAGTGGTTTTTTGATAATACCTACGCCATAATAATTCTGCCATCCGGATATACCCTACTACCGTCCATACTTTCAATTTGAACTCATAAGACATACTCTCAGAATTAAAAATATTAAAAATATCATGTATCCTACCTACCATATCGGTTCCAATAATATATCTCTCCGAAGTTGAGGAAAATATGTTCATTATAATCTTGATATGAGGTAAAGGAAAACGGTTTTATGAATGATTCAATACTATACAAGATTACAATGAACCATTATCTAGTACCTAGAAAATGTTTGAAGGACTATTTGAATCCTATATTTGAATCCAATACAATCTACACTATCAAAAAGAATACACGTTTCCCGTATGAATACTGGTGACTAGTGTATGACATCTACTCGGGATTTAGAAATATATTCAATGCATACAATAATAACAATTTAGTCGTCAGTATGCAGACAATGAGGACATAATGCAAGGACATAACGCGAAGACAACACATGCCTAATATACGGGAACAGGGGTAGCATCTGATGATACCCGTGATAAGGTTTGTATAGAATTATATATACATCATTATAATATTATAATAAAGCTAAAGTAGATACCGGATCTCAAACTAATGTGCTACCCTATAATATATATGTCACATTAAAGATTACCACTAAGGTATACATCGCAAATGCTTCCAGCATATAGTATATAGAAATACAAATATATAGCATAACAACTAGATCACGCGTGGTATTAATAACAATGTTAGTTATAATATTACATTTTACATAGTATATACGAACAGTTACGCTAAATTAAGCCTCACTACATGAATATAACCATATCTAATAACATTTCATTGCTGTATAACTTAATATCTTAATTGATTACTTCCCTGCTAGGTATAATGGACAGGGAAAATGTCCAGGTAAATTAAAAATAGTTACCGAACCCTGTATACACCCTATAGGGTGTAATTATAGTTGTAAGTCATGCTCCTCGTAGATTCCCACAGTATATTCGTGATGAGGTCAGCATAGAGCTCAATAACATCTGTAAACTAGATATAATAACCAGTATACGTGACCATACTCATTAGGTATCTAGTATCATCTTAGCAAGAACAAATTCGGGTGCATATAAATTTGTTATCATACTACTGGCATCTCACGACATTTAATACACACATATGATATTACAAATTCATTACATTATTGTTGGATCTAAGTTTGTCTCAAGATGTTTTTCAAGAACACATCAAATTCCTACTTCACCTTTTACAAGGAAGAATTAATATCGCTGACGATATCATCGTTTATGGTGCTAATAGAGAAAGCCACGATAAAAATGTATACTATCTCATGAATCTTATGCAAGAATATGGTATTATTTTTAATTTGGATTAATATATAATTGGCGATACCGAAATAATATGTTTGGCCTCACGTACTCTATACAAGGTATCCAACCCGCCAACGAATAACTAAGGATAGTGTATTAATTCTACCATCTAAGACCCCGACTGTTGTTCACAGTTTTCTTGGTAGTTTCTTTCTTATAGTGAATTATATATTCCCTTTGTACCTCTATTCGATAATATACTATCACCACTAATATAACTGCCTATGTGGCTCAATGTCTAAGGCGTCAGACACACAAGCAGTAGGACACGGGTTCGACCCTCGTCCGGACCATTAATTAATTTTATAAAATGGGTCTTAAAATATTATTTAGAAGTGATCTTATATAATTGTGTATAAATAAATGATCAGATCTCGTTAAAACCATGGATGCCTTAACATGATAGCGGCTTCGAAGGGACATTAGAGCCATATATGGTTAAGCATAAGTGAAAACTTCATCTAAGTTCCTGGATGGGATGAAAGGACTCCACCAAATTAAAAAAAAAAAAAAGATAACTCATCCATAAAAACGTTGATTTCTGCTGGTCAAAATCACATCAAATAGCTTTCGAAAATATTATGATATAACTTGACATGACACTCGCATATTTAGATCCAGACACCCTATTACTCTCCAAGTAGATGATCTTGGTACAGGAATTGGTACCTGCCTATTTCAGAATTAGACCAATCCATTTCACTTCTAGAACCTTAACTAAAGTATAACGAAGATTTATAAAAATATATCGTGAATTGCTAGCTATTGTGTTGAATGTGAACGTTTCCATAACTTCATTTATGAAAGTAATTCATAGTCGTCGACTCAAATATTGTACATCAAGTAAAATAACTTCCAGTTATACCGGAGCTATTGCTTGAATATACAGATATTGATCCAAAACAAACTATTTATATACGAACTATATATAGTTAATTTCACATTAATTACATGATCTGCATATTGATAATGTCACTTATTATTCCAATAGATAATATTTCAGTAAATAATAAGATTAACTAGATTGTCAACTATAATGTAATATTTTGTGAAGTTTGAATTTTATCCTCGGTACTCTTTAATATATTCACTTATAAATAGTCCTATTACGTAATAAATACAATACAAGCACAACTGTAGTTATGCTATCTACGTTTGTTAGTTATGTAATGTAAAATAATATTCAATTGAGTATACTTAAGTATAAATTACTTTATTAACATTAATTATTATGGATTAGAAAGAGACAAATGTAATATTAACACATAGGAGAATTATACACTATATTTAAGTAATTAATTTGTTAACAATACGTGACAACTTTAATTGGTTAGTAATACTAACTTAGTATGAACTCTATAGTTATTGTTAAAATAATATATGCTAAGAAACATAATAATAATAAAATATTATTTTGACAACACTTTTATTTCAAATGGAAATATCATGGGTGACATGTACAGAGCTAGAGAGAAATTTCTCTCTAGCTCTGTGGTGACATGTAACTTGTATATGGTCAAGTGATTATTATGCGTTTCGGAGTTGGCGTATTTATTATCATATTTACATGCGGGCATTGCACGCCGTGCATACTATGTATACATAGTAATATCCGCAAGTTAGGCTATAGGTAAGTGGGCGGATATATGGGCGTGTCTCGTTGTTTCTCCACAAGGGCAGCGTCCATTATCGGAAGTATAGGTGTCGGATCTTTACACGATATGCATGATCGAGCTAGGGTAGGTATTTACTTCCTTCTTTATACCTGTGAATTGTATTATGGGGGAGTATCGAGGGGTTACATAGCCTGTATAGGTAGTGGTGTTAACGTATCTAGAACATTCTATACTGGGTTAAGTATTATTGTGCTCAATGAGAGTGCACTGAGACTTATGGCCCATAAGTCACATAGGCTATGGGTCTTATAATTAGTAATGCCGTATACGTGGCGGGTATCTATAGTTAAGAATAGTGTTTAAGTTTGTATACTTTCCAATGAAATAGTTAATGTGGGCGTAATGTAGATTAATTGTCTAGTATGCTATTTCATAGGTATTTCTTAGTTATTCGAGTTTTGTATATGCTTTATAATGTTCATACACTGATCGTATGTAATATGTACTAATAATATCTATTTAATGTACATTTTACATATGGGATGATTACTATAATAATTGTATTCTAAATTATAGTAAATCATATTTATTAGTAATAAATATCTTAGCTTTATAATTAAATATATTAATTTATTGTTGTGAACTTATTTATTTATTCATACATTTATGATTTTAGTATACAATTTATATCTAAGATATAAAGTACAGTTTATTTGTTTATATAAATATATATATATAATGCAACATTGTTCCACATCATAAATCCGACAATCTTGAAGAAGCAAGGAACTACATAGCATTATCAGTAATAGCAGCTAAAATGACGAATAAACTAATACTAAATCGAATTACAACATACATAAACCTTATACTACGTCCCAATCACAAAGTATTCAGACCTGGAAAATCTACGATATCACACATATTAGCTATTATCGAAGGAGTGAGAAGTCACAATATTAAGGCTATTATCATTTTTGTCTATTTTAAGAGGCATTCGAAGGTATCAACAAAGAAATGATGCTCCGTATACTAGAATCAAACGATATACCCCCACAAGCGATCTCCTTAACGTACAAAAATACTTACGCAAAAGTTATAACACCTGACGGAGAGATGAACACTTTCAAATAACAAGGGAGTCTTGCAAGGTGAAACTCTACAGCGCCTTTTCTCTTTGTGATCACACTGGATTACGCCATTAGACAAACCATTGATGGGCGAGAAATAGAATTCTGACTCGGAATAATACAACGACAAGGGAGACGACATCCAGCAATACAGCTAACATACCCAGTTACGCAGATAGCACTTGCAAGTGCTATCTGCGTATCTGCTACATGTATCACAAGAAGTCAAACAAGATCAGCAACTATAGTTTTAAATATTAATAATATTTAAATATATTATAGTATACTAACATCCGTTGAAATAGAAGTCGCTAACATTGGTTTTCAACTGAACTCAAAGAAAACCGAAGTTATGATGTTTAATCATACAATTTCAGTCAACATTATACTTGAAAACAGTGGTACGCTGATTAATAATGTTACAAATTTTAAATATATGGGGATATGGATGGCTAGCTCATAAAAGGATTTTGAAATTCGCAAAGTTTTACCATGGTCATCAATACACAAGATGAAATCAATCAGGAACTCCAAAATTGGAAACAATCGAACCTATATTAGTATAGGGAATTCTGTTGCAAATTCTGGACAATCGACTCAACAATGCGTAAACAAATCGATGATTGTTATACCAGGCTATAGTATACTTAGAATGGCCATAAATACATCATGGAAATATAAGTTCACCAATACACAACTGTATAGGGGAATGCCAAAAATCTCCGATGTAATAAAACAAAGAAGATTGCGATTAGTAGGTCACTGCATAAGGGACACCGACGAACTAGCACATAACTGAATGTTATGGAAACCAAAGAACGGTATACGAATCAGGGGAGACATCTCAAGACATTCATTGATATATTAAAGAACGACTGCGACTGTGAAGAATACGAATTAATAATACGAATTAAGAACACTGATGATGGACAGAGAACGATGGAAAGTAATTGCGAGATCTGCTGATCGAACATTGTTGACTGAGAACTCGACTAAAGTAAATAAATAAGTTATAATATATATATATATATATATAAGGGTATAATTATAGAATTAATAAATATAAATATATTGATATATATATACACTATAATAAAACTCGACTTGGAAGACATTCTTTTAGAACATATAATATAGTATAATTTCTATAGTAATTTCTATAGGTATACCTGTTCATTATATATGAAATCAAATTAATTGATTAATAATATATATAGGTATATATTATATATATATATGTGTATATATATAACTATATATTATTGATAATTGTAATATTTAATACTGAACAAAAACCAATCATAACTATATTATAATAAGCAATCATAATACATATATGTTAACTTTAGTTATATATTACCTATCTATCAGGCCTATACGATAGAATGTCTACCATCAAAGTGATGCAATGGATAAGGAAAATCGATTATGCATACGGAGAAATGGACTCCACGGTATGTAGACATGTATATACTTTTATTATTTTGTTTATTATCAGATTTAGGCAATGCCAGGGTAATTATATATAATTATATATAATAAGCAACACTGTATACAGTGTTGCTTATCGAGACAATAACCCCTTTATTAACATGATAAGTTTCATTATATATAAGAATAATAAATAAATAATAATGTTATAATAATATAACTTCCTGTTTACTAAAAAAATGATACTTATCATGTAACTAAATGTAATCATCATTTAATAATATAAATAAATGATAACATAATACAATTAAAATCTAAGAAATACATCAAGAATGAAATAAAATAAAAATAAAATAAAACATAGAGAACCTAAATAGGAGAAAGCCAATATTTAAATATATATTTATATAACTGTATCATATTAAATATGGTATGTAGATATATATATATATATATATATATATATATATATCTATATATATATATATATATATTTATATATATATATATATATATAAATATATATATATATATATATATATATATATATTTATATATATTTATATATATATATATATAAATATATATATATAACTGTATCATAATAAATATGTAGTTATATATATATATATATAACTGTATCATAATGTTCTACTATATTTAATATTATACAGTTATTTCATAATGTATTAGAATATATATATATGATGATGATGATGATATTGAGTTTATTAGCACTAAAATAGGGTCATGTAGACCCCTTCGCTCGTGCGGGAAGAAAATAATAATAAAATAATAGTAATACGATAATATTTTTGATAATAATATACATTCAATATACAACGGAAAAACAATAATAAACAATATAAAGGACTATTATATACTACAGTCTGCATTGATATGGTGTAGTTGTATATACTACAGACTGCATTGATATAGTATAGTGTTATATAATAATAAGATAATAATAATACAATAACAATTTAATAATGATATAAATTTAATATAACACGGATACAAATAATACGTTGGATGATTTAATGATTATGGGTAGAGAGAAAAGAAGAAGTAAGATTTATGAATCTTTTGTGGGATCTAATAGAACGAATGGTAGGAGGGAGGGAATTCCATAGGGTTGGACCGGAATTTTTAAAAGCTCTAGAATTTAGGGACGTTTTACTAGAGTTCTGGGAGATAAGTAGAGGAGCATTTTGGTAACGAAGAGAAGATAATATAGTACGTTTTTTAATTAGATCAGAGATATAGCTAGGGGTAAAAGAATATATTGATTTATGGATTATAGATAGTATACGTAATTTACACCTGAGGGAGAAGGGTAGCCACATACGAGATGATTGATGAGATGTTGTAGTAGAGTGATCCAGTCGAGTTAAACAGTAAGTAGTACGTATTGAGGAACGGATAATCCGATTAAGTGGAGCAGTAGCTTTAGCAGGAAGTAAATTCAGTAGGGAAGAACAGTAGTCAATACGTGAAAGTACAAGAGCATTAATTAGAGTTTTAGTAAGGTTTCTGGAAAGTGATGTCCGTATTTTTTTAATTCTGAAGAGATGAAAGTTGGATGATTTTGTAATGGATGATATGTGATTCTTAAATGATAATTTGTCATCAAATACTAATCCTAGGTTTTTGGAGGAATGAGAAGGAGAAATAATCATGTTATTTAGAGTAAAGTTTGGAAAGGAAGTTTCAGAAGTAGATATGTTAAGTACAGTAGTCTTAGAGGAATTAATTAGTAGTTTATTGGAGAGGAGCCATAATCTTATGGAGTTAGCACACTCGATTAATTCATAGTTAATGGTATTATGAGAATTTATAGGGAAAAAGGTAAACAGTTGGATATCATCAGCAAAAATATGGTAGTGGATATTTGGAAATTTCTTAATTAGATCAGCAATAGGGCGGATATAAATAGAAAAGAGGGATGGACCTAGAACAGATCCTTGGGGAATACCGTGGTTAAGAGGAGAAAGAGGCGAGTAAGATTTGTCAATCATAATAGAGATATTCCTGTTAGTGAGATATGAAGTAAACCATTTTAATGCTAAGCCAGATATACCCATTAAAGTAAGTCGCGAGATTAATATGTTATGGTCCAGGGTATCAAAAGCAGATGATAGATCAAGTAGGATTAGCTGGCAACACGTGTTGCTATTTAAGGTAGATAATATAGTGTCAGTAATACGGAGGAGAGCTGTTTCGGTTGAATGACCCTTACGAAAAGCGCTTTGAAACGGGTCGAAAAGATTATTTTTACTTACATGGGCTATGAGTTGTTTGGAAACAATTCTTTCTAATATTTTACTTAATAAGGGTAGGTGGGAGATCGGGCGATAATTGCTAAATGAGTTTGGGTCTAAGTTTTGTTTTTTTAGAATTGGGGATATTATGGCAGTCTTGAGACAGGGTGAAACTTGGCCAGAGTTTAGTGAGTTCGCAACAATATCCAAGAAAATAGGAGAAAATAAGGGTGAAAGTTTGTGATATAATGATAAAGGTAGGGGATCAGTGGGGGAGGTACAGTGAGATTTCATGAGTAGGTCATTTACTTCATACAGTGAAGGAATAGTGAATGTACTTAATGAGTCAATATGATGGGTAATATATATGGTAGGATTGAGTATGGGTTGAGTAGATGCGCAAATAATATTATTAATGATTTCAATTTTATGTTTAAAGAATTTTTCAAAAAGAGAACACAGTTGAAAATTTGACGTGTTAGGTAAAATGGGGAGGATTTTTTCATCTGGAGGAGAGAGAATTTTATTTGCTATTTTAAATAATTTGCGAGGATTGGAGGATATCAATGCTATCTTTTTGTTATAATAGATAGATTTTGAACGAGATATAGTAGATTTGTAATTTTTTCTAGCTAGTGATAGTGCTAATTTAGTTTCAGTAGAAGGATTTTTAAGAAATTTCTTCTCAAATTTTCGAACACTCTTCTTGAAGATGAAAAGTTCGTGGGAGAACCAGGGAGAAAAAGGGCGGTCGGTAATTAATGTAGTTTTTGTAGGTGCATGTATATTGATAATATTTAGGAGAGTGGAGTTTAGGAGTATCGGACAGAGGGAAGTTGAAGAAGAGATCTCAGTTTTGATATTGTTTACAAATCTTGGTAGGTCGATAGACTTAAAATCTCTATATGTAATACGTTTTCGTTTAATATTTGAGAATTTTAGATTTATAGAGAATTCAATAATAAAATGATCAGTTAGTAGTTCAATTTTTTGAAAGGAGTTAGGGTTTATACATCTAATAAGAGGACTGGATAGGGGTGTAAATATCATATCAAGTGTATTGCCACTAGAATGGGTAGGAAATGATATATGTTGGCACAAGGAAAGAGACTCAGTTAGGAGTTTAAAGTCACCATGGGGATAGATGGGAGAATTATAGTGATAGTTTAAGTCACCAAGAACTATTGGTAGATAGGATGAAGATGAAGGAAGTTTATGGATAAAATCATGAAATTCATCAAAGAATAAACTGGTTTCAGGTTTTGGGGGACGATAGATAACGGTAAGATGTAGAGTTAAGTTAGGAAGCTTGAGGGTCAGCGAAATACAATCACTATAAGAAAAGGGGGGGAATGAAATGGATGGAGATAGGTAAAAATCATTACGTATCATAAATCCTACCCCACCACCACGGCCCGTTTGTCGTGGAGCGAGATAGAGTGTATATCCAAAGTCCAAGATGGAGGCAAATATATCAGAGTCATTATTAGAAATCCAGGTCTCAGTCAATGCGATTATAATAAATTTTTGTAATTTAAGGTATGGGAACAGAAGGGATATATTTGATCTCAAGGAGCGAATATTGATCAAGGCTATATTAGAGGATAGTCAGGCTTGAGAGGAAGAATTATTTATAAATGATTTCTTATAGTGATCAAAAGAATCAAACCATTTTGTTAGATCAGATTCAGGGATGAGAAAAGGGGGATATGAAAGAGGATTTTTTTTATCCCTAAGTTCAAATGTTTGGGAACGATTATTAAAAAATACTTTATACAAAATGGGCGTGAGTTTTTGTTTTAGGGCATGATATAGTACCTTACCAAGAAGTCTAGTAGAGTCAGGTAAATAATGACGAATAAATATATGCTTAAAATTACTATGTGGTGAGATTTTTAGAAGGGAGGAGAAACATATATCACGAGCAGAAATATTAGTGAAACGTAATATAGCAGTACTGGTAAGAAATGAGGCAGAAGTAATATAAGAATGTGGAAGTTTTATATAGTCAATTAATGATACTATGAAATTATAGTTAACTTCATAAGGAAGAAGGTGTTCAAGTACTAGTATGAGGGAATTATCTATGGAGCGTATGGATGAAGACTTTGAGGAAGTTGAACTAGATAATATAGGGGTTGGTGTGTGATTTGAGGAAAATGTTAAGTCCATTAGCTTTGGAATGTTTCTAGAAGTATTAGCATTGGGCTGATGCTTGGGCTGGATATTAATAGTCGTAGTAGAAGAATATATATCAGATGTTATATTTGGCGTTACCTTGGAACAAGTATTATGTATAGATTTGTCAGTTAAAGTAGAAGGTGAATATGGCATAGTAATGGGTGGAGTAGTTGTATGATTAGTCGAAGGAAACTTATTTAAGGCTAGGCATGAGGAACATGTGAAGATGAAGTTAGGTGAATTAAATATAGCAATAGCATAAGCGGGAGGGGGGTTTTTAGAATGAAACCAGGATTTAGAAATAATAGCTGCGGGGTATAAAAAATTATAATGTAAAATAGATGGACATGTTTTACATTTGAGATAATATTCGCATGCGGGAAGGTTACAATGTGAACAATTTGAGGACATGGTATACTTGAGATTGTGGGATTAAATTGAATGAAATAGATAATAATAAATATAATAATAAATGTATAAAAACTGGTCGTAACAGGGATATTTTTGAAGAAGTTTGGTATTCAGTCCGTTTTGCTATATGACGAGTTGACTTGACAAGCACCGGTTGACTTTAGTAGGCTCCTGGTATGCTTGGTGGCAGCCGGGCAATGATGGTCCGATTGTCTGAGATTTAAGGCAGTGTATCGTCCGAGGTAGAATTGATGGATCTGTATGTAAGTAAATACAGCAGTAAACTATCTAGGTGTAAGTTGGTAGCTAACCTCAAATGAAGGTTGGTAGATCCGACTACCAAAAGCAAATTCCCAAGGAAGATCCACGGGAGAATATCAGTTATAATATTATTATAAACTACTAGTTAATTAATTTTATAAATAGTAAATAATGTAGCTAAGTATAAATATACATAAACAGTATGTAATATATATTTGAATTTAATTAATTTATCGAATTTATAATTCTATTATCTTTGTGATTATTATTTATTTTTTAGGATTTTTATTTTGTTATAATAAAATGTAAACAAATACTAAATATAATTATATCTAAATAAGATATGATTATAATTTAAAGACAACTATTATGTATTTCAAATAAGTTGGATATTAATATTTAATATATATTAATATAATAGATAATATAAAAAATAAATGAATACGTACTTATCTTTATAATAATAATACAATTAAAAGATATTTAAAAGCTAAGCAGTTATTAACACAACTATATATTGGTTGCTATGTAAACAAAGTGTGTATACTATATATATGTGTATACTTTTGGGTACACATTTGATTTATTCTTTAACTCTCTTTTAGAATCCCAAATACACAAAGATGGTTAGGGAAGATAAAGCCGCATAGAAGTATGTATACTTCATTAAGATTATAGAATTAATCGATGAGTACCCACAGTTATTCATCGTTATGCTGTAGGTTTAGCCAGATGCAAAATCCGTATGTATTTAAGAGGAACGGCTGTAGTTCTAATGGAAATATTACCATTATGATTAAGAACATCAGAGAACATTTATAAACTAATCATGCGTTTACAAACTTCTACCACATATTAAAGGAAATTAGTCCAACTCGATGTTGCATGTTCAAAACACTGGATTAGGACTCGAAAATACATCTTTCTTCCAAGCTTTGGATTTCCTAACTAAGATTACAAAGGGAGCAATTTACATTATTAATGATTTTAAATTTATTATTTTTGGTGATAAAGTTAGTGCTTGAGAGGCTACATTATTACAGACGTTGAATATATACCATCGTATATGAATATACAATATTATATATATATACATATATATATATACTATTGTATATTCATATACGAGAATGTGTATGTTGAATTCAACAAGGTCGTTATGATTATGGAACCGTATTTGATCCGGCTGTAGGACTTGATATAACTAATGAAGATGTAAGAGCACTATTCGTGGAGGGAGTTGCTAATGTTAACATACCAAGCTATAGCTTCAGCATGTATTACTATCGGATAGTATACTATTGTGCCTTTACCTCATTATATTGGTAACGCATTCAATAATCTACTTTCAATTTCTGATGCACCTTATATTGATATCAAAGAAGCTGATTCGATCTAATATATTATCTATATATATGGGTTACGATCAGAAAGGACGAGTTGAGAGTTAAATGTTACATTTTAAATACGATATAAATTTGTATAGGCTAACTTTGGGATGTAATGCAGCTAAAAAAACCAAGTAGTGCAAAACTAAACCACTTAAACCAAATAACCCACAAATATATATATACTATTAAATCATATTTCAAATGTAACCGTTAACCCTCAACTCGTCCTTTTTGATCGTCTCCCTATATATATATATTGTTATATGTCGACACATATCCATGTATTCGTATATATATATATATATCCACTGTACTATGACTATATATATACTTATATATATATATCTACATGTGTACAGATATACATATCGATATGTTACTATAACTTATATAGATACATATGTATATGCATGTATTTACATATACATATATATCTGCGTATGTACGCATATACGTATATAGATATTCCGTTTAGATATCACTATTATATAACGTGCATCCTAAATATAAGACACGAACATACGAATAGGCAAATAGGCATTCCGCAATGCAATCCGTAGACCGTGACACTGTGCATGACTCCCTATTGGCTGAGCGCTTCCCACGAAGCCCCGCCCACCAATAGTATATATAACGTATCGCTCGCTTTATACATTGTTGTTTCTAATAAACTTTGATACTGGACCTCTTGCCTATTGATACTATCCGCGAAAGCTGCGGGATACACACACATACCTAACCATATTACATTAACACAGGTATAACATAACAATATTACAACATATTATTAAAAATAATAATTACAACTATTCAAATTATTATTATTATATAATTATAGCTATTTAATTTATTGATTTAATTTAATAAAAGAGGTTTCAAATGTTAACTACGACGTCAAAAAGCCAATTAAATTCACAAATGATAGCTTTGACGAATTTGTCAAGATCACTCCAATAATAATATCTTATTTCGAGTTCGATAGAGACTTGTAGCAATACAAGAAGGAACTAGCCCGCCTATATAAAATACACGAAGGTCTGCAGTATTACGACATGTACTGTGAGCAGAACTCTCTAGAAGAGAAAGAAGTTAAAAAACCAAAATATCTAGTTAAGATAGATGAGGTGCCGTATATAGACCAAGTTTCTATCGGTGATAGGTTTGTGATCAAGAGAAAGTCATGTTTACAAGCTATAATCACGGACACATGGCTATTTCACAGTAATAAAATACACCTCTCTAATGAGAAAAGTGAAACAGTACAGATTACCTTACACTCGAGAAAAAAAAGAAGATAATATATGGCAATATTTAATAAATAACAACAAATATATGTGTATACTATATTTGTCTTACTACATTTTCAAATATATAAATTAGCGATTTTTAGATTTTAATGAAATGTATTATTTATAAATCAATATATGGAATATGTATATGTATTATTTAATACTATAGTAAAATAGAAAACAAATTAAGTGTAAAAAATGACTATTTGTTATGGATCTATAGATTAATTTATTTTCTAAATTTATAAATTATTACAGCTTTACCTATTTATTTTGTTGTCATATCAAATTTTAGAAATACTCATTTGTTTAAACTTGATTTGTTTTCTAGTTTACTGTAGTATTAAATAATAAATAATATTGTATGTCCTCTCACAAGGGGACATACAAAATTAAAATGGTAGGATAGTATTGAAGTTTATTATATAATATATATATATATATATATATATATATATATATATATTCTAGCCGTACCAAGTTAACAACTTAAGCCTATATATAGGTATGTACAATTCACTGTAAAATCATTATAATGGTAGAGAACTATATAGTTCACTGGGACCCACGATTCTTGAGTTTACCTTATACATATATATATATATATATATATATATATATATATATATATATTATGAATTATAAATAACACATATAGGTATACCTACGGAAATGATAGTGTGTATGTCACACACATATATATGTTGTATGCTTTATTTGATAGAAATACCGATTCATTTACAACAACAACATATGTAGCTATTTAATTATTTAATATTATGTTTACATATACTTGGCATGCGTGTATGGGTTATATTGCACGTGAACTATGTTTTATATATTAAAAATATACAATTCATCGATTTATAATATTATATAATATATTAATGGAACATTGTATTTAAAATGTATTAAAAAATGTTTAGAGGCTTACAAATGTGTTTCTTTAGAAATATTATAGATTATTTACATTATATGTATATATTTAAATACTATACACATTATAACTGGATAGCAGTTATAATTTATTTAAGGGGGCACGTTCATTTTTATTTTGTATCAAATATTATTTTACTTTAAAATATGAATACATAGGAAATATTAATACCTAATGTATTATATTTAAAATAATATATATGTTGTTCAAACGTAACTATAAGTGCCTTATTTGTATATTATAAACATATTCTTATACAAAATATAATACACATTATATGTCATACTTATTACGCACAAAACTTTAGATTATATTTCGGAATTTTGTATCCTACAATTTATAATATTTTAAAGATTACACCATCAAACTGTTTAATAAATATTTATAAAATTCTCATATTTTATAAATAATATATTGATTATGTTATATAGGTAGTTTAAAAATATAAATATATATATTTTATATAATTATAATAACAAAATCTGTTTTCAGTTAAAAAAAATAATTTAAAGTTAATTTGTATTATCTAATTCTTGTCAATCGATGTTAAAACATGTGTATAAAATTCAAATGTAAATGTTATCTAGAGTATAACAAAATTAGTTATTTAAAAATTTCTTTATGTATTTGGGATATTTTGAGTACATGTGACCCCAATTGTTATCTATATTTTACATGTAAACATTACGAATGTGCCCTCATTTAATAACACATTAAAAATACGTAGGTCCTATTATTTAATCTAACTATTTAACATATATTATTATTATATCTAGTTTTTCCAATGGGAATGATAAGGTTATAAACCTATAATAATTCATAATTAGTTATTAATCATTGTTATCATTTGTATTATTGTTATAACGGTAAATATTATTATTATTATTATTATTTAAACACCATCGCTAATAACATGTGCTTTCAATAATATTAATTATGTATTGCAGAAGTATTTTATAAGCAAATACAAGATCTCTAACTATTATATAACCTATACAAGTATATATATATGTGTGTGTGTGTATGTGTGTGTATATGTAATGCATACAACGTTGCTTGTAGGATAACCCGGATACATGCATGACCTATGAATCATCTGCTTCCCCTGCGTAGTTTACTATAGTACCAAAGTATCAAGGACTTCCCAAGGACATGTCCTTGATAGTACTATAGAGTATACACGAACTATACATCGTGTATTCATTATACGTTCATCACGTGGGATTCTTCTCGAGCTGTCGAATGTGATCAACATGTCAAGGTCACTTGCTGTTACCTCGATTGCTCCAGCCAGCTATATAGCTATAGAATCGTTTACCATATGAATATCGTAAGATCATATCTCCATTGTGCTTTGCGAATAACCTACAACATTATGTCAACTCTAATTAACTGTTATAAAAGCGTATATGTTATTATTGATTATCCTTTGTATTTATTATATTGTGATATTACGTCCTTCTACTTTATTGTGTTGTGTTATTTATGTTCTTGTTCTTCAATGTATACAAGAAAACCTTCACTGATGTATACATCAGTGAAGGTTTTCTTCTATAGAAATAGTATACTGTATTTAAAAAATGGATGTGTTTTAAATAAATTATCATATAATGACCTACACAATATATATATATATATATATATATATAAACTAGAGCCGGTATTCCCTATCAGAAGCGGGTCCAAAGGGGAGGGGTTTACAGGGCATATATATATAGACCCATCATTTAATAACAACTTAGAATGTGTTTAGATAGTATACTATAGAATATTTTCCATTATAGAACAAATGTTATAAATAATTTCACATTGAGCAATCTGAGATCTATTACTTTATTAGATAGTATACAATACATGTGTGTACACACGTACATAGTACAGTGTACACCCATAGAGAACGAAGTGGACATCGTTATCTATGTGTACATCTATAGGTACATATTAGTGATGTAAATGATGCCAAGCTGAGACTTATGGTTTTTAATGCCGAGCCGAGACTTTCATTTTCGGAAAAACAAAACGAGCCCGATCCGAGCCGAGACTCTAGCCAAACGAGCCCCAGCCGAGTTGAGACTTTTACAAAAAAATATTAACGAGTCTAAATGATGCTTTTTTTTAAATTATATTTTAATACTAATTTTTACATATTTCACATTTACATCAATTTAAAAAAAATAATCTGCGTTTCAGTGAATACTAATGTAAATTTCATCTAGTGGTGTAAATAATACCGAGCTTTTTATTGCCGAGCCGAGACTTTTGGTTATTGATGCCGAGACTTTCATTTTCGGAAAAAAATGAGCCCGAGCCGAGCTGAGACTCTAACAAAACAGTCCTGAGCTGAGTTGAGACTTTAGGCAACTGACACTGAGATTGCATCATGCTTTAGATGTGAGAATCATTTACATCATTAGTACATATATACATTTTAATATTTTAATGCATTTTTATGGATTACAAAATAGGTAGTAAATCCTGGATCCGCCCCAGACCCGTTAAAGTTTTAATAGTTAAATAATGTATACATTATAAATATAAATATAAAATTGTATATTATATAATATATATATATATGTGTGTATGCATTTATATATTTTTAAATTATGTATACATATAGGCTACTTACATATAAAGTTCCAAACTATAATAATACACTTTTTCTATAGGGACGACCTGTTTATTTATATTTGTAAATATATTTAAATTATTTACTTATTATTATAAATTATTTATATAAATATTAAAATAAAATATCATTCGTTGCCATGATACTAAAATATTTATTTATTTAAAAAAATAAAATAAGTAAACATGCTATATTTATATTTATCAAATATTGTCCGATTCTTCGCAGAATCTTTGTATATATTAACTAATTTAATACATGATTAATACATACTCTTCCCCCCCTCCCACTCCATAACCCACGGTCTCCCTCAGGGATCTGTCCTTGGCACACACCTCTTCAATATTTAACTCCTCCCCATGTTTGATATCTTCACTGACTACCCCGACATCTCCTTCCATACTTATGCCGACGACCTTCAACGATATCTTAACTGACAGACTTCCCTACTTATGAACCGGGTCATGGCCTGATCGACTCTCCTGCTGTATCAAGTCCATACACCAATGGCTTACCTCCAGCTCCCTAAAACTTAACCCCACTAGAACGGAATCTATTTTTCTCCACTTACCCCTAAACTCTTCCACCCTCCCTGAACCACCCACATCTCACTCAACAACATCTCACTCCCCTACTCTTAACACGTCCGAAACCTTGGCTTCCATCTTGATACCACCCTTTCCATTGACTTCCATCTTATACATATGCACAAATCCATCCACTACCACCTACATTGCCTCTGCTTAATCAGACGTTCCATTTCCCTCCCCATCGCTATTGCCTCCTCCTACATCATCCCTACATTCAAATATTGCAATTCCCTACTCTTTATCCTCCCTGAATACAAACTCTTCAAACTACAGCGACTCCAAAACATTGTAGTTCGCTGCGTCCATTTACTTCCCCGTCGTTCTTCTGACTCCATTACACCTCTCCTAAAACAACTACACTGGCTGCCAGTCCCCTACCGCATAACGTATAATCTCTCCCTGACCATCCATAAAGCTATTCACAACAACTCCAATGACTATCTTGCCTCCCTCTTACATCTACACACACCCATCACTCCACTCCAGACCCGTTCCTCCGACACCTTTATTCTTACCATTCCCCATCTACAAAAACGCTACTCTTCCAATATACGCTCCTTTGTCCTCTCTGCCCCTTACCACTGGAACTCCCTACCCAATCACCTACGAACAAACACATCAACTCCCTCCTTTAAACGCCACCTTAAGACTTATTACTTCTCCCTTGCCTTTCTTACCACTCAACAATTCCCTCCTACGGACGGCAGATTGATCACGAACTGATGATGTCCATAAACAAAAAAAAGTAAAGTAAGTAAGTAATTTGTTATTGTTTTATACTTTATTGAAATTGAAAAATTATTAAATTTAATTACGGTATCTCCTAATGTATACATATATGTATCATACATAAATATGGGTAATATATATATACTATTATATATGTTATATTAATATATATTATTTCAATTATTAGTATATGGATATGAATATATTCATATTTATTAAATAATATTATCCATGTATATATATGTGTATTACCAAGATCTCCTATAACTTCTGAGGTTATAGGAGGTCTTGGTATTACCTTACCAGGTCGTGCTTGCTCGGCAGTCCATGACACATCTTCCACATACTTCTCATGTATTTGAAATTATTAACCTGTTAATATGTATACGTGGTTATATATTACATAATATGTGACTTTTAATAATATAGAATTAGTGTTAAATTAAATGTGTAATGTATATATGTGTAAATGTTAAAATTGTATTATATTTAAGACAAATGAAAATAAATATCAGTATTGATAAATATATTCTGAATATATTTATTTATATATGTGTCTATCAATATCATATGTGTTGTGAGTCGCATAACTTATGACAACTATTTTGAAATAAACTACATAGATTATCTATTACATATTTGAGTGAAAATGTTTGGATCAGGGTTAATATCAAAACTACCTTATTATAATGTCAAGAAGATATCATTGATAATATTTAATAATATAATAGCCAATCCGCTAACTCTTGTGATTTTTTAAAGTGACAGTTTTTAACAAATAACGTCTATTTCATTTTGGGATACAATTTATATTTATACATTTAGACTATCACGAAAATGGCACCAAGCTCTGTTAATGCTGGATTTAGATGCTCAATTATGAACTGTGATAACTATTCGAGAAACGACATATTTCCATACCACAGATTTCCACTAGATGAAGAACGGTATGTTAATAAATATAAAATAATTCAAAAAGTTATCATTTGAAAATTGTTGTATAATTATTATAATTATTATAATACTTAATTATATATTTTAGAGACTATTTTGTAATCGTAATTATATGTGGTATACTATGTACATATTTTATGATTTGTTACATACTCTTTATTCGAAAATTTAAAATAATAATAATTGTTAAAATAAAATAGTTTAATTTAGTCATACAATCGCTGAATTATTCAGTGAATATTATATTCATAAGGACGGTAGGCAAAAAACAAATAACTATAAATAGCAAAAGAATTTGAATTCGCGAAATCTGAATTAGAAACATGTATATATGGAATAATTCCTTTAGAAAAATATACATATAAACTATTAGTATTAATATATTATATATATACACATGCGAATACGAGTACCATCCTATTTTATAATTTAATTTTTTGGTTATTTGATTTATTTAGTTTAGTTTTATTCTACTGTTTTTTTTTGCTAGCTGAATTATATCCCGAAGTGAGCTCTACGCACGCCTTTCTCGCCACGAGTGAACTTTTCTATTTTTATTTATTTAATTATTGCCTATCATCCGTATTCAATACATAATATGACTGTTTTGTTTTTTAAATGACAGGGTTAATATGAGGGATAAATTTAAATTTAAAATACTTGTTGTGATAGTTGACATGCTTCATTGCACACGATAAAATAATTATAAAAAGATACACCCATATTATATATATACTTTTTAAATTTGTAATTTATTATTGATACTATATATTACAATGGGATAGATTTATATAAATGGATAAGTATAAAAATATAATATTAAATAGCGATTTTATAAATAAATAGATACATTACATAAATAATTATATACATAAATACATATATATATACAAAAATTACATAATTATATATTTATATAATAGATATGTAATATATTTATTAAAAAATAAGTATTCTTTGGACATTTATATTTAATTTATAACAAGAACGAGTCTTGACACGTTCTATATATATAATATCAATGTATCTTGTTATGATTATTTTATCATATGCGCTGAAACATATCAACTAACACAAAGAGTATTTTGAATTTGAATATGTTATTCAAATCTAAAACAATAAAAACAGACGGAGGCCTTTTTATATATAGTTCATTACATCAATCATTAAAGTATCGTTATAATAAAAATTACAAACACAAGTTCAGATTTATTTATATATATATGTTACATAGTATACTATTGATTGCTAATAACTATTATTATTATGATATATTTCTAACTACTGTTAAACGATAATAGGATTTGGGTTTTGTTCCGTCTATAATAAACTGAAAAACGTCTCTTTACACTTTCTGATTTTCTGAAATACACTCTTCCTGCTAAAATAATCTACTTTACCATATATATATATATATATATATATATATATATATTATATGATGTGTATAATTTATATCTGGGTATATAACTGTATATACAAACTGAGTTATACTATATACTCATTATTAAATAATATAGATGCAAGAGATGGGCCATGAATTCTAGAAGGCAAACTCTCCTTGATATCATTAAATTCCGAGGTGTTAAAGGACTCCGAGAATTACGTGTTTGCGGAAGACATTTCGAAGACAATATGTACAATAACTCTACAAGGTAAATTTAATATATTACAATTTTTAATTTTATGATTGCTAAATATAAAAATTTGAAATTATTAATTGTTATTAAATTTATAATGTAACAGAAAACGGTTAGCTTACATGGCTATTCCAACTATCATACCCGTTGCGAACCCGCCTCCTCAACTCGGATCTGGAAGTAAAGTTATTAAAAAACCTACTCTTCCTATACTATGTGGTTGGTATACATATAAATACACATGTGTGTTTATTTATAATATACTATACTATATCTCGTGATAATAATATAAATATATAATTATTTATATATTAATGTTAATATTCATTACAGCTAGTGATACTGATACGGCTTCAGATGATGAAGGTGATGACGAGATATTCGATGCTCCGGAAGAATATGTTTCTCCACCACAAATTTGTACCCGCTCCAGGTAGCCAATTTTTTTATATCTAGTTACATTTTATTTTTAAAAAGTATTTTGTAATTATTCACTTATTTATCATTTGTTTATCTGAATCATCTGAATTAATTTTAATTCCCAAGTAAATATATATAAATATAATTATTTAACATTACAATCAACAAACAAATATATTTATTTTTCATTTCTAATTTATTATAAATATTATATAATTATTCATAACACACTAAATTTAATTTTTAGAATGTATTCGCTTTATTATATTAATAATTATAATTACAATGTAAAATTAATAATCATTAAGGCTACGATTCTATTAATATTAAATTTCAATATCACTTGCTTTAATAAGTATGCTATATATAGCTAATAATAGATATATATATATATATATATATATATATATATATATATATATATAAATATATATATATATATATATATTAAAATAAACCAAATGATTTAAATTATACAAATAAGTATACCTATCATATAATATTATAGAATAATTGTAGAAAACCTAGTAACAAATGAAGATATATAATATTTATTTTAAAATAATATTTTCATTTAAGGGGAGGTCTCAGAGCTCGCGCGAATAGTCAAAAACACATGTAACAGATGGGCATATACATGGTATATACAAATAAAGCTAACAATAGAACTATTCAGTGTATTGATCTAATTTTTTTTTATCATGTTCATATTATACAAATACATCTTTGTAAAGAATAAAATGTTCAATATATACTATATTATATATTATATATATATATATGTATATAAATAACATTTTATTTTTTTATGTATTTTGATTATAAAATGAACTTATATAAATAATTTTATAATATGCTTCTTTGCAATTATTCATATAAATATATTCTCTATATAACAATAACAATTATTAAAAAAGCTGCAATAGTTTTTTCTGTAGCCACTCTAATGCGTACACACCTAGCATAAATATTGATCATCTAATAAATTGCATTTGTATTTTTCACTTATATATTTTTTTAGATAGAGAATGGTGATAAAAACATGTTTTTATGTGATTTATAGATCGTTTTTGGATACCATTTTTTCACAGATACTAAATTACTTATTAATTGGTAGTTTTATGGAATAATATTTTTTTTTTTGTTTTATGAAAATTTATCGTTTTCAGCGCTGCGACCTCCCCTTAATGACTAATAATATTTAGTAAATTGATGTTTACTAAATAAGTAGCTTAAATTATATAAAATTGAGATTAAATAATTTTAAATTAAAATATAATTAATATATAAGTAATTCAATATATGAAAAATTCCAATTAAATGTAAATTATAATTAGATATTTACAACTATAATTTACATGATTTTTATTTATTATGTGTTTCCAGTATAAATACTGGTTGAATACTGGGGTTTGTGGTATACGAGATGAATAACATCAACACAAGGTGGCGCCACCATTATAACAATGATTTAATGGGCTCCGTTAAGTTACACTTTCCCATAACAACCCCCTAAACACCCTCATCTCCCCCCACAGCTCCAAACCCACTGAAGACCTAGGTGAACTGGTTTATGGTGATGCTGTTATGCGAGAGAGTGTGAAGATAGAAGATCAACTAACCCCTAATGTTGTTCTGCGAGAGAGAGAGAAGATAGCAGGTCAACTAACCTCTAAGGCTGTTCTGCGAGAGAGAGTGTGTGGGAAAGATGGTCACCTAACCCCTAAGGCTGTTCTGCGAGAGAGTGTGTGGGAAAGATGGTCACCTAACCACTAACGATATCCATTTTCTCACTCATAAGATACAGTCTCCAGTCAAACGAGAGCCTCTCTACTAGCTATTGGTTAATCCCTTCTCCTCTTATCTGAGTTCTTAATTAGTAATAGTTAATTCCACGCTCTCTACTCGCTGTCAATTAACTCATGATGCCCCCTTCTATCTAAGTTCTCATATTAATAGTTGAATAACATTCCATCAGTCTCCTGAAGAATGTTCTAAAGTGTGCGTACCCGCTTTTCACACGGAACTAGGAAAGTTTCGCCTCCTCAAAGAAATGATAAAGATTGTGTCCCCCGAGGTTTCCTTTAGACTATGTTTATATATTTAGTTGGTATGAATATATATCTGTATTATACATACAAAAATTTATATAACAAATTTAAATCAATATATATTTTCATTTGTATTTGTTTAGCTATTCTATTCCTTTTATAGTTTGGCATTCAGAATTCAACTTTCAGCGATTTTTTTTATATAATTTTATATCTTTTATTTTTAAACTTGATTTATTGATACATATTTTTTATTCTTTACATAATTTATTTTTAATTTGATTTATTGATACATATTTTTATTCTTTACATCTTATTTATTTATATTTACATTTTTTTACTCATGAGAATCTAACTTATCTAGAATATGATGATTGGGGAAGTTCTCGCAAAAAAACAAATACATTTGTTTATTAACTTCTCCATTATTTCATGCTTTACAACATGAAATAATAAATCTGATTTATCTATTTATTTATATACATATATTGAATATATATATATATATAATATATATTATATTTAATAGATTAAGAAGCATATATATATATAGTGGAATATTATTAGAAACAGTCTGAAACATTGAATGTTACTAATATTTTACTTGTTGTTGTATTTAGGAAAGCAGACCACTGAAGAAATAAATGAAAAAGCATCGAGCTCATGTATAATATTGCTAGGGAACTACTACAAGAAGCAAAGATCATAGAAGCTTACGATATGTTAAAGAAACAGGGCATCATTAAGAGTGATCCATTAACACACGATCAGGTATCAATATCTTAATCTGTAATTCCTTATGGCAGTATTCTTTAGATTTACTTATCTCCCCGAGAATTGAATGTATTATGTGTATTTATCTTTTATATATATATATTTATTTTATATAAGTATATTTATTAAATGAAAATATATATATATTACTATAGTACTATAGTAATATATATATACTGCCACTATTATACTACATATAATATATAATTTATATTGATATCACTTTAAGTTGTAACTCTGCCAGTAAATACCATCTATAATAATGCACACAAAAATACACAATATATGCATATATATATATATATATG
This sequence comes from Osedax fenrisi, assembly GCA_964019155.1. Classification (NCBI taxonomy): domain Eukaryota; kingdom Metazoa; phylum Annelida; class Polychaeta; order Sabellida; family Siboglinidae; genus Osedax; species Osedax fenrisi. Next base: position 36,135,019 of record OZ025241.1, read on the forward strand.
ATATATGATATATAGTTTACAGATGTCATGCAATATCATAGATTATTATTAACCTGGCTATAAAACACATACAGAAGTTTCCGGAAAGAAAGCCACACCTTCTATTTAAAGATGAACAGTCCAGTAAAACATGGGAGATGCTGCTGAAAAGTAAACATCCAGATGATCTGCCAGCCTCCTCATTAAACTGATGCTGAAACAGGTTACACTGAATACAGCATAGGGTACCAGTCATTTCGTACAAGGTCAATTCATTCCAATATAATAGCTAGGTTATATACCCTTCCTCGCATCACATGCTATCCCCATGTTAGCTATAGCCTTCACTCCCACGCATTCATTGTTATTTCAAAGACAGCAATGTGTTGTTAACTTAGGCTGCGGTTTTGTAACGCTAAACGCCCGCCTCAGGGGAAAAGTCACGTGATAAACTCCTATCTAAATACATTGCGCAGTTGATTGACAATCGTCCCCGTCGATTTCGAAGGGGAATTGTCACGAGTCATATGGGGGAATTGTAATGTGACAGGGGAATATGATTCATCGCTAGTAAATGCGACAAATTGACCCTAAATCAGTGAACCGAGGCGAACTTTACACAGATAATGATGATTTTTAATTAATAAATGTAAATAATAACACAAATTATAATTTCAAATTAATTAAATAAAAATGATCATTTACGTTCAATTATCATGCAAAACTGTAAACTTAGATTTAACGAAGATTCCTATACGTTTAATTTCAATTATGTTTGGACAATACTTTAAACAAATATCATATAATAAAGAATAACACCAGCAAATGTGATAATTTGATCAAAATCTTTTTAAAAAACTAAAATATTATAATTACGACAAAGCAATTAATTCAATAAATCGGATATTATAAAAGAAATATTTTGTCTGTTAGTATTATTATATTATTTGTTTTTATGTTTAGATATGTTAACCCGTAATACTTTTACTATAATAATTAGAAATATAATAATTATAAAATTTATAATAAATTAAATATTAAAATTATATATTAAATATAATATTTATTTAATAATTTAACAATTATATCAGAGCGTGATGAAATATAGCCAGTGTGTATAAATAATTACACTATATACTATTATATTATAATTTAAAAGAGTTATAGATGTCAATATTAAAAAATAGAATCACGTTAGGGCTCTAAATAACGAAATAAGTTATTCTAAATAAATCGCTAAATTCAATTTAAAATTGCATAGGTTTTATAGTTTGTCACAAGTTTGACTACATTATATAATAAGTATGATAATTATAATTATTTATATATAATATAATATATTAGAAATATATATATATATTCTAGAAATTAGTGTTTATATTTTATTCATTATATTTTCTTCAATTATAATTTAAAATATATATAATAATAAAATGATAACTGTCAAATTTTCTTATAAATATATGTGTTTGCACTGTTAAGTATAGTAATTATAAGCATATAAAGGTATACCAATTTAGATTTTCTATTTAGAAGGATATTAATAATCTCAATAATTTAGATTCTAATTTAAATATGAAATATATTTAATATCTGCTGCTATTACTCCGATATATTATATTATATACATATATATATATAGACATATATATATACATATATAGATATTACAATTATATATTAATATAAGTGAAGCTTTATACAATAATTCATTTCGTATGCATTATTCTTTAAATGTAACCAACTATAAATATTTAACTCATGTCATTTTAATTTAATTAATATATAATTAAATTATGATTAATATATTTAGTATAATACTACAATATTATAGTATACATTACATATATTTAGATGTACCTTTGTAACTATATTTTAAAAATAATATTGCTTCCATTATTTTATAATTGATAATACTATGTATGTTTCTATATTTTAGAACTTGTTTCATTTAACCATAATATATTATATGTAAGTCATTAAATATAATATTATTATTTTTATTAAATATTCATAGTTATTAGTCATTCTAAGAATATCAGTAATCTCGTACAACTTATTTAGTAATTTTGTAAGACTTTTTAAATAATCTCGGGCGACTTATTAAATTAAGTTTATTTGATAATAATTAATTATTATTCGAATATTTATAATTTCATTGATTGCAATATTGATTCCAAATATAATATATTAATATAAATAAAGACTATAATCTATAGAAGAGAAATTTAGACAATTTTACTATCAAATTTATATACAACACTTATAAAATAAACTAAATTTAATAAGTCGTACGAGATTAATGGCTAAAATTTTTAATATAGTAAATAAAAAACTATGATAAACAACTTTTGAATGCTCTATTATATACAATCTTATGCAACTATTAAATTTAATCTCTCTATATACTATATAAATAGCACTTGTACACTTTAAAATCGAATAGTATTGATAATCGCTCCATATAGTCTTACCAATACTGTTTATATATAATACCATAATTTTGTACCAAAAAAACAGTAAAATATACTTAAACCAAGTGTACGATTTAACTTTTTTCATACGCATTGACTTCAACCTATTATATACTTACAATATCAGCATAATTTTGTTATCAATATTATATTCTCTTATATATATATGAGGTATTAATATTGGACGATATGGTGTAAATTTATTTCTAGAAATCTCAAAGAACCGTATTATATTTTGTGGCACACACACATATATATATATATATAGAGTAGGTACTTTAGTAATTTTTATAAATTTATTTCTAAATAACAAAATATATACATATTACATACACATATATATATCAAGTTTATTGAATAATACTTATTATGAGATTTTATTCATAGTTGATTAGATAATTTATATTACATGTTGATATATGTCTCATATTTAGATTAATTATATCTAGTAGTGATTTTAATTTTATAATGTAATTTAGTAATCTACATGTGAACAATTTTCATAATGGATATATATTAAATAAATATCACAGTGTTATATTGATATCTATTTATCATTAATATCAACTATATATTATTAAAAGTAATACTAAGTAATATATGAAAAGATAGAAATACATTCTTAAAATATAGATTAATAATATATTTTATTATTAAATGTATTTCACTCTTATATAAAAATGGAAATATGAAAAATATGGTATACTGAAAAATAAGATAAAGAATATTAGTCATAATGTAAAATTAATTACTATATTGATTTTTTCTCTATACTTCTATAATTGTTTTATACCAGTATATTCAAAATAAAAGATCAAAGTAAAATCAATATCCATATGACTATTTAGTAACACTGTACTGACCAGTATATTCAGACTCATAAAAGATTAATAGAATACATTCTAATTACATAATTAGCATTGCATTTTAATACAATTCACATTTATAAGAATAATAGTTTATATAATGAATATATATCATTCTATAATTCTAATAAATATTACAGTATTCAAATATAATTTAGTAAATACATATACATGTATAGTATTAAAATTATAATATAAAATAAATAAATATATTAAATTTAATTCATTTAAATCAGATATGATATGTAACATATTATTATATATTAATATTTGTATACAATTTTGATATATATTAGAATAATAAATACATATAGAATAACAATATTCCATGTTATATATAAAGTTACAATATGATATAATATGTTATAATAAAATTATATATTTTAATATAAAGCTAATAATTACATTTATATTTATTAAGTATTATTTTGTTCATTTATCAATATGCACATTATAAAATGTTAATATATATAAAACAGAAATTACTTGAAATTTTTTAATTTAATTTTAAACTACAGTATTATGATTATTATTCAATTATACATTATAATTAATGCATTCAAATTATATTTAGAGAAAGACACATCTTAATAAAAAAGTGGATGCGATGAGGAGTCGGCAACATTACGGCCCCCCTATTATGAAATAATACATGGATATCTTGTGGAACTAGGGACTTGCAAAAACCAATAAAAGCTATCAACACCTAATTATCATTTAAAGGTAATATTATTATTAAATACTAATATTTTATTAGAAAAATAAACTTTGATATAACTCCAATATTTCAAATACATTTATTAAAATTAACAACATCTATAGATCACACTACATTTTAATTATTATTTAAATTATATAAATTGAACGAAGAACCTTTATAGTAACTACTGCTACTATGCCAAATCATAGACTACTAATCACTCATATATCCCTTACTACAGCTAGACTGCCTTACAACACTGACGTATCTAAATCATTATTAAATCCAACTACTCTTCCACAACAAACCCTTTCCCTATAATTGTTCCCCCATAATTAGAAAGCTAATTAAAGTATATTTATTTAATAGAAAGAAAATAATCATATTTTATTTATTACATATTCTATTTGTTATTATAATATATGTATAACAGATTGGAAGAATTGCAGAAAAGCTTATCTAACGAAAACTATTAGATGAATAATTGTATACGATGCATATAAAATTACTTTACAATTAATGATCATTTGTTGAAATAATTTATTTGATATATAGTTAATTTTTTATATATAAATTTATATTTTTTGAAATAAAAAATAGTTTATTACTTTTATCATTATTTATTTTAAATAAAATCTATCATATTGATATTTATATTTCTTAAATCTACTTCATATCTCTTGATTATATTATATATAATATCACTATTAGATCTTACATGCCATAATAGAACATTGTCATCATAATTATATATATATATATATATATATATATATATATATTATTTAATATAAATAAAACAACAATGCAAGTGTAGATTATGGAACTCTGTATCTTATCGTTTTAATAATATCAGATATCTTGTCTTGAGAAATCCAAATGACGCTGACTTGCCATTCTCGCACTTGTGATGCCTACTATTGAAATTGTCTTCTTCTTCTGACACATTTGATACTTGAAATGGTTTTACGAGCCTTGGTAAGGCAAGAAACGATTCCTTCCCTTGAATTGCGAGCCTTTCTTCATTCTGTAATTAATTTGATAAATATAATATAACATAGATAATAATTAACCAAGAAATGAAAACTATTTAGTAATGTATTTATTATGAAAGTGTAATTAATAATTATGTGTTATTTACCGATGTAATTATGTATTTGGTATAAATATAAATACTTGATCAAAATGCAGTTTAATTTATTTTATCTGTTTTTTCTAAAAAAATATCTAGTAGATGCAATTAAAATTCAATCAAAAATGTATAATAAATATGATTACCATTGCTTATATTAACCCTACAATTATCATTATTATCAAATTTGTATAACAATATATACTGTATAGTACTCGGTATAGTATAGTACTGATCACTTTTTAATACAATTAAAATAATATTTATTGTAACAATATATTATATATTATATAATATAATATTTATTTGTTTCATTTATCAATTTTAAAGATATATTTTATAGTATTATTTTAATAATTATATTTTATAGTAGCCCATTATTAATATAAGTATGAGTTTTCATATATATGTAATTAGTAAATGTCTGTAATTCGTTATTATTAAAATTTTATTAATAATTAATTTAAAAATAAAATAAATTAGTTATTTGTTTCATTTATATATCAATTTTAAAGATATATATAATATATATAATAATATTTATAGTAAATAATTAAAACAATAAATATATAATAAACATAATTACCTTGTATCCGTCTTGTATGTATCGAATATACGCAGATTAAATAAAAATAAAAGTATTTAATTAAAATAATTGTAAAATGTCAATTTAATATGTTTGCAAGGATCATTGCTATTTGTTTACCACATTAACCAATCAAATGCTACTTATATAGTGCTACAAAACCTCAGTATGAAGTCCCTTGTCACATGACAATTCCCCTTTTGCTTACAAAACCGCAGCCTTACTGTGACTTAGCATACACAATAGTAACTGGTTTTATTGTAATTCCAATAGGTGTGTATTTAACATTATTATTTTAATACATTTTAAGATCATATACATGCTGGATAATAAATAATTTAATAAAATAAAGATTATATTATATATATTAAAAATATATTAACAAAAATTCTATATCAAAAACTTAAATTAATTATTATAATTATTGAACTAAAATTGAAATATTTTTATCATTAAATTGTTTAAGGGCATACTGCAGCACACACGCCACAATGTATTAAGATAGCAAACAATGGGTCTATTCAAAGTTAGGCTTACAGCATTCAATTCAATGAATTGAGCTAGTTTTTTTTATTATATTAAATACATTCACAAGCACAATCATATACCTCAAAATTATTCATAATGTGTATTATTCATATATAAATATATACATAAAAAACTATATATTTTGTAATATGTATTTACTATAGAAATTGATATTTTTTCAATTAAACATATACAAATATTTAAATATTTGAGTTATAGGATTATTTATATATTTGTTTTGTATACATGCTAACAAAATTAGTATGATACATATAATAGTTTTTGAGTTACCTACATTTATACACACATACCTAGCGCGAATTTATTTATTCTGAGTAAACGCCAATTGAAGTTAGACAAGAAATTGATTTTATTTTAAAAATATATAAATGTAGGTGAAAACAAATATAAAATAAGAATAACTAATTGAATAATAATAATTTATATTAATTATAATATATGTAAAATATATATAAGTATATATAATTATATATATAATATATAGTATAAATGATATAAAAGTATAAATAGTAATGTAAACAAAATAAAATAAATATAAAACTAAAATATATATAACTAAATTAAATAATATGAATACAAATAACTAATAATAAAATATAATATATATGTGTGTGAATAAAATATATATAATATTCAAATAAAGTAAGTAATATAGTAAAAGTAATAATGAAATCAAAACCATAAACCATAATGAAAATATAGCAAAATGCAAATAGCAGAGTTTTCAAACTAAACAAATATAGCGTCACCTATCTGCTCTCTAATTGGCCAATATGATCACATGGTATAGAATTTATGTGTGTAACTAGTGTAATTTAATTTAAACTATATTATTTAATATAATTAAATTTAATTATTAAATATATTATTATTAATTAATTATATTAAATTAAGTAACGTATTATACAGTGAATTATTGAATAATATAATAATAACTTAGATTTTAAATTGTAAATTAATTTTATTTATTAATATATTTACAATGTTATAGGTTATATCTGCCGGTTATATTACATATTACATTTAAATGTCAAGTTCCAATCTAACAATAATAATTCAATATTATGATCGCTATTTCTACAGTTATATACGAAACAATATCGATGATTTACAAAACTATATATTTTGAAATTTAAGTAAATTTACTTAAATTTCAAAATATATATTAATAAATAATTAATATATAAATATTAATATTGAAAAATTACAATTTTTATAAATGACCCACTGAGGCTATTGGTGCTACTCGATATCAACTATAAAATAGCGAGTGCACACTCCCTTTCCCGATTCAACTCATTGCGTGCGTGCTGCGATATGCCCTTGAACAAGTTCCAATAGTATATATAATTTTGTATTACATATATTCATTAAATTATGGGGATTAAAATATTTATAATATTTATTTATATAAATATGTGTTTTATTATCATTAATCTTTTAAATATAACAAAGAAAAAATGTAATATATTACAGCCTATTGTAATATCTAATTATATTGGAAATTTCAATTCATATCTAATATTTAATCTTTAATTATTTTTGAATTTTAGGTGATATTAATATATGAAAAAACATTATTTTTGTCAATAGCATTTAAAGTTTATTACAATAAAAGTTTAAAAATTATCCTTTATAAAATTATATTATATACATGTACAATAAGCCGGAGTGGCTCGGTAATTTTTTTTTGAAAATTGCTGCACTTTTTTTTATATTAACTAGATAACATATTAAATTGAATACAAAAAAAAAAAATTAAAAAAATTAATTATTGGAGGTGCGCCACCTCATTAAAGTTTAACATGAAGAGATAGGAAGTTTAACATGGAGGATATAGGAAATATTTGAAACTTCGATTTAACATCATTAAAAATTTTTTTTGTAGTTTTATCTGCAATTATAGTTTGAATTATATATTTTTGTATAAGATAATATTTGTACAATATTTTTTTTCGATTTTCCAGGAAATTTCCAGGACATTTTGGAAAAATACAAAATATTTTAATTTTAATTAAAAAAAAATTATTTATAAAAAAATATAAACATAAATATATATACATAAGTATATGAGTGTACTATTACATGAAATTAATTTTAAAACAATAATGTATAGTATAAAATATGGTTATTTATTCACTATTTTAATGTAAAAATATGATAAATTTTATATTTGAAAAAAAAAAGTTTACGCACTATTACAAAAAATTTTTTTCAATCGACTGGATTAATAATAGGGTTTTTTTAAAGAATTTAAATCGTTAGAAATTTTTTAAAATATATTTTACTTTTTATCTTATTTTTTTATAAATTTTAAATTATTAGTTTGCTCTATCATTTTTTTTCTTTTGTAAATTTGTAAAAATCAAGATACAACTTATATTATAGAATTTAAAGAGCTTTGTAAAAATATAAATTATATTAATTTTAGATAAAAAAAATATTATTAAAAAAAAAAATCCCTATTTTCCCCATATTGGTCAGAAATGCTGATATTTTTTTTATTTCTATAAATATTTAGATAGCTATATTTATAATATATATATTATGTTAATTTCATTATATAATATTCATTATTGAATGAGTTATGTTATAATATGTATTATAAATAAATTAATACATTCATAATTTCTATCTACAAAATTAAACATTTTTACTAATTTTGTTTTCACAATTGTGGTCATAACTTTTTTTTAAATAAAAATTTAAAAAAACTAAGATATGACTTCTATTATAGAATTTGATAAGCATTCCAACTATACAAATTTTATTATAATAGCATAAATATATAAAATCTCATTTTAGTACCAATATCCCATATTCGAATATCTTTATAGTTATTATTTATACAGTAAGATTAGCCGATTATATCCATATATGTTGTTATTTGTCATTTAGTAAATGGTTTGGGGTTATATAAAATATAAAAAGGTGTATTAGTAAGAAGGTTCGTGGTTAAAGAGTATAATAAAATGAATATAAATTTGAAAATTAGTTGTTTATAAGGGTTTATAATGTAATTGTCATGTGATTTCAATATAGGTAATAGCGGTATTTTTTCTATAGAAAAATATTTATAGGTATTTTTAAAAGCTCTGGCGCACGGCGAATACTACATGTAAAAAAAAAAAAAGTATACCATTGTGACAGAAATACTCCAAACATAAAATGCTAGAAGGTGCAGCAATTTTCAACAAAAAAAGTCCGAGCCGCTCCGGCTTAATGTACAATGTACATTTTACATTGTATATGTAGTACATATTATGTACGTTGTATTATATAGAATACATAAAATATATGATAAGACAAAATAATATTTATATATATCAAGTAAGATTATATGTATTAGTGTATATAATATACTATATTACATGAATAATATATATATATGTATAATACATACATATATTATAAATTATATTTAACTCAATATATAAAATATATGCATTATAATACACACAAATAAGTAGAAGTATATACATTATATTTATATATATATTATATTATAAAATTATTTTATTCAATTTCTTGTTATCTAAAATTCTTTCATTCAATTGTACAATAATCTTATCATAGTTACCACATACGTATAAACCTGTATAGGGTATACATTTTATACCACTGTAAACAATATTTAAAAAAAAAAAAAGAGTATTTAATGTTTATAAATATTTATATTTAAATTTTAAAAATTGATAGTTAAATCCTAAAGTTATATATAATTTATTTAACCAATTTTTAGTAATTATTACTGTTAATTTAAATTATATATTTAATTAGTAATTCCAATAAAATACTCTTTTTATGTACTTATACTTGTACTTATATGGAGATTTAAAGTATAATTTATAGATCAACTGATAGATACATATTTTATTATTTTATTTCTAGTATAATAATTTGTAAATAAAATTCCATAAATTATAATTCTCAATGATGTGTCCCATTAAGGAATCTTACATCTTCATGTATATAATATTAAATAACAAAGTAACTAAATAAGCTCAATCAGTATATATTCTCTCTCTAGATAACGTCATGTAATGATTTATATTCGTTCTTGGGTATTATTTTTAGATTATAAAGCTAAATTCATTCAATAAATATAATTATACATTTCTATCATTAATTATATGTTGAATTATTAATAATTTTTAAAAGATATACATTTTAGATATTCTAGATAATTAGATAATAGATAATCTAATATATAAAACAAGAGACTTTTGAACTGGTCAAGGGCTAACGCACCTTGTGTAAGGGTTACTCGTGTACTGTGTCACTTTTTTTTACTAAAAGTAGTTACATTATTACTAAAAGAACTTTATTACAAAAAAAAACCTACACAAATTAAAACTTAATCCAACTTAATCCAACCTATCCATAACAGTGAAAATAACTATGACCACACACATATACACACATATCACTATACTTTTATAGGCTCAATTGGGAAGTAATGCAGCTAAAAAAAACCTACAAAAATTAAAACTTAACCCAACCTAACCACAACTGTGAAAATAACAATATAAAAAAAATATGCTTTTATAGGTTCACTCGGGAAGTAATGCAGCTAAAAAAAACCACCACAAATTAAAACTTAACCCAAACTAATCACAACCTTGACAGTATACTTTTATAGGTTCACTCGGGAAGTAATGCATCTAAAAAAAACCTCCACAAATTAAAACTTAACCCAACCTAACCACAACCGTGAAAATATACTTTTATAGGTTCACTCGTGAAGTAATGCAGCTAAAAAAACCTACCAAAATTAAAACTTAACCCAACCCAAACCCAACCAAACCCAAACCCAACCCAACCCAACCTAACCCAAACCCAAACCCAACCCAAACCCAACCAAAACCCAAACCAATAATACAGCTAAAAAAAACCATCAACATTTAAAACTTAACCCAACCTAACCACAACAGTGAAAATCTACTTTTATAGGCAAACTCGGGAAGTAATGCAGCTAAAAAAAACCTACCAAAATTAAAACTTAACCCAACCCAAACCCAACCAAACCCACCTAAACCCAAACCCAAACCTAAACCAAAACCAAAACCCAAACCCAACCCAAACCCAAACCAATAATGCAGCTAAAAAAACCACCAAAAATTAAAACTTAACCCATTCTAACCACACCATGTAAATATACATTTATAGGTTCACTCGGGAAGTAATGCAGCTAAAAAAAACCACAACAAATTAAAACTTAACCCAACCTAACCACAACCGTGACAATATACTTTTATAGGTTCACTCGGGAAGTAATGCATCTAAAAAAAACCTCCAAAAATTAAAACTTAACCCAACCTAACCACAACCGTCAAATATACTTTTATAGGTTCACTCGGGAAGTAATGCAGCTAAAAAAAACCAACCAAAATTAAAACTTAACCCAACCCAAACCCAACCAAACCCAACCAAACCCACCTAAACCCAAACCCAACCCAAACCAAAAACCAACCCCAACCCAAAACCAAACCCAAACACAAACCAAACCAAAACCAAACCCAAACCCAAACCCAAGTGCCCAAGTTACCTTTTATAATTTATTCGATATAGTTAAAATTATTAAAATCAAATTATTAATATAGATTTTGAATTTTCTACATGATAAAAATATTATAAATTCATGTTTTTACATGGTGGAGATAGGAAATGTACTTTTGTAAAGTCATTTATGAGGTAAATAATCATAGTAAATGCATCACGGATGGTTACATTTATATCTACTCATCACTCTTAACATTATAGAATAGAAATTAGAATTTTTTTTTTTATAAATTGCAATTTTTTTTTCTTGAAATTTTTTCGATGAAATTTGGTGAAAAATTGAAACCGATCTGTACCTTAAATTATTCATATATTAACGGTTTTTCTCAAAATTGTATAGGTACTTTCGTACTCCGCATCCGTTGAAACCATAATCGAGTCGAACACGTTACCGGAAGTCGGTCAATTTACCACTCTAAAATCACGTATTTTTCACTATTTCGGCCATAACTCGAAGAATATTAAATATTAAATATCACAATTTATACCACGATATTATATTTTAATTACCTATGTAATAAATTTAAAATTATTGAAATCGATTCATTATTGTGGATTTTGATTTTTTACATTACCTAATAATTTTAAGAATATATTTTTACATGGCGGAGATAGGAAATAATTATTATAAACTCGTTAAACCGAATAACTGAAATCTAGTACGTACGATATATATTAATACTCGTCATAAATGTTATTTTTATAATTATATCTATATATTATAGATTTTTTTACGCGATACGAATATTGTAAATTTAAATTTTTACACGGTAGAGATAGGACATTTTTTTTTATAAACTCGAAATTTAAATTTAACGAAATCTAGTATCGTAGGGGTTCGAGTAATATTGGTATCGGGCGAAAAAAATGTGTATATAACGTATTTTATGTCGTCCGTATACGCGATATAGACTTTCTACCTATCTCCGCCATAGAGATTAGAGAGAACAATATAATGCCTCGATCGATGAATAGAATATTTATAAATAGAATAAATATATAAATATATAAATATAGTACGTATAGTATATATTACTCGTTTACTAATTATATATTATTACTAATTTAGTATCTATATAGTATACATTTAATATATCGCGAAAAAAATGCGTATATAACGTATTTTATAACGCCCGTATACGCGATATAAGATCGCCCGTAGAATTTGTACGTTAACGAAAATATTTCGTAATTTTTGTTTTAACGGCGGAGATAGGAAAAAAAAATTTATAATCTCGAAATTTAACTTTAACGAAATCTAGTATTATTGGAGTCGAAGTATTAATAGTATCTGTCGAAAAAAATGCGTATATAACGTATTTTATGTCGTCCGTATACGCGATATAAGATCGCCCGTAGAATTTGTACGTTAACGAAAATATTTCGTAATTTTTGTTTTAACGGCGGAGATAGGACATTTTTTTTTATAAACTCGAAATTTAAATTTAACGAAATCTAGTATTATTAGGGTTCGAGTAATATTAGTAACTGGTGAAAAAATTTCGTATATAACGTATTTTATGTCGTCCGTATACGCGATATAGAGATTTTTACCTATCTCCGCCATAGAGAATCGAGAGAACAATAGAATGCCTCGATCGATGAATAGAGATTATTTAAATATGTAAATTATATGTAATATCATGATTATTACTCGTTTACTAATAATATAATCGATATATATAAATATTATCGACGATTTATTATCTAGAGGGTATTAGATTTATAAATGTGGAAAAAATTGGTGCCGAGCGAGATTCGCTTCGCTCGTAGAAGGTCCGGTAGCTCGCTTCGCTCGCTAGCGTCGTACGAAGACGACGACGATTAAGAGAAATAATATATATAGAGACTAGGTGACTTTTTTCCCCAATCAAGGGCTAACGCTCCTTGTGTTGTTACTTTTTTACTAAAGCAACTTAATTACTTAAACTTTATTACTAAAAGAACTAAACTTTATTACTAAAAGAACTAAACTTTATTACAAAAAAAACTAAACTTTATTACTAAAATAACTAAATTTATTACTAAAAAGTAACTACTTTATTACTAAAAGTAACTACTTTATTACTAAAAAGTAACTACTTTATCACTAAAAAGAAACTACTTTATTACTAAAATGTAACTACTTTATTACTAAAATGTAACTACTTTATTATTACTAAAAAGTACCTACTTTATTACTAAAATGTAACTACTTTATTACTAAAATGTAACTACTTTATTACTAAAATGTAACTACTTTATTACAAAAAAAACTAAACTTTATTACTAAAATAACTAAATTTATTACTAAAAAGTAACTACTTTATTACTAAAAGTAACTACTTTATTACTAAAAAGTAACTACTTTATCACTAAAAAGAAACTACTTTATTACTAAAATGTAACTACTTTATTACTAAAATGTAACTACTTTATTACTAAAATGTAACTACTTTATTACTAAAATGTAACTACTTTATTACTAAAATGTAACTACTTTATTACTAAAAAATAACTACTTTATTACTAAAATGTAACTACTTTATTACTAAAAAGTAACTACTTTATTACTAAAAAGTAACTACTTTATTAATAAAAGTAAACAATTTATTACTAAAATGTAATTACTTAATTACTAAAATGTAACTAATTTATTATTACCAAAAGTAACCTCTTTATTACTAAAACGTAACTACTTTATTACTAAATATTAATTTATTTAATTTATTGTAAACTTAATAAATGTTAATTAATTTATTATAACCTACAAAAAAACCTGAAAATCTACTTTTATAGGCTCACTCGGGAATTAATGGGGGGTTAATGGGGAAGTAAACTCGGGAAGTAATGCAGCTAAAAAAAACCTCCAAAAATTAAAACTTAACCCAACCTAACCACAACCGTGAAAATCTACTTTTATAGGCAAACTCGGGAAGTAATGCAGCTAAAAAAAACCTACCAAAATTAAAACTTAACCCAACCCAAACCCAACCCAACCCACCTAAACCCAAACCCAAACCAAAACCTAAACCAAAACCCAAACCCAACCCAAACCCAAACCAATAATGCAGCTAAAATAAACCACCAAAAATTAAAACTTAACCCAACCTAACCACAACAGTGAAAATATACTTTTATAAGTTCACTCGGGAAGTAATGCAGCTAAAAAAAATAACCAAAAATTAAAACTTAACCCAACCTAAACCCAACCCAAACCCACCTAAACCCAAACCCAAACCCAAACCCAAACCAATAATGCAGCTAAAAAAAACTACCAAAAATTAAAACTTAACCCAACCTAACCACAACCGTGAAAATATATTTTTATAGGTTCACTCTGGAAGTAATGCAGCTAAAAAAAACCTCCACAAATTAAAACTTAACCCAACCTAACCACAACCGTGAAAATATACTTTTATAGGCTCACTCGGGAAGTAATGCAGCTAAAAAAAACCTCCACAAATTAAAACTTAAACCAATCTAACCACAACCGAGAAAATATGCTTTTATAGGCTCACTCGGGAAGTATTGCAGCTAAAAATCCATCATAACATACTATCAGGTTCCAGCATAACTTACTATCACGTTCCAGCTTAACGTACTATCACGTTCCAGTTGTATATTTGTTATCGAAATAATTTATTACATATAGTAGTCTATATTTATAACACGATAATGTATTTTAATAATTTATTCGATACAGTTAACATTAGTAAAATCGAATTATTATTATAGAGTTTGATTTTGTACATGTTATAATATTATAAATTATAATTTGTACATGGTGGAGATAGGAAAAGTACTTTTATAAAGTCATTTATGAGATAAATAATCAAAGTAAATGCATATCGGATGGTTACATTTATATCTACTCATTACTGTCAACATTATAGAATAGAAATTATATATTTTTTTTTTTATAAATTACAATTTTTTTTTCTTGACATTTATGATGAAATTTGGTGAAAAATTGAAACCGAGCTAGACACCCAATTATTCATATATTAATGGTTTTTATCATTTTATTATAGGTACTTTCGTACTCCGCATCCGTTGAAATCATAAACGAAGCGAACTCATTACCGGAAGTCGGTCAAATTTACCCCTACAAAATCACATATTTTTCACTATTTCGGCCATAGCTCGAAGAATATCAAATATTAGATATCACAATTTATACCACGATATTATATTTTAATTGTCTATGTAATAAATTTAAAATTATTGAAATCGAATCATTATTGTGGATTTTGATTTTTTACAGTACCTAATAATGTTAAGAATATATTTTTACATGGCGGAGATAGGAAATACATATTATAAACTCGTTAAACCGAATAATTGAAATCTAGTACGTATGATATATATTTATAATAGTTAGTAATCTTATTTTTATAAGTATATCTATTTTATAAAGATATATTTTTTTTGTAAAATTGTAAAATATGATTAATTAATATAAATATAATAATTAATTCAGATTAATATAATGATTTATTCGATAATGTTAATATTATTTTATTAATTAGATAGTATATTAATAATAAAATAAGTAAAATAAACTATATATATATCTATAAATATCAAGTAAATAGAATTTCACATTTTATAAATATATAATTTGTGTTATAAAATTATAAAATTATAAATATAATTATATATATATTTGTTAATAATAGTTACACTAATGAATTATTCGATAATATGTATATTAATTTATTATATAGATAGTATAATAAAAATAAAATAAGTAAATAATGCTTATATACTATATTTATTAACACGTTAAATGAATATACATATTTATAAATTTATATTTTGTGTTATAAAATTATAAAATTATAAATATATTTATATATATTTATTAATAATAGTTACGTGAATTAATTATTCGATAATATTTATATTATTTTATTATTTAGATAGTATAATAATAATAAAATAAGTAAATAATGCTTATATACTATATTTATTATCACGTTTAATGAATATACATATTTATAAATATATAATTTGTGTTATAAAATTATAAAAATATAAATATAATTATATATATTTGTAAATAATAGTTACGCTAATGAATTATTCGTATATATTTATAGTATTTTATTATATAGATAGTATAATAATAATAAAATAAGTAAAGAATGCTTATATAATATATTTATTATCACATCGAATGAATATACATATTAATAAATTTATAATTGTTGTTATAAATTTATAAAAATATAAATATAATTATATATATTTGTAAATAATAGTTACGCTAAAGAATTATTCGTATATATTTATAGTATTTTATTATATAGATAGTATAATAATAATAAAATAAGTAAATAATGCTTATATAATATATTTATTATCACATCGAATGAATATACATATTAATAAATTTATAATTGTTGTTATAAATCTATAAATTTATAATATAATTAAATGTATTAGTTCATAATATTTACACTATTATACTTTTCTATAATATTTAAATTATTTTAGTATCTAGATATTATATTATTATTAAAATAAGTAAAAAATAATGAAATTATATTAATTATACTATAAATTATAAAGTTACAAATATGGAAATCCAATGATTATTATAGATTATCTATGTTTTACATGATACAAATATTATAAATTCAAATTTTTACATGGTGGAGATAGGAAATGTACTTTTTAAAGCCATTTATGTGGCGAATAATCATAGTAAATGCATATCGGATGGCTACATTTATATCTACTCATCACCTTTAACATTATAGAATAGAAATTAGATTTTTTTTTTTTTTTTATAAATTGCAATTTTTTTTCTTGATCATTTGTATGATGAAATTTGGTGAAAAATTGAAACCGATCTGTACCTTAAATTATTCATATATTGACGGTTTTTCTCAAAATATTATAGGTACTTTCGTACTCCGCATCCGTTGAAATTATAATCGAAGCGAACGCATTACCGGAAGTCGGTCAAATTTACCCCTCTAAAATCACGTATTTTTCACTATTTCGGCTGTAGCTCGAAGAATATTAAATATTAGATATCACAATTTACACCACGATATTATATTTTAATTATCTATTTAATAAAGTTAAAATTATTGAAATCTAATCATTATCGTGGATTTTGATTTTTTACATCACCTAATAATTTTAAGAATATATTTTTACATGGCGGAGATAGGAAATAATTATTATAAACTCGTTAAACCGAATAACTGAAATCTAGTACGTACGATATATATTAATACTCGTCATAAATGTTATTTTTATAATTATATCTATATATTATAGATTTTTTTACGCGATACGAATATTATAAATTTAAATTTTTACACGGTAGAGATAGGAATTTTTTTTTTATAAACTCGAAATTTAAATTTAACGAAATCTAGTATCGTAGGGGTTCGAGTAATATTAGTATCGGGCGAAAAAAATGCGTATATAACGTATTTTATGTCGTCCGTATACGCGATATAAGATCGCCCGTAGAATTTGTACGTTAACGAAAATATTTCGTAATTTTTGTTTTAACGGCGGAGATAGGACATTTTTTTTTATAAACTCGAAATTTAAATTTAACGAAATCTAGTATACTCGGGGTTAGAATAATATTAGTAACTGGTGAACAAATTTCGTATATAACGTATTTTATGTCGTCCGTATACGCGATATAGAGATTTTTACCTATCTCCGCCATAGAGAATCGAGAGAACAATAGAATGCCTCGATCGATGAATAGAGATTAAATAAATATATAAATATATAAATATACCATATAAAGTGACATTATAATATTATTACTCGTTTACTAAGTATATAGTAATTATATAATAATATTTTAATTAATTTATTATCTATATTGTATAGATTTAATATATCGCGAAAAAAATGCGTATATAACGTAGTTTATAACGTCCGTATACGCGCTATAAGAATGGATGTAGAATTTTTACGTTAAGGAAAATATTTCGTAATTTTTTTTTTAATGGCGGAGATAGGACATTTTTTTTTATAAACTCGAAATTTAAATTTAACGAAATCTAGTATACTCGGGGTTAGAATAATATTAATATCGGGCGAAAAAAATGCGTATATAACGTATTTTATGTCGTCCGTATACGCGATACAAACTTTTTACCCATCTCCGCCATAGAGAATCGAGAGAACAATAGATCCATTTCATCGATGAATAGAGAATATTTAAATATATAACTACGTAAAAGTAGTATATAATTATAAGCGTATAATATATACTACTCGTGTACTAAGAATTTAGTGGATATTTACTAATATTAGAGCGGTTTTATTATCTAGAGATTATTAAATTAGTATATCGCGAAAAAAATTGTGCCGAGAGAGATTCGCTTCGCTCGTAGAAGGTCGGGTTGGCTCGCTTCGCTCGCCGGTCGTACGACGACGAAGACGAATAAGCCAAATAATGTATATAGGGACTAGGTGACTTTTTTCCCGCATCAAGGGCTAACGCTCCTTGTAGAGTGGTTACTTTTTTACTAAAGCAACTAACCGTTACTTTATTACTAAAAGAATGTTACTTTATAACTAAAAGAATGTTACTTTATTACTAAAAGAATGTTACTTTATTACTAAAAGAACTAAACTTTATTACAAAAAAAACTAAACTTTATTACTAAAATAACTAAATTTATTACTAAAAGTAATTAATTTATTACTAAAAAGTAACTACTTTATTACTAAAATGTAACTACTTTATTATTACTAAAATGTAACTAATTTATTATTACTAAAAATAACTACTTTATTACTAAAATGTAACTACTTTATTACTAAAATGTAACTACTTTATTATTACTAAAATGTAACTACTTTATTATTACTAAAAAGTAACTACTTTATTACTAAAATGTAACTACTTTATTACTAAAATGTAACTACTTTATTACTAAAATGTAACTACTTTATTAATACCAAAAGTAACCTCTTTATAACTAAAAAGTAACTACTTTATTACTAAAATGTAACTACTTTATTATTAAAATAACTAAATTTATTACTAAAAAGTAACTACTTTATTACTAAAATGTAACTACTTTATTACTAAAATGTAACTACTTTATTACTAAAAAGTAACTACTTTATTACTAAAATGTAACTACTATATTACTAAAAAGTAACTACTTTATTAATAATAAAAAGTATCTACTTTATTTATAAAATGTAACTACTTTATTATTACTAAAAGTAACCTCTTTATTACTAAAAAGTAACTACTTTATTACTAAAAGTAAATACTTTATTACTAAAATGTAATTACTTAATTACTAAAATGTAACTACTATATTATTACCAAAAGTAACCTCTTTATTACTAAAAAGTAACTACTTTATTACTAAATATTAATTTATTAATGAAAGTAAGCTTAATAAATGTTAATTAATGTATTATAACCTACAACAAAACCTGAAAATCTACTTTTATAGGCTCACTCGGGAATTAATGCAGCTAAAAAAAACCACCAAAAATTAAAACTTAACCCAACCTAACCACAACCGTGAAAATCTACTTTTATAGGAAAACTCGGGAAGTAATGCAGCTAAAAAAACCTACCAAAATTAAAACTTAACCCAACCCAAACCCAACCAAATCCACCTAAACCCAAACCCAAACCCAATCCAAAACCCAAACCCAACCCAAACCCAAACCCAAACCCGGGAAGTAAACTCGGGAAGTAATGCAGCTAAAAAAAACCTACCAAAATTAAAACTTAACCCAACTCAAACCCAACCCACATAAACCCAAACCCAAACCCAAACCTAAACCAAAACCCAAACCCAACCCAAACCCAAACCCAAACCCAACCCAAACCCAAACCCAAACCCGGGAAGTAAACCCGGGAAGTAATGCAGCTAAAAAAAACCACCAAAAATTAAAACTTAACCCAACCTAACCACAACCGTGAAAATCTACTTTTATAGGCAAACTCGGGAAGTAATGCAGCTAAAAAAAACCTACCAAAATTAAAACTTAACCCAACCCAAACCCAACCCACCCACCTAAACCCAAACCCAAACCTAAACCAAAACCCAAACCCAAACCCAAACCCAACCCAAACCCAAACCCAAACCCAACCCAAACCCAAACCAATAATGCAGCTAAAAAAACCACCAAAAATTAAAAATTAACCCAACCTAACCACAAACGTGAAAATAACAATATATTTTAATATACTTTTATAAGTTCACTCGGGAAGTAATGCAGAAAAAAATCCATCATAATGTACTATCACGTTCCAGCATAACTTACTATCACGTTCCAGCTTAAGTTGTATATTGTTTATCGAAATAATTTATTACATATAGTAATCTATATGTATAACACGATAATGCATTTTAATAATTTATTCGATACAGTTAAAATTATTAAAATCAATTATATCAAATTATTATTATAGATTATCTATATTTTACATGATACACATATTATAAATTCAAATATTGACATGGTGGAGATAGTAAATTTACTTTTGTAAAGTCATTTATGAGGCAAATAATCATAGTAAATGTATCGCGATTGATTACATTTATATCTACTCATTACCGTTAACATTATAGAATAGAAATAAGAATTTTTTTTTTTTATAAATTGCAATTTTTTTTTCTTGACCATTTGTATGATGACATTTGCGGAAATATTAAAACCGATCCGTACCCCAAATGCTTCATATATTAATGGTTTTTCTCATTTTATTTTAGGTACTTTCGTACTCCGCATCCGTTGAAATCATATTCGAGGCGAACCCGTTACCGGAAGTCGGTCAAATTTACCCCTCAAAAATCACGTATTTTTCACTATTTCGGCTGTAGCTCGAAGAATATTAAACATTAGATATCACGATTTACACCACGATATTATATTTTAATTATCTATTTAATAAAGTTAAAATTATTGAAATCGAATCATTATCGTGGATTTTGATTTTTTACATCACCTAATAATTTTAAGAATATATTTTTACATGGCGGAGATAGGAAATAATATTTATAAACTCGTTAAACCGAATAACTGAAATCTAGTACGTATGATATATATTTATAATAGTTAGTAATCTTATTTTTGTAAGTATATCTATTTTATAAAGATATATTTTTTTTTGTAAAATTTTAAAATATAATTAATTAATATAAATATAATAATTAATATCGAGTAATGTAATGACTTATTCGATAATATTAATATTAATTTATTAATTAGATAGTATAGTAATAATAAAATAAGTAAAATTAACTATATGATACTATTATAAAATAAGTTATTAGAATTTCATATTTTATAAATATATAATTTGTGTTATAAAATTATAAAATTATAAATATAATTATATATATATATTTGTTAATAATAGTTACGCTAATGAATTATTCGATAATATGTATATTAATTTATTATATAGATAGTATAATAATAATAAAATAAGTAAATAATGCTTATATACTATATTTATTATCACGTTGAATGAATATACATATTTATAAATTTATATTTTGTGTTATAAAATTATAAAATTATAAATATATTTATATATATTTATTAATAATAGTTACGTGAATTAATTATTCGATAATATTTATATTATTTTATTATTTAGATAGTATAATAATAATAAAATAAGTAAATAATGCTTATATACTATATTTATTATCACGTTGAATGAATATACATATTTATAAATTTCTAATTTGCGTTATAAAATTATAAAAATATAAATATATTTATATATATTTGTAAATAATAGTTACGCTAATGAATTATTCGTATATATTTATAGTATTTTATTATATAGATAGTATAATAATAATAAAATAAGTAAATAATGCTTATATAATATATTTATTATCACATCTAATGAATATACATATTAATAAATTTATAATTGTTGTTATAAATTTATAAATTTATAATATAATTAAATGTATTAGTTCATAATATGTACACTACTATACTTTTCGATAATATTTAAATTATTTTAGTATCTAGATATTATATTATTATTAAAATAAGTAAAAAATAATGAAATTATATTAATTATACTATAAATTATAAAGTTACAAATATGGAAATCCAATGATTATTATAGATTATCTATGTTTTACATGATACAAATATTATAAATTCAAATTTTTACATGGTGGAGATAGGAAATGTACTTTTTAAAGCCATTTATGTGGCGAATAATCATAGTAAATGCATATCGGATGGCTACATTTATATCTACTCATCACCTTTAACATTATAGAATAGAAATTAGATTTTTTTTTTTTTTTATAAATTGCAATTTTTTTTCTTGATCATTTGTATGATGAAATTTGGTGAAAAATTGAAACCGATCCGTACCCCAAATGCCTTATATATTAATGGTTTTTCTCATTTTATTATAGGTACTTTCGTACTCCGCATCCGTTGAATCTATAATCGAAGCGAACGCGTTAGCGGAAGTCGGTAAAATTTACCACTCTAAAATCACGTATTTTTCACTATTTCGGCCATAACTCGAAGAATATTAAATATTAGATATCACGATTTACACCACGATATTAAATTTTAATTATCTATTTAGTAAAGTTAAAATTATTGAAATCGAATCATTATCGTGGATTTTGATTTTTTACATCACCTAATAATTTTAAGAATATATTTTTACATGGCGGAGATAGGAAATAATTATTATAAACTCTTTAAACCGAATAACTGAAATATAGTACGTACGATATATATTAATACTCGTCATAAATGTTATTTTTATAATTATATCTATATATTATAGATTTTTTTACGCGATACGAATATTATAAATTTAAATTTTTACACGGTAGAGATAGGAAAAAAAAATTTATAATCTCGAAATTTAACTTTAACGAAATCTAGTATTATTGGAGTCGAAGTATGAATAGTATCTGGCGAAAAAAATGCGTATATAACGTATTTTATGTCGTCCGTATACGCGATATAAGATCGCCCGTAGAATTTGTACGTTAACGAAAATATTTCGTAATTTTTTTTTTAACGGCGGAGATAGGACATTTTTTTTTATAAACTCGAAATTTAAATTTAACGAAATCTAGTATACTCGGGGTTAGAATAATATTAGTAACTGGTGAACAAATTTCGTATATAACGTATTTTATGTCGTCCGTATACGCGATATAGAGATTTTTACCTATCTCCGCCATAGAGAATCGAGAGAACAATAGAATGCCTCGATCGATGAATAGAGATTAAATAAATATATAAATATATAAATATACCATATAAAGTGACATTATAATATTATTACTCGTTTACTAAGTATATAGTAATTATATAATAATATTTTAATTAATTTATTATCTATATTGTATAGATTTAATATATCGCGAAAAAAATGCGTATATAACGTAGTTTATGTCGTCCGTATACGCGCTATAAGAATGGATGTAGAATTTTTACGTTAACGAAAATATTTCGTAATTTTTTTTTTAATGGCGGAGATAGGACATTTTTTTTTATAAACTCGAAATTTAAATTTATCGAAATCTAGTATTATTAGGGTTCGGGTAATATAAGTGAATAGCAAAAAAAGTGCGTATTTAACGTATTTTATAACGTCCGTATACGCGATACAAACTTTTTACCCATCTCCGCCATAGAGAATCGAGAGAACAATAGATCCATTTCATCGATGAATAGAGATTATTTAAATATATAAATACATAAATTAGTATATAATTATAAGCGTATAATATATACTACTCGTGTACTAAGAATATAGCGGATATATACTAATATTAGAACGGTTTTATTATCTAGAGATTATTAAATTAGTATATCGCGAAAAAAATTGTGCCGAGAGAGATTCGCTTCGCTCGTAGAAGGTCGGGTTGGCTCGCTTCGCTCGCCGGTCGTACGAAGACGAAGACGACGATTAAGCCAAATAATGTATATATAGACTAGGTGACTTTTTTCCCGCATCAAGGGCTAACGCTCCTTGTAGAGTGGTTACTTTTTTACTAAAGCAACTAACCGTTACTTTATTACTAAAAGAATGTTACTTTATAACTAAAAGAATGTTACTTTATTACTAAAAGAATGTTACTTTATTACTAAAAGAACTAAACTTTATTACAAAAAAAACTAAACTTTATTACTAAAATAACTAAATTTATTACTAAAAGTAATTAATTTATTACTAAAAAGTAACTACTTTATTACTAAAATGTAACTACTTTATTATTACTAAAATGTAACTAATTTATTATTACTAAAAATAACTACTTTATTACTAAAATGTAACTACTTTATTACTAAAATGTAACTACTTTATTATTACTAAAATGTAACTACTTTATTATTACTAAAAAGTAACTACTTTATTACTAAAATGTAACTACTTTATTACTAAAATGTAACTACTTTATTACTAAAATGTAACTACTTTATTAATACCAAAAGTAACCTCTTTATAACTAAAAAGTAACTACTTTATTACTAAAATGTAACTACTTTATTATTAAAATAACTAAATTTATTACTAAAAAGTAACTACTTTATTACTAAAATGTAACTACTTTATTACTAAAATGTAACTACTTTATTACTAAAAAGTAACTACTTTATTACTAAAATGTAACTACTATATTACTAAAAAGTAACTACTTTATTAATAATAAAAAGTATCTACTTTATTTATAAAATGTAACTACTTTATTATTACTAAAAGTAACCTCTTTATTACTAAAAAGTAACTACTTTATTACTAAAAGTAAATACTTTATTACTAAAATGTAATTACTTAATTACTAAAATGTAACTACTATATTATTACCAAAAGTAACCTCTTTATTACTAAAAAGTAACTACTTTATTACTAAATATTAATTTATTAATGAAAGTAAGCTTAATAAATGTTAATTAATGTATTATAACCTACAACAAAACCTGAAAATCTACTTTTATAGGCTCACTCGGGAATTAATGCAGCTAAAAAAAACCACCAAAAATTAAAACTTAACCCAACCTAACCACAACCGTGAAAATCTACTTTTATAGGAAAACTCGGGAAGTAATGCAGCTAAAAAAACCTACCAAAATTAAAACTTAACCCAACCCAAACCCAACCAAATCCACCTAAACCCAAACCCAAACCCAATCCAAAACCCAAACCCAACCCAAACCCAAACCCAAACCCGGGAAGTAAACTCGGGAAGTAATGCAGCTAAAAAAAACCTACCAAAATTAAAACTTAACCCAACTCAAACCCAACCCACATAAACCCAAACCCAAACCCAAACCTAAACCAAAACCCAAACCCAACCCAAACCCAAACCCAAACCCAACCCAAACCCAAACCCAAACCCGGGAAGTAAACCCGGGAAGTAATGCAGCTAAAAAAAACCACCAAAAATTAAAACTTAACCCAACCTAACCACAACCGTGAAAATCTACTTTTATAGGCAAACTCGGGAAGTAATGCAGCTAAAAAAAACCTACCAAAATTAAAACTTAACCCAACCCAAACCCAACCCACCCACCTAAACCCAAACCCAAACCTAAACCAAAACCCAAACCCAAACCCAAACCCAACCCAAACCCAAACCCAAACCCAACCCAAACCCAAACCAATAATGCAGCTAAAAAAACCACCAAAAATTAAAAATTAACCCAACCTAACCACAAACGTGAAAATAACAATATATTTTAATATACTTTTATAAGTTCACTCGGGAAGTAATGCAGAAAAAAATCCATCATAATGTACTATCACGTTCCAGCATAACTTACTATCACGTTCCAGCTTAAGTTGTATATTGTTTATCGAAATAATTTATTACATATAGTAATCTATATGTATAACACGATAATGCATTTTAATAATTTATTCGATACAGTTAAAATTATTAAAATCAATTATATCAAATTATTATTATAGATTATCTATATTTTACATGATACACATATTATAAATTCAAATATTGACATGGTGGAGATAGTAAATTTACTTTTGTAAAGTCATTTATGAGGCAAATAATCATAGTAAATGTATCGCGATTGATTACATTTATATCTACTCATTACCGTTAACATTATAGAATAGAAATAAGAATTTTTTTTTTTTATAAATTGCAATTTTTTTTTCTTGACCATTTGTATGATGACATTTGCGGAAATATTAAAACCGATCCGTACCCCAAATGCTTCATATATTAATGGTTTTTCTCATTTTATTTTAGGTACTTTCGTACTCCGCATCCGTTGAAATCATATTCGAGGCGAACCCGTTACCGGAAGTCGGTCAAATTTACCCCTCAAAAATCACGTATTTTTCACTATTTCGGCTGTAGCTCGAAGAATATTAAACATTAGATATCACGATTTACACCACGATATTATATTTTAATTATCTATTTAATAAAGTTAAAATTATTGAAATCGAATCATTATCGTGGATTTTGATTTTTTACATCACCTAATAATTTTAAGAATATATTTTTACATGGCGGAGATAGGAAATAATATTTATAAACTCGTTAAACCGAATAACTGAAATCTAGTACGTATGATATATATTTATAATAGTTAGTAATCTTATTTTTGTAAGTATATCTATTTTATAAAGATATATTTTTTTTTGTAAAATTTTAAAATATAATTAATTAATATAAATATAATAATTAATATCGAGTAATGTAATGACTTATTCGATAATATTAATATTAATTTATTAATTAGATAGTATAGTAATAATAAAATAAGTAAAATTAACTATATGATACTATTATAAAATAAGTTATTAGAATTTCATATTTTATAAATATATAATTTGTGTTATAAAATTATAAAATTATAAATATAATTATATATATATATTTGTTAATAATAGTTACGCTAATGAATTATTCGATAATATGTATATTAATTTATTATATAGATAGTATAATAATAATAAAATAAGTAAATAATGCTTATATACTATATTTATTATCACGTTGAATGAATATACATATTTATAAATTTATATTTTGTGTTATAAAATTATAAAATTATAAATATATTTATATATATTTATTAATAATAGTTACGTGAATTAATTATTCGATAATATTTATATTATTTTATTATTTAGATAGTATAATAATAATAAAATAAGTAAATAATGCTTATATACTATATTTATTATCACGTTGAATGAATATACATATTTATAAATTTCTAATTTGCGTTATAAAATTATAAAAATATAAATATATTTATATATATTTGTAAATAATAGTTACGCTAATGAATTATTCGTATATATTTATAGTATTTTATTATATAGATAGTATAATAATAATAAAATAAGTAAATAATGCTTATATAATATATTTATTATCACATCTAATGAATATACATATTAATAAATTTATAATTGTTGTTATAAATTTATAAATTTATAATATAATTAAATGTATTAGTTCATAATATGTACACTACTATACTTTTCGATAATATTTAAATTATTTTAGTATCTAGATATTATATTATTATTAAAATAAGTAAAAAATAATGAAATTATATTAATTATACTATAAATTATAAAGTTACAAATATGGAAATCCAATGATTATTATAGATTATCTATGTTTTACATGATACAAATATTATAAATTCAAATTTTTACATGGTGGAGATAGGAAATGTACTTTTTAAAGCCATTTATGTGGCGAATAATCATAGTAAATGCATATCGGATGGCTACATTTATATCTACTCATCACCTTTAACATTATAGAATAGAAATTAGATTTTTTTTTTTTTTTATAAATTGCAATTTTTTTTCTTGATCATTTGTATGATGAAATTTGGTGAAAAATTGAAACCGATCCGTACCCCAAATGCCTTATATATTAATGGTTTTTCTCATTTTATTATAGGTACTTTCGTACTCCGCATCCGTTGAATCTATAATCGAAGCGAACGCGTTAGCGGAAGTCGGTAAAATTTACCACTCTAAAATCACGTATTTTTCACTATTTCGGCCATAACTCGAAGAATATTAAATATTAGATATCACGATTTACACCACGATATTAAATTTTAATTATCTATTTAGTAAAGTTAAAATTATTGAAATCGAATCATTATCGTGGATTTTGATTTTTTACATCACCTAATAATTTTAAGAATATATTTTTACATGGCGGAGATAGGAAATAATTATTATAAACTCTTTAAACCGAATAACTGAAATATAGTACGTACGATATATATTAATACTCGTCATAAATGTTATTTTTATAATTATATCTATATATTATAGATTTTTTTACGCGATACGAATATTATAAATTTAAATTTTTACACGGTAGAGATAGGAAAAAAAAATTTATAATCTCGAAATTTAACTTTAACGAAATCTAGTATTATTGGAGTCGAAGTATGAATAGTATCTGGCGAAAAAAATGCGTATATAACGTATTTTATGTCGTCCGTATACGCGATATAAGATCGCCCGTAGAATTTGTACGTTAACGAAAATATTTCGTAATTTTTTTTTTAACGGCGGAGATAGGACATTTTTTTTTATAAACTCGAAATTTAAATTTAACGAAATCTAGTATACTCGGGGTTAGAATAATATTAGTAACTGGTGAACAAATTTCGTATATAACGTATTTTATGTCGTCCGTATACGCGATATAGAGATTTTTACCTATCTCCGCCATAGAGAATCGAGAGAACAATAGAATGCCTCGATCGATGAATAGAGATTAAATAAATATATAAATATATAAATATACCATATAAAGTGACATTATAATATTATTACTCGTTTACTAAGTATATAGTAATTATATAATAATATTTTAATTAATTTATTATCTATATTGTATAGATTTAATATATCGCGAAAAAAATGCGTATATAACGTAGTTTATGTCGTCCGTATACGCGCTATAAGAATGGATGTAGAATTTTTACGTTAACGAAAATATTTCGTAATTTTTTTTTTAATGGCGGAGATAGGACATTTTTTTTTATAAACTCGAAATTTAAATTTATCGAAATCTAGTATTATTAGGGTTCGGGTAATATAAGTGAATAGCAAAAAAAGTGCGTATTTAACGTATTTTATAACGTCCGTATACGCGATACAAACTTTTTACCCATCTCCGCCATAGAGAATCGAGAGAACAATAGATCCATTTCATCGATGAATAGAGATTATTTAAATATATAAATACATAAATTAGTATATAATTATAAGCGTATAATATATACTACTCGTGTACTAAGAATATAGCGGATATATACTAATATTAGAACGGTTTTATTATCTAGAGATTATTAAATTAGTATATCGCGAAAAAAATTGTGCCGAGAGAGATTCGCTTCGCTCGTAGAAGGTCGGGTTGGCTCGCTTCGCTCGCCGGTCGTACGAAGACGAAGACGACGATTAAGCCAAATAATGTATATATAGACTAGGTGACTTTTTTCCCCAATCAAGGGCTAACGCTCCTTGTAGGACAACTTTTTTACTAAAGCAACTTAATTACTTAAACTTTATTACTAAAAGAACTAAACTTTATTACAAAAAAAACTAAATTTTATTACTAAAATAACTAAATTTATTACTAAAAGTAACTACTTTATTACTAAAAAGTAACTACTTTATTACTAAAAAGAAACTACTTTATTAATACTAAAAAGTAACTACTTTATTACTAAAATGTAACTACTTTATTACTAAAAGTAACTACTTTATTACTAAAATGTAACTACTTTATTACTAAAATGTAACTACTTTATTATTACTAAAAAGTAACTACTTTATTACTAAAATGTAACTATTTTATTACTAAAATGTAACTACTTTATTATTACTAAAAAGTAACTACTTTATTACTAAAATGTAACTACTTTATTACTAAAATATAACTACTTTATTATTACTAAAAAGTAACTACTTTATTACTAAAATGTAACTACTTTATTACTAAAATGTAACTACTTTATTATTACTAAAAAGTACCTACTTTATTACTAAAATGTAACTACTTTATTACTAAAATGTAACTACTTTATTACTAAAATGTAACTACTTTATTACTAAAATGTAACTACTTTATTACTAAAAAGTAACTACTTTATTACTAAAATGTAACTACTTTATTACTAAAAAGTAACTACTTTATTACTAAAAAGTAACTACTTTATTACTAAAAGTAAATAATTTATTACTAAAATGTAATTACTTAATTACTAAAATGTAACTACTTTATTATTACCAAAAGTAACCTCTTTATTACTAAAACGTAACTACTTTATTACTAAATATTAATTTATTTAATTTATTGTAAACTTAATAAATGTTAATTAATTTATTATAACCTACAAAAAAACCTGAAAATCTACTTTTATAGGCAAACTTGGGAAGTAATGCAGCTAAAAAAAACCTACCAAAATTAAAACTTAACCCAACCCAAACCCAACCCAACCCACCTAAACTCAAACCCAAACCCAAACCCAAACCAAAAGCCAAACCAAAACCCAAACCCAACCCAGACCCAAACCCAAACTCAACCTAAACCCAAACTCAACCCAAACCCAACCCAAACCCAAACCCAAACCCAAACCCGGGAAATAATGCAGCTAAAAAAAACCTACGAAAAATTAAAACTTAACCCAACCCAAACCCAACCCAACCCACCTAAACTCAAACCCAAACCCAAACCCAAACCAAAAGCCAAACCAAAACCCAAACCCAACCCAGACCCAAACCCAAACTCAACCTAAACCCAAACTCAACCCAAACCCAACCCAAACCCAAACCCAAACCCAAACCCAAACCCAAACCCGGGAAATAATGCAGCTAAAAAAAACCACCAAAAATTAAAACTTAACCCAACTTAACCACAACCGTCAAATATACTTTTATAGGTTCCCTCGGGAAGTAATGTAGCTAAAAAAAACCACCAAAAATTAAAACTTAACCCAACCCAAACCCAACCCAACCCACCTAAATCCAAACACAAACCCAAACCCAAGCCAAACCCCAACCCAACCCCAACCCAAACCCAAACCCAAACCCAACCCAAACCCAATTGCCCAAGTTATCTTTTATAATTTATTCGATACAGTAAAAATTATTAAAATCGAATTATTAATATAGATTTTGATTTTGTACATGTTAAAATTATTATAAATTCAAATTTTTACATGGTGGAGATAGGAAATGTACTTTTGTAAAGTCATTCATGAGGTAAATAATCATAGTAACCTCACCGCGATTGGTTACATGTATATCTACTCATCACTCTTAACATTATAGAATAGAAATTAGATTTTTTTTTTTTTTATAAATTGCAATTTTTTTTTTTTTATAAATTGCAATTTTTTTTCTTGACCATTTGTATGATGAAATTTGGTGAAAAATTGAAACCGAGCTGGACACCCAATTATTCATATATTAATGGTTTTTCTCAATTTATTATATAAACTTTCGTACTCCGCATCCGTTGAAATCATATTCGAGGCGAACCCGTTACCGGAAGTCGGTCAAATTTACCCCTCAAAAATCACGTATTTTTCACTATTTCGGCTGTAGCTCGAAGAATATTAAGTATTAGATATCATAATTTATACCACGATATTATATTTTAATTATCTATGTAATAAATATAAAATTATTAAAATCGAATCATTATTGTGGATTTTGATTTTTTACATCACCTAATAATTTTAAGAAATTATTTTTACGTGGCGGAGATAGGAAATAATTATTATAAACTCGTTAAACTGAATAACTGAAATCTAGTACGTATGATATATATTTATAATAGTTAGTAATCTTATTGTTATAAGTATATCTATTTTATAAAGATATATTTTTTTTTGTAAAATTTTAAAATATAATTAATTAATATAAATATAATAATTAATACCGATTAATTAATGACTTATTCGATAATGTTAATATTAATTTATTAATTAGATAGTATAGTAATAATAAAATAAGTACAAAAAACTATATAATAATATTAAATAATAAGTTAATAGAATACAAATATTTATAAATATATAATTTGTGTTATAAAATTATAAAAATATAAATATAATTATATATATTTGTAAATAATAGTTACGTTAATGAATTATTCGTATATATTTATAGTATTTTATTATATAGATAGTATAATAATAATAAAATAAGTAAATAATGCTTATATTATATATTTATTATCACATCGAATGAATATACATATTTATAAATTTCTAATTGTTGTTATAAATTTATAAATTTATAATATAATTAAATGTATTAGTTCATAATATTTACACTACTATACTTTTCGATAATATTTAAATTATTTTAGTATCTAGATATTATATTATTATTAAAATAAGTAAAAAATAATGAAATTATATTAATTATACTATAAATTATAAAGTTACAAATATGGAAATCCAATGATTATTATAGATTATCTATGTTTTACATGATACAAATATTATAAATTCAAATTTTTACATGGTGGAGATAGGAAATGTACTTTTTAAAGCCATTTACGTGGCGAATAATCATAGTAAATGCATATCGGATGGCTACATTTATATCTACTCATCACCTTTAACATTATAGAATAGAAATTAGATTTTTTTTTTTTTTTTATAAATTGCAATTTTTTTTCTTGACCATTTGTATGATGAAATTTGGTGAAAAATTGAAACCGATCTGTACCTTAAATTATTCATATATTAACGGTTTTTCTCAAAATATTATAGGTACTTTCGTACTCCGCATCCGTTGAAATTATAATCGAAGCGAACGCATTACCGGAAGTCGGTCAAATTTACCCCTCTAAAATCACGTATTTTTCACTATTTCGGCTGTAGCTCGAAGAATATTAAATATTAGATATCACAATTTACACCACGATATTATATTTTAATTATCTATTTAATAAAGTTAAAATTATTGAAATCTAATCATTATCGTGGATTTTGATTTTTTACATCACCTAATAATTTTAAGAATATATTTTTACATGGCGGAGATAGGAAATAATTATTATAAACTCGTTAAACCGAATAACTGAAATCTAGTACGTATGATATATATTTATAATATTTATTAATCTTATTTTTGTAAGTATATCTATTTTATAAAGATATATTTTTTTTTGTAAAATTTTAAAATATAATTAATTAATATAAATATAATAATTAATACCGATTAATCTAATGACTTATTCGATAATACTAATATTAATTTATTAATTAGATAGTATAGTAATAATAAAATAAGTACAAAAAACTATATAATAATATTAAATAATAAGTTAATAGAATACAAATATTTATAAATGTATAATTTGTGTTATAAATTTATAAAATTATAATATAATTAAATGTATTAGTTAATATTATTTACAATATCATACTTTTAGATAATATTTAAATTATTTTATTATCTATATATTATATTATTATTAAAATAAGTAAAAAATAATGAAATTATATTAATTATACTATAAATTATAAAGTTACAAATATGGAAATCGAATAATTATTATAGATTTTGAATTTTCTACATGATAAAAAAATTATAATTTCATGTTTTTACATGGTGGAGATAGGAAATGTACTTTTTAAAGCCATTTATGTGGCGAATAATCATCGTAAATGCATATCGGATGGCTACATTTATATCTACTCATTACCATTAACATTATAGAATAGAAATTAGATTTTTTTTTTTTTTTATAAATTGCAATTTTTTTTCTTGACCATTTGTATGATGAAATTTGGTGAAAAATTGAAACCGATCCGTACCTTAAATTATTCATATATTAACGGTTTTTCTCAAAATATTATAGGTACTTTCGTACTCCGCATCCGTTGAAATTATAATCGAAGCGAACGCATTACCGGAAGTCGGTCAAATTTACCCCTCTAAAATCACGTATTTTTCACTATTTCGGCTGTAGCTCGAAGAATATTAAATATTATATATCACAATTTATACCACGATATTATATTTTAATTATCTATTTAATAAAGTTAAAATTATTGAAATCTAATCATTATCGTGGATTTTGATTTTTTACATCACCTAATAATTTTAAGAATATATTTTTACATGGCGGAGATAGGAAATAATTATTATAAACTCGTTAAACCGAATAACTGAAATCTAGTATATATGATATATATTAATACTCGTCATAATTGTTATTTTTATAATTATATCTATATATTATCGATTTTTTTACGCGAAACGAATATTATAAATTTAAATTTTGACACGGCGGAGATAGGACATTTTTTTTTATAAACTCGAAATTTTAATTAAACGAAATCTAGTATTATTGGAGTTGAAGTATTATTAGTATCGGGCGAAAAAAATGCGTATATAACGTATTTTATGTCGTCCGTATACGCGATATAAGATCGCCCGTAGAATTTGTACGTTAACGAAAATATTTCGTAATTTTTTTTTTAACGGCGGAGATAGGAAATTTTTTTTTATAAACTCGAAATTTAAATTTAACGAAATCTAGTATTATTAGAGTTCGGGTAATATTAGTATCGGGTGAAAAAAATTCGTATATAACGTATTTTATGTCGTCCGTATACGCGATATAGACTTTCTACCTATCTCCGCCATAGAGAATAGAGAGAACAATATAATGCCTCGATCGATGAATAGAATATTTATAAATAGAATAAATATATAAATATATAAATATATTACGTATAGTATATATTACTCGTTTACAAATATATCGTAATTATATCGTAATATTATTACTAATTTATTATCTATATAGTATACATTTAATATATTGCGAAAAAAATGCGTATATAACGTATTATATAACGCCCGAATACGCGCTATAAGATCGCCCGTAGAATTGTTACGTTAACGAAAATATTTCGTAAAATTTTTTTAACGGCGGATATAGGACATTTTTTTTTATAAACTCGAAATTTAAATTTAACGAAATCTAGTATCGTAGGGGTTCGAGAAATATTAGTATCGGGCGAAAAAAATGCGTATATAACGTATTTTATGTCGTCCGTATACGCGATATAAGATCGCCCGTAGAATTTGTACGTTAACGAAAATATTTCGTAAATTTTTTTTTAACGGCGGAGATAGGACATTTTTTTTTATAAACTCGAAATTTAAATTTAACGAAATCTAGTATTATTAGGGTTCGAGTAATATTAGTAACTGGTGAAAAAATTTCGTATATAACGTATTTTATGTCGTCCGTATACGCGATATAGAATTTCTACCTATCTCCGCCATAGAGAATCGAGAGAACAATAGATCCAATTCATCGATGAATAGAATATTTCGAAATATATAACTACGTAAATGAGGTATATAATTATAAGCGAATAATATATACTACTCGTGTACTAAGAATATAGCGGATATTTACTCATATTTTCGGTGATTTATTATCTATAGATTATTAAATTAGTATATCGCGAAAAAATTTGTGCCGAGAGAGATTCGCTTCGCTCGTAGAAGGTCGGGTTGGCTCGCTTCGCTCGCCTGTCATACGACGTAGGCGAATCGACGATTTAAGCTCTTTG
The DNA here is from genome assembly GCA_964019155.1 of Osedax fenrisi. NCBI lineage: Eukaryota > Metazoa > Annelida > Polychaeta > Sabellida > Siboglinidae > Osedax > Osedax fenrisi. The sequence continues at coordinate 36,171,455 of OZ025241.1, forward strand.
TTTATATAGATAAAAGTGGTATATAATTATATGCGTATAATATATACTACTCGTGTACTAAGAATTTAGTCGATATATACTAATATTTTCGGTGATTTATTATCTAGAGATTATTAAGTTAGTATATCGCGAAAAAATTTGTGCCGAGCGAGATTCGCTTCGCTCGTAGAAGGTCGGGTTGGCTCGCTTCGCTCGCCGCTCGTCGCCGGTCATTTAACTCTTTAACACCGGTCCTACGAAAAACAGATGACGAAAAACATAGATTTAAGCCAAATAATGTATATATAGACAAGAGACTTTTGAACTGGTCAAGGGCTAACGCACCTTGTGTAAGGGTTACTCGTGTACTGTGTCACTTTTTTTTACTAAAAGTAGTTACATTATTACTAAAAGAACTTTATTACAAAAAAAAACCTACACAAATTAAAACTTAATCCAACTTAATCCAACCTATCCATAACAGTGAAAATAACTATGACCACACACATATACACACATATCACTATACTTTTATAGGCTCAATTGGGAAGTAATGCAGCTAAAAAAAACCTACAAAAATTAAAACTTAACCCAACCTAACCACAACTGTGAAAATAACAATATAAAAAAAATATGCTTTTATAGGTTCACTCGGGAAGTAATGCAGCTAAAAAAAACCACCACAAATTAAAACTTAACCCAAACTAATCACAACCTTGACAGTATACTTTTATAGGTTCACTCGGGAAGTAATGCATCTAAAAAAAACCTCCACAAATTAAAACTTAACCCAACCTAACCACAACCGTGAAAATATACTTTTATAGGTTCACTCGTGAAGTAATGCAGCTAAAAAAACCTACCAAAATTAAAACTTAACCCAACCCAAACCCAACCAAACCCAAACCCAACCCAACCCAACCTAACCCAAACCCAAACCCAACCCAAACCCAACCAAAACCCAAACCAATAATACAGCTAAAAAAAACCATCAACATTTAAAACTTAACCCAACCTAACCACAACAGTGAAAATCTACTTTTATAGGCAAACTCGGGAAGTAATGCAGCTAAAAAAAACCTACCAAAATTAAAACTTAACCCAACCCAAACCCAACCAAACCCACCTAAACCCAAACCCAAACCTAAACCAAAACCAAAACCCAAACCCAACCCAAACCCAAACCAATAATGCAGCTAAAAAAACCACCAAAAATTAAAACTTAACCCATTCTAACCACACCATGTAAATATACATTTATAGGTTCACTCGGGAAGTAATGCAGCTAAAAAAAACCACAACAAATTAAAACTTAACCCAACCTAACCACAACCGTGACAATATACTTTTATAGGTTCACTCGGGAAGTAATGCATCTAAAAAAAACCTCCAAAAATTAAAACTTAACCCAACCTAACCACAACCGTCAAATATACTTTTATAGGTTCACTCGGGAAGTAATGCAGCTAAAAAAAACCAACCAAAATTAAAACTTAACCCAACCCAAACCCAACCAAACCCAACCAAACCCACCTAAACCCAAACCCAACCCAAACCAAAAACCAACCCCAACCCAAAACCAAACCCAAACACAAACCAAACCAAAACCAAACCCAAACCCAAACCCAAGTGCCCAAGTTACCTTTTATAATTTATTCGATATAGTTAAAATTATTAAAATCAAATTATTAATATAGATTTTGAATTTTCTACATGATAAAAATATTATAAATTCATGTTTTTACATGGTGGAGATAGGAAATGTACTTTTGTAAAGTCATTTATGAGGTAAATAATCATAGTAAATGCATCACGGATGGTTACATTTATATCTACTCATCACTCTTAACATTATAGAATAGAAATTAGAATTTTTTTTTTTATAAATTGCAATTTTTTTTTCTTGAAATTTTTTCGATGAAATTTGGTGAAAAATTGAAACCGATCTGTACCTTAAATTATTCATATATTAACGGTTTTTCTCAAAATTGTATAGGTACTTTCGTACTCCGCATCCGTTGAAACCATAATCGAGTCGAACACGTTACCGGAAGTCGGTCAATTTACCACTCTAAAATCACGTATTTTTCACTATTTCGGCCATAACTCGAAGAATATTAAATATTAAATATCACAATTTATACCACGATATTATATTTTAATTACCTATGTAATAAATTTAAAATTATTGAAATCGATTCATTATTGTGGATTTTGATTTTTTACATTACCTAATAATTTTAAGAATATATTTTTACATGGCGGAGATAGGAAATAATTATTATAAACTCGTTAAACCGAATAACTGAAATCTAGTACGTACGATATATATTAATACTCGTCATAAATGTTATTTTTATAATTATATCTATATATTATAGATTTTTTTACGCGATACGAATATTGTAAATTTAAATTTTTACACGGTAGAGATAGGACATTTTTTTTTATAAACTCGAAATTTAAATTTAACGAAATCTAGTATCGTAGGGGTTCGAGTAATATTGGTATCGGGCGAAAAAAATTTGTATATAACGTATTTTATGTCGTCCGTATACGCGATATAGACTTTCTACCTATCTCCGCCATAGAGATTAGAGAGAACAATATAATGCCTCGATCGATGAATAGAATATTTATAAATAGAATAAATATATAAATATATAAATATAGTACGTATAGTATATATTACTCGTTTACTAATTATATATTATTACTAATTTAGTATCTATATAGTATACATTTAATATATCGCGAAAAAAATGCGTATATAACGTATTTTATAACGCCCGTATACGCGATATAAGATCGCCCGTAGAATTTGTACGTTAACGAAAATATTTCGTAATTTTTGTTTTAACGGCGGAGATAGGAAAAAAAAATTTATAATCTCGAAATTTAACTTTAACGAAATCTAGTATTATTGGAGTCGAAGTATTAATAGTATCTGTCGAAAAAAATGCGTATATAACGTATTTTATGTCGTCCGTATACGCGATATAAGATCGCCCGTAGAATTTGTACGTTAACGAAAATATTTCGTAATTTTTGTTTTAACGGCGGAGATAGGACATTTTTTTTTATAAACTCGAAATTTAAATTTAACGAAATCTAGTATTATTAGGGTTCGAGTAATATTAGTAACTGGTGAAAAAATTTCGTATATAACGTATTTTATGTCGTCCGTATACGCGATATAGAGATTTTTACCTATCTCCGCCATAGAGAATCGAGAGAACAATAGAATGCCTCGATCGATGAATAGAGATTATTTAAATATGTAAATTATATGTAATATCATGATTATTACTCGTTTACTAATAATATAATCGATATATATAAATATTATCGACGATTTATTATCTAGAGGGTATTAGATTTATAAATGTGGAAAAAATTGGTGCCGAGCGAGATTCGCTTCGCTCGTAGAAGGTCCGGTAGCTCGCTTCGCTCGCTAGCGTCGTACGAAGACGACGACGATTAAGAGAAATAATATATATAGAGACTAGGTGACTTTTTTCCCGCATCAAGGGCTAACGCTCCTTGTAGGAAAACTTTATTACTAAAGCAAATTTATTACTAAAAGTAGTTACTTTATTACTAAAAAGTAAATACTACCAAAAGAAATAAACTTTATTACTAAAAAAAATAAACTTTATTACTAAAAGAACTAAATTTATTCTAAAAAGTAACTACTTTATTACTAAAAGTAACTACTTTATTACTAAAAAGTAACTACTTTATTACTAAAAAGTAACTACTTTATTACTATAATGTAACTACTTTATTACTAAAATTTAACTACTTTATTACTAAAATTTAACTACTTTATTACTAAAATGTAACTACTTTATTATTACTAAAATGTAACTACTTTATTATTACTAAAATGTAACTACTTTATTATTACTAAAAAGTAACTACTTTATTACTAAAATGTAACTACTTTATTACTAAAATGTAACTACTTTATTACTAAAATTTAACTAATTTATTATTACTAAAATGTAACTACTTTATTATTACTAAAAAGTACCTACTTTATTACTAAAATGTAACTACTTTATTACTAAAATGTAACTACTTTATTACAAAAATGTAACTACTTTATTACTAAAATGTAACTACTTTATTACTAAAATGTAACTACTTTATTACTAAAATGTAACTACTTTATTATTACTAAAAAGTAACTACTTTATTACTAAAATGTAACTACTTTATTACTAAAATGTAACTACTTTATTACTAAAATATAACTACTTTATTATTACTAAAAAGTAACTACTTTATTACTAAAATGTAACTACTTTATTACTAAAAAGTAACTACTTTATTACTAAAATATAACTACTTTATTATTACTAAAAAGTAACTACTTTATTACTAAAATGTAACTACTTTATTACTAAAAAGTAACTACTTTATTACTAAAATATAACTACTTTATTATTACTAAAAAGTAACTACTTTATTACTAAAATGTAACTACTTTATTACTAAAATGTAACTACTTTATTATTACTAAAAAGTACCTACTTTATTACTAAAATGTAACTACTTTATTACTAAAATGTAACTACTTTATTACTAAAATGTAACTACTTAATTACTAAAATGTAACTACTTTATTACTAAAAAGTAACTACTTTATTACTAAAAAGTAACTACTTTATTACTATAATGTAACTACTTTATTACTAAAATTTAACTACTTTATTACTAAAATTTAACTACTTTATTACTAAAATGTAACTACTTTATTATTACTAAAATGTAACTACTTTATTATTACTAAAATGTAACTACTTTATTATTACTAAAAAGTAACTACTTTATTACTAAAATGTAACTACTTTATTACTAAAATGTAACTACTTTATTACTAAAATTTAACTAATTTATTATTACTAAAATGTAACTACTTTATTATTACTAAAAAGTACCTACTTTATTACTAAAATGTAACTACTTTATTACTAAAATGTAACTACTTTATTACAAAAATGTAACTACTTTATTACTAAAATGTAACTACTTTATTACTAAAATGTAACTACTTTATTACTAAAATGTAACTACTTTATTATTACTAAAAAGTAACTACTTTATTACTAAAATGTAACTACTTTATTACTAAAATGTAACTACTTTATTACTAAAATATAACTACTTTATTATTACTAAAAAGTAACTACTTTATTACTAAAATGTAACTACTTTATTACTAAAAAGTAACTACTTTATTACTAAAATATAACTACTTTATTATTACTAAAAAGTAACTACTTTATTACTAAAATGTAACTACTTTATTACTAAAAAGTAACTACTTTATTACTAAAATATAACTACTTTATTATTACTAAAAAGTAACTACTTTATTACTAAAATGTAACTACTTTATTACTAAAATGTAACTACTTTATTATTACTAAAAAGTACCTACTTTATTACTAAAATGTAACTACTTTATTACTAAAATGTAACTACTTTATTACTAAAATGTAACTACTTAATTACTAAAATGTAACTACTTTATTACTAAAAAGTAACTACTTTATTACTAAAATGTAACTACTTTATTACTAAAAAGTTACTACTTTATTACTAAAAAGTAACTACTTTATTACTAAAAGTAAATAATTTATTACTAAAATGTAATTACTTAATTACTAAAATGTAACTACTTTATTATTACCAAAAGTAACCTCTTTATTACTAAAACGTAACTACTTTATTACTAAATATTAATTTATTTAATTTATTGTAAACTTAATAAATGTTAATTAATTTATTATAACCTACAAAAAAACCTGAAAATCTACTTTTATAGGCAAACTTGGGAAGTAATGCAGCTAAAAAAAACCTACCAAAATTAAAACTTAACCCAACCCAAACCCAACCCAACCCACCTAAACTCAAACCCAAACCCAAACCCAAACCAAAAGCCAAACCAAAACCCAAACCCAACCCAGACCCAAACCCAAACTCAACCTAAACCCAAACTCAACCCAAACCCAACCCAAACCCAAACCCAAACCCAAACCCAAACCCGGGAAATAATGCAGCTAAAAAAAACCTACCAAAATTAAAACTTAACCCAACCCAAACCCAACCCAACCCACCTAAACTCAAACCCAAACCCAAACCCAAACCAAAAGCCAAACCAAAACCCAAACCCAACCCAGACCCAAACCCAAACTCAACCTAAACCCAAACTCAACCCAAACCCAACCCAAACCCAAACCCAAACCCAAACCCAAACCCGGGAAATAATGCAGCTAAAAAAAACCACCAAAAATTAAAACTTAACCCAACCTAACCACAACCGTCAAATATACTTTTATAGGTTCCCTCGGGAAGTAATGTAGCTAAAAAAAACCACCAAAAATTAAAACTTAACCCAACCCAAACCCAACCCAACCCACCTAAATCCAAACACAAACCCAAACCCAAGCCAAACCCCAACCCAACCCAAACCCAACCCAAACCCAAACCCAAACCCAACCCAAACCCAATTGCCCAAGTTATCTTTTATAATTTATTCGATACAGTTAAAATTATTAAAATCGAATTATTAATATAGATTTTGATTTTGTACATGTTAAAATTATTATAAATTCAAATTTGTACATGGTGGAGATAGGAAATGTACTTTTGTAAATTCATTCATGAGGTAAATAATCATAGTAACCTCACCGCAATTGGTTACATGTATATCTACTCATCACTCTTAACATTATAGAATAGAAATTAGAATTTTTTTTTTTTTTATAAATTGCAATTTTTTTTCTTGACCATTTGTACGATGAATTTTGGTGAAATATTAAAACCGATCCGTACCCCAAATGCCTTATATATTAATGGTTTTTCTCATTTTATTATAGGTACTTTCGTACTCCGCATCCGTTGAATCTATAATCGAAGCGAACGCGTTAGCGGAAGTCGGTCAAATTTACCACTCTAAAATCACGTATTTTTCACTATTTCGGCCCTAGCTCGAAGAATATTAAATATTATATATCAACATTTATACCACGATATTGTATTTTAATTCTCTATTTAGTAAAGTTAAAATTTTTGAAATCGAATCATTATTGTGGATTTTGATTTTTACATCACCTAATAATTTTGAGAAATTTATTTTTACATGGAGGAGATAGGAAATAATTATTATATTATCGTTAAACCAAATAACCTAAATCTAGTACGTATGATATATGTTAATAATCGTCATAATTGTTATTTTTATAATTATATCTATAAATTATCGATTTTTTTACGCGAAACGAATATTATAAATTTAAATTTTTACACGGTAGAGATAGGAAAAAAAAATTTATAATCTCGAAATTTAACTTTAACGAAATCTAGTATTATTAGGGTTCGAGTAATATTAGTATCGGGCGAAAAAAATGCGTATATAACGTATTTTATGTCGTCCGTATACGCGATATAAGATCGCCCGTAGAATTTGTACGTTAACGAAAATATTTCGTAATTTTTTTTTTAACGGCGGAGATAGGACATTTTTTTTTATAAACTCGAAATTTAAATTTAACGAAATCTAGTATACTCGGGGTTAGAATAATATTAGTAACTGGTGAACAAATTTCTTATATAACGTATTTTATGTCGTCCGTATACGCGATATAGAGATTTTTACCTATCTCCGCCATAGAGAATCGAGAGAACAATAGAATGCCTCGATCGATGAATAGAGATTAAATAAATATATAAATATATAAATATACAATATAAAGTGACATTATAATAATATTACTCGTTTACTAAGTATATAGTAATTATATAGTAATATTATTACTAATTTATTATCTATATTGTATAGATTTAATATATCGCGAAAAAAATGCGTATATAACGTAGTTTATAACGTCCGTATACGCGCTATAAGAATGGATGTAGAATTTTTACGTTAAGGAAAATATTTCGTAATTTTTTTTTTAATGGCGGAGATAGGACATTTTTTTTTATAAACTCGAAATTTAAATTTATCGAAATCTAGTATTATTAGGGTTCGGGTAATATAAGTGAATAGCAAAAAAAGTGCGTATTTAACGTATTTTATGTCGTCCGTATACGCGATACAAACTTTCTACCCATCTCCGCCATAGAGAATCGAGAGAACAATAGATCCATTTCATCGATGAATAGAGAATATTTAAATATATAAATACATAAATTAGTATATAATTATAACCGATTAATATATACTACTCGTGTACTAAGAATTTAGTGGATATTTACTAATATTAGAGCGGTTTTATTATCTAGAGATTATTAAATTAGTATATCGCGAAAAAATTTGTGCCGAGCGAGATTCGCTTCGCTCGTAGAAGGTCGGGTTGGCTCGCTTCGCTCGCCGGTCGTACGACGAAGACGAAGACGAATAAGCCAAATAATGTATATATAGACTAGGTGACTTTTTTCCCGCATCAAGGGCTAACGCTCCTTGTAGAGTGGTTACTTTTTTACTAAAGCAACTAACCGTTACTTTATTACTAAAAGAATGTTACTTTATAACTAAAAGAATGTTACTTTATTACTAAAAGAATGTTACTTTATTACTAAAAGAACTAAACTTTATTACAAAAAAAACTAAACTTTATTACTAAAATAACTAAATTTATTACTAAAAGTAATTAATTTATTACTAAAAAGTAACTACTTTATTACTAAAATGTAACTACTTTATTATTACTAAAATGTAACTAATTTATTATTACTAAAAATAACTACTTTATTACTAAAATGTAACTACTTTATTACTAAAATGTAACTACTTTATTATTACTAAAATGTAACTACTTTATTATTACTAAAAAGTAACTACTTTATTACTAAAATGTAACTACTTTATTACTAAAATGTAACTACTTTATTACTAAAATGTAACTACTTTATTAATACCAAAAGTAACCTCTTTATAACTAAAAAGTAACTACTTTATTACTAAAATGTAACTACTTTATTATTAAAATAACTAAATTTATTACTAAAAAGTAACTACTTTATTACTAAAATGTAACTACTTTATTACTAAAATGTAACTACTTTATTACTAAAAAGTAACTACTTTATTACTAAAATGTAACTACTATATTACTAAAAAGTAACTACTTTATTAATAATAAAAAGTATCTACTTTATTTATAAAATGTAACTACTTTATTATTACTAAAAGTAACCTCTTTATTACTAAAAAGTAACTACTTTATTACTAAAAGTAAATACTTTATTACTAAAATGTAATTACTTAATTACTAAAATGTAACTACTATATTATTACCAAAAGTAACCTCTTTATTACTAAAAAGTAACTACTTTATTACTAAATATTAATTTATTAATGAAAGTAAGCTTAATAAATGTTAATTAATGTATTATAACCTACAACAAAACCTGAAAATCTACTTTTATAGGCTCACTCGGGAATTAATGCAGCTAAAAAAAACCACCAAAAATTAAAACTTAACCCAACCTAACCACAACCGTGAAAATCTACTTTTATAGGAAAACTCGGGAAGTAATGCAGCTAAAAAAACCTACCAAAATTAAAACTTAACCCAACCCAAACCCAACCAAATCCACCTAAACCCAAACCCAAACCCAATCCAAAACCCAAACCCAACCCAAACCCAAACCCAAACCCGGGAAGTAAACTCGGGAAGTAATGCAGCTAAAAAAAACCTACCAAAATTAAAACTTAACCCAACTCAAACCCAACCCACATAAACCCAAACCCAAACCCAAACCTAAACCAAAACCCAAACCCAACCCAAACCCAAACCCAAACCCAACCCAAACCCAAACCCAAACCCGGGAAGTAAACCCGGGAAGTAATGCAGCTAAAAAAAACCACCAAAAATTAAAACTTAACCCAACCTAACCACAACCGTGAAAATCTACTTTTATAGGCAAACTCGGGAAGTAATGCAGCTAAAAAAAACCTACCAAAATTAAAACTTAACCCAACCCAAACCCAACCCACCCACCTAAACCCAAACCCAAACCTAAACCAAAACCCAAACCCAAACCCAAACCCAACCCAAACCCAAACCCAAACCCAACCCAAACCCAAACCAATAATGCAGCTAAAAAAACCACCAAAAATTAAAAATTAACCCAACCTAACCACAAACGTGAAAATAACAATATATTTTAATATACTTTTATAAGTTCACTCGGGAAGTAATGCAGAAAAAAATCCATCATAATGTACTATCACGTTCCAGCATAACTTACTATCACGTTCCAGCTTAAGTTGTATATTGTTTATCGAAATAATTTATTACATATAGTAATCTATATGTATAACACGATAATGCATTTTAATAATTTATTCGATACAGTTAAAATTATTAAAATCAATTATATCAAATTATTATTATAGATTATCTATATTTTACATGATACACATATTATAAATTCAAATATTGACATGGTGGAGATAGTAAATTTACTTTTGTAAAGTCATTTATGAGGCAAATAATCATAGTAAATGTATCGCGATTGATTACATTTATATCTACTCATTACCGTTAACATTATAGAATAGAAATAAGAATTTTTTTTTTTTATAAATTGCAATTTTTTTTTCTTGACCATTTGTATGATGACATTTGCGGAAATATTAAAACCGATCCGTACCCCAAATGCTTCATATATTAATGGTTTTTCTCATTTTATTTTAGGTACTTTCGTACTCCGCATCCGTTGAAATCATATTCGAGGCGAACCCGTTACCGGAAGTCGGTCAAATTTACCCCTCAAAAATCACGTATTTTTCACTATTTCGGCTGTAGCTCGAAGAATATTAAACATTAGATATCACGATTTACACCACGATATTATATTTTAATTATCTATTTAATAAAGTTAAAATTATTGAAATCGAATCATTATCGTGGATTTTGATTTTTTACATCACCTAATAATTTTAAGAATATATTTTTACATGGCGGAGATAGGAAATAATATTTATAAACTCGTTAAACCGAATAACTGAAATCTAGTACGTATGATATATATTTATAATAGTTAGTAATCTTATTTTTGTAAGTATATCTATTTTATAAAGATATATTTTTTTTTGTAAAATTTTAAAATATAATTAATTAATATAAATATAATAATTAATATCGAGTAATGTAATGACTTATTCGATAATATTAATATTAATTTATTAATTAGATAGTATAGTAATAATAAAATAAGTAAAATTAACTATATGATACTATTATAAAATAAGTTATTAGAATTTCATATTTTATAAATATATAATTTGTGTTATAAAATTATAAAATTATAAATATAATTATATATATATATTTGTTAATAATAGTTACGCTAATGAATTATTCGATAATATGTATATTAATTTATTATATAGATAGTATAATAATAATAAAATAAGTAAATAATGCTTATATACTATATTTATTATCACGTTGAATGAATATACATATTTATAAATTTATATTTTGTGTTATAAAATTATAAAATTATAAATATATTTATATATATTTATTAATAATAGTTACGTGAATTAATTATTCGATAATATTTATATTATTTTATTATTTAGATAGTATAATAATAATAAAATAAGTAAATAATGCTTATATACTATATTTATTATCACGTTGAATGAATATACATATTTATAAATTTCTAATTTGCGTTATAAAATTATAAAAATATAAATATATTTATATATATTTGTAAATAATAGTTACGCTAATGAATTATTCGTATATATTTATAGTATTTTATTATATAGATAGTATAATAATAATAAAATAAGTAAATAATGCTTATATAATATATTTATTATCACATCTAATGAATATACATATTAATAAATTTATAATTGTTGTTATAAATTTATAAATTTATAATATAATTAAATGTATTAGTTCATAATATGTACACTACTATACTTTTCGATAATATTTAAATTATTTTAGTATCTAGATATTATATTATTATTAAAATAAGTAAAAAATAATGAAATTATATTAATTATACTATAAATTATAAAGTTACAAATATGGAAATCCAATGATTATTATAGATTATCTATGTTTTACATGATACAAATATTATAAATTCAAATTTTTACATGGTGGAGATAGGAAATGTACTTTTTAAAGCCATTTATGTGGCGAATAATCATAGTAAATGCATATCGGATGGCTACATTTATATCTACTCATCACCTTTAACATTATAGAATAGAAATTAGATTTTTTTTTTTTTTTATAAATTGCAATTTTTTTTCTTGATCATTTGTATGATGAAATTTGGTGAAAAATTGAAACCGATCCGTACCCCAAATGCCTTATATATTAATGGTTTTTCTCATTTTATTATAGGTACTTTCGTACTCCGCATCCGTTGAATCTATAATCGAAGCGAACGCGTTAGCGGAAGTCGGTAAAATTTACCACTCTAAAATCACGTATTTTTCACTATTTCGGCCATAACTCGAAGAATATTAAATATTAGATATCACGATTTACACCACGATATTAAATTTTAATTATCTATTTAGTAAAGTTAAAATTATTGAAATCGAATCATTATCGTGGATTTTGATTTTTTACATCACCTAATAATTTTAAGAATATATTTTTACATGGCGGAGATAGGAAATAATTATTATAAACTCTTTAAACCGAATAACTGAAATATAGTACGTACGATATATATTAATACTCGTCATAAATGTTATTTTTATAATTATATCTATATATTATAGATTTTTTTACGCGATACGAATATTATAAATTTAAATTTTTACACGGTAGAGATAGGAAAAAAAAATTTATAATCTCGAAATTTAACTTTAACGAAATCTAGTATTATTGGAGTCGAAGTATGAATAGTATCTGGCGAAAAAAATGCGTATATAACGTATTTTATGTCGTCCGTATACGCGATATAAGATCGCCCGTAGAATTTGTACGTTAACGAAAATATTTCGTAATTTTTTTTTTAACGGCGGAGATAGGACATTTTTTTTTATAAACTCGAAATTTAAATTTAACGAAATCTAGTATACTCGGGGTTAGAATAATATTAGTAACTGGTGAACAAATTTCGTATATAACGTATTTTATGTCGTCCGTATACGCGATATAGAGATTTTTACCTATCTCCGCCATAGAGAATCGAGAGAACAATAGAATGCCTCGATCGATGAATAGAGATTAAATAAATATATAAATATATAAATATACCATATAAAGTGACATTATAATATTATTACTCGTTTACTAAGTATATAGTAATTATATAATAATATTTTAATTAATTTATTATCTATATTGTATAGATTTAATATATCGCGAAAAAAATGCGTATATAACGTAGTTTATGTCGTCCGTATACGCGCTATAAGAATGGATGTAGAATTTTTACGTTAACGAAAATATTTCGTAATTTTTTTTTTAATGGCGGAGATAGGACATTTTTTTTTATAAACTCGAAATTTAAATTTATCGAAATCTAGTATTATTAGGGTTCGGGTAATATAAGTGAATAGCAAAAAAAGTGCGTATTTAACGTATTTTATAACGTCCGTATACGCGATACAAACTTTTTACCCATCTCCGCCATAGAGAATCGAGAGAACAATAGATCCATTTCATCGATGAATAGAGATTATTTAAATATATAAATACATAAATTAGTATATAATTATAAGCGTATAATATATACTACTCGTGTACTAAGAATATAGCGGATATATACTAATATTAGAACGGTTTTATTATCTAGAGATTATTAAATTAGTATATCGCGAAAAAAATTGTGCCGAGAGAGATTCGCTTCGCTCGTAGAAGGTCGGGTTGGCTCGCTTCGCTCGCCGGTCGTACGAAGACGAAGACGACGATTAAGCCAAATAATGTATATATAGACTAGGTGACTTTTTTCCCCAATCAAGGGCTAACGCTCCTTGTAGGACAACTTTTTTACTAAAGCAACTTAATTACTTAAACTTTATTACTAAAAGAACTAAACTTTATTACAAAAAAAACTAAATTTTATTACTAAAATAACTAAATTTATTACTAAAAGTAACTACTTTATTACTAAAAAGTAACTACTTTATTACTAAAAAGAAACTACTTTATTACTAAAATGTAACTACTTTATTACTAAAATGTAACTACTTTATTACTAAAAGTAACTACTTTATTACTAAAATGTAACTACTTTATTACTAAAATGTAACTACTTTATTATTACTAAAAAGTAACTACTTTATTACTAAAATGTAACTATTTTATTATTACTAAAAAGTAACTACTTTATTACTAAAATGTAACTACTTTATTACTAAAATATAACTACTTTATTATTACTAAAAAGTAACTACTTTATTACTAAAATGTAACTACTTTATTACTAAAATGTAACTACTTTATTATTACTAAAAAGTACCTACTTTATTACTAAAATGTAACTACTTTATTACTAAAATGTAACTACTTTATTACTAAAATGTAACTACTTTATTACTAAAATGTAACTACTTTATTACTAAAAAGTAACTACTTTATTACTAAAATGTAACTACTTTATTACTAAAAAGTAACTACTTTATTACTAAAAAGTAACTACTTTATTACTAAAAGTAAATAATTTATTACTAAAATGTAATTACTTAATTACTAAAATGTAACTACTTTATTATTACCAAAAGTAACCTCTTTATTACTAAAACGTAACTACTTTATTACTAAATATTAATTTATTTAATTTATTGTAAACTTAATAAATGTTAATTAATTTATTATAACCTACAAAAAAACCTGAAAATCTACTTTTATAGGCAAACTTGGGAAGTAATGCAGCTAAAAAAAACCTACCAAAATTAAAACTTAATCCAACCCAAACCCAACCCAACCCACCTAAACCCAAACACAAACCCAAACCCAAACCAAAACTCAACCCAAACCCAAACCCAAACCCAACCCAAACCCAAACCCAAACCCGGGAAGTAAACTCGGGAAGTAATGCAGCTAAAAAAAACCACCAACAATTAAAACTTAACCCAACCTAACCAAAACCGTGAAAATCTACTTTTATAGGCAAACTTGGGAAGTAATGCAGCTAAAAAAAACCTACCAAAATTAAAACTTAACCCAACCCAAACCCAACCCAACCCACCTAAACTCAAACCCAAACCCAAACCCAAACCAAAAGCCAAACCAAAACCCAAACCCAACCCAGACCCAAACCCAAACTCAACCTAAACCCAAACTCAACCCAAACCCAACCCAAACCCAAACCCAAACCCAAACCCGGGAAATAATGCAGCTAAAAAAAACCTACGAAAAATTAAAACTTAACCCAACCCAAACCCAACCCAACCCACCTAAACTCAAACCCAAACCCAAACCCAAACCAAAAGCCAAACCAAAACCCAAACCCAACCCAGACCCAAACCCAAACTCAACCTAAACCCAAACTCAACCCAAACCCAACCCAAACCCAAACCCAAACCCAAACCCAAACCCAAACCCGGGAAATAATGCAGCTAAAAAAAACCACCAAAAATTAAAACTTAACCCAACTTAACCACAACCGTCAAATATACTTTTATAGGTTCCCTCGGGAAGTAATGTAGCTAAAAAAAACCACCAAAAATTAAAACTTAACCCAACCCAAACCCAACCCAACCCACCTAAATCCAAACACAAACCCAAACCCAAGCCAAACCCCAACCCAACCCAAACCCAACCCAAACCCAAACCCAAACCCAACCCAAACCCAATTGCCCAAGTTATCTTTTATAATTTATTCGATACAGTTAAAATTATTAAAATCGAATTATTAATATAGATTTTGATTTTGTACATGTTAAAATTATTATAAATTCAAATTTTTACATGGTGGAGATAGGAAATGTACTTTTGTAAAGTCATTCATGAGGTAAATAATCATAGTAACCTCACCGCGATTGGTTACATGTATATCTACTCATCACTCTTAACATTATAGAATAGAAATTAGATTTTTTTTTTTTTTATAAATTGCAATTTTTTTTTTTTTATAAATTGCAATTTTTTTTTTTTTATAAATTGCAATTTTTTTTCTTGACCATTTGTATGATGAAATTTGGTGAAAAATTGAAACCGAGCTGGACACCCAATTATTCATATATTAATGGTTTTTCTCAATTTATTATATAAACTTTCGTACTCCGCATCCGTTGAAATCATATTCGAGGCGAACCCGTTACCGGAAGTCGGTCAAATTTACCCCTCAAAAATCACGTATTTTTCACTATTTCGGCTGTAGCTCGAAGAATATTAAGTATTAGATATCATAATTTATACCACGATATTATATTTTAATTATCTATGTAATAAATATAAAATTATTAAAATCGAATCATTATTGTGGATTTTGATTTTTTACATCACCTAATAATTTTAAGAAATTATTTTTACGTGGCGGAGATAGGAAATAATTATTATAAACTCGTTAAACTGAATAACTGAAATCTAGTACGTATGATATATATTTATAATAGTTAGTAATCTTATTGTTATAAGTATATCTATTTTATAAAGATATATTTTTTTTTGTAAAATTTTAAAATATAATTAATTAATATAAATATAATAATTAATACCGATTAATTAATGACTTATTCGATAATGTTAATATTAATTTATTAATTAGATAGTATAGTAATAATAAAATAAGTACAAAAAACTATATAATAATATTAAATAATAAGTTAATAGAATACAAATATTTATAAATATATAATTTGTGTTATAAAATTATAAAAATATAAATATAATTATATATATTTGTAAATAATAGTTACGTTAATGAATTATTCGTATATATTTATAGTATTTTATTATATAGATAGTATAATAATAATAAAATAAGTAAATAATACTTATATTATATATTTATTATCACATCGAATGAATATACATATTTATAAATTTCTAATTGTTGTTATAAATTTATAAATTTATAATATAATTAAATGTATTAGTTCATAATATTTACACTACTATACTTTTCGATAATATTTAAATTATTTTAGTATCTAGATATTATATTATTATTAAAATAAGTAAAAAATAATGAAATTATATTAATTATACTATAAATTATAAAGTTACAAATATGGAAATCCAATGATTATTATAGATTATCTATGTTTTACATGATACAAATATTATAAATTCAAATTTTTACATGGTGGAGATAGGAAATGTACTTTTTAAAGCCATTTATGTGGCGAATAATCATAGTAAATGCATATCGGATGGCTACATTTATATCTACTCATCACCTTTAACATTATAGAATAGAAATTAGATTTTTTTTTTTTTTTTATAAATTGCAATTTTTTTTCTTGACCATTTGTATGATGAAATTTGGTGAAAAATTGAAACCGATCTGTACCTTAAATTATTCATATATTAACGGTTTTTCTCAAAATATTATAGGTACTTTCGTACTCCGCATCCGTTGACATTATAATCGAAGCGAACGCATTACCGGAAGTCGGTCAAATTTACCCCTCTAAAATCACGTATTTTTCACTATTTCGGCTGTAGCTCGAAGAATATTAAATATTAGATATCACAATTTACACCACGATATTATATTTTAATTATCTATTTAATAAAGTTAAAATTATTGAAATCTAATCATTATCGTGGATTTTGATTTTTTACATCACCTAATAATTTTAAGAATATATTTTTACATGGCGGAGATAGGAAATAATTATTATAAACTCGTTAAACCGAATAACTGAAATCTAGTACGTATGATATATATTTATAATATTTATTAATCTTATTTTTGTAAGTATATCTATTTTATAAAGATATATTTTTTTTTGTAAAATTTTAAAATATAATTAATTAATATAAATATAATAATTAATACCGATTAATCTAATGACTTATTCGATAATACTAATATTAATTTATTAATTAGATAGTATAGTAATAATAAAATAAGTACAAAAAACTATATAATAATATTAAATAATAAGTTAATAGAATACAAATATTTATAAATGTATAATTTGTGTTATAAATTTATAAAATGATAATATAATTAAATGTATTAGTTAATATTATTTACAATATCATACTTTTAGATAATATTTAAATTATTTTATTATCTATATATTATATTATTATTAAAATAAGTAAAAAATAATGAAATTATATTAATTATACTATAAATTATAAAGTTACAAATATGGAAATCCAATGATTATTATAGATTATCTATGTTTTACATGATACAAATATTATAAATTCAAATTTTTACATGGTGGAGATAGGAAATGTACTTTTTAAAGCCATTTATGTGGCGAATAATCATAGTAAATGCATATCGGATGGCTACATTTATATCTACTCATTACCATTAACATTATAGAATAGAAATTAGATTTTTTTTTTTTTTTTATAAATTGCAATTTTTTTTCTTGACCATTTGTATGATGAAATTTGGTGAAAAATTGAAACCGATCCGTACCTTAAATTATTCATATATTAACGGTTTTTCTCAAAATATTATAGGTACTTTCGTACTCCGCATCCGTTGAAATTATAATCGAAGCGAACGCATTACCGGAAGTCGGTCAAATTTACCCCTCTAAAATCACGTATTTTTCACTATTTCGGCTGTAGCTCGAAGAATATTAAATATTATATATCACAATTTATACCACGATATTATATTTTAATTATCTATTTAATAAAGTTAAAATTATTGAAATCTAATCATTATCGTGGATTTTGATTTTTTACATCACCTAATAATTTTAAGAATATATTTTTACATGGCGGAGATAGGAAATAATTATTATAAACTCGTTAAACCGAATAACTGAAATCTAGTATATATGATATATATTAATACTCGTCATAATTGTTATTTTTATAATTATATCTATATATTATCGATTTTTTTACGCGAAACGAATATTATAAATTTAAATTTTGACACGGCGGAGATAGGACATTTTTTTTTATAAACTCGAAATTTTAATTAAACGAAATCTAGTATTATTGGAGTTGAAGTATTATTAGTATCGGGCGAAAAAAATGCGTATATAACGTATTTTATGTCGTCCGTATACGCGATATAAGATCGCCCGTAGAATTTGTACGTTAACGAAAATATTTCGTAATTTTTTTTTTAACGGCGGAGATAGGAAATTTTTTTTTATAAACTCGAAATTTAAATTTAACGAAATCTAGTATTATTAGAGTTCGGGTAATATTAGTATCGGGTGAAAAAAATTCGTATATAACGTATTTTATGTCGTCCGTATACGCGATATAGACTTTCTACCTATCTCCGCCATAGAGAATAGAGAGAACAATATAATGCCTCGATCGATGAATAGAATATTTATAAATAGAATAAATATATAAATATATAAATATATTACGTATAGTATATATTACTCGTTTACAAATATATCGTAATTATATCGAAATATTATTACTAATTTATTATCTATATAGTATACATTTAATATATTGCGAAAAAAATGCGTATATAACGTATTATATAACGCCCGAATACGCGCTATAAGATCGCCCGTAGAATTTTTACGTTAACGAAAATATTTCGTAAAATTTTTTTAACGGCGGATATAGGACATTTTTTTTTATAAACTCGAAATTTAAATTTAACGAAATCTAGTATCGTAGGGGTTCGAGAAATATTAGTATCGGGCGAAAAAAATGCGTATATAACGTATTTTATGTCGTCCGTATACGCGATATAAGATCGCCCGTAGAATTTGTACGTTAACGAAAATATTTCGTAAATTTTTTTTTAACGGCGGAGATAGGACATTTTTTTTTATAAACTCGAAATTTAAATTTAACGAAATCTAGTATTATTAGGGTTCGAGTAATATTAGTAACTGGTGAAAAAATTTCGTATATAACGTATTTTATGTCGTCCGTATACGCGATATAGAATTTCTACCTATCTCCGCCATAGAGAATCGAGAGAACAATAGATCCAATTCATCGATGAATAGAATATTTCGAAATATATAACTACGTAAATGAGGTATATAATTATAAGCGAATAATATATACTACTCGTGTACTAAGAATATAGCGGATATTTACTCATATTTTCGGTGATTTATTATCTATAGATTGTTAAATTAGTATATCGCGAAAAAATTTGTGCCGAGAGAGATTCGCTTCGCTCGTAGAAGGTCGGGTTGGCTCGCTTCGCTCGCCTGTCATACGACGTAGGCGAATCGACGATTTAAGCTCTTTGTTTATATAGATAAAAGTGGTATATAATTATATGCGTATAATATATACTACTCGTGTACTAAGAATTTAGTCGATATATACTAATATTTTCGGTGATTTATTATCTAGAGATTATTAAGTTAGTATATCGCGAAAAAATTTGTGCCGAGCGAGATTCGCTTCGCTCGTAGAAGGTCGGGTTGGCTCGCTTCGCTCGCCGCTCGTCGCCGGTCATTTAACTCTTTAACACCGGTCCTACGAAAAACAGATGACGAAAAACATAGATTTAAGCCAAATAATGTATATATAGACTAGGTGACTTTTTTCCCCAATCAAGGGCTAACGCTCCTTGTGTTGTTACTTTTTTACTAAAGCAACTTAATTACTTAAACTTTATTACTAAAAGAACTAAACTTTATTACTAAAAGAACTAAACTTTATTACAAAAAAAACTAAACTTTATTACTAAAATAACTAAATTTATTACTAAAAAGTAACTACTTTATTACTAAAAGTAACTACTTTATTACTAAAAAGTAACTACTTTATCACTAAAAAGAAACTACTTTATTACTAAAATGTAACTACTTTATTACTAAAATGTAACTACTTTATTATTACTAAAAAGTACCTACTTTATTACTAAAATGTAACTACTTTATTACTAAAATGTAACTACTTTATTACTAAAATGTAACTACTTTATTACAAAAAAAACTAAACTTTATTACTAAAATAACTAAATTTATTACTAAAAAGTAACTACTTTATTACTAAAAGTAACTACTTTATTACTAAAAAGTAACTACTTTATCACTAAAAAGAAACTACTTTATTACTAAAATGTAACTACTTTATTACTAAAATGTAACTACTTTATTACTAAAATGTAACTACTTTATTACTAAAATGTAACTACTTTATTACTAAAATGTAACTACTTTATTACTAAAAAATAACTACTTTATTACTAAAATGTAACTACTTTATTACTAAAAAGTAACTACTTTATTACTAAAAAGTAACTACTTTATTAATAAAAGTAAACAATTTATTACTAAAATGTAATTACTTAATTACTAAAATGTAACTAATTTATTATTACCAAAAGTAACCTCTTTATTACTAAAACGTAACTACTTTATTACTAAATATTAATTTATTTAATTTATTGTAAACTTAATAAATGTTAATTAATTTATTATAACCTACAAAAAAACCTGAAAATCTACTTTTATAGGCTCACTCGGGAATTAATGGGGGGTTAATGGGGAAGTAAACTCGGGAAGTAATGCAGCTAAAAAAAACCTCCAAAAATTAAAACTTAACCCAACCTAACCACAACCGTGAAAATCTACTTTTATAGGCAAACTCGGGAAGTAATGCAGCTAAAAAAAACCTACCAAAATTAAAACTTAACCCAACCCAAACCCAACCCAACCCACCTAAACCCAAACCCAAACCAAAACCTAAACCAAAACCCAAACCCAACCCAAACCCAAACCAATAATGCAGCTAAAATAAACCACCAAAAATTAAAACTTAACCCAACCTAACCACAACAGTGAAAATATACTTTTATAAGTTCACTCGGGAAGTAATGCAGCTAAAAAAAATAACCAAAAATTAAAACTTAACCCAACCTAAACCCAACCCAAACCCACCTAAACCCAAACCCAAACCCAAACCCAAACCAATAATGCAGCTAAAAAAAACTACCAAAAATTAAAACTTAACCCAACCTAACCACAACCGTGAAAATATATTTTTATAGGTTCACTCTGGAAGTAATGCAGCTAAAAAAAACCTCCACAAATTAAAACTTAACCCAACCTAACCACAACCGTGAAAATATACTTTTATAGGCTCACTCGGGAAGTAATGCAGCTAAAAAAAACCTCCACAAATTAAAACTTAAACCAATCTAACCACAACCGAGAAAATATGCTTTTATAGGCTCACTCGGGAAGTATTGCAGCTAAAAATCCATCATAACATACTATCAGGTTCCAGCATAACTTACTATCACGTTCCAGCTTAACGTACTATCACGTTCCAGTTGTATATTTGTTATCGAAATAATTTATTACATATAGTAGTCTATATTTATAACACGATAATGTATTTTAATAATTTATTCGATACAGTTAACATTAGTAAAATCGAATTATTATTATAGAGTTTGATTTTGTACATGTTATAATATTATAAATTATAATTTGTACATGGTGGAGATAGGAAAAGTACTTTTATAAAGTCATTTATGAGATAAATAATCAAAGTAAATGCATATCGGATGGTTACATTTATATCTACTCATTACTGTCAACATTATAGAATAGAAATTATATATTTTTTTTTTTATAAATTACAATTTTTTTTTCTTGACATTTATGATGAAATTTGGTGAAAAATTGAAACCGAGCTAGACACCCAATTATTCATATATTAATGGTTTTTATCATTTTATTATAGGTACTTTCGTACTCCGCATCCGTTGAAATCATAAACGAAGCGAACTCATTACCGGAAGTCGGTCAAATTTACCCCTACAAAATCACATATTTTTCACTATTTCGGCCATAGCTCGAAGAATATCAAATATTAGATATCACAATTTATACCACGATATTATATTTTAATTGTCTATGTAATAAATTTAAAATTATTGAAATCGAATCATTATTGTGGATTTTGATTTTTTACAGTACCTAATAATGTTAAGAATATATTTTTACATGGCGGAGATAGGAAATACATATTATAAACTCGTTAAACCGAATAATTGAAATCTAGTACGTATGATATATATTTATAATAGTTAGTAATCTTATTTTTATAAGTATATCTATTTTATAAAGATATATTTTTTTTGTAAAATTGTAAAATATGATTAATTAATATAAATATAATAATTAATTCAGATTAATATAATGATTTATTCGATAATGTTAATATTATTTTATTAATTAGATAGTATATTAATAATAAAATAAGTAAAATAAACTATATATATATCTATAAATATCAAGTAAATAGAATTTCACATTTTATAAATATATAATTTGTGTTATAAAATTATAAAATTATAAATATAATTATATATATATTTGTTAATAATAGTTACACTAATGAATTATTCGATAATATGTATATTAATTTATTATATAGATAGTATAATAAAAATAAAATAAGTAAATAATGCTTATATACTATATTTATTAACACGTTAAATGAATATACATATTTATAAATTTATATTTTGTGTTATAAAATTATAAAATTATAAATATATTTATATATATTTATTAATAATAGTTACGTGAATTAATTATTCGATAATATTTATATTA
Source organism: Osedax fenrisi (assembly GCA_964019155.1). Taxonomy (NCBI): domain Eukaryota; kingdom Metazoa; phylum Annelida; class Polychaeta; order Sabellida; family Siboglinidae; genus Osedax; species Osedax fenrisi. Next base: position 36,195,108 of record OZ025241.1, read on the forward strand.
TTTTATTATTTAGATAGTATAATAATAATAAAATAAGTAAATAATGCTTATATACTATATTTATTATCACGTTTAATGAATATACATATTTATAAATATATAATTTGTGTTATAAAATTATAAAAATATAAATATAATTATATATATTTGTAAATAATAGTTACGCTAATGAATTATTCGTATATATTTATAGTATTTTATTATATAGATAGTATAATAATAATAAAATAAGTAAAGAATGCTTATATAATATATTTATTATCACATCGAATGAATATACATATTAATAAATTTATAATTGTTGTTATAAATTTATAAAAATATAAATATAATTATATATATTTGTAAATAATAGTTACGCTAAAGAATTATTCGTATATATTTATAGTATTTTATTATATAGATAGTATAATAATAATAAAATAAGTAAATAATGCTTATATAATATATTTATTATCACATCGAATGAATATACATATTAATAAATTTATAATTGTTGTTATAAATCTATAAATTTATAATATAATTAAATGTATTAGTTCATAATATTTACACTATTATACTTTTCTATAATATTTAAATTATTTTAGTATCTAGATATTATATTATTATTAAAATAAGTAAAAAATAATGAAATTATATTAATTATACTATAAATTATAAAGTTACAAATATGGAAATCCAATGATTATTATAGATTATCTATGTTTTACATGATACAAATATTATAAATTCAAATTTTTACATGGTGGAGATAGGAAATGTACTTTTTAAAGCCATTTATGTGGCGAATAATCATAGTAAATGCATATCGGATGGCTACATTTATATCTACTCATCACCTTTAACATTATAGAATAGAAATTAGATTTTTTTTTTTTTTTTATAAATTGCAATTTTTTTTCTTGATCATTTGTATGATGAAATTTGGTGAAAAATTGAAACCGATCTGTACCTTAAATTATTCATATATTAACGGTTTTTCTCAAAATATTATAGGTACTTTCGTACTCCGCATCCGTTGAAATTATAATCGAAGCGAACGCATTACCGGAAGTCGGTCAAATTTACCCCTCTAAAATCACGTATTTTTCACTATTTCGGCTGTAGCTCGAAGAATATTAAATATTAGATATCACAATTTACACCACGATATTATATTTTAATTATCTATTTAATAAAGTTAAAATTATTGAAATCTAATCATTATCGTGGATTTTGATTTTTTACATCACCTAATAATTTTAAGAATATATTTTTACATGGCGGAGATAGGAAATAATTATTATAAACTCGTTAAACCGAATAACTGAAATCTAGTACGTACGATATATATTAATACTCGTCATAAATGTTATTTTTATAATTATATCTATATATTATAGATTTTTTTACGCGATACGAATATTATAAATTTAAATTTTTACACGGTAGAGATAGGAATTTTTTTTTTATAAACTCGAAATTTAAATTTAACGAAATCTAGTATCGTAGGGGTTCGAGTAATATTAGTATCGGGCGAAAAAAATGCGTATATAACGTATTTTATGTCGTCCGTATACGCGATATAAGATCGCCCGTAGAATTTGTACGTTAACGAAAATATTTCGTAATTTTTGTTTTAACGGCGGAGATAGGACATTTTTTTTTATAAACTCGAAATTTAAATTTAACGAAATCTAGTATACTCGGGGTTAGAATAATATTAGTAACTGGTGAACAAATTTCGTATATAACGTATTTTATGTCGTCCGTATACGCGATATAGAGATTTTTACCTATCTCCGCCATAGAGAATCGAGAGAACAATAGAATGCCTCGATCGATGAATAGAGATTAAATAAATATATAAATATATAAATATACCATATAAAGTGACATTATAATATTATTACTCGTTTACTAAGTATATAGTAATTATATAATAATATTTTAATTAATTTATTATCTATATTGTATAGATTTAATATATCGCGAAAAAAATGCGTATATAACGTAGTTTATAACGTCCGTATACGCGCTATAAGAATGGATGTAGAATTTTTACGTTAAGGAAAATATTTCGTAATTTTTTTTTTAATGGCGGAGATAGGACATTTTTTTTTATAAACTCGAAATTTAAATTTAACGAAATCTAGTATACTCGGGGTTAGAATAATATTAATATCGGGCGAAAAAAATGCGTATATAACGTATTTTATGTCGTCCGTATACGCGATACAAACTTTTTACCCATCTCCGCCATAGAGAATCGAGAGAACAATAGATCCATTTCATCGATGAATAGAGAATATTTAAATATATAACTACGTAAAAGTAGTATATAATTATAAGCGTATAATATATACTACTCGTGTACTAAGAATTTAGTGGATATTTACTAATATTAGAGCGGTTTTATTATCTAGAGATTATTAAATTAGTATATCGCGAAAAAAATTGTGCCGAGAGAGATTCGCTTCGCTCGTAGAAGGTCGGGTTGGCTCGCTTCGCTCGCCGGTCGTACGACGACGAAGACGAATAAGCCAAATAATGTATATAGGGACTAGGTGACTTTTTTCCCCAATCAAGGGCTAACGCTCCTTGTAGGACAACTTTTTTACTAAAGCAACTTAATTACTTAAACTTTATTACTAAAAGAACTAAACTTTATTACAAAAAAAACTAAATTTTATTACTAAAATAACTAAATTTATTACTAAAAGTAACTACTTTATTACTAAAAAGTAACTACTTTATTACTAAAAAGAAACTACTTTATTAATACTAAAAAGTAACTACTTTATTACTAAAATGTAACTACTTTATTACTAAAAGTAACTACTTTATTACTAAAATGTAACTACTTTATTACTAAAATGTAACTACTTTATTATTACTAAAAAGTAACTACTTTATTACTAAAATGTAACTATTTTATTACTAAAATGTAACTACTTTATTATTACTAAAAAGTAACTACTTTATTACTAAAATGTAACTACTTTATTACTAAAATATAACTACTTTATTATTACTAAAAAGTAACTACTTTATTACTAAAATGTAACTACTTTATTACTAAAATGTAACTACTTTATTATTACTAAAAAGTACCTACTTTATTACTAAAATGTAACTACTTTATTACTAAAATGTAACTACTTTATTACTAAAATGTAACTACTTTATTACTAAAATGTAACTACTTTATTACTAAAAAGTAACTACTTTATTACTAAAATGTAACTACTTTATTACTAAAAAGTAACTACTTTATTACTAAAAAGTAACTACTTTATTACTAAAAGTAAATAATTTATTACTAAAATGTAATTACTTAATTACTAAAATGTAACTACTTTATTATTACCAAAAGTAACCTCTTTATTACTAAAACGTAACTACTTTATTACTAAATATTAATTTATTTAATTTATTGTAAACTTAATAAATGTTAATTAATTTATTATAACCTACAAAAAAACCTGAAAATCTACTTTTATAGGCAAACTTGGGAAGTAATGCAGCTAAAAAAAACCTACCAAAATTAAAACTTAACCCAACCCAAACCCAACCCAACCCACCTAAACTCAAACCCAAACCCAAACCCAAACCAAAAGCCAAACCAAAACCCAAACCCAACCCAGACCCAAACCCAAACTCAACCTAAACCCAAACTCAACCCAAACCCAACCCAAACCCAAACCCAAACCCAAACCCGGGAAATAATGCAGCTAAAAAAAACCTACGAAAAATTAAAACTTAACCCAACCCAAACCCAACCCAACCCACCTAAACTCAAACCCAAACCCAAACCCAAACCAAAAGCCAAACCAAAACCCAAACCCAACCCAGACCCAAACCCAAACTCAACCTAAACCCAAACTCAACCCAAACCCAACCCAAACCCAAACCCAAACCCAAACCCAAACCCAAACCCGGGAAATAATGCAGCTAAAAAAAACCACCAAAAATTAAAACTTAACCCAACTTAACCACAACCGTCAAATATACTTTTATAGGTTCCCTCGGGAAGTAATGTAGCTAAAAAAAACCACCAAAAATTAAAACTTAACCCAACCCAAACCCAACCCAACCCACCTAAATCCAAACACAAACCCAAACCCAAGCCAAACCCCAACCCAACCCCAACCCAAACCCAAACCCAAACCCAACCCAAACCCAATTGCCCAAGTTATCTTTTATAATTTATTCGATACAGTAAAAATTATTAAAATCGAATTATTAATATAGATTTTGATTTTGTACATGTTAAAATTATTATAAATTCAAATTTTTACATGGTGGAGATAGGAAATGTACTTTTGTAAAGTCATTCATGAGGTAAATAATCATAGTAACCTCACCGCGATTGGTTACATGTATATCTACTCATCACTCTTAACATTATAGAATAGAAATTAGATTTTTTTTTTTTTTATAAATTGCAATTTTTTTTTTTTTATAAATTGCAATTTTTTTTCTTGACCATTTGTATGATGAAATTTGGTGAAAAATTGAAACCGAGCTGGACACCCAATTATTCATATATTAATGGTTTTTCTCAATTTATTATATAAACTTTCGTACTCCGCATCCGTTGAAATCATATTCGAGGCGAACCCGTTACCGGAAGTCGGTCAAATTTACCCCTCAAAAATCACGTATTTTTCACTATTTCGGCTGTAGCTCGAAGAATATTAAGTATTAGATATCATAATTTATACCACGATATTATATTTTAATTATCTATGTAATAAATATAAAATTATTAAAATCGAATCATTATTGTGGATTTTGATTTTTTACATCACCTAATAATTTTAAGAAATTATTTTTACGTGGCGGAGATAGGAAATAATTATTATAAACTCGTTAAACTGAATAACTGAAATCTAGTACGTATGATATATATTTATAATAGTTAGTAATCTTATTGTTATAAGTATATCTATTTTATAAAGATATATTTTTTTTTGTAAAATTTTAAAATATAATTAATTAATATAAATATAATAATTAATACCGATTAATTAATGACTTATTCGATAATGTTAATATTAATTTATTAATTAGATAGTATAGTAATAATAAAATAAGTACAAAAAACTATATAATAATATTAAATAATAAGTTAATAGAATACAAATATTTATAAATATATAATTTGTGTTATAAAATTATAAAAATATAAATATAATTATATATATTTGTAAATAATAGTTACGTTAATGAATTATTCGTATATATTTATAGTATTTTATTATATAGATAGTATAATAATAATAAAATAAGTAAATAATGCTTATATTATATATTTATTATCACATCGAATGAATATACATATTTATAAATTTCTAATTGTTGTTATAAATTTATAAATTTATAATATAATTAAATGTATTAGTTCATAATATTTACACTACTATACTTTTCGATAATATTTAAATTATTTTAGTATCTAGATATTATATTATTATTAAAATAAGTAAAAAATAATGAAATTATATTAATTATACTATAAATTATAAAGTTACAAATATGGAAATCCAATGATTATTATAGATTATCTATGTTTTACATGATACAAATATTATAAATTCAAATTTTTACATGGTGGAGATAGGAAATGTACTTTTTAAAGCCATTTACGTGGCGAATAATCATAGTAAATGCATATCGGATGGCTACATTTATATCTACTCATCACCTTTAACATTATAGAATAGAAATTAGATTTTTTTTTTTTTTTTATAAATTGCAATTTTTTTTCTTGACCATTTGTATGATGAAATTTGGTGAAAAATTGAAACCGATCTGTACCTTAAATTATTCATATATTAACGGTTTTTCTCAAAATATTATAGGTACTTTCGTACTCCGCATCCGTTGAAATTATAATCGAAGCGAACGCATTACCGGAAGTCGGTCAAATTTACCCCTCTAAAATCACGTATTTTTCACTATTTCGGCTGTAGCTCGAAGAATATTAAATATTAGATATCACAATTTACACCACGATATTATATTTTAATTATCTATTTAATAAAGTTAAAATTATTGAAATCTAATCATTATCGTGGATTTTGATTTTTTACATCACCTAATAATTTTAAGAATATATTTTTACATGGCGGAGATAGGAAATAATTATTATAAACTCGTTAAACCGAATAACTGAAATCTAGTACGTATGATATATATTTATAATATTTATTAATCTTATTTTTGTAAGTATATCTATTTTATAAAGATATATTTTTTTTTGTAAAATTTTAAAATATAATTAATTAATATAAATATAATAATTAATACCGATTAATCTAATGACTTATTCGATAATACTAATATTAATTTATTAATTAGATAGTATAGTAATAATAAAATAAGTACAAAAAACTATATAATAATATTAAATAATAAGTTAATAGAATACAAATATTTATAAATGTATAATTTGTGTTATAAATTTATAAAATTATAATATAATTAAATGTATTAGTTAATATTATTTACAATATCATACTTTTAGATAATATTTAAATTATTTTATTATCTATATATTATATTATTATTAAAATAAGTAAAAAATAATGAAATTATATTAATTATACTATAAATTATAAAGTTACAAATATGGAAATCGAATAATTATTATAGATTTTGAATTTTCTACATGATAAAAAAATTATAATTTCATGTTTTTACATGGTGGAGATAGGAAATGTACTTTTTAAAGCCATTTATGTGGCGAATAATCATCGTAAATGCATATCGGATGGCTACATTTATATCTACTCATTACCATTAACATTATAGAATAGAAATTAGATTTTTTTTTTTTTTTATAAATTGCAATTTTTTTTCTTGACCATTTGTATGATGAAATTTGGTGAAAAATTGAAACCGATCCGTACCTTAAATTATTCATATATTAACGGTTTTTCTCAAAATATTATAGGTACTTTCGTACTCCGCATCCGTTGAAATTATAATCGAAGCGAACGCATTACCGGAAGTCGGTCAAATTTACCCCTCTAAAATCACGTATTTTTCACTATTTCGGCTGTAGCTCGAAGAATATTAAATATTATATATCACAATTTATACCACGATATTATATTTTAATTATCTATTTAATAAAGTTAAAATTATTGAAATCTAATCATTATCGTGGATTTTGATTTTTTACATCACCTAATAATTTTAAGAATATATTTTTACATGGCGGAGATAGGAAATAATTATTATAAACTCGTTAAACCGAATAACTGAAATCTAGTATATATGATATATATTAATACTCGTCATAATTGTTATTTTTATAATTATATCTATATATTATCGATTTTTTTACGCGAAACGAATATTATAAATTTAAATTTTGACACGGCGGAGATAGGACATTTTTTTTTATAAACTCGAAATTTTAATTAAACGAAATCTAGTATTATTGGAGTTGAAGTATTATTAGTATCGGGCGAAAAAAATGCGTATATAACGTATTTTATGTCGTCCGTATACGCGATATAAGATCGCCCGTAGAATTTGTACGTTAACGAAAATATTTCGTAATTTTTTTTTTAACGGCGGAGATAGGAAATTTTTTTTTATAAACTCGAAATTTAAATTTAACGAAATCTAGTATTATTAGAGTTCGGGTAATATTAGTATCGGGTGAAAAAAATTCGTATATAACGTATTTTATGTCGTCCGTATACGCGATATAGACTTTCTACCTATCTCCGCCATAGAGAATAGAGAGAACAATATAATGCCTCGATCGATGAATAGAATATTTATAAATAGAATAAATATATAAATATATAAATATATTACGTATAGTATATATTACTCGTTTACAAATATATCGTAATTATATCGTAATATTATTACTAATTTATTATCTATATAGTATACATTTAATATATTGCGAAAAAAATGCGTATATAACGTATTATATAACGCCCGAATACGCGCTATAAGATCGCCCGTAGAATTTTTACGTTAACGAAAATATTTCGTAAATTTTTTTTTAACGGCGGAGATAGGAAAAAAAAATTTATAATCTCGAAATTTAACTTTAACGAAATCTAGTATTATTGGAGTCGAAGTATTATTAGTATCTGTCGAAAAAAATGCGTATATAACGTATTTTATGTCGTCCGTATACGCGATATAAGATCGGCCGTAGAATTTGTACGTTAACGAAAATATTTCGTAAATTTTTTTTTAACGTCGGAGATAGGACATTTTTTTTTATAAACTCGAAATTTAAATTTAACGAAATCTAGTATTATTAGGGTTCGAGTAATATTAGTAACTGGTGAAAAAATTTCGTATATAACGTATTTTATGTCGTCCGTATACGCGATATAGAATTTCTACCTATCTCCGCCATAGAGAATCGAGAGAACAATAGATCCAATTCATCGATGAATAGAATATTTCGAAATATATAACTACGTAAATGAGGTATATAATTATAAGCGAATAATATATACTACTCGTGTACTAAGAATATAGCGGATATTTACTCATATTTTCGGTGATTTATTATCTATAGATTATTAAATTAGTATTTCGCGAAAAAATTTGTGCCGAGAGAGATTCGCTTCGCTCGTAGAAGGTCGGGTTGGCTCGCTTCGCTCGCCTGTCATACGACGTAGGCGAATCGACGATTTAAGCTCTTTGTTTATATAGATAAAAGTGGTATATAATTATATGCGTATAATATATACTACTCGTGTACTAAGAATTTAGTCGATATATACTAATATTTTCGGTGATTTATTATCTAGAGATTATTAAGTTAGTATATCGCGAAAAAATTTGTGCCGAGCGAGATTCGCTTCGCTCGTAGAAGGTCGGGTTGGCTCGCTTCGCTCGCCGCTCGTCGCCGGTCATTTAACTCTTTAACACCGGTCCTACGAAAAACAGATGACGAAAAACATAGATTTAAGCCAAATAATGTATATAGGGACTAGGTGACTTTTTTCCCCAATCAAGGGCTAACGCTCCTTGTAGGACAACTTTTTTACTAAAGCAACTTAATTACTTAAACTTTATTACTAAAAGAACTAAACTTTATTACAAAAAAAACTAAATTTTATTACTAAAATAACTAAATTTATTACTAAAAGTAACTACTTTATTACTAAAAAGTAACTACTTTATTACTAAAAAGAAACTACTTTATTAATACTAAAAAGTAACTACTTTATTACTAAAATGTAACTACTTTATTACTAAAAGTAACTACTTTATTACTAAAATGTAACTACTTTATTACTAAAATGTAACTACTTTATTATTACTAAAAAGTAACTACTTTATTACTAAAATGTAACTATTTTATTACTAAAATGTAACTACTTTATTATTACTAAAAAGTAACTACTTTATTACTAAAATGTAACTACTTTATTACTAAAATATAACTACTTTATTATTACTAAAAAGTAACTACTTTATTACTAAAATGTAACTACTTTATTACTAAAATGTAACTACTTTATTATTACTAAAAAGTACCTACTTTATTACTAAAATGTAACTACTTTATTACTAAAATGTAACTACTTTATTACTAAAATGTAACTACTTTATTACTAAAATGTAACTACTTTATTACTAAAAAGTAACTACTTTATTACTAAAATGTAACTACTTTATTACTAAAAAGTAACTACTTTATTACTAAAAAGTAACTACTTTATTACTAAAAGTAAATAATTTATTACTAAAATGTAATTACTTAATTACTAAAATGTAACTACTTTATTATTACCAAAAGTAACCTCTTTATTACTAAAACGTAACTACTTTATTACTAAATATTAATTTATTTAATTTATTGTAAACTTAATAAATGTTAATTAATTTATTATAACCTACAAAAAAACCTGAAAATCTACTTTTATAGGCAAACTTGGGAAGTAATGCAGCTAAAAAAAACCTACCAAAATTAAAACTTAACCCAACCCAAACCCAACCCAACCCACCTAAACTCAAACCCAAACCCAAACCCAAACCAAAAGCCAAACCAAAACCCAAACCCAACCCAGACCCAAACCCAAACTCAACCTAAACCCAAACTCAACCCAAACCCAACCCAAACCCAAACCCAAACCCAAACCCGGGAAATAATGCAGCTAAAAAAAACCTACGAAAAATTAAAACTTAACCCAACCCAAACCCAACCCAACCCACCTAAACTCAAACCCAAACCCAAACCCAAACCAAAAGCCAAACCAAAACCCAAACCCAACCCAGACCCAAACCCAAACTCAACCTAAACCCAAACTCAACCCAAACCCAACCCAAACCCAAACCCAAACCCAAACCCAAACCCAAACCCGGGAAATAATGCAGCTAAAAAAAACCACCAAAAATTAAAACTTAACCCAACTTAACCACAACCGTCAAATATACTTTTATAGGTTCCCTCGGGAAGTAATGTAGCTAAAAAAAACCACCAAAAATTAAAACTTAACCCAACCCAAACCCAACCCAACCCACCTAAATCCAAACACAAACCCAAACCCAAGCCAAACCCCAACCCAACCCCAACCCAAACCCAAACCCAAACCCAACCCAAACCCAATTGCCCAAGTTATCTTTTATAATTTATTCGATACAGTAAAAATTATTAAAATCGAATTATTAATATAGATTTTGATTTTGTACATGTTAAAATTATTATAAATTCAAATTTTTACATGGTGGAGATAGGAAATGTACTTTTGTAAAGTCATTCATGAGGTAAATAATCATAGTAACCTCACCGCGATTGGTTACATGTATATCTACTCATCACTCTTAACATTATAGAATAGAAATTAGATTTTTTTTTTTTTTATAAATTGCAATTTTTTTTTTTTTATAAATTGCAATTTTTTTTCTTGACCATTTGTATGATGAAATTTGGTGAAAAATTGAAACCGAGCTGGACACCCAATTATTCATATATTAATGGTTTTTCTCAATTTATTATATAAACTTTCGTACTCCGCATCCGTTGAAATCATATTCGAGGCGAACCCGTTACCGGAAGTCGGTCAAATTTACCCCTCAAAAATCACGTATTTTTCACTATTTCGGCTGTAGCTCGAAGAATATTAAGTATTAGATATCATAATTTATACCACGATATTATATTTTAATTATCTATGTAATAAATATAAAATTATTAAAATCGAATCATTATTGTGGATTTTGATTTTTTACATCACCTAATAATTTTAAGAAATTATTTTTACGTGGCGGAGATAGGAAATAATTATTATAAACTCGTTAAACTGAATAACTGAAATCTAGTACGTATGATATATATTTATAATAGTTAGTAATCTTATTGTTATAAGTATATCTATTTTATAAAGATATATTTTTTTTTGTAAAATTTTAAAATATAATTAATTAATATAAATATAATAATTAATACCGATTAATTAATGACTTATTCGATAATGTTAATATTAATTTATTAATTAGATAGTATAGTAATAATAAAATAAGTACAAAAAACTATATAATAATATTAAATAATAAGTTAATAGAATACAAATATTTATAAATATATAATTTGTGTTATAAAATTATAAAAATATAAATATAATTATATATATTTGTAAATAATAGTTACGTTAATGAATTATTCGTATATATTTATAGTATTTTATTATATAGATAGTATAATAATAATAAAATAAGTAAATAATGCTTATATTATATATTTATTATCACATCGAATGAATATACATATTTATAAATTTCTAATTGTTGTTATAAATTTATAAATTTATAATATAATTAAATGTATTAGTTCATAATATTTACACTACTATACTTTTCGATAATATTTAAATTATTTTAGTATCTAGATATTATATTATTATTAAAATAAGTAAAAAATAATGAAATTATATTAATTATACTATAAATTATAAAGTTACAAATATGGAAATCCAATGATTATTATAGATTATCTATGTTTTACATGATACAAATATTATAAATTCAAATTTTTACATGGTGGAGATAGGAAATGTACTTTTTAAAGCCATTTACGTGGCGAATAATCATAGTAAATGCATATCGGATGGCTACATTTATATCTACTCATCACCTTTAACATTATAGAATAGAAATTAGATTTTTTTTTTTTTTTTATAAATTGCAATTTTTTTTCTTGACCATTTGTATGATGAAATTTGGTGAAAAATTGAAACCGATCTGTACCTTAAATTATTCATATATTAACGGTTTTTCTCAAAATATTATAGGTACTTTCGTACTCCGCATCCGTTGAAATTATAATCGAAGCGAACGCATTACCGGAAGTCGGTCAAATTTACCCCTCTAAAATCACGTATTTTTCACTATTTCGGCTGTAGCTCGAAGAATATTAAATATTAGATATCACAATTTACACCACGATATTATATTTTAATTATCTATTTAATAAAGTTAAAATTATTGAAATCTAATCATTATCGTGGATTTTGATTTTTTACATCACCTAATAATTTTAAGAATATATTTTTACATGGCGGAGATAGGAAATAATTATTATAAACTCGTTAAACCGAATAACTGAAATCTAGTACGTATGATATATATTTATAATATTTATTAATCTTATTTTTGTAAGTATATCTATTTTATAAAGATATATTTTTTTTTGTAAAATTTTAAAATATAATTAATTAATATAAATATAATAATTAATACCGATTAATCTAATGACTTATTCGATAATACTAATATTAATTTATTAATTAGATAGTATAGTAATAATAAAATAAGTACAAAAAACTATATAATAATATTAAATAATAAGTTAATAGAATACAAATATTTATAAATGTATAATTTGTGTTATAAATTTATAAAATTATAATATAATTAAATGTATTAGTTAATATTATTTACAATATCATACTTTTAGATAATATTTAAATTATTTTATTATCTATATATTATATTATTATTAAAATAAGTAAAAAATAATGAAATTATATTAATTATACTATAAATTATAAAGTTACAAATATGGAAATCGAATAATTATTATAGATTTTGAATTTTCTACATGATAAAAAAATTATAATTTCATGTTTTTACATGGTGGAGATAGGAAATGTACTTTTTAAAGCCATTTATGTGGCGAATAATCATCGTAAATGCATATCGGATGGCTACATTTATATCTACTCATTACCATTAACATTATAGAATAGAAATTAGATTTTTTTTTTTTTTTATAAATTGCAATTTTTTTTCTTGACCATTTGTATGATGAAATTTGGTGAAAAATTGAAACCGATCCGTACCTTAAATTATTCATATATTAACGGTTTTTCTCAAAATATTATAGGTACTTTCGTACTCCGCATCCGTTGAAATTATAATCGAAGCGAACGCATTACCGGAAGTCGGTCAAATTTACCCCTCTAAAATCACGTATTTTTCACTATTTCGGCTGTAGCTCGAAGAATATTAAATATTATATATCACAATTTATACCACGATATTATATTTTAATTATCTATTTAATAAAGTTAAAATTATTGAAATCTAATCATTATCGTGGATTTTGATTTTTTACATCACCTAATAATTTTAAGAATATATTTTTACATGGCGGAGATAGGAAATAATTATTATAAACTCGTTAAACCGAATAACTGAAATCTAGTATATATGATATATATTAATACTCGTCATAATTGTTATTTTTATAATTATATCTATATATTATCGATTTTTTTACGCGAAACGAATATTATAAATTTAAATTTTGACACGGCGGAGATAGGACATTTTTTTTTATAAACTCGAAATTTTAATTAAACGAAATCTAGTATTATTGGAGTTGAAGTATTATTAGTATCGGGCGAAAAAAATGCGTATATAACGTATTTTATGTCGTCCGTATACGCGATATAAGATCGCCCGTAGAATTTGTACGTTAACGAAAATATTTCGTAATTTTTTTTTTAACGGCGGAGATAGGAAATTTTTTTTTATAAACTCGAAATTTAAATTTAACGAAATCTAGTATTATTAGAGTTCGGGTAATATTAGTATCGGGTGAAAAAAATTCGTATATAACGTATTTTATGTCGTCCGTATACGCGATATAGACTTTCTACCTATCTCCGCCATAGAGAATAGAGAGAACAATATAATGCCTCGATCGATGAATAGAATATTTATAAATAGAATAAATATATAAATATATAAATATATTACGTATAGTATATATTACTCGTTTACAAATATATCGTAATTATATCGTAATATTATTACTAATTTATTATCTATATAGTATACATTTAATATATTGCGAAAAAAATGCGTATATAACGTATTATATAACGCCCGAATACGCGCTATAAGATCGCCCGTAGAATTTTTACGTTAACGAAAATATTTCGTAAATTTTTTTTTAACGGCGGAGATAGGAAAAAAAAATTTATAATCTCGAAATTTAACTTTAACGAAATCTAGTATTATTGGAGTCGAAGTATTATTAGTATCTGTCGAAAAAAATGCGTATATAACGTATTTTATGTCGTCCGTATACGCGATATAAGATCGGCCGTAGAATTTGTACGTTAACGAAAATATTTCGTAAATTTTTTTTTAACGTCGGAGATAGGACATTTTTTTTTATAAACTCGAAATTTAAATTTAACGAAATCTAGTATTATTAGGGTTCGAGTAATATTAGTAACTGGTGAAAAAATTTCGTATATAACGTATTTTATGTCGTCCGTATACGCGATATAGAATTTCTACCTATCTCCGCCATAGAGAATCGAGAGAACAATAGATCCAATTCATCGATGAATAGAATATTTCGAAATATATAACTACGTAAATGAGGTATATAATTATAAGCGAATAATATATACTACTCGTGTACTAAGAATATAGCGGATATTTACTCATATTTTCGGTGATTTATTATCTATAGATTATTAAATTAGTATTTCGCGAAAAAATTTGTGCCGAGAGAGATTCGCTTCGCTCGTAGAAGGTCGGGTTGGCTCGCTTCGCTCGCCTGTCATACGACGTAGGCGAATCGACGATTTAAGCTCTTTGTTTATATAGATAAAAGTGGTATATAATTATATGCGTATAATATATACTACTCGTGTACTAAGAATTTAGTCGATATATACTAATATTTTCGGTGATTTATTATCTAGAGATTATTAAGTTAGTATATCGCGAAAAAATTTGTGCCGAGCGAGATTCGCTTCGCTCGTAGAAGGTCGGGTTGGCTCGCTTCGCTCGCCGCTCGTCGCCGGTCATTTAACTCTTTAACACCGGTCCTACGAAAAACAGATGACGAAAAACATAGATTTAAGCCAAATAATGTATATAGGGACTAGGTGACTTTTTTCCCCAATCAAGGGCTAACGCTCCTTGTAGGACAACTTTTTTACTAAAGCAACTTAATTACTTAAACTTTATTACTAAAAGAACTAAACTTTATTACAAAAAAAACTAAATTTTATTACTAAAATAACTAAATTTATTACTAAAAGTAACTACTTTATTACTAAAAAGTAACTACTTTATTACTAAAAAGAAACTACTTTATTAATACTAAAAAGTAACTACTTTATTACTAAAATGTAACTACTTTATTACTAAAAGTAACTACTTTATTACTAAAATGTAACTACTTTATTACTAAAATGTAACTACTTTATTATTACTAAAAAGTAACTACTTTATTACTAAAATGTAACTATTTTATTACTAAAATGTAACTACTTTATTATTACTAAAAAGTAACTACTTTATTACTAAAATGTAACTACTTTATTACTAAAATATAACTACTTTATTATTACTAAAAAGTAACTACTTTATTACTAAAATGTAACTACTTTATTACTAAAATGTAACTACTTTATTATTACTAAAAAGTACCTACTTTATTACTAAAATGTAACTACTTTATTACTAAAATGTAACTACTTTATTACTAAAATGTAACTACTTTATTACTAAAATGTAACTACTTTATTACTAAAAAGTAACTACTTTATTACTAAAATGTAACTACTTTATTACTAAAAAGTAACTACTTTATTACTAAAAAGTAACTACTTTATTACTAAAAGTAAATAATTTATTACTAAAATGTAATTACTTAATTACTAAAATGTAACTACTTTATTATTACCAAAAGTAACCTCTTTATTACTAAAACGTAACTACTTTATTACTAAATATTAATTTATTTAATTTATTGTAAACTTAATAAATGTTAATTAATTTATTATAACCTACAAAAAAACCTGAAAATCTACTTTTATAGGCAAACTTGGGAAGTAATGCAGCTAAAAAAAACCTACCAAAATTAAAACTTAACCCAACCCAAACCCAACCCAACCCACCTAAACTCAAACCCAAACCCAAACCCAAACCAAAAGCCAAACCAAAACCCAAACCCAACCCAGACCCAAACCCAAACTCAACCTAAACCCAAACTCAACCCAAACCCAACCCAAACCCAAACCCAAACCCAAACCCGGGAAATAATGCAGCTAAAAAAAACCTACGAAAAATTAAAACTTAACCCAACCCAAACCCAACCCAACCCACCTAAACTCAAACCCAAACCCAAACCCAAACCAAAAGCCAAACCAAAACCCAAACCCAACCCAGACCCAAACCCAAACTCAACCTAAACCCAAACTCAACCCAAACCCAACCCAAACCCAAACCCAAACCCAAACCCAAACCCAAACCCGGGAAATAATGCAGCTAAAAAAAACCACCAAAAATTAAAACTTAACCCAACTTAACCACAACCGTCAAATATACTTTTATAGGTTCCCTCGGGAAGTAATGTAGCTAAAAAAAACCACCAAAAATTAAAACTTAACCCAACCCAAACCCAACCCAACCCACCTAAATCCAAACACAAACCCAAACCCAAGCCAAACCCCAACCCAACCCCAACCCAAACCCAAACCCAAACCCAACCCAAACCCAATTGCCCAAGTTATCTTTTATAATTTATTCGATACAGTAAAAATTATTAAAATCGAATTATTAATATAGATTTTGATTTTGTACATGTTAAAATTATTATAAATTCAAATTTTTACATGGTGGAGATAGGAAATGTACTTTTGTAAAGTCATTCATGAGGTAAATAATCATAGTAACCTCACCGCGATTGGTTACATGTATATCTACTCATCACTCTTAACATTATAGAATAGAAATTAGATTTTTTTTTTTTTTATAAATTGCAATTTTTTTTTTTTTATAAATTGCAATTTTTTTTCTTGACCATTTGTATGATGAAATTTGGTGAAAAATTGAAACCGAGCTGGACACCCAATTATTCATATATTAATGGTTTTTCTCAATTTATTATATAAACTTTCGTACTCCGCATCCGTTGAAATCATATTCGAGGCGAACCCGTTACCGGAAGTCGGTCAAATTTACCCCTCAAAAATCACGTATTTTTCACTATTTCGGCTGTAGCTCGAAGAATATTAAGTATTAGATATCATAATTTATACCACGATATTATATTTTAATTATCTATGTAATAAATATAAAATTATTAAAATCGAATCATTATTGTGGATTTTGATTTTTTACATCACCTAATAATTTTAAGAAATTATTTTTACGTGGCGGAGATAGGAAATAATTATTATAAACTCGTTAAACTGAATAACTGAAATCTAGTACGTATGATATATATTTATAATAGTTAGTAATCTTATTGTTATAAGTATATCTATTTTATAAAGATATATTTTTTTTTGTAAAATTTTAAAATATAATTAATTAATATAAATATAATAATTAATACCGATTAATTAATGACTTATTCGATAATGTTAATATTAATTTATTAATTAGATAGTATAGTAATAATAAAATAAGTACAAAAAACTATATAATAATATTAAATAATAAGTTAATAGAATACAAATATTTATAAATATATAATTTGTGTTATAAAATTATAAAAATATAAATATAATTATATATATTTGTAAATAATAGTTACGTTAATGAATTATTCGTATATATTTATAGTATTTTATTATATAGATAGTATAATAATAATAAAATAAGTAAATAATGCTTATATTATATATTTATTATCACATCGAATGAATATACATATTTATAAATTTCTAATTGTTGTTATAAATTTATAAATTTATAATATAATTAAATGTATTAGTTCATAATATTTACACTACTATACTTTTCGATAATATTTAAATTATTTTAGTATCTAGATATTATATTATTATTAAAATAAGTAAAAAATAATGAAATTATATTAATTATACTATAAATTATAAAGTTACAAATATGGAAATCCAATGATTATTATAGATTATCTATGTTTTACATGATACAAATATTATAAATTCAAATTTTTACATGGTGGAGATAGGAAATGTACTTTTTAAAGCCATTTACGTGGCGAATAATCATAGTAAATGCATATCGGATGGCTACATTTATATCTACTCATCACCTTTAACATTATAGAATAGAAATTAGATTTTTTTTTTTTTTTTATAAATTGCAATTTTTTTTCTTGACCATTTGTATGATGAAATTTGGTGAAAAATTGAAACCGATCTGTACCTTAAATTATTCATATATTAACGGTTTTTCTCAAAATATTATAGGTACTTTCGTACTCCGCATCCGTTGAAATTATAATCGAAGCGAACGCATTACCGGAAGTCGGTCAAATTTACCCCTCTAAAATCACGTATTTTTCACTATTTCGGCTGTAGCTCGAAGAATATTAAATATTAGATATCACAATTTACACCACGATATTATATTTTAATTATCTATTTAATAAAGTTAAAATTATTGAAATCTAATCATTATCGTGGATTTTGATTTTTTACATCACCTAATAATTTTAAGAATATATTTTTACATGGCGGAGATAGGAAATAATTATTATAAACTCGTTAAACCGAATAACTGAAATCTAGTACGTATGATATATATTTATAATATTTATTAATCTTATTTTTGTAAGTATATCTATTTTATAAAGATATATTTTTTTTTGTAAAATTTTAAAATATAATTAATTAATATAAATATAATAATTAATACCGATTAATCTAATGACTTATTCGATAATACTAATATTAATTTATTAATTAGATAGTATAGTAATAATAAAATAAGTACAAAAAACTATATAATAATATTAAATAATAAGTTAATAGAATACAAATATTTATAAATGTATAATTTGTGTTATAAATTTATAAAATTATAATATAATTAAATGTATTAGTTAATATTATTTACAATATCATACTTTTAGATAATATTTAAATTATTTTATTATCTATATATTATATTATTATTAAAATAAGTAAAAAATAATGAAATTATATTAATTATACTATAAATTATAAAGTTACAAATATGGAAATCGAATAATTATTATAGATTTTGAATTTTCTACATGATAAAAAAATTATAATTTCATGTTTTTACATGGTGGAGATAGGAAATGTACTTTTTAAAGCCATTTATGTGGCGAATAATCATCGTAAATGCATATCGGATGGCTACATTTATATCTACTCATTACCATTAACATTATAGAATAGAAATTAGATTTTTTTTTTTTTTTATAAATTGCAATTTTTTTTCTTGACCATTTGTATGATGAAATTTGGTGAAAAATTGAAACCGATCCGTACCTTAAATTATTCATATATTAACGGTTTTTCTCAAAATATTATAGGTACTTTCGTACTCCGCATCCGTTGAAATTATAATCGAAGCGAACGCATTACCGGAAGTCGGTCAAATTTACCCCTCTAAAATCACGTATTTTTCACTATTTCGGCTGTAGCTCGAAGAATATTAAATATTATATATCACAATTTATACCACGATATTATATTTTAATTATCTATTTAATAAAGTTAAAATTATTGAAATCTAATCATTATCGTGGATTTTGATTTTTTACATCACCTAATAATTTTAAGAATATATTTTTACATGGCGGAGATAGGAAATAATTATTATAAACTCGTTAAACCGAATAACTGAAATCTAGTATATATGATATATATTAATACTCGTCATAATTGTTATTTTTATAATTATATCTATATATTATCGATTTTTTTACGCGAAACGAATATTATAAATTTAAATTTTGACACGGCGGAGATAGGACATTTTTTTTTATAAACTCGAAATTTTAATTAAACGAAATCTAGTATTATTGGAGTTGAAGTATTATTAGTATCGGGCGAAAAAAATGCGTATATAACGTATTTTATGTCGTCCGTATACGCGATATAAGATCGCCCGTAGAATTTGTACGTTAACGAAAATATTTCGTAATTTTTTTTTTAACGGCGGAGATAGGAAATTTTTTTTTATAAACTCGAAATTTAAATTTAACGAAATCTAGTATTATTAGAGTTCGGGTAATATTAGTATCGGGTGAAAAAAATTCGTATATAACGTATTTTATGTCGTCCGTATACGCGATATAGACTTTCTACCTATCTCCGCCATAGAGAATAGAGAGAACAATATAATGCCTCGATCGATGAATAGAATATTTATAAATAGAATAAATATATAAATATATAAATATATTACGTATAGTATATATTACTCGTTTACAAATATATCGTAATTATATCGTAATATTATTACTAATTTATTATCTATATAGTATACATTTAATATATTGCGAAAAAAATGCGTATATAACGTATTATATAACGCCCGAATACGCGCTATAAGATCGCCCGTAGAATTTTTACGTTAACGAAAATATTTCGTAAATTTTTTTTTAACGGCGGAGATAGGAAAAAAAAATTTATAATCTCGAAATTTAACTTTAACGAAATCTAGTATTATTGGAGTCGAAGTATTATTAGTATCTGTCGAAAAAAATGCGTATATAACGTATTTTATGTCGTCCGTATACGCGATATAAGATCGGCCGTAGAATTTGTACGTTAACGAAAATATTTCGTAAATTTTTTTTTAACGTCGGAGATAGGACATTTTTTTTTATAAACTCGAAATTTAAATTTAACGAAATCTAGTATTATTAGGGTTCGAGTAATATTAGTAACTGGTGAAAAAATTTCGTATATAACGTATTTTATGTCGTCCGTATACGCGATATAGAATTTCTACCTATCTCCGCCATAGAGAATCGAGAGAACAATAGATCCAATTCATCGATGAATAGAATATTTCGAAATATATAACTACGTAAATGAGGTATATAATTATAAGCGAATAATATATACTACTCGTGTACTAAGAATATAGCGGATATTTACTCATATTTTCGGTGATTTATTATCTATAGATTATTAAATTAGTATTTCGCGAAAAAATTTGTGCCGAGAGAGATTCGCTTCGCTCGTAGAAGGTCGGGTTGGCTCGCTTCGCTCGCCTGTCATACGACGTAGGCGAATCGACGATTTAAGCTCTTTGTTTATATAGATAAAAGTGGTATATAATTATATGCGTATAATATATACTACTCGTGTACTAAGAATTTAGTCGATATATACTAATATTTTCGGTGATTTATTATCTAGAGATTATTAAGTTAGTATATCGCGAAAAAATTTGTGCCGAGCGAGATTCGCTTCGCTCGTAGAAGGTCGGGTTGGCTCGCTTCGCTCGCCGCTCGTCGCCGGTCATTTAACTCTTTAACACCGGTCCTACGAAAAACAGATGACGAAAAACATAGATTTAAGCCAAATAATGTATATAGGGACTAGGTGACTTTTTTCCCGCATCAAGGGCTAACGCACCTTGTAGGAAAACTTTTTTACTAAAGCAAATTTATTACTAAAAGTAGTTACTTTATTACTAAAAAGTAAATACTACCAAAAGAAATAAACTTTATTACTAAAAAAAATAAACTTTATTACTAAAAGAACTAAATTTATTCTAAAAAGTAACTACTTTATTACTAAAAGTAACTACTTTATTACTAAAAAGTAACTACTTTATTACTAAAAAGTAACTACTTTATTACTATAATGTAACTACTTTATTACTAAAATTTAACTACTTTATTACTAAAATGTAACTACTTTATTACTAAAATGTAACTACTTTATTATTACTAAAATGTAACTACTTTATTATTACTAAAAAGTAACTACTTTATTACTAAAATGTAACTACTTTATTACTAAAATGTAACTACTTTATTACTAAAATTTAACTAATTTATTATTACTAAAAAGTAACTACTTTATTACTAAAATGTAACTACTTTATTACTAAAATGTAACTACTTTATTAATACTAAAAAGTAACTACTTTATTACTAAAATGTAACTACTTTATTACCAAAAGTAACTACTTTATTACTAAAATGTAATTACTTAATTACTAAAATGTAACTACTTTATTATTACCAAAAGTAACTTCTTTATTACTAAAATGTAACTACTTTATTACTAAAATGTAACTACTTTATTATTACTAAAAAGTACCTACTTTATTACTAAAATGTAACTACTTTATTACTAAAATGTAACTACTTTATTACTAAAATGTAACTACTATATTACTAAAAAGTAACTACTTTATTAATAATAAAAAGTAACTACTTTATTTATAAAATGTAACTACTTTATTATTACCAAAAGTAACCTCTTTATTACTAAAACGTAACTACTTTATTACTAAATATTAATTTATTTAATTTATTGTAAACTTAATAAATGTTAATTAATTTATTATAACCTACAAAAAAACCTGAAAATCTACTTTTATAGGCAAACTTGGGAAGTAATGCAGCTAAAAAAAACCTACCAAAATTAAAACTTAATCCAACCCAAACCCAACCCAACCCACCTAAACCCAAACACAAACCCAAACCCAAACCAAAACTCAACCCAAACCCAAACCCAACCCAAACCCAAACCCAAACCCGGGAAGTAAACTCGGGAAGTAATGCAGCTAAAAAAAACCACCAACAATTAAAACTTAACCCAACCTAACCAAAACCGTGAAAATCTACTTTTATAGGCAAACTTGGGAAGTAATGCAGCTAAAAAAAACCTACCAAAATTAAAACTTAACCCAACCCAAACCCAACCCAACCCACCTAAACTCAAACCCAAACCCAAACCAAAAGCCAAACCAAAACCCAAACCCAACCCAGACCCAAACTCAACCTAAACCCAAACTCAACCCAAACCCAACCCAAACCCAAACCCAAACCCAAACCCAAACCCGGGAAATAATGCAGCTAAAAAAAACCTACCAAAATTAAAACTTAACCCAACCCAAACCCAACCCAACCCACCTAAACTCAAACCCAAACCCAAACCCAAACCAAAAGCCAAACCAAAACCCAAACCCAACCCAGACCCAAACCCAAACTCAACCTAAACCCAAACTCAACCCAAACCCAACCCAAACCCAAACCCAAACCCAAACCCAAACCCGGGAAATAATGCAGCTAAAAAAAACCACCAAAAATTAAAACTTAACCCAACCTAACCACAACCGTCAAATATACTTTTATAGGTTCCCTCGGGAAGTAATGTAGCTAAAAAAAACCACCAAAAATTAAAACTTAACCCAACCCAAACCCAACCCAACCCACCTAAATACAAACACAAACCCAAACCCAAGCCAAACCCCAACCCAACCCAAACCCAAACCCAAACCCAACCCAAACCCAATTGCCCAAGTTATCTTTTATAATTTATTCGATACAGTTAAAATTATTAAAATCGAATTATTAATATAGATTTTGATTTTGTACATGTTAAAATTATTATAAATTCAAATTTTTACATGGTGGAGATAGGAAATGTACTTTTGTAAAGTCATTCATGAGGTAAATAATCATAGTAAATGCATATCGGATGGCTACATTTATATCTACTCATTACCATTAACATTATAGAATAGAAATTAGTATTTTTTTTTTTTTATAAATTTCACATTATTTTCTTGACCACATTATTTGTATGATGAATTTTGGCGAAAAATTAAAACCGATCCGTACACCAAATGCTTCATATATTAATGGTTTTTCTCATTTTATTTTAGGTACTTTTGTACTCCGCATCCGTTGAATCTATAATCGAAACGAACGCATTACCGGAAGTCGGTCAAATTTACCCCTCTAAAATCACGTATTTTTCACTATTTCGGCTGTAGCTCGAAGAATATTAAATATTAGATATCACAATGCACATCACGATATTATATTTTAATTATCTATTTAATAAAGTTAAAATTATTGAAATCGAATCATTAATGTGGATTTTGATTTTTTACATCACCTAATAATTTTAAGAATTTATTTTTACATGGCGGAGATAGGAAAAAATTATTATATTATCGTTAAACCAAATAACTGAAATCTAGTACGTATGATATATATTTATAATAGTTAGTAATCTTATTGTTATAAGTATATATATTTTATAAAGATATATTTTTTTTTGTAAAATTTTAAAATATAATTAATTAATATAAATATAATAATTAATACCGATTAATCTAATGACATATTCGATAATATTAATATTAATTTATTAATTAGATAGTATAGTAATAATAAAATAAGTAAAACAAACTATATGATAACGTTATAAAATAAGTTATTAGAATTTCATATTTTATAAATATATAATTTGTGTTATAAAATTATAAAAATATAAATATAATTATATATATTTGTAAATAATAGTTACGCTAATGAATTATTTGTATATATTTATAGTATTTTATTATATAGATAGTATAATAATTATAAAATAAGTAAATAATGCTAATATAATATATGTATTATCACATTGAATGAATATACATATTTATAAATTTCTAATTTGCATTATAAAATTATAAAATTATAAATATATTTATATATTTTTATTAATAATAGTTACGTGAATGAATTATTCGGTAATATTTATATTATTTTATTATTTAGATAGTATAATAATAATAAAATAAGTAAATAATGCTTATATTATATATTTATTATCACATCGAATGAATATACATATTTATAAATTTCTAATTGTTGTTATAAATTTATAAATTTATAATATAATTAAATGTATTAGTTCATAATATTTACACTACTATACTTTTCGATAATATTTAAATTATTTTAGTATCTAGATATTATATTATTATTAAAATAAGTAAAAAATAATGAAATTATATTAATTATACTATAAATTATAAAGTTAAAAATATGTAAATCCAATGATTATTATAGATTATCTATGTTTTACATGATACAAATATTATAAATTCAAATTTTTGTATGATGAAATTTGGTGAAAAATTGAAACCGATCTGTACCTTAAATTATTCATATATTAACGGTTTTTCTCAAATTATTATAGGTACTTTCGTACTCCGCATCCGTTGAAATTATAATCGAAGCGAACGCATTACCGGAAGTCGGTCAAATTTACCCCTCTAAAATCACGTATTTTTCACTATTTCGGCTGTAGCTCGAAGAATATTAAATATTATATATCACAATTTATACCACGATATTATATTTTAATTATCTATTTAATAAAGTTAAAATTATTGAAATCTAATCATTATCGTGGATTTTGATTTTTTACATCACCTAATAATTTTAAGAATTTATTTTTACGTGGCGGAGATAGGAAATAATTATTATAAACTCGTTAAACCGAATAACTGAAATCTAGTACGTATGATATATATTTATAATAGTTAGTAATCTTATTTTTGTAAGTATATCTATTTTATAAAGATATATTTTTTTTGTAAAATTTTAAAATATAATAAATTAATATAAATATAATAATTAATACCGATTAATCTATTGACTTATTTGATAATATTTACATTATTTTATTATAGTGATAGTATAGTAATACTAAAATTATTAAAACATATCTATATATATATCTATAAATATCAAGTAAATAGAATTTCATATTTTATGAATATATAATTTGTGTTATAAAATTATAAAATTATAAATATAATTATATTTATTTGTTAATAATAGTTACCCTAATTAATTATTCGAATATATTTATATTATTTTATTATATAGATAGTATGACAATAATAAAATAAGTAAATAATACTTATATAATATATTTATTATCACATCGAATGAATACAAATATTTATAAATTTATGATTTGCGTTATAAATTTATAAAATTATAATATAATTAAATGTATTAGTTTATATTAATTACACTATCATACTTTTCGATAATATTAATATTAGTTTATTATATAGATATTATAGTAATAGTAAAATAAGTAAAATATATGTATATAATATTATTAAATATCAATATAATATAATGATAAATTTTGTAATATATAAATTTTGTTATAAAATTATAAATATAAGTATATATATTAGTTAATAATAGTTAGTTATAGAATTATTCGATAATATGTATATTATTTTATTACATAGATAGTATAATAATAATAAAATAAGTATAAAATGATTAAATTATAAAGTTAAATTTATTTAAATCGAATAATTATTATAGATTTTGAATTTTTACATGTTAAAATTATAATAAATTCAAATTTTTACATGGTGGAGATAGGAAATGTACTTTTGTAAAGCCATTTATGTGGCAAATAATCATAGTAAATGCATATCGGATGGCTACATTTATATCCACTCATTACCGTTAACATTATAGAATAGAAATTAGAATTTTTTTTTTTTTTATAAATTGCAATTTTTTTTCTTGACCATTTGTATGATGAATTTTGTCGAAAAATTAAAACCGATCCGTACCTCAAATTATTCATATATTAATGGTTTTTCTCAATTTATTATAGGAACTTTCGTACTCCGCATCCGTTGAAATTATAATCGAGGCGAACCCGTTACCGGAAGTCGGTCAAATTTACCACTCTAAAATCACGTATTTTTCACTATTTCGGCCCTAGCTCGAAGAATATTAAATATTATATATCAAAATTTATACCACGATATTGTATTTTAATTCTCTATTTAGTAAAGTTAAAATTTTTGAAATCGAATCATTATTGTGGATTTTGATTTTTTACATCACCTAATAATTTTGAGAAATTTATTTTTACATGGAGGAGATAGGAAATAATTATTATATTATCGTTAAACCAAATAACCTAAATCTAGTACGTACGATATATGTTAATAATCGTCATAATTGTTATTTTTATAATTATATCTATATATTATCGATTTTTTTACGCGAAACGAATATTATAAATTTAAATTTTGACACGGCGGAGATAGGACATTTTTTTTTATAAACTCGAAATTTTAATTAAACGAAATCTAGTATTATTGGATTTGAAGTATTATTAGTATCGGGCGAAAAATATGCGTATATAACGTATTTTATGTCGTCCGTATACGCGATATAAGATCGCCCGTAGAATTTGTACGTTAACGAAAATATTTCGTAATTTTTTTTTTAACGGCGGAGATAGGAAATTTTTTATTATAAACTCGAAATTTAAATTTAACGAAATCTAGTATACTCGGGGTTAGAATAATATTAGTAACTGGTGAATAAATTTCTTATATAACGTATTTTATGTCGTCCGTATACGCGATATAGAGATTTTTACCTATCTCCGCCATAGAGAATCGAGAGAACAATAGAATGCCTCGATCGATGAATAGACATTAAATAAATATATAAATATATAAATATACAATATAAAGTGACATTATAATAATATTACTCGTTTACTAAGTATATAGTAATTATATAGTAATATTATTACTAATTTAGTATCTATATAGTATAGATTTAATATATCGCGAAAAAAATGCGTATATAACGTATTTTATAACGTCCGTATACGCGCTATAAGAATGGATGTAGAATTTTTACGTTAACGAAAATATTTCGTAATTTTTTTTTTAACGGCGGAGATAAGATATTTTTTTTTATAAACTCGAAATTTAAATTTAACGAAATCTAGTATACTCGGGGTTAGAATAATATTAATATCGGGCGAAAAAAATGCGTATATAACGTATTTTATGTCGTCCGTATACGCGATACAAACTTTTTACCCATCTCCGCCATAGAGAATCGAGAGAACAATAGATCCATTTCATCGATGAATAGAGAATATTTAAATATATAACTACATAAAAGTAGTATATAATTATAAGCGAATAATATATACTACTCGTGTACTAAGAATTTAGTGGATATTTACTAATATTAGAGCGGTTTTATTATCTAGAGATTATTAAATTAGTATATCGCGAAAAAAATTGTGCCGAGAGAGATTCGCTTCGCTCGTAGAAGGTCGGGTTGGCTCGCTTCGCTCGCCGGTTATACGACGAAGACGACGAAGACGAATAAGCCAAATAATGTATATAGGGACTAGGTGACTTTTTTCCCCAATCAAGGGCTAACGCTCCTTGTAGGACAACTTTTTTACTAAAGCAACTTAATTACTTAAACTTTATTACTAAAAGAACTAAACTTTATTACAAAAAAAACTAAATTTTATTACTAAAATAACTAAATTTATTACTAAAAGTAACTACTTTATTACTAAAAAGTAACTACTTTATTACTAAAAAGAAACTACTTTATTAATACTAAAAAGTAACTACTTTATTACTAAAATGTAACTACTTTATTACTAAAAGTAACTACTTTATTACTAAAATGTAACTACTTTATTACTAAAATGTAACTACTTTATTATTACTAAAAAGTAACTACTTTATTACTAAAATGTAACTATTTTATTACTAAAATGTAACTACTTTATTATTACTAAAAAGTAACTACTTTATTACTAAAATGTAACTACTTTATTACTAAAATATAACTACTTTATTATTACTAAAAAGTAACTACTTTATTACTAAAATGTAACTACTTTATTACTAAAATGTAACTACTTTATTATTACTAAAAAGTACCTACTTTATTACTAAAATGTAACTACTTTATTACTAAAATGTAACTACTTTATTACTAAAATGTAACTACTTTATTACTAAAATGTAACTACTTTATTACTAAAAAGTAACTACTTTATTACTAAAATGTAACTACTTTATTACTAAAAAGTAACTACTTTATTACTAAAAAGTAACTACTTTATTACTAAAAGTAAATAATTTATTACTAAAATGTAATTACTTAATTACTAAAATGTAACTACTTTATTATTACCAAAAGTAACCTCTTTATTACTAAAACGTAACTACTTTATTACTAAATATTAATTTATTTAATTTATTGTAAACTTAATAAATGTTAATTAATTTATTATAACCTACAAAAAAACCTGAAAATCTACTTTTATAGGCAAACTTGGGAAGTAATGCAGCTAAAAAAAACCTACCAAAATTAAAACTTAACCCAACCCAAACCCAACCCAACCCACCTAAACTCAAACCCAAACCCAAACCCAAACCAAAAGCCAAACCAAAACCCAAACCCAACCCAGACCCAAACCCAAACTCAACCTAAACCCAAACTCAACCCAAACCCAACCCAAACCCAAACCCAAACCCAAACCCGGGAAATAATGCAGCTAAAAAAAACCTACGAAAAATTAAAACTTAACCCAACCCAAACCCAACCCAACCCACCTAAACTCAAACCCAAACCCAAACCCAAACCAAAAGCCAAACCAAAACCCAAACCCAACCCAGACCCAAACCCAAACTCAACCTAAACCCAAACTCAACCCAAACCCAACCCAAACCCAAACCCAAACCCAAACCCAAACCCAAACCCGGGAAATAATGCAGCTAAAAAAAACCACCAAAAATTAAAACTTAACCCAACTTAACCACAACCGTCAAATATACTTTTATAGGTTCCCTCGGGAAGTAATGTAGCTAAAAAAAACCACCAAAAATTAAAACTTAACCCAACCCAAACCCAACCCAACCCACCTAAATCCAAACACAAACCCAAACCCAAGCCAAACCCCAACCCAACCCCAACCCAAACCCAAACCCAAACCCAACCCAAACCCAATTGCCCAAGTTATCTTTTATAATTTATTCGATACAGTAAAAATTATTAAAATCGAATTATTAATATAGATTTTGATTTTGTACATGTTAAAATTATTATAAATTCAAATTTTTACATGGTGGAGATAGGAAATGTACTTTTGTAAAGTCATTCATGAGGTAAATAATCATAGTAACCTCACCGCGATTGGTTACATGTATATCTACTCATCACTCTTAACATTATAGAATAGAAATTAGATTTTTTTTTTTTTTATAAATTGCAATTTTTTTTTTTTTATAAATTGCAATTTTTTTTCTTGACCATTTGTATGATGAAATTTGGTGAAAAATTGAAACCGAGCTGGACACCCAATTATTCATATATTAATGGTTTTTCTCAATTTATTATATAAACTTTCGTACTCCGCATCCGTTGAAATCATATTCGAGGCGAACCCGTTACCGGAAGTCGGTCAAATTTACCCCTCAAAAATCACGTATTTTTCACTATTTCGGCTGTAGCTCGAAGAATATTAAGTATTAGATATCATAATTTATACCACGATATTATATTTTAATTATCTATGTAATAAATATAAAATTATTAAAATCGAATCATTATTGTGGATTTTGATTTTTTACATCACCTAATAATTTTAAGAAATTATTTTTACGTGGCGGAGATAGGAAATAATTATTATAAACTCGTTAAACTGAATAACTGAAATCTAGTACGTATGATATATATTTATAATAGTTAGTAATCTTATTGTTATAAGTATATCTATTTTATAAAGATATATTTTTTTTTGTAAAATTTTAAAATATAATTAATTAATATAAATATAATAATTAATACCGATTAATTAATGACTTATTCGATAATGTTAATATTAATTTATTAATTAGATAGTATAGTAATAATAAAATAAGTACAAAAAACTATATAATAATATTAAATAATAAGTTAATAGAATACAAATATTTATAAATATATAATTTGTGTTATAAAATTATAAAAATATAAATATAATTATATATATTTGTAAATAATAGTTACGTTAATGAATTATTCGTATATATTTATAGTATTTTATTATATAGATAGTATAATAATAATAAAATAAGTAAATAATGCTTATATTATATATTTATTATCACATCGAATGAATATACATATTTATAAATTTCTAATTGTTGTTATAAATTTATAAATTTATAATATAATTAAATGTATTAGTTCATAATATTTACACTACTATACTTTTCGATAATATTTAAATTATTTTAGTATCTAGATATTATATTATTATTAAAATAAGTAAAAAATAATGAAATTATATTAATTATACTATAAATTATAAAGTTACAAATATGGAAATCCAATGATTATTATAGATTATCTATGTTTTACATGATACAAATATTATAAATTCAAATTTTTACATGGTGGAGATAGGAAATGTACTTTTTAAAGCCATTTACGTGGCGAATAATCATAGTAAATGCATATCGGATGGCTACATTTATATCTACTCATCACCTTTAACATTATAGAATAGAAATTAGATTTTTTTTTTTTTTTTATAAATTGCAATTTTTTTTCTTGACCATTTGTATGATGAAATTTGGTGAAAAATTGAAACCGATCTGTACCTTAAATTATTCATATATTAACGGTTTTTCTCAAAATATTATAGGTACTTTCGTACTCCGCATCCGTTGAAATTATAATCGAAGCGAACGCATTACCGGAAGTCGGTCAAATTTACCCCTCTAAAATCACGTATTTTTCACTATTTCGGCTGTAGCTCGAAGAATATTAAATATTAGATATCACAATTTACACCACGATATTATATTTTAATTATCTATTTAATAAAGTTAAAATTATTGAAATCTAATCATTATCGTGGATTTTGATTTTTTACATCACCTAATAATTTTAAGAATATATTTTTACATGGCGGAGATAGGAAATAATTATTATAAACTCGTTAAACCGAATAACTGAAATCTAGTACGTATGATATATATTTATAATATTTATTAATCTTATTTTTGTAAGTATATCTATTTTATAAAGATATATTTTTTTTTGTAAAATTTTAAAATATAATTAATTAATATAAATATAATAATTAATACCGATTAATCTAATGACTTATTCGATAATACTAATATTAATTTATTAATTAGATAGTATAGTAATAATAAAATAAGTACAAAAAACTATATAATAATATTAAATAATAAGTTAATAGAATACAAATATTTATAAATGTATAATTTGTGTTATAAATTTATAAAATTATAATATAATTAAATGTATTAGTTAATATTATTTACAATATCATACTTTTAGATAATATTTAAATTATTTTATTATCTATATATTATATTATTATTAAAATAAGTAAAAAATAATGAAATTATATTAATTATACTATAAATTATAAAGTTACAAATATGGAAATCGAATAATTATTATAGATTTTGAATTTTCTACATGATAAAAAAATTATAATTTCATGTTTTTACATGGTGGAGATAGGAAATGTACTTTTTAAAGCCATTTATGTGGCGAATAATCATCGTAAATGCATATCGGATGGCTACATTTATATCTACTCATTACCATTAACATTATAGAATAGAAATTAGATTTTTTTTTTTTTTTATAAATTGCAATTTTTTTTCTTGACCATTTGTATGATGAAATTTGGTGAAAAATTGAAACCGATCCGTACCTTAAATTATTCATATATTAACGGTTTTTCTCAAAATATTATAGGTACTTTCGTACTCCGCATCCGTTGAAATTATAATCGAAGCGAACGCATTACCGGAAGTCGGTCAAATTTACCCCTCTAAAATCACGTATTTTTCACTATTTCGGCTGTAGCTCGAAGAATATTAAATATTATATATCACAATTTATACCACGATATTATATTTTAATTATCTATTTAATAAAGTTAAAATTATTGAAATCTAATCATTATCGTGGATTTTGATTTTTTACATCACCTAATAATTTTAAGAATATATTTTTACATGGCGGAGATAGGAAATAATTATTATAAACTCGTTAAACCGAATAACTGAAATCTAGTATATATGATATATATTAATACTCGTCATAATTGTTATTTTTATAATTATATCTATATATTATCGATTTTTTTACGCGAAACGAATATTATAAATTTAAATTTTGACACGGCGGAGATAGGACATTTTTTTTTATAAACTCGAAATTTTAATTAAACGAAATCTAGTATTATTGGAGTTGAAGTATTATTAGTATCGGGCGAAAAAAATGCGTATATAACGTATTTTATGTCGTCCGTATACGCGATATAAGATCGCCCGTAGAATTTGTACGTTAACGAAAATATTTCGTAATTTTTTTTTTAACGGCGGAGATAGGAAATTTTTTTTTATAAACTCGAAATTTAAATTTAACGAAATCTAGTATTATTAGAGTTCGGGTAATATTAGTATCGGGTGAAAAAAATTCGTATATAACGTATTTTATGTCGTCCGTATACGCGATATAGACTTTCTACCTATCTCCGCCATAGAGAATAGAGAGAACAATATAATGCCTCGATCGATGAATAGAATATTTATAAATAGAATAAATATATAAATATATAAATATATTACGTATAGTATATATTACTCGTTTACAAATATATCGTAATTATATCGTAATATTATTACTAATTTATTATCTATATAGTATACATTTAATATATTGCGAAAAAAATGCGTATATAACGTATTATATAACGCCCGAATACGCGCTATAAGATCGCCCGTAGAATTGTTACGTTAACGAAAATATTTCGTAAAATTTTTTTAACGGCGGATATAGGACATTTTTTTTTATAAACTCGAAATTTAAATTTAACGAAATCTAGTATCGTAGGGGTTCGAGAAATATTAGTATCGGGCGAAAAAAATGCGTATATAACGTATTTTATGTCGTCCGTATACGCGATATAAGATCGCCCGTAGAATTTGTACGTTAACGAAAATATTTCGTAAATTTTTTTTTAACGGCGGAGATAGGACATTTTTTTTTATAAACTCGAAATTTAAATTTAACGAAATCTAGTATTATTAGGGTTCGAGTAATATTAGTAACTGGTGAAAAAATTTCGTATATAACGTATTTTATGTCGTCCGTATACGCGATATAGAATTTCTACCTATCTCCGCCATAGAGAATCGAGAGAACAATAGATCCAATTCATCGATGAATAGAATATTTCGAAATATATAACTACGTAAATGAGGTATATAATTATAAGCGAATAATATATACTACTCGTGTACTAAGAATATAGCGGATATTTACTCATATTTTCGGTGATTTATTATCTATAGATTATTAAATTAGTATATCGCGAAAAAATTTGTGCCGAGAGAGATTCGCTTCGCTCGTAGAAGGTCGGGTTGGCTCGCTTCGCTCGCCTGTCATACGACGTAGGCGAATCGACGATTTAAGCTCTTTGTTTATATAGATAAAAGTGGTATATAATTATATGCGTATAATATATACTACTCGTGTACTAAGAATTTAGTCGATATATACTAATATTTTCGGTGATTTATTATCTAGAGATTATTAAGTTAGTATATCGCGAAAAAATTTGTGCCGAGCGAGATTCGCTTCGCTCGTAGAAGGTCGGGTTGGCTCGCTTCGCTCGCCGCTCGTCGCCGGTCATTTAACTCTTTAACACCGGTCCTACGAAAAACAGATGACGAAAAACATAGATTTAAGCCAAATAATGTATATATAGACTAGGTGACTTTTTTCCCGCATCAAGGGCTAACGCTCCTTGTAGAGTGGTTACTTTTTTACTAAAGCAACTTAATTACTTAAACTTTTTACTAAAAGAACTAAACTACTAATTTATTACTAAAAAGAAACTACCTAACTTTATTACTAAAAGAACTAAACTTTATTACTAAAATAACTAAATTTATTACTAAAAAGTAACTACTTTATTACTAAAAGTAACTACTTTATTACTAAAAAGTAACTACTTTATTACTAAAATGTAACTACTTTATTATTACTAAAAGTAACCTCTTTATTACTAAAAAGTAACTACTTTATTACTAAAAGTAAATACTTTATTACTAAAATGTAATTACTTAATTACTAAAATGTAACTACTTTATTACTAAAATGTAACTACTTTATTACTAAAAAGTAACTACTTTATTACTAAAATGTAACTACTTTATTACAAAAAAGTAACTACTTTATTACTAAAATGTAACTACTTTATTACTAAAATGTAACTACTTTATTACTAAAATGTAACTACTTTATTACTAAAATGTAACTACTTAATTACTAAAATGTAACTACTTTATTACTAAAAAGTAACTACTTTATTACTAAAATGTAACTACTTTATTACTAAAATGTAACTACTTTATTACTAAAATGTAACTACTTTATTACTAAAATGTAACTACTTAATTACTAAAATGTAACTACTTTATTACTAAAAAGTAACTACTTTATTACTAAAATGTAACTACTTTATTACTAAAAAGTAACTACTTTATTACTAAAAAGTAACTACTTTATTACTAAAAGTAAATAATTTATTACTAAAATGTAATTACTTAATTACTAAAATGTAACTACTTTATTATTACCAAAAGTAACCTCTTTATTACTAAAACGTAACTACTTTATTACTAAATATTAATTTATTTAATTTATTGTAAACTTAATAAATGTTAATTAATTTATTATAACCTACAAAAAAACCTGAAAATCTACTTTTATAGGCTCACTCGGGAATTAATGGGGGGTTAATGGGGAAGTAAACTCGGGAAGTAATGCAGCTAAAAAAAACCACCAAAAATTAAAACTTAACCCAACCTAACCACAACCGTGAAAATCTACATTTATAGGCAAACTCGGGAAGTAATGCAGCTAAAAAAAACCTACCAAAATTAAAACTTAACCCAACCCAAACCCAACCCAACCCACCTAAACCCAAACCAAAACCCAAACCCAAACCAAAACCCAAACCCAACCCAAACCAAAACCCAAACCCAACCCAAACCCAAACCCAACCCAAACCCAAATCCAAACCCAAACCCAAACCCGGGAAGTAAACTCGGGAAGTAATGCAGCTAAAAAAAACCACCAAAAATTAAAACTTAACCCAACCTAACCACAACCGTGAAAATCTACATTTATAGGCAAACTCGGGAAGTAATGCAGCTAAAAAAAACCTACCAAAATTAAAACTTAACCCAACCCAAACCCAACCCAACCCACCTAAACCCAAACCAAAACCCAAACCCAAACCAAAACCCAAACCCAACCCAAACCAAAACCCAAACCCAACCCAAACCCAAACCCAACCCAAACCCAAATCCAAACCCAAACCCAAACCCGGGAAGTAAACTCGGGAAGTAATGCAGCTAAAAAAAACCACCAAAAATTAAAACTTAACCCAACCTAACCACAACCGTGAAAATCTACTTTTATAGTCAAACTCGGGAAGTAATGCAGTTAAAAAAAACCTACCAACATTAAAACTTAACCCAACCCAACCCACCTAAACCCAAACCCAAACCCAAACCTAAACCAAAACCCAAACCCAACCCAAACCCAAACCAATAATGCAGCTAAAATAAACCACCAAAAATTAAAACTTAACCCAACCTAACCACAACAGTGAAAATATACTTTTATAAGTTCACTCGGGAAGTAATGCAGCTAAAAAAAACCACCAAAAATTAAAACTTAACCCAACCTAAACCCAACCCAAACCCACCTAAACCCAAACCCAAACCCAAACCCAAACCAATAATGCAGCTAAAAAAAACTACCAAAAATTAAAACTTAACCCAACCTAACCACAACCGTGAAAATATATTTTTATAGGTTCACTCTGGAAGTAATGCAGCTAAAAAAAACCTCCACAAATTAAAACTTAACCCAACCTAACCACAACCGTGAAAATATACTTTTATAGGCTCACTCGGGAAGTAATGCAGCTAAAAAAAACCTCCACAAATTAAAACTTAAACCAATCTAACCACAACCGAGAAAATATGCTTTTATAGGCTCACTCGGGAAGTATTGCAGCTAAAAATCCATCATAACATACTATCAGGTTCCAGCATAACTTACTATCACGTTCCAGCTTAACGTACTATCACGTTCCAGTTGTATATTTGTTATCGAAATAATTTATTACATATAGTAGTCTATATTTATAACACGATAATGTATTTTAATAATTTATTCGATACAGTTAACATTAGTAAAATCGAATTATTATTATAGAGTTTGATTTTGTACATGTTAAAATATTATAAATTATAATTTGTACATGGTGGAGATAGGAAAAGTACTTTTATAAAGTCATTTATGAGATAAATAATCAAAGTAAATGCATATCGGATGGTTACATTTATATCTACTCATTACTGTTAACATTATAGAATAGAAATTATATATTTTTTTTTTTATAAATTACAATTTTTTTTTCTTGACATTTATGATGAAATTTGGTGAAAAATTGAAACCGAGCTGGACACCCAATTATTCATATATTAATGGTTTTTCTCAATTTATTATATAAACTTTCGTACTCCGCATCCGTTGAAATCATATTCGAGGCGAACCCGTTACCGGAAGTCGGTCAAATTTACCCCTCAAAAATCACGTATTTTTCACTATTTCGGCTGTAGCTCGAAGAATATTAAGTATTAGATATCATAATTTATACCACGATATTATATTTTAATTATCTATGTAATAAATATAAAATTATTAAAATCGAATCATTATTGTGGATTTTGATTTTTTACATCACCTAATAATTTTAAGAAATTATTTTTACGTGGCGGAGATAGGAAATAATTATTATAAACTCGTTAAACTGAATAACTGAAATCTAGTACGTATGATATATATTTATAATAGTTAGTAATCTTATTGTTATAAGTATATCTATTTTATAAAGATATATTTTTTTTTGTAAAATTTTAAAATATAATTAATTAATATAAATATAATAATTAATACCGATTAATTAATGACTTATTCGATAATGTTAATATTAATTTATTAATTAGATAGTATAGTAATAATAAAATAAGTACAAAAAACTATATAATAATATTAAATAATAAGTTAATAGAATACAAATATTTATAAATATATAATTTGTGTTATAAAATTATAAAAATATAAATATAATTATATATATTTGTAAATAATAGTTACGTTAATGAATTATTCGTATATATTTATAGTATTTTATTATATAGATAGTATAATAATAATAAAATAAGTAAATAATGCTTATATTATATATTTATTATCACATCGAATGAATATACATATTTATAAATTTCTAATTGTTGTTATAAATTTATAAATTTATAATATAATTAAATGTATTAGTTCATAATATTTACACTACTATACTTTTCGATAATATTTAAATTATTTTAGTATCTAGATATTATATTATTATTAAAATAAGTAAAAAATAATGAAATTATATTAATTATACTATAAATTATAAAGTTACAAATATGGAAATCCAATGATTATTATAGATTATCTATGTTTTACATGATACAAATATTATAAATTCAAATTTTTACATGGTGGAGATAGGAAATGTACTTTTTAAAGCCATTTATGTGGCGAATAATCATAGTAAATGCATATCGGATGGCTAAATTTATATCTACTCATTACCATTAACATTATAGAATAGAAATTAGATTTTTTTTTTTTTTATAAATTGCAATTTTTTTTCTTGACCATTTGTATGATGAAATTTGGTGAAAAATTGAAACCGATCTGTACCTTAAATTATTCATATATTAACGGTTTTTCTCAAAATATTATAGGTACTTTCGTACTCCGCATCCGTTGAAATTATAATCGAAGCGAACGCTTTACCGGAAGTCGGTCAAATTTACCCCTCTAAAATCACGTATTTTTCACTATTTCGGCTGTAGCTCGAAGAATATTAAATATTAGATATCACAATTTACACCACGATATTATATTTTAATTATCTATTTAATAAAGTTAAAATTATTGAAATCTAATCATTATCGTGGATTTTGATTTTTTACATCACCTAATAATTTTAAGAATATATTTTTACATGGCGGAGATAGGAAATAATTATTATAAACTCGTTAAACCGAATAACTGAAATCTAGTACGTATGATATATATTTATAATATTTATTAATCTTATTTTTGTAAGTATATCTATTTTATAAAGATATATTTTTTTTTGTAAAATTTTAAAATATAATTAATTAATATAAATATAATAATTAATACCGATTAATCTAATGACTTATTCGATAATACTAATATTAATTTATTAATTAGATAGTATAGTAATAATAAAATAAGTACAAAAAACTATATAATAATATTAAATAATAAGTTAATAGAATACAAATATTTATAAATGTATAATTTGTGTTATAAATTTATAAAATTATAATATAATTAAATGTATTAGTTAATATTATTTACAATATCATACTTTTAGATAATATTTAAATTATTTTATTATCTATATATTATATTATTATTAAAATAAGTAAAAAATAATGAAATTATATTAATTATACTATAAATTATAAAGTTACAAATATGGAAATCCAATGATTATTATAGATTATCTATGTTTTACATGATACAAATATTATAAATTCAAATTTGTACATGGTGGAGATAGGAAATGTACTTTTTAAAGCCATTTATGTGGCGAATAATCATCGTAAATGCATATCGGATGGCTACATTTATATATATTCATTACCATTAACATTATAGAATAGAAATTAGATTTTTTTTTTTTTTATAAATTGCAATTTTTTTTCTTGACCATTTGTATGATGAATTTTGTCGAAAAATTAAAACCGATCCGTACCTCAAAGTATTCATATATTAATGGTTTTTCTCAATTTATTATAGGTACTTTCGTACTCCGCATCCGTTGAAACTATAATCGAAGCGAACGCATTAACGGAAGTCGGTCAAATTTACCACTCTAAAATCATGTATTTTTCACTATTTCGGCCATAACTCGAAGAATATTAAATATTAGATATCACGATTTACACCACGATATTATATTTTAATTATCTATTTAATAAAGTTAAAATTATTGAAATCTAATCATTATCGTGGATTTTGATTTTTTACATCACCTAATAATTTTAAGAATATATTTTTACATGGCGGAGATAGGAAATAATTATTATAAACTCGT
Source organism: Osedax fenrisi (assembly GCA_964019155.1). NCBI lineage: Eukaryota > Metazoa > Annelida > Polychaeta > Sabellida > Siboglinidae > Osedax > Osedax fenrisi. Next base: position 36,235,454 of record OZ025241.1, read on the forward strand.
TAAACCGAATAACTGAAATCTAGTATATATGATATATATTAATACTCGTCATAAATGTTATTTTTATAATTATATCTATATATTATAGATTTTTTTACGCGATACGAATATTATAAATTTAAATTTTTACACGGTAGAGATAGGAAAAAAAAATTATAATCTCGAAATTTAACTTTAACGAAATCTAGTATTATTGGAGTTGAAGTATTATTAGTATCGGGCGAAAAAAATGCGTATATAACGTATTTTATGTCGTCCGTATACGCGATATAAGATCGGCCGTAGAATTTGTACGTTAACGAAAATATTTCGTAAATTTTTTTTTAACGGCGGAGATAGGACATTTTTTTTTATAAACTCGAAATTTAAATTTAACGAAATCTAGTATTATTAGGGTTCGAGTAATATTAGTAACTGGTGAAAAAATTTCGTATATAACGTATTTTATGTCGTCCGTATACGCGATATAGAATTTCTACCTATCTCCGCCATAGAGAATCGAGAGAACAATAGATCCAATTCATCGATGAATAGAATATTTCGAAATATATAACTACGTAAATGAGGTATATAATTATAAGCGAATAATATATACTACTCGTGTACTAAGAATATAGCGGATATTTACTCATATTTTCGGTGATTTATTATCTATAGATTATTAAATTAGTATATCGCGAAAAAATTTGTGCCGAGAGAGATTCGCTTCGCTCGTAGAAGGTCGGGTTGGCTCGCTTCGCTCGCCTGTCATACGACGTAGGCGAATCGACGATTTAAGCTCTTTGTTTATATAGATAAAAGTGGTATATAATTATATGCGTATAATATATACTACTCGTGTACTAAGAATTTAGTCGATATATACTAATATTTTCGGTGATTTATTATCTAGAGATTATTAAGTTAGTATATCGCGAAAAAATTTGTGCCGAGCGAGATTCGCTTCGCTCGTAGAAGGTCGGGTTGGCTCGCTTCGCTCGCCGCTCGTCGCCGGTCATTTAACTCTTTAACACCGGTCCTACGAAAAACAGATGACGAAAAACATAGATTTAAGCCAAATAATGTATATATAGACTAGAATAATAATATATTCATAGATAACAAATATAATTATTCTGAGTAATATTGATTTACAATTAATATAATCTATGTCACTATTTAAATTTATTATGTATATTTAATTTATTGTAACATTTATAACATGTGTGTGTGTGTGATATTATATAAATTTCAAATCTTTAGTAATATAAAGAATATTAATTGTTAATTATATGTTTATCTTATTATTAGAGTTATCTATTTTTAAATGTATTACATGTCATTGATAGCATATATATATAATTATTTAGATAGGAATTTATCTATTATAATAGACAAATTATAAAAAAGTTATAACGACTAATACTACTATTATCTATGCTACAGAGTGACATTACGGACACCTGATGCAGTCTGATAGCGGGTCTGAACATGAACGTAGCGAACAGTTCATCGCTACTATCATCATCTGGTGGATCTCCTCAATAACGACCTTGCCAGTACTCTGACCTCTACCTCCTCCTCCGTCACTAACGACTCCTCCTCAGATATTCCGATGACCACTATGGTTTCAGTTGCCCCGCCCCCCGCTAGAATGATGAGTCATCAGAACAATGGCGGCCTCCTCCTCCTCACACTGCTGCAGGGTGGTGCTACCGGTATAACCTGTCAAGGACGTGTCCTTCAAGGCATCGCCACCACTACAGTATCAGTAGAAGAATGCCTACAAGGAAGCTCTGGTCAAGCTAGACCAGCTGGGTCAAGACATCATACAGAAGTCGTTAGTCTATTGCGTAGTTAACATCTAAAATTTCCTATACCTATACTTTACCCTATTATTGTATGAATACTTTTACCCAGAGTTCTAAGATTTAAATCATGCTATAGCCCTATTGTTCCGTAGGTTTTCATTATAGCATCGTATTTGTTATAAAGTTATATATGGACATAAGCCTTATGGGCGTGCATGTTATAGATGAACGTCGAGACTTATACGTTTATTAAGTGACTTAAGGGAAGTGCCGTACATGTAGCTATACGTAGCCATTTGTCTATACACATGACAGGAGGTCATGCGTGACGGTTGTACAAGAATGCATGCGTATGTCAGTCACTCTGCATGATTGCGTTGCATGATAGCTAGTGATAGTAACAGAGATACAACAGATATATACATATGAATTATAACAGTACAATAATATATAACATCGTATTGATTTAATAATAGATTATATTTTTGTTTTTACAGACTGAATATGCCATATATATATGCTTCTCCTTTATCTTTTGTTTTTCTTTCGAGTAGCGCTCACTATTATATTTGTGTATAATAAATCATCATCATCATCATCATCATCATCATTGAATATATCTCCGTTTGCCCCCACCACAGGATTTCCACGTGATAAGTGCTAACTGTATGACACTACACCTAGCTGAACACATCTACAACAAACTCCTCATGGATGTCATGTCTACCCGCCACACCGAATACAGCACTCTTTCCACCCGACAAGCTATGCAACAACTACAGAAACATGTTACCTCCAATGGAAAAATGATGTTATTATTGTATTTATTTTATATGAAATCATGTTTCTATATATATACAATACTAATATATATATATTAGTATTAGTATAACATGTAGGGATCTTTAGTTTTCAAAACACTAAATTAAAATTTTAAATGAGTATTGAGATATTTCGAAAATCTTCATTTTTTTTATAATTATTCATAGCTGCAAGTAAATATCAATATACACTGAATGCTTATATGCTATATGTACTGTACAACTATTATCATTATTACTGCAATAAATACATATATATATATATATATATATATATATATATATATATATTATTGTAACAGATATTCTAATAAAGGTTAATCTCTTTCTATATTTATAAATTTAATATTTCATTTTGATATTAATTATAATAAATAATGCAGTATGCTTTTTATGATGAAGCTATTCACGATAGTTCTATTTATTTTATAATAACAATATGAGTCATAAGTTGTTTATATAAAGATTGTATGACAAATTCTGAAACAATTTATATAATCTAAAACTAGTAACAAAATAAAATACAATCAAATTAACATGACATTTTTTAAACCTGACCTGAAATAATATTTTTTAAAACCCGAAAAATTAACAAATACCTGAGACCATTTCCACCCTAATATATATATATACTAGCCGTACCCGACCCGGCGTTGCTCGGTTTTTGATTATTTTCCTATTATCTATTATTTATTAATTATAGCTATTCCTGATTCTACATTGCTATATATACAATAAAATAAATGTTAGTTAAAATATCAATAAAATATAGAAAAAATGTATTTAATATCTAACAAATTAGTGGAAATATATTAAAAAATAAAACAAATATTACAAATATTATAAAATATGTTTTAAAAAATGTCTAAATCCCAAACTTAAACCCAAACCGTACCCGACCAGGCTTTGATCGGTTGTTGATTTCTTGCCTATATATTATTTATTAATTATAGATGTTCCTGATTATTCATAGTTATATATACAATTAAATAAATGTTAGCTGAAATACAAACAAATTATGAAAAATATTTTAATATTTAAAAAATTAGTAGAAAAATATTTCAAAAAATATATTAAAAAATACAATAAATATTTCGAATATTACAAAATATGTTTTAAAAAGATGTCGAAAACCTAAACCCAAACCGTACCTGACCTGGCGTTGCTCGGTTTTTGATTGTTTGCCAATTATTATTTATTAATGATACCTACTACTAATTCTGCATTGCTAAATATTTATATTTAATTTTTTCATAACTATTATTTATACAATAAAATAAATGTTAGCTGACTAACAAATGTAGAAAATATTTTAATATTTCAAAAAATATATTAAATAATACAACAAATATTTCAAATATTACAAAATATGTTGAAAACCTAAACCCACACCGTTCCAAATCGACTCGGTTTTTTATTATTTACCTATCTATCATTTATTAATTATAACTATACCTGCTTTGGAATTTCTTGCCGTACCCAACTCTGCTTTACTCGTTGTTTGATAGTTGCCTATCTATTATGTATTAATTATGGCTATTCATGATTCTGTCTTTCATATATAATAATATAAATTTGTGCTAAAATTCAAACAAATTTAGATAAATATTCGTTTTTAATATCTCAAAAATTAGTGGAAAAATATTTTAAAAATATTTCAAAAAATATTAAAAAAAATACAACACATATTTCCAATATTACAAAATATTACTTAATAAATGTCGAAAACCCAAACCGCACCCTTCGTTGATCGATTATGCATAGCTAATCTTTAATTTTAATTTTTTCCTAACTATTATTTATATACAATAAAATAAATGTTAGCTGACCTACAAACAGAAGTAGAAAAATATTTTAATATTTAAAAAATTTGTGTAAAAATATTTCAAAAAATATATTATAAAATATTAATAAAATTAAAATTAATAAAATATTAAAAAAATACAAAATATAAAATTTAAAAAATACAAAATATACAACAAATATTTCAAATATAACAAAATATGTTTTAAAAAAATGTCTAAAACCAAAACCCAAACCATCCCGACCCGCCCTCTCTAGGTTTTTGATTGTTTTCATATCTATTATTTATTAATTATAACTATTCATGATTTTAAATTGCTTGCCGTTCTTAACCCGACGTTCCTCGGTTTTTGATTATTTTCCTATAAATTATTAATTATAGCTATTCCTAATTATGTATAGCTAATATTTAATTTTGTTTCTAACTAATATTTAATAATTCTAAGTGTATCGGATGTAGATCTATAGATCTAACGCTATAGCGTTGGTCGTTTTTAAGATTTATTCGTAAAATATTTTGTAAAAAACAAAAAATAATTTAAAATATTATAAAATATATTTTAAAAAGTGTCTACAAATATTTTTTAAAATATAAAAAATATTTCAACATATCCATACCCGAACCGGCGTTGCTAAGTTTTTGATTGTTTGCCTATTTATTTTTATTAATTATAGGCTATAATTTATAGCTATTCATGATTATGCTAAAATATTTAATTGCTAAAAAATACAACAAATATTTAAAATATTACAAAAAATGTCGAAAACTCAAATCTAAACCCAAACGCAAACAGTGCCCGACCCGACATTTATCGGTTTTTGATTGTTTGCCTATTTATTATTTATAATCAGGAATATATCTATAGAGATATTCCTGATTCTACATTTCTAGTATATACAATTAAATAAAGTTTATCTAAAATACAAACAAATGTAGAAACATATTTATTTTAATATTTAAAAAATTAGTGAAAAAAGATTTAAAAAATACAACAAATATTTAAAATATTCCAAAATATGTTGAAAACCTAAACCCAAACCGTTCCAAATCGGCGTTGCTTAGTTTTTTATTATTTGCCTATCTATCATTTATTAATTATAAATATTCCTGATTTGGAATTTCTTACAGTACCCAACTCTGCTTTACTCGTTGTTTGATTATTTGCCTATCTATTATTTATTAATTATGGCTATATGATTCTGCTTTTCATATACAATAACATAAATTTTCATTAAAAAAAATTCAAACAAATATTCGTTTTTAATATCTCAAAAATTAGTGGAAAAATATTTCAAAAATATTTCAAAAAATATTAAAAAAAATACAACACATATTATCAATATTACAAAATATTACTTAACAAATTTCGAAAACCCCAACCACCCTGCGTTGTTCGATTTTTGATTGTTGTTGCCTATCTATTATTTATTAATTATAGCTATTCCTTATTCTGTATTGCTAGTATATAATAAATATTTCCAAATATTACACAAATATTTTTTATAAATGTTCTACAAATATTTTAAAAAGTATAATATTTATATCTTATAATATTTATATATTTATTATATAATTATAATATTTTAATTATATCTTTAAATAATAATATAACAACGATTAGTTGAAAAATATAAAATAATATTTCAAATAATATTTTTAAAAATAAAACAAAAAATATAGATAATATTAGAAAATATATTTTAAAAAAATTTCTAAAAAATGTCCACAAAAATGTTTACTAATATTTCAAAAAAATGTTTAAAAATATTTCAAAAAATGTTTAAAATTATTTCGAAAAATAATTCAAAAAAATTTCAAAAATATTTCAAAAAATGTCAAGAATATTTCAAAAAAAATTCAAAATATTTCAAAATTTTCAAAAAAAAATTCAAAAAAATTTCAAAAAAATACTTCGAAAAAATGTAAAAAAAATATTTCAAAAAAGCGACGCCGAAGATTTTAGATGACAAAAAATCATTTTAATGGCAAAAAGTCAATTTTTTAGGTTTTTCTGGGGTACGCGGTAAAAAATTCAAAAAAATTTCCGGACCAAGACCATACTGTTGCAAATTTATTAAGATCGGGTATAAAATATTTTCGCGACGTACCCCGGTTCTCGAGTTACCTCACCAGATACACACACACACACACACATATATATATATATATATATACTAGCCGTACCCGACCCGGCGTTGCTCGGTTTTTGATTATTTTCCTATTATCTATTATTTATTAATTATAGCTATTCCTGATTCTACATTGCTATATATACAATAAAATAAATGTTATTTAAAATATCAATAAAATATAGAAAAAATATATTTAATATCTAACAAATTAGTGGAAATATATTAAAAAATAAAACAAATATTACAAATATTACAAAATATGTTTTAAAAAATGTCTAAAACCCAAACTTAAACCCAAACCGTACCCGACCCGGCGTTTATCGGTTGTTGATTTCTTGCCTATATATTATTTATTAAGTATAGATGTTCCTGATTATTCATAGTTATATATACAATTAAATAAATGTTAGCTGAAATACAAACAAATTATGAAAAATATTTTAATATTTAAAAAATTAGTAGAAAAATATTTCAAAAAATATATTAAATAATACAATAAATATTTCGAATATTACAAAATATGTTTTAAAAAGATGTCGAAAACCTAAACCCAAACCGTACCTGTCCTGGCGTTGCTCGGTTTTTGATTGTTTGCCAATTATTATTTATTAATTATGCCTATTACTAATTCTGAATTGCTAAATATTTATATTTAATTTTTTCATAACTATTATTTATACAATAAAATAAATGTTAGCTGAACAAATTTTATAAATATTTCAAAAAATATTTAAAAAATACAACACATATTTCCAATATTACAAAATATTACTTAATAAATGTCGAAAACCCAAACCGCACCCTGCGTTGATCGATTATGCAGAGCTAATCTTTAATTTTAATTTTGTCCTAACTATTATTTATATACAATAAAATAAATGTTAGCTGACCTACAAACAGAAGTAGAAAAATATTTTAATATTTAAAAAATTTGTGGAAAAATATTTCAAAAAATATATTAAAAAAATACAAAATATAAAATTTAAAAAATACAAAATATACAACAAATATTTCAAATATAACAAAATATATTTTTTTTAAATGTCTAAAACCAAAACCCAAACCATCCGACCCGCTGTCTCTAGGTTTTTGATTTTTTTCATATCTATTATAATAGATAATAAATAATTATTTATTAATTATAACTATTCCTGATTTTAAATTGCTTGCCGTTCTTAACCCGACGTTGCTCGGTTTTTGATTATTTTCCTATAAATTATTAATTATAGCTATTCCTAATTATGTATAGCTAATATTTAATTTTGTTTCTAACTAATATTTAATAATTATAAGTGTATCAGATGCAGATCTATAGATCTAACGCTATAGCGTTGTTCGTTTTTAAGATTTATTCGTAAAATATTTTATAAAAATACAAAAAATAATTTAAAATATTATAAAATATATTTTAAAAAGTGTCTACAAATATTTTTTTAAATATAAAAAATATTTCAACATATTAGTATCCATACCCGAACCGGCGTTGCTAAGTTTTTGATTGTTTGCCTATTTATTTTTATTAATTATAGGCTATCATTTATAGCTATTCATGATTATGCTAAAATATTTAATTGCTAAAAAATACAACAGATATTTAAAATATTACAAAAAATTTCGAAAACTCAAATATAAACCCAAACGCAAACAGTGCCCGACCCGACATTTATCGGTTTTTGATTGTTTGCCTAATTATTATTTATTAATTATAATTAGGAATATATCTATAGAGATATTCCTGATTCTACATGTCTAGTATATACAATTAAATAAAGGTTATCTAAAATACAAACAAATGAAGAAACATATTTATTTTAATATTTAAAAAATTAGTGAAAAAAGATATAAAAAATACAACAAATATTTAAAATATTCCAAAATATGTTGAAAACCTAAACCCAAACCGTTCCAAATCGGCGTTGCTTAGTTTTTTATTATTTGCCTATCTATCATTTATTAATTATAAATATTCCTGATTTGGAATTTCTTACAGTACCCAACTCTGCTTTACTCGTTGTTTGATAGTTTGCCTATCTATTATTTATTAATTATGGCTATATGATTCTGCTTTTCATATACAATAACATAAATTTTCCATAAAAAAAATTCAAGCAAATTTAGACAAATATTCGTTTTTAATATCTCAAAAATTAGTGGAAAAATATTTCAAAAATATTTCAAAAAATATTAAAAAAAATACAACACATATTTCCAATATTACAAAATATTACTTAACAAATTTCGAAAACCCCAACCACCCTGCGTTGTTCGATTTTTGATTTTTGATTGTTGTTGCCTATCTATTATGTATTAATTATAGCTATTCCTGATTCTGTATTGCTAGTATATAATAAATTTTCCAAATATTACAAAAATATTTTTTATAAATGTTCTACAAATATTTTAAAAAGTATAATATTTATATCTTATAATATTTATATATTTATTATATAATTATAATATTTTAATTATATCTTTAAATAATAATATAACAACGATTAGTTGAAAAATATAAAAAAATATTTCAAATAATATTTTTTAAAATAAAACAAAAAATATAGATAATATTAGAAAATATATTTTAAAAAAATTTCTAAAAAATGTCCACAAAAATGGTTACAAATATTTCAAAAAAATGTTTAAAAATATTTCAAAAAATGTTTAAAATTATTTCAAAAAATTTCAATATTTTCGCGACGTACCCCGGTTCTCGAGTTACCTCACCAGATACACACACACACACACACACACATATATATATATATATATATATATATATATATATATATATATATATATATAATTAAATAGACTTTCTTTTATATAATAGAAAAAATGTCTAAAACCCAAACCTAAACCCAAACACAAACCGTACACTACCCTGCGTTGCTAGGTTTTTGATTATTTTCCTATTAATTGTAGCTATTCCTGATTATACTTAGCTAATTAGCTAAAATTAAATATTAATATTTAATTTTTTTCTTCTAACTAATATTTACTAATTCTAACTGTATCCGATGTAGACCCAGCGTTGTTCGTTTTTAAGATTATTTGTAAAATATTTGGTAAGATTACAAATAATAATTTAAAATATTACAAAATATATTTTTAAAAAGTGTCTAAAAATATTTTAAGAAATATAAAAAATATTTCAACATATTAGTAGCCATACCTGATTTTGAATGCCTATTTATTTTTTTATTAATTATAGCTATTCCTGATTATTCTAAAATATATAATTGCTAAAAATTGCAAAAAAATATATAAAATATTACAAAATATGTTTTAAAAACAAACCATACCCGACCCGGCATTTCTTGGTTTTTGTTTGTTTGCTTATCTATTATTTATTATTTATTAATTAGGGCAATTTCTGATTCTATATTTCTAGTATATACAATTAAATAAAGTTTATTTAAAATACAAACAAATATAGAAAAATATTGTTTCTAATATTTAAAAAATTAGTGAACAAATATTTCAAAAAATATTTTAAAAAATACAACAAATATTTCAAATATTACAAAATATGTTGAAAATCCAAACCCAAACCTTCCCAAAACGGCGTTGATCGGTTTTTAATTATATGCCTATCTATACTTTATTAATTATAACTATTCCTGATTTAGAATTGTTTGCCGAACCCAACCCGACGTTGCTCGTTTTTTTATTATTTGCCTATAAATTATTAATTATAGTTATTCCTAATTATGCATAGCTAATCTTTAATTATTGTCTTCTAACTAATATTTAATAAATCTAACTGTATCCGATGTAGATCTAGCGTTGTTCTTTTTAAGATTTATTCGTAAAATATTTTGTAAAAATACAAAAATACAAAAATAATTTAAAATATTATAAAATATATTTTTAAAAAGTGTCTAAAAATATTTTTTAAATATAAAAAATATTTCAACATATTAGTAGTCATACCCTACCCGGCGTTGCTAGGTTTTTGATTGTTTGATTATTTATTTTTATTAATTATAGCTATTCCTGATTATTCTAAAATATATAATTGCTAACAAATACAAAAAATATTTAAAATATTACAAAATATGTTTTAAAAAAATGTCGAAAACTCAAACCTAAACCTAAATCCAAACAGTACTCGACTCGACATTTATCGGTTTTTGATTGTTTGCCTATTTATTATTTATTAATTAGAGCTATTCCTGATCCTACATTTCTAGTATATACAATTAAATAAAATTAAACATATGTAGAAACATATTTTTTTTAATATTTAAAAAATTAGATAAAAAATATTTCAAAAAATACAACAGATATTTCAAATATTCCAAAATATGTTGAAAACCTAAACCCAAACAGTTCCAAATCGGCGTTGCTCGGTTTTTTATTATTTGCCTATCTATCATTTATTAATTATAACTATTCCTGATTTGGAATTTCTTGCCGTACCCAACTTTGCTTTACTCGTTGTTTGATAGCTTACCTATCTATTATTTATTATTTATGGCTATTCATAATTCTGCTTTTCATATACAATAACATAAATTGTTGCTAAAATTCAAATAAATTTATACAAATATTAATATCTCAAAAATTAGTGGAAAAATATTTCAAAAATATTTCAAATAATATTTTTAAAAATACAACACATATTTCCAATATTACAAAATAGTACTTAATAAATGTCGAAAACCCAAACCGCACCCTTCGTTGATCGATTATGCATAGCTAATCTTTAATTTTAATTTTTTCCTAACTATTATTTATATACAATAAAATAAATGATAGCTGACCTACAAACAGAAGTAGAAAAATATTTTAATATTTAAAAAATTTGTGTAAAAATATTTCAAAAAATATATTATAAAATATTAATAAAATTAAAATTAATAAAATATTAAAAAAATACAAAATATAAAATTTAAAAAATACAAAATATACAACAAATATTTCAAATATAACAAAATATGTTTTAAAAAAATGTCTAAAACCAAAACCCAAACCATCCCGACCCGCCCTCTCTAGGTTTTTGATTGTTTTCATATCTATTATTTATTAATTATAACTATTCATGATTTTAAATTGCTTGCCGTTCTTAACCCGACGTTGCTCGGTTTTTGATTATTTTCCTATAAATTATTAATTATAGCTATTCCTAATTATGTATAGCTAATATTTAATTTTGTTTCTAACTAATATTTAATAATTCTAAGTGTATCGGATGTAGATCTATAGATCTAACGCTATAGCGTTGGTCGTTTTTAAGATTTATTCGTAAAATATTTTGTAAAAAACAAAAAATAATTTAAAATATTATAAAATATATTTTAAAAAGTGTCTACAAATATTTTTTAAAATATAAAAAATATTTCAACATATCCATACCCGAACCGGCGTTGCTAAGTTTTTGATTGTTTGCCTATTTATTTTTATTAATTATAGGCTATAATTTATAGCTATTCATGATTATGCTAAAATATTTAATTGCTAAAAAATACAACAAATATTTAAAATATTACAAAAAATGTCGAAAACTCAAATCTAAACCCAAACGCAAACAGTGCCCGACCCGACATTTATCGGTTTTTGATTGTTTGCCTATTTATTATTTATAATCAGGAATATATCTATAGAGATATTCCTGATTCTACATTTCTAGTATATACAATTAAATAAAGTTTATCTAAAATACAAACAAATGTAGAAACATATTTATTTTAATATTTAAAAAATTAGTGAAAAAAGATTTAAAAAATACAACAAATATTTAAAATATTCCAAAATATGTTGAAAACCTAAACCCAAACCGTTCCAAATCGGCGTTGCTTAGTTTTTTATTATTTGCCTATCTATCATTTATTAATTATAAATATTCCTGATTTGGAATTTCTTACAGTACCCAACTCTGCTTTACTCGTTGTTTGATTATTTGCCTATCTATTATTTATTAATTATGGCTATATGATTCTGCTTTTCATATACAATAACATAAATTTTCATTAAAAAAAATTCAAACAAATATTCGTTTTTAATATCTCAAAAATTAGTGGAAAAATATTTCAAAAATATTTCAAAAAATATTAAAAAAAATACAACACATATTATCAATATTACAAAATATTACTTAACAAATTTCGAAAACCCCAACCACCCTGCGTTGTTCGATTTTTGATTGTTGTTGCCTATCTATTATTTATTAATTATAGCTATTCCTTATTCTGTATTGCTAGTATATAATAAATATTTCCAAATATTACACAAATATTTTTTATAAATGTTCTACAAATATTTTAAAAAGTATAATATTTATATCTTATAATATTTATATATTTATTATATAATTATAATATTTTAATTATATCTTTAAATAATAATATAACAACGATTAGTTGAAAAATATAAAATAATATTTCAAATAATATTTTTAAAAATAAAACAAAAAATATAGATAATATTAGAAAATATATTTTAAAAAAATTTCTAAAAAATGTCCACAAAAATGTTTACTAATATTTCAAAAAAATGTTTAAAAATATTTCAAAAAATGTTTAAAATTATTTCGAAAAATAATTCAAAAAAATTTCAAAAATATTTCAAAAAATGTCAAGAATATTTCAAAAAAAATTCAAAATATTTCAAAATTTTCAAAAAAAAATTCAAAAAAATTTCAAAAAAATACTTCGAAAAAATGTAAAAAAAATATTTCAAAAAAGCGACGCCGAAGATTTTAGATGACAAAAAATCATTTTAATGGCAAAAAGTCAATTTTTTAGGTTTTTCTGGGGTACGCGGTAAAAAATTCAAAAAAATTTCCGGACCAAGACCATACTGTTGCAAATTTATTAAGATCGGGTATAAAATATTTTCGCGACGTACCCCGGTTCTCGAGTTACCTCACCAGATACACACACACACACACACATATATATATATATATATATACTAGCCGTACCCGACCCGGCGTTGCTCGGTTTTTGATTATTTTCCTATTATCTATTATTTATTAATTATAGCTATTCCTGATTCTACATTGCTATATATACAATAAAATAAATGTTATTTAAAATATCAATAAAATATAGAAAAAATATATTTAATATCTAACAAATTAGTGGAAATATATTAAAAAATAAAACAAATATTACAAATATTACAAAATATGTTTTAAAAAATGTCTAAAACCCAAACTTAAACCCAAACCGTACCCGACCCGGCGTTTATCGGTTGTTGATTTCTTGCCTATATATTATTTATTAAGTATAGATGTTCCTGATTATTCATAGTTATATATACAATTAAATAAATGTTAGCTGAAATACAAACAAATTATGAAAAATATTTTAATATTTAAAAAATTAGTAGAAAAATATTTCAAAAAATATATTAAATAATACAATAAATATTTCGAATATTACAAAATATGTTTTAAAAAGATGTCGAAAACCTAAACCCAAACCGTACCTGTCCTGGCGTTGCTCGGTTTTTGATTGTTTGCCAATTATTATTTATTAATTATGCCTATTACTAATTCTGAATTGCTAAATATTTATATTTAATTTTTTCATAACTATTATTTATACAATAAAATAAATGTTAGCTGAACAAATTTTATAAATATTTCAAAAAATATTTAAAAAATACAACACATATTTCCAATATTACAAAATATTACTTAATAAATGTCGAAAACCCAAACCGCACCCTGCGTTGATCGATTATGCAGAGCTAATCTTTAATTTTAATTTTGTCCTAACTATTATTTATATACAATAAAATAAATGTTAGCTGACCTACAAACAGAAGTAGAAAAATATTTTAATATTTAAAAAATTTGTGGAAAAATATTTCAAAAAATATATTAAAAAAATACAAAATATAAAATTTAAAAAATACAAAATATACAACAAATATTTCAAATATAACAAAATATATTTTTTTTAAATGTCTAAAACCAAAACCCAAACCATCCGACCCGCTGTCTCTAGGTTTTTGATTTTTTTCATATCTATTATAATAGATAATAAATAATTATTTATTAATTATAACTATTCCTGATTTTAAATTGCTTGCCGTTCTTAACCCGACGTTGCTCGGTTTTTGATTATTTTCCTATAAATTATTAATTATAGCTATTCCTAATTATGTATAGCTAATATTTAATTTTGTTTCTAACTAATATTTAATAATTATAAGTGTATCAGATGCAGATCTATAGATCTAACGCTATAGCGTTGTTCGTTTTTAAGATTTATTCGTAAAATATTTTATAAAAATACAAAAAATAATTTAAAATATTATAAAATATATTTTAAAAAGTGTCTACAAATATTTTTTTAAATATAAAAAATATTTCAACATATTAGTATCCATACCCGAACCGGCGTTGCTAAGTTTTTGATTGTTTGCCTATTTATTTTTATTAATTATAGGCTATCATTTATAGCTATTCATGATTATGCTAAAATATTTAATTGCTAAAAAATACAACAGATATTTAAAATATTACAAAAAATTTCGAAAACTCAAATATAAACCCAAACGCAAACAGTGCCCGACCCGACATTTATCGGTTTTTGATTGTTTGCCTAATTATTATTTATTAATTATAATTAGGAATATATCTATAGAGATATTCCTGATTCTACATGTCTAGTATATACAATTAAATAAAGGTTATCTAAAATACAAACAAATGAAGAAACATATTTATTTTAATATTTAAAAAATTAGTGAAAAAAGATATAAAAAATACAACAAATATTTAAAATATTCCAAAATATGTTGAAAACCTAAACCCAAACCGTTCCAAATCGGCGTTGCTTAGTTTTTTATTATTTGCCTATCTATCATTTATTAATTATAAATATTCCTGATTTGGAATTTCTTACAGTACCCAACTCTGCTTTACTCGTTGTTTGATAGTTTGCCTATCTATTATTTATTAATTATGGCTATATGATTCTGCTTTTCATATACAATAACATAAATTTTCCATAAAAAAAATTCAAGCAAATTTAGACAAATATTCGTTTTTAATATCTCAAAAATTAGTGGAAAAATATTTCAAAAATATTTCAAAAAATATTAAAAAAAATACAACACATATTTCCAATATTACAAAATATTACTTAACAAATTTCGAAAACCCCAACCACCCTGCGTTGTTCGATTTTTGATTTTTGATTGTTGTTGCCTATCTATTATGTATTAATTATAGCTATTCCTGATTCTGTATTGCTAGTATATAATAAATTTTCCAAATATTACAAAAATATTTTTTATAAATGTTCTACAAATATTTTAAAAAGTATAATATTTATATCTTATAATATTTATATATTTATTATATAATTATAATATTTTAATTATATCTTTAAATAATAATATAACAACGATTAGTTGAAAAATATAAAAAAATATTTCAAATAATATTTTTTAAAATAAAACAAAAAATATAGATAATATTAGAAAATATATTTTAAAAAAATTTCTAAAAAATGTCCACAAAAATGGTTACAAATATTTCAAAAAAATGTTTAAAAATATTTCAAAAAATGTTTAAAATTATTTCAAAAAATTTCAATATTTTCGCGACGTACCCCGGTTCTCGAGTTACCTCACCAGATACACACACACACACACACACACATATATATATATATATATATATATATATATATATATATATATATATATATAATTAAATAGACTTTCTTTTATATAATAGAAAAAATGTCTAAAACCCAAACCTAAACCCAAACACAAACCGTACACTACCCTGCGTTGCTAGGTTTTTGATTATTTTCCTATTAATTGTAGCTATTCCTGATTATACTTAGCTAATTAGCTAAAATTAAATATTAATATTTAATTTTTTTCTTCTAACTAATATTTACTAATTCTAACTGTATCCGATGTAGACCCAGCGTTGTTCGTTTTTAAGATTATTTGTAAAATATTTGGTAAGATTACAAATAATAATTTAAAATATTACAAAATATATTTTTAAAAAGTGTCTAAAAATATTTTAAGAAATATAAAAAATATTTCAACATATTAGTAGCCATACCTGATTTTGAATGCCTATTTATTTTTTTATTAATTATAGCTATTCCTGATTATTCTAAAATATATAATTGCTAAAAATTGCAAAAAAATATATAAAATATTACAAAATATGTTTTAAAAACAAACCATACCCGACCCGGCATTTCTTGGTTTTTGTTTGTTTGCTTATCTATTATTTATTATTTATTAATTAGGGCAATTTCTGATTCTATATTTCTAGTATATACAATTAAATAAAGTTTATTTAAAATACAAACAAATATAGAAAAATATTGTTTCTAATATTTAAAAAATTAGTGAACAAATATTTCAAAAAATATTTTAAAAAATACAACAAATATTTCAAATATTACAAAATATGTTGAAAATCCAAACCCAAACCTTCCCAAAACGGCGTTGATCGGTTTTTAATTATATGCCTATCTATACTTTATTAATTATAACTATTCCTGATTTAGAATTGTTTGCCGAACCCAACCCGACGTTGCTCGTTTTTTTATTATTTGCCTATAAATTATTAATTATAGTTATTCCTAATTATGCATAGCTAATCTTTAATTATTGTCTTCTAACTAATATTTAATAAATCTAACTGTATCCGATGTAGATCTAGCGTTGTTCTTTTTAAGATTTATTCGTAAAATATTTTGTAAAAATACAAAAATACAAAAATAATTTAAAATATTATAAAATATATTTTTAAAAAGTGTCTAAAAATATTTTTTAAATATAAAAAATATTTCAACATATTAGTAGTCATACCCTACCCGGCGTTGCTAGGTTTTTGATTGTTTGATTATTTATTTTTATTAATTATAGCTATTCCTGATTATTCTAAAATATATAATTGCTAACAAATACAAAAAATATTTAAAATATTACAAAATATGTTTTAAAAAAATGTCGAAAACTCAAACCTAAACCTAAATCCAAACAGTACTCGACTCGACATTTATCGGTTTTTGATTGTTTGCCTATTTATTATTTATTAATTAGAGCTATTCCTGATCCTACATTTCTAGTATATACAATTAAATAAAATTAAACATATGTAGAAACATATTTTTTTTAATATTTAAAAAATTAGATAAAAAATATTTCAAAAAATACAACAGATATTTCAAATATTCCAAAATATGTTGAAAACCTAAACCCAAACAGTTCCAAATCGGCGTTGCTCGGTTTTTTATTATTTGCCTATCTATCATTTATTAATTATAACTATTCCTGATTTGGAATTTCTTGCCGTACCCAACTTTGCTTTACTCGTTGTTTGATAGCTTACCTATCTATTATTTATTATTTATGGCTATTCATAATTCTGCTTTTCATATACAATAACATAAATTGTTGCTAAAATTCAAATAAATTTATACAAATATTAATATCTCAAAAATTAGTGGAAAAATATTTCAAAAATATTTCAAATAATATTTTTAAAAATACAACACATATTTCCAATATTACAAAATAGTACTTAATAAATGTCGAAAACCCAAACCGCACCCTTCGTTGATCGATTATGCATAGCTAATCTTTAATTTTAATTTTTTCCTAACTATTATTTATATACAATAAAATAAATGATAGCTGACCTACAAACAGAAGTAGAAAAATATTTTAATATTTAAAAAATTTGTGTAAAAATATTTCAAAAAATATATTATAAAATATTAATAAAATTAAAATTAATAAAATATTAAAAAAATACAAAATATAAAATTTAAAAAATACAAAATATACAACAAATATTTCAAATATAACAAAATATGTTTTAAAAAAATGTCTAAAACCAAAACCCAAACCATCCCGACCCGCCCTCTCTAGGTTTTTGATTGTTTTCATATCTATTATTTATTAATTATAACTATTCATGATTTTAAATTGCTTGCCGTTCTTAACCCGACGTTGCTCGGTTTTTGATTATTTTCCTATAAATTATTAATTATAGCTATTCCTAATTATGTATAGCTAATATTTAATTTTGTTTCTAACTAATATTTAATAATTCTAAGTGTATCGGATGTAGATCTATAGATCTAACGCTATAGCGTTGGTCGTTTTTAAGATTTATTCGTAAAATATTTTGTAAAAAACAAAAAATAATTTAAAATATTATAAAATATATTTTAAAAAGTGTCTACAAATATTTTTTAAAATATAAAAAATATTTCAACATATCCATACCCGAACCGGCGTTGCTAAGTTTTTGATTGTTTGCCTATTTATTTTTATTAATTATAGGCTATAATTTATAGCTATTCATGATTATGCTAAAATATTTAATTGCTAAAAAATACAACAAATATTTAAAATATTACAAAAAATGTCGAAAACTCAAATCTAAACCCAAACGCAAACAGTGCCCGACCCGACATTTATCGGTTTTTGATTGTTTGCCTATTTATTATTTATAATCAGGAATATATCTATAGAGATATTCCTGATTCTACATTTCTAGTATATACAATTAAATAAAGTTTATCTAAAATACAAACAAATGTAGAAACATATTTATTTTAATATTTAAAAAATTAGTGAAAAAAGATTTAAAAAATACAACAAATATTTAAAATATTCCAAAATATGTTGAAAACCTAAACCCAAACCGTTCCAAATCGGCGTTGCTTAGTTTTTTATTATTTGCCTATCTATCATTTATTAATTATAAATATTCCTGATTTGGAATTTCTTACAGTACCCAACTCTGCTTTACTCGTTGTTTGATTATTTGCCTATCTATTATTTATTAATTATGGCTATATGATTCTGCTTTTCATATACAATAACATAAATTTTCATTAAAAAAAATTCAAACAAATATTCGTTTTTAATATCTCAAAAATTAGTGGAAAAATATTTCAAAAATATTTCAAAAAATATTAAAAAAAATACAACACATATTATCAATATTACAAAATATTACTTAACAAATTTCGAAAACCCCAACCACCCTGCGTTGTTCGATTTTTGATTGTTGTTGCCTATCTATTATTTATTAATTATAGCTATTCCTTATTCTGTATTGCTAGTATATAATAAATATTTCCAAATATTACACAAATATTTTTTATAAATGTTCTACAAATATTTTAAAAAGTATAATATTTATATCTTATAATATTTATATATTTATTATATAATTATAATATTTTAATTATATCTTTAAATAATAATATAACAACGATTAGTTGAAAAATATAAAATAATATTTCAAATAATATTTTTAAAAATAAAACAAAAAATATAGATAATATTAGAAAATATATTTTAAAAAAATTTCTAAAAAATGTCCACAAAAATGTTTACTAATATTTCAAAAAAATGTTTAAAAATATTTCAAAAAATGTTTAAAATTATTTCGAAAAATAATTCAAAAAAATTTCAAAAATATTTCAAAAAATGTCAAGAATATTTCAAAAAAAATTCAAAATATTTTCAAAAAAAAATTCAAAAAAATTTCAAAAAAATACTTCGAAAAAATGTAAAAAAAATATTTCAAAAAAGCGACGCCGAAGATTTTAGATGACAAAAAATCATTTTAATGGCAAAAAGTCAATTTTTTAGGTTTTTCTGGGGTACGCGGTAAAAAATTCAAAAAAATTTCCGGACCAAGACCATACTGTTGCAAATTTATTAAGATCGGGTATAAAATATTTTCGCGACGTACCCCGGTTCTCGAGTTACCTCACCAGATACACACACACACACACACATATATATATATACTAGCCGTACCCGACCCGGCGTTGCTCGGTTTTTGAATATTTGCCTATTATCTATTATTTATTAATTATAGATATATTATATACCTATTCATGATTATGCATTGCTATATATACAATAAAATAAATGTTAGCTAAAATACAAACAAAATATAGAAAAATATTTAAAAAATTAGTGGAAATATATTAAAAAATGCAACAAATATTACAAAATATGTTTTAAAAAATGTCTAAAACCCAAACTTAAACCCAAACCGTACCCAAACCGGCGTTGCTCGGATATTGATTGTTTGCCTATCTATTATTTATTAATTATAGCTGTTCCTGATTCTTCATTGTTATATATACAATTAAATAAATGTTAGCTGAAATACAAACAAATGTAGAAAAATATTTTAATAATTAAAAAATTAGTAGAAAAATATTTCAAAAAATATATTAAAAAATACAATAAATATTTTGAATATTACAAAATATGTTTTAAAAAGATGTCGAAAACCCAAACCTAAACCCAAACCGTACCCGACCTGGCGTTGCTCGGTTTTTGATTTTTTGCCAATTATTATTTATTAATTATAGCTATTACTAATTCTGCATTGCTAAATATTTATATTTAATTTGTTCCTAACTATTATTTATATACAATAAAATAAATGTTAGATGACATACAAACAAATGTAGAAAAATATTTTAATATTTAAAAAATTAGTGGAAAAATATTTTAAAAAATATATTAAAAAATACAACTAATATTTCAATTATTATAAAATATGTTTTAAAAAAATGTCTAAAACCAAAACCCACACCGTCCTGACACGGCGTTGCTAGGTTTTTGATTGTTTTCCTATCTATTATTTATTAATTATAACAATTCCTGATTTTAAATTTTTTGCCTTACCCAACACGACGTTTCTCGGTTTTTAATTATTTGCCTATCAATTATTAATTATAGCTATTCCTAATTATGCATAGCTAATCTTTAATTTTTAGTCTTCTAACTAATATTTAATAAATCTAACTGTATCCGATGTATATCTAGCGTTGTTCTTTTTTAGATTTATTCGTAAAATATTTTGTAAAAATACAAAAAATAATTTAAAATATTATAAAATATATTTTTAAAAAGTGTCTAAAAATATTTTTTAAATATAAAAAATATTTCAACATATTAGTAGCCATACCCTACCCGGCGTTGCTAGGTTTTTGATTGTTTGACTATTTTTATTAATTATAGCTATTCCTGATTATTCTAAAATATATAATTGCTAAAAAATACAAAAAATATTTAAAATATTATAAAATATGTTTTAAAAAAATGTCGAAAACTCAAACCTAAACCCAAATCCAAACAGTATCCGACTCGATATTTATCGGTTTTTGATTATTTGCCTATTTATTATTTATTAATTAGAGCTATTTCTGATCCTACATTTCTAGTATATACAATTAAATAAAGTTTATCTAAAATACAAACAAATGTGGAAACATATTTTGTTTAATATTTAAAAAATTAGTGACAAAATATTTCAAAAAATACAACAGATATTTCAAATAATCCAAAATATGTTGAAAACCTGAACCCAAACAGTTCCAAATCGTCGTTGCTCGTTTTTTTATTATTTGTCTATCTATCATTTATTAATTATAACTATTCCTTATTTGGAATTTCTTGCCGTACCCAACTTTGCTTTACTTGTTGTTTGATAGTTTACCTATCTATTATTTATTAATTATGGCTATTCAAAATTCTGCTTTTCATATACACTAACATAAATTGTTGCTAAAATTCAAACAAATTTATACAAATATTAATATCTCAAAAATTAGTGGAAAAATATTTCAAAAATATTTCACAAAATATTTTTAAAAATACAACACATATTTCCAATATTACAAAATATTACTTAAAAAATGTCGAAAACTCAAACTGCACCCTGCATTGCTCGATTTTTGATTTTTGATTGTTGTTGCCCATTTATTATTTATTAATTATAGCTATTTCTGATTCTGTATTTCTGTATTGCTACAAAATATATTTTTTATAAATTTTCTACAAATATTTTAAAAAGTATAATATTTATATCTTATAATATATATATATTTATTATATAATTATAATATTTTAATTATATCTTAAAATAATAATATTTCAAAGATTAGTTGAAAAATATAAAAAAATATTTCAAAAAAATGTCCACAAAAATGTTTACAAATATTTCAAAAAAAATTTTAAAATATTTGAAAAAAAATTTTTAAAAATATTTCAAAAAATAGCCGTACCCGACCCGGCGTTGCTCGGTTTTGATTATTTTCCTATATATTATATATTAATTATAGCTATTCCTGATTCTTAATTGATATATATAATAAAATAAATGTTAGCTGACATACAAAACAAAGTAGAAAACATTTTCAAATAATATGTTAAAAAATACAACAAATATTTCAAATATTAAAAAATATGTTTTAAAAAAATGTCTAAAACCCAAACCTAAACCCAAACACAAACCGTACACTACCCTGCGTTGCTAGGTTTTTGATTATTTGCCTATTAATTGTAGCTATTCCTGATTATACTTAGCTAATATTTAATTGTTTTCTTCTAACTAATATTTACTAATTCTAACTGTATCCGATGTAGACTCAGCGTTGTTCGTTTTTAAGATTATTTGTAAAATATTTGGTAAGATTACAAATAATAATTTAAAATATTACAAAATATATTTTTAAAAAGTGTCTAAAAATATTTTAAGAAATATAAAAAATATTTCAACATATTAGTAGCCATACCTGATTTTTAATGCCTATTAATTTTTTTTATTAATTATAGCTATTCCTGATTATTCTAAAATATATAATTGCTAAAAATTGCAAAAAAATATATAAAATATTACAAAATATGTTTTAAAAACAAACCATACCCGACCCGGCATTTCTTGGTTTTTGTTTGTTTGCCTATCTATTATTTATTATTTATTAATTAGGGCAATTTCTGATTCTATATTTCTAGTATATACAATTAAATAAAGTTTATTTAAAATACAAACAAATATAGAAAAATATTGTTTATAATATTTAAAAAATTAGTGAACAAATATTTCAAAAAATATTTTAAAAAATACAACAAATATTTCAAATATTACAAAATATGTTGAAAACCCAAACCCAAACCGTCCCAAAACGGCGTTGATCGGTTTTTAATTATATGCCTATCTATACTTTATTAATTATAACTATTCCTGATTTAGAATTGTTTGCCGAACCCAACCCGACGTTGCTCGTTTTTTTATTATTTGCCTATCAATTATTAATTATAGTTATTCCTAATTATGCATAGCTATTCTTTAATTGTTGTCTTCTAACTAATATTTAATAAATCTAACTGTATCCGATGTAGATCTAGCGTTGTTCTTTTTAAGACTTATTCGTAAAATATTTTGTAAAAATACAAAAATACAAAAATACTTTAAAATATTATAAAATATATTTTTAAAAAGTGTCTAAAAATATTTTTTAAATATAAAAAATATTTCAACATATTAGCAGTCATACCCTACCCGGCGTTGCTAGGTTTTTGATTGTTTGACTATTTATTTTTATTAATTATAGCTATTCCTGATTATTCTAAAATATATAATTGCTAACAAATACAAAAAATATTTAAAATATTACAAAATATGTTTTAAAAAAATGTCGAAAACTCAAACCTAAACCCAAATCCAAACAGTACTCGACTCGACATTTATCGGTTTTTGATTGTTTGCCTATTTATTATTTATTAATTAGAGCTATTCCTGATCCAAAAAATATTTTAAAAAATACAACAAATATTTCAAATATTACAAAATATGTTGAAAACCCAAACCCAAACCGTCCCAAAACGGCGTTGATCGGTTTTTAATTATATGCCTATCTATACTTTATTAATTATAACTATTCCTGATTTAGAATTGTTTGCCGAACCCAACCCGACGTTGCTCGTTTTTTTATTATTTGCCTATCAATTATTAATTATAGTTATTCCTAATTATGCATAGCTATTCTTTAATTGTTGTCTTCTAACTAATATTTAATAAATCTAACTGTATCCGATGTAGATCTAGCGTTGTTCTTTTTAAGACTTATTCGTAAAATATTTTGTAAAAATACAAAAATACAAAAATACTTTAAAATATTATAAAATATATTTTTAAAAAGTGTCTAAAAATATTTTTTAAATATAAAAAATATTTCAACATATTAGCAGTCATACCCACCCGGCGTTGCTAGGTTTTTGATTGTTTGACTATTTATTTTTATTAATTATAGCTATTCCTGATTATTCTAAAATATATAATTGCTAACAAATACAAAAAATATTTAAAATATTACAAAATATGTTTTAAAAAAATGTCGAAAACTCAAACCTAAACCCAAATCCAAACAGTACTCGACTCGACATTTATCGGTTTTTGATTGTTTGCCTATTTATTATTTATTAATTAGAGCTATTTCTGATCCTACATTTCTAGTATATACAATTAAATAAAGTTTATCTAAAATACAAACAAATGTGGAAACATATTTTTTTTAATATTTAAAAAATTAGTGACAAAATATTTCAAAAAATACAACAGATATTTCAAATAATCCAAAATATGTTGAAAACCTGAACCCAAACAGTTCCAAATCGTCGTTGCTCGTTTTTTTATTATTTGTCTATCTATCATTTATTAATTATAACTATTCCTTATTTGGAATTTCTTGCCGTACCCAACTTTGCTTTACTTGTTGTTTGATAGTTTACCTATCTATTATTTATTAATTATGGCTATTCAAAATTCTGCTTTTCATATACACTAACATAAATTGTTGCTAAAATTCAAACAAATTTATACAAATATTAATATCTCAAAAATTAGTGGAAAAATATTTCAAAAATATTTCACAAAATATTTTTAAAAATACAACACATATTTCCAATATTACAAAATATTACTTAAAAAATGTCGAAAACTCAAACTGCACCCTGCATTGCTCGATTTTTGATTTTTGATTGTTGTTGCCCATTTATTATTTATTAATTATAGCTATTTCTGATTCTGTATTTCTGTATTGCTACAAAATATATTTTTTATAAATTTTCTACAAATATTTTAAAAAGTATAATATTTATATCTTATAATATTTATATATTTATTATATAATTATAATATTTTAATTATATCTTAAAATAATAATATTTCAAAGATTAGTTGAAAAATATAAAAAAATATTTCAAAAAAATGTCCACAAAAATGTTTACAAATATTTCAAAAAAATTTTTAAAATATTTGAAAAAAAATTTTTAAAAATATTTCAAAAAATAGCCGTACCCGACCCGGCGTTGCTCGGTTTTGATTATTTTCCTATATATTATATATTAATTATAGCTATTCCTGATTCTTAATTGATATATATAATAAAATAAATGTTAGCTGACATACAAAACAAAGTAGAAAACATTTTCAAATAATATGTTAAAAAATACAACAAATATTTCAAATATTAAAAAATATGTTTTAAAAAAATGTCTAAAACCCAAACCTAAACCCAAACACAAACCGTACACTACCCTGCGTTGCTAGGTTTTTGATTATTTGCCTATTAATTGTAGCTATTCCTGATTATACTTAGCTAATATTTAATTGTTTTCTTCTAACTAATATTTACTAATTCTAACTGTATCCGATGTAGACTCAGCGTTGTTCGTTTTTAAGATTATTTGTAAAATATTTGGTAAGATTACAAATAATAATTTAAAATATTACAAAATATATTTTTAAAAAGTGTCTAAAAATATTTTAAGAAATATAAAAAATATTTCAACATATTAGTAGCCATACCTGATTTTTAATGCCTATTAATTTTTTTTATTAATTATAGCTATTCCTGATTATTCTAAAATATATAATTGCTAAAAATTGCAAAAAAATATATAAAATATTACAAAATATGTTTTAAAAACAAACCATACCCGACCCGGCATTTCTTGGTTTTTGTTTGTTTGCCTATCTATTATTTATTATTTATTAATTAGGGCAATTTCTGATTCTATATTTCTAGTATATACAATTAAATAAAGTTTATTTAAAATACAAACAAATATAGAAAAATATTGTTTATAATATTTAAAAAATTAGTGAACAAATATTTCAAAAAATATTTTAAAAAATACAAAAAATATTTCAAATATTACAAAATATGTTGAAAACCTAAACCCAAACCGTCCCAAACCGACGTTGATCGGTTTTTTATTATTTTCCTATCTATCATTTAATAATTATAACTATTCCTGATTTGGAATTGCTTGCCGTACTCAACCCGACGTTGCTCGGTTTTTGATTATTTTCCTATCAATTATTAATTATAGCTATTCCTAATTATGTATAGCTAATATTTAATTTTGT
This sequence comes from Osedax fenrisi, assembly GCA_964019155.1. NCBI lineage: Eukaryota > Metazoa > Annelida > Polychaeta > Sabellida > Siboglinidae > Osedax > Osedax fenrisi. The sequence goes on from OZ025241.1 coordinate 36,262,192, forward strand.
TTCTAACTAATATTTAATAATTCTAACTGTATATGATGTAGATCTAGCGTTGTTCGTTTTTAAGATTTATTCATAAAATATTTTGTAAAAATACAAAAAATAATTTAAAATATTATCAAATATATTTTAAAAAGTGTCTACAAATATTTTTTTAAATATAACAAATATTTCAACATATTAGTATCCATACCCGACCCGGCGTTGCTAAGTTTTTGATTATTTGCCTATTTATTTTTATCATTTATAGGCTATAATTTATAGCTATTCGTGATTATGCTAAAATATTTAATTGCTGAAAAATACAACACATATTTAAAATATTAAAAAAAATGTCGAAAACTCAAATATAAACCCAAAGCCAAACAGTGCCCGACCCGACATTTATCGGTTTTTGATTGTTTGACTATTTATTATTTATTAATTAGATCTATTCCTGATTCTACAATTCTATACAATAACATACATTTATGCTAAATATAATAAAATACAAACAATTTTAGACAAATATTTGTTTAAAATACTTCAAAAATGATGGACTTTAATATTTCAAAAAATATTTTAAAAAATACAACAAATATTTCCAATATTATAAAATATGACTTAAAATGATGCCGAAAACCAAACCAAAACCATACCCGATCACGTTTCTAGGTTTTCTATTATTTTCCTATATATTATTTATTACTTATAGCTATTCCTGATACTCCATTGCTATATATAGAATAATATAAATGTTAGCTGAACAAATGTAGGAAAATATTTTAATATTTAAAAAATTAGTAGAAAAATATTTCAAAAAATATATTAAAAAATCACCAAATATTTCAAATATTACAAAATATGTTTTAAAAAAAATGTCGAAAATCCAAACCGCACCCGACCCGACGTTGCTATGTTTTTGATTGTTTGTATATCTATTATTTATTAATTATAGCTAATCCTAATTCTGCATTGCTATATATACAATAAAATAAATTTAGCTGTTATACAAACAAATGTAGACAATTTTAATATTTAAGAAATTAGTGGAAAAATATAAAATAATAAAAACAATAAATATTTCAAATATTACAAAATATGTTTTAAAAAATTGTCGAAAACTCAAACCTAAACCCAAACCCAAACCATACCGACATTTGTCGGTTTTTGATTGATTGCCTATTTATTATTTATTAATTATGGCTATTCATGATTCTACCTTTCATATATAATAACATACATTTTTGTAAAAATTCAAACAAATTTAGACAAATATTCGTTTTTAATATCTCAAAAATTAGTGGAAATATATTTCAAAAATATTTAAAAAAATACAACACATATTTCCAATATTACAAAATATTACTTAATAAATGTCGAAAACCCAAACCGCACCCTGCGTTGATCGATTTTTGATTGTTTCCTATATATTATTTATTAATTATAGCTATTCCTGATTCTGTATTCCTATACAACAAATATTTCCAAATATTACAAAATATATTTTTTATAAATGTTCTAAAAATATTTTAAAAAGTATAATATTTATATATTATTAAATAATTATAATATTTTAATTATTATCTTAAAATAATAATATTTCAACGATTATAATCTAAAATAATAGTTATAGTTGAAAAATGTAAAAAAATATTTCAAATAATATTTTTTAAAAATACAAATAATATAAATAATATTACAAAATAAATTTTTTTTAAATTTCAAAAAATGTTTACAAATATTTCAAAAAAATTTTTAAAATATATCCAAATATTTCAAAAATTTCAAAAAAATTTGATAAAAATTTCAAAAATATTTCAAAAATTTCAAAAAAATTTCAAAAATTTTCAAAAAAAATTTCAAAAAAAATTCCAAAAAATATATCGAAAAAATGTAAAAAAAATATTTCAAAAAAGCGACGCCTGAGATTTTAGATGACAAAAAATCATTTTAATGGCAAAAAGTCAATTTTTCGGGTTTTTCTGGGGTACACGGTAAAAAATTCAAAAAATTGTCCGGACCAAGACCATACTTTTGAAAATTTATTAAGATCGGGTATAACAGATTTTTGCGACGTACCCCGGTTCTCGAGTTACCTCACCAGATACACACACACACACACATATATATATATATAATTAAATAGACTTTCTTTTATATAATAGATATATATATATAATTAAATAGACTTTCTTTTATATAATAGACTAGCTGGCTACGTCCCGGCGTTGCCCGGGAATTAAACGTGGTGTACCTGTGGAATCGTTAGCAACGTAGATGTAAACAAAGATTTAATTTTAGAAAACAATTTATTTATTTATAACAATGCACTTAAATTTAAGTGTTTATAAAAATTTAAAATTGCTACGTTAAATATAGCGAACACGTAAACATTGTCACCGTTTATTGCCATTTACGAATGCATTAATTAAAGTAAAGTGAATATAATTACATTTTTACGAAAACCTCACATTCGCATACATTTTATGTATTAAACATTTTCTTAGAAAATCAAAAGATTTCCCTATAGAGGGAAATAGATCGATAAAGGACAGTTTTGCGTAATTATGATCGGTGTAGAGGCGGAAATAAAATATGCATCCGAACAACCACAATACTATTATCCTAGAGAATTAATAGCAATTTAAATTTTGTAAATCCGTCGAGCCGTTTTCTTAAACATAGAACGCATATATATAAATAAATAAATAAATATTTAAATAGACTTTCTTTTATATGTGTAGATAGCTGGCTACGGCCCGGCGTTGCCCGGGTATTATACTTGTAGTGGGAAATGATAATGTCTGAAATGTTTAACAAAATCTTTGACCAGTATATATAATTTTTTTTCTTTGCATGCTCTTGAACAGCCTACATACAATTGACCGTAGGCTAAGTATTCAAGATCTAAGCCCACGACTTTAAATGATTGTCCTTGAGATTTGTTTATTGTCATGGAAAAACAAAGTTTTATTGGAAATTGGTGTCTTCTAAAATTAAAGGGATAATCTGATGGTATCAGTGGTATTTTGAGAAACATGACTTCTTCTCCCTTATATTGACCCGTTAGTATTTTGGCTTCTATCAAATTATTTTGTAAATTAGTTATGATCAATCTGGATCCATTACATAATTTTGGGGGATTTAAATGTCTTAATAGCATTATTGGCGCTCCTACTTTAGTGCTAGTTTATGGTCTGGTAATCCGGAAAGTTTAATGAAATTCAAAAATTCTATGGGATAATATACAACTTCTTTTCTTTTGAACTCTGTCTATGGACCTATATACTTTCATCTCTCCTGGAAATTTATTTAGTAAATTTTGATTTATTATATATACATAGTCATTTTTAGGTGTTAATATACATCTTTCGCAAAGCCAATTTTCATCCAAATAATTGTCTTCTAAATTTTCATAAATTGTCGTGATGAGTTCATTCTTATTTTCCATTATATTTAAGCACGGGATAATATCCATACAATTATTTGTCTGCGTATTTCCATTACCTATATCTAAGAGATGATTTTCGAATGTGGCTGTATCTTGATTGTTTGATAAGAATACTCTCATGTTTTTAGTCAATTTCATTAATCTTATATGTTTCCACATTACTGAAGTTTTCAAAAACGAATTTATGTGGTCTGTCTTTGTACCTCTTTTAAATACTGGAAGGATTTGTCTGAAATCTCTGCTAAGTATTAATGTCTGTCCTCCCATCGGCTTATCTTTGTTTACTATGTATCTTACCATGCTATCGACGGCTTCTAATGCGTGATTGTGAGTCATTGTGCATTCATCCCAAACAATAAATCTACAGCTTCTAAATAGTTTCCCTGATTTTGAATTATTCTTTATACTGCAAATGTAATATTCGTTTAACTGTATTGGAATCTTAAAAATGGAATGGGCTGTTCTACAGTTCAATAATAGAGTTGCTGCTATTCCTGATGATGCTATGGAAATATGTTCATTATTTACCATCTTCATTTTAGCTAGCAATAAATAAATCAAAAAAGTTTTTCCAGTTCAAGCGGGGGCATCTAGGAAAAACAATTTTCCATCTTCGCTATTTACAATTTGTAAGATTGTGTTATAAACTATTCTTTGTTCATCATTCAATTTAATTTTATTTGCATGAACATTTTCCGGGCTACATCCCGGCGTTGCCCGGGTATAATAGTAACTAATCGTTATCAACGTAGATGTAAACAAAGATTTATTTATAGAAAACAATTTATTTATTTTTAACAAAAGCACTTAAATTTAATTGTTTATCGAAAAATTTAAAATTTCTTCGTTAAATATATCGAAAACGTAAACGTTATCACCGTTTATTGCCATTTACGAATGCATTAATTATGGTAAAATGAATATAATTACATTTTTACGAAACGCCTCACATTCGCATACATTTTATGTGTGAAACATTTTCATAGAAAATCAAAAGATTTCCCTATAGAGTGAAATAGGTCTATAAAGGACAGTTTTACGTAATTATGATCGGTGTAGAGGCGGAAATAAAAAATTCATCCGAACAACCACAATACTTTTTTCGTAGAGAATAAGTAGCAATTTAAATTTTGTAAATCCGTCGAGCCATTTTCTTAAACATCGAACGCATATAAATAAATAAATAAATAAATAAATATTTAAATAGACTTTCTTTTATATGTATAGATATATATATATATTACAAGATATGTATATGACATTACATAGTTAACTTTGAAATATTTGTGTATCACTATGACAAGTATGTACAATTCTATGAATATATAAACTATTATTACAACAGTAAATTAATGTTATCGAACAGATAAAATATAACTGGTGAATTTATTTAATTTCTTGTCCCAAATATATATTCTTTTTTTATGAAAATGTAATACATAAATACAGTTACAAGGAGTATAGACATGCAGTATAGACAAAGACTCTACTATATTTATTGTCTCCTAAAAGATAAACGTGTATATATTCTCACATCCCCACCCCCGCATTCAGATTGATGGTGCTAGATGAAATTGACCAGCTAGACACAAAGACTCAAGAAGTTCTTTATACATTGTTCTAATGGCCTTCTCTGAATAAGTCACGATTAGTTTTAGTCGGTTTGTGTATACCAAACGCTATAGTATTACCTTATTATAAATATAATGATTGTTCGTTTAAAATATTTAAATTATAATCATACAAAAAATATATATTATATTTATCGAATTCGTTTTATAAACTTCTAGAAAATAATGATTAGAATTATAAATATTGATACATTTACAAATTATCAAATCTAATTATATTTGTGACCACTACAATTACCACTACCACAATCACTACTAGTAAATAACCTCTGCAACCACCACCACTACTACCACTACTACCACCACTACTACTACCACCATCACTACTACTAACAGGTATAGCTAATTCCCTGGACTTGACTGATCGTGTATTGCCCAGACTACAGGCAAGAACACAGTGTTTGCCCACCCTACTTCAGTTTTCTCCCTACACCTGCGATCAACTAGCAGCTATCATAGAGGACAGGCTTGTAGAGGTCACGTATCACTCCATACGACCTTCAGAGGTCACTTGTCTAATAGTGATCAGCATGTAAGAAAGTTGTTTAGTTAATTATTATAAGTGGTAATTGTCATATATGTAAAAGAATAATTGTAGTCAATTAGATATACATATAGATCTATTTGAAGTTTATTCTTATATAATGACATTTTTATTAGTACAAAATTACTTGGTACAAACTAGTTGGTATGTTTCATGGTATGACTTGTTATGAATTCACTTGACACGCAATGATTGGTACTTTTAAAGTTACACATTTTGTTATTCGGTATCTGATAAAAATATAAAATGAGCTAAGAAATACCATAAACAGCCAGTATATAGTACCTATATCTATTGCATAATATAAAAGTAATCACATTAATTGATGAACTCTCTACTGTACGTTATACATGTAAATAATGAATACGAATATATAACTGGGGCTCCCTTTATTTAGGCGTCAGTTGACGGAGACTGCATCATGGAGCACGCTTCTATTCAGTTTTCCTCTCGCAAGGTTTATCTCTCAATATGTCATATCATTACGCTATTGTATATTATATTAAGACGCAGTGAGTAGATTTATAACAAACTTTTAAATATTTATTTAATTTTATAAAAATTAATATTCTTGTATTTATCAAAAAAACATATAATAAATAAACATTTTAATAATAAATAGAATTTCTTTTAAAGAAATCTTTATTATATATAATTTATGAATATAAAAAGTTAATAAATATAAATTATTTATAGTTACTATATTTACTTTGTATACTTATATTATTTTATTATAAATTTAATTATAATTAAACTATATCAAATATTTTACTATCCCGAGTTACCAATAAAGTGGTTTTAACCAAAATTAACCTGCGATAAATGTACCATGTTACTTTATGGGTCCCTGTGTGTAATTTAACCCAATGTTTTTGATCCCAAGTTAATTAATTGGTTAAATATATGTGAACATATCACTTAATGAATGATATATATATATATATATATATATATATATATATAATATATAATTTATATATAATTTAAGGAAGGTATATATACTATAATGATTTTAGCCAGATTTAAACATATGCCATATATATATATGTCCTACCCGGACATTATCTAACATTATTATATCTTAGGTAGCCTAAATAAATTATCCCATATAATATCATGGGTTATAAATATGTGTATTAATATAATGCAATAGCCTAAATATAAAAGTAGGTTATTATACCAAGTATTATACCAAGTTATTAATGCAAGTAACATATTAACACTATTAACCCAAACTAATATATTGAAAATCACCTCTAACCCAACCTTGGTCCCCTGCGATGTTTATAAATCGTTATTTTATTAAATAATTAATATATCGTAATGTAATTTTGATAATAATAATTATAAGCACAACATTTAATTGTATTTGAAATATAAATATAAAGCCATGTTAACACTAATAGTATAGTTAATCCTACATAGCCTGCTAGCTAGCTAGTTAGGTCTCATATGTATCTATGTCTGCCCCTCTCACTCTCACTATCACTACCTCTAACTCACTCTCCACCAGGTGGCAGCACTAGCCGGAGACGTACTTAAAGCTGTGGACATCTGCAGGGCGGATGGGACTGGTGCAGACGTCCATTAAGGTGGATCTATCTCAATATCCGCAATAGAAGTAGTGTGTATTATATGTACATTTTAATTCTAAGCAACTTGGTATACTTTATTGTTTATTTAGATGAAGCATTAGTGAGGCTGTAATCAATTTTATAAATTCGAATTCATGATTTTTAAAATACCTATTTATCCTACGCGCATTATATTATAGCATTTCCTCCTGTCAAATATTTAAAATTGACCTAGTTATTTTATTTTGTAGTATCAATATGATGAAATTACGCACTAATTCTCATTTTAAAATAGCATATAGAGTATCCATTATGCCTATTGGTAAATGACAAATATATATATCGATGTCGGGATATTTATTAGGCATTATTTTTATATAAATAAATAAGTCGAAAAATAAGTCTACAGATATCATTTTTATTTGTACATTTATATAATTATTTTATATCATAATTTGTTGAATATGTATTATAAAATTTAGTTAAATCATTTATACACTGTTATTTGTACATTTATAATTATTATATCATAATATGTTGAATATGTATTATAAAATGTAGTTAACTACATGTATATCATTATTTGTAAATTTATAATATATTATTAATGTAAATTAAATGTATAATGTTAAATTTAAGTTAACATATACAATATTAAACTATTAATAACATATTATTTGTGTGAGAAAATATATCTTTTGTCTTCAAAATGTACCTTAAAAAATGTTGTAATACTATTTTGAAAAAGCAATTTTCGGCAATAACTCATAAAATAAGAGAAAATATATATTCTAAGAAAATTAAAAAAAAAATGTAACAGAATTGTCCAGTCGTCCTAGAATTATTGATTTTAAAAATGTTTTGTAATGATGTAGAGTCACTTTTTATAGAGTGTACTTATTTATTCATTATAAATAAGATTACTATATAGTTATTAAATAATATATTAATTTTTAAAATAATTTTATATCCTTTGAAAAATTTTTATATTTTAATTAATTTTTTTTTGAATTCTAGGAAAAATCAAAAAATAAATTTTTTTTTTATTTTTTAATAAATTAATATTATCCAATATGTACATATTTGTTGTATATAAAATTTCAGTGATGTTCCTTATGTATAAGTATGATAAATAAATGATTTAAAATTGTTCCTATGTAAAATTTCCTATCTGCTCCATGTTAAACTTCTAGGTGATTTCGCCTGGGTTTCTATTATTCAGAATTCATAAAATTATAACCTATAACATATACCATTATATTGCCGATACTATTTCTAATCACCATTTATAATTCACAAATTTTCCAATACAGTTTACTGTCCAGCAGCAGCAGAAACAAGCGGTCAGCGATACCTACAGTGGTGCCCTCCTCACCTCACAACACCACCGTCCTTCTGCAGATACGGGTAGGACTCGCGGATATCATGAAGGTAACACACTGCTGTAGTGTACGGTGTTGTGGCATTGTATCCAGATTAGCTCTTATGGCTGTTAAAATGGGATTAAGTAGTTTTAAAGACGTAATCAATCATATTTATTGTGAAAATATGACATCTACAAAGATTAGGCTATTGATGATGATGATAATATGGTGTATTTGCACTTATAGCTGTTTATACTCCTTGTAGGTGCTGGTTACAATATAATTTAAATAATAGTTAATGAGACCGATAAACGATAGAGTAAAACAATTTATAAAAATAGTAATGATAAATCTTTACGTTATTTGTATATTAAGGTAGGATTGCGCTGGAGTTAAAATGTGTTAATTCATAACATATTTTTGTAATACATATTATTCATGTTCAGTAAATTATTTACCATCTTTATCAAATATTTGTTAATATTTTTGAGTATTTCTATCAATATAAAGTGTTTTACAAAAGAAATATAAAATGTATTTTGTATTTATGTAAATATATGTGATTTTATATTACTCTTATTAGATAAATCTTTTAATTTAAAAATGTATATGATAATTTTAGCATAGATAATAGATTAAATAGTATAAAATAAACAACAAAATCACGTGTATGTATTACTAGATATCATTAGTTGAAAAAAGCCGCTTTCAAACGAAAATGTCAATAATGCATTATTTTTATAATTTGATATCATCGGAGAAATTCATAATTATTAAATATTTACTATTGTCATTTCCTAATAAACAAACCAAATAAGGATTACTGTAGGATTGCTCGATCGCATTAAAGTACAGCTTATTCTGCTGGCGAATTTTAATTATATATATTTAATACTGTATTATTTGTATATTATATAATACATTATATTCCATAATTTATGTTTGTAAATATTGTAATATGTACATAGTATATTTAGTTTTATAACACATGTATAATATAACTTATAATTTGAGTACTATATAATAGTACTAATTATGTCAGTATTATATGTATTATATATATTTGTTTTTTTATATTGTATATTTTATATATTTGCATAGTTGTACATATTTTCTGTGATTTTTTATGTAAAAACTTTAAAAGCCATTTACTCGAGTTTATAATTATTCACTCAGTAACCTTACGTAAATGTCTACTACTATTTTTGATTATAGTTATTTTTCTCTAAATGTAATACTATATATATATAACATACAATACCATATGAATAGTAAATTATGTATAATTATTCTTTATATTTAAAAAAATCGTGATAAACATAACATATTTATAATAAAAATATATAAAAAATATTGATTATTTTTAAACAGTTTTTTTTAAATTAATTATGTTTATGAAAAAATCAATCTATGTGAATTAGGATAGTATCTATTTAATAAAAAAAAATATTGAATTATCTCTTAGTTTTTTATCCTTAGCGTTTTCGATAGAGTTATAAATAGCATTATTACACGAATGAGCGCGCCTACCCTTAAATAATCATTACTGCATCGTTCATTTTAATCATCATACTTCTTCTGTCAGGTGATCAACCGCTCTACCCAGAATGCAATAGTCTCCGAGACAGCAGAATGCACGTTTCCCCTGCAACAGAAGTTCATACTCTGTACTTTGGCCCTGATGCTAAGGTCACATGTTTCTGGCAAACGTCAACAAATATTGCTCGGTAATGTTAGCATCATGTGACCTCTACCCATCATGTGACCTCCCTGTCTCCCTAACTACCTCCTGTCCGAATCAATGAACGAATAATACTTTTTACTAAGGGTAATATTGTTGTAGCCTAGAAAGTAAGACACACGGACATACTAAAGTTCTATCTACGTAATGTATCAATTGACTACCCATCTTACTAACTTTCCTGCTACAAATACAGACCCTAATACTAGTAATTATATTTATAATACCACTAGATATATCATCAGATTTCTATAAATTTGTTAAGGCCCTTGCTGGGTATTTGATTTCAATGTAATTAAATAGGAGATTTATTATTTAAAAAATTCTATTTCTCTTGAAATACTTAATTTTTTAACATAATTAAATTGAGCCCTATTTATATATATTATGTTAATAATCCTTCCAAATTTAATTATTATAGGAATATTAATTTTGAAAATATTTCATTTAAAAAAAATGGAATAAAATTCATAAAAAAAATTCTAATCACTAATATTTTTGGTAGCTACAATAAACATATTCTAAAAAAATTAGTAAGAATAGTTCATTATTGACTGAGAAATAGGATTTTTTATGTGAAAAACTAATATTTTGAGATAATCAATGTTAAAGATTGGCCATATTATTTATGTATTTTATTGACTACATCATGATAATTAAAATTATTTAACTTGTTCTCATGATATAATAATATTAACTTTTATGATAATCTGGTATGATTTTGATATATTTTAAACATTATTCATAATTTTATTAGAAATAGGTAGTATACAAAAATTACGTATTTAGTACTGTATATATGTTTAAAACTTCTAATATTTTCAGATATTATACATTTAATAATATATTTTTTTAATAAAGATATTTATAAATTTTTTTACAAAATATTCTCTAATACCCAGCAAGGGCCTTAATGATACCATCTAGTGTATGTGCTATATATAGTGTATGTCCTTTGGTAGTGAAATGCCTTCAAGGTATTATACCAATATCTACTTACTTCACCTCTCTCACAGTTACACACTGCCTACTGTAAGATAGCGGACAAACGTCATGTGACCCCCGTAGACCAATCAGAATTCATGTCTCTGCTGGATCTGATCGAAGTGAGGGGCATCATCTGCTGCAAGAAGAACAAAATGATTAGATCTTCAAGGGTAAGTCAGGCCTTGTATGTTAAGAGTGAAGATTATTTGTAAATGTAATTGCAACATTGTATATATATATAGATATGGTGGTTAAATTAAGTATATACAATTATTGTCATTCGTGTGTGAGATAATTAGATAGTGTGGGTTGTTTAAAAAAAGGTATAAATTATGAATTTTGTTATTTGAAATCAAATTAACCTCAAAGGCAGTACATATTTTCATATTTAAATTGATTTATTTTACATTTTACAATGGATCTTAACCATTTGACTAAATTCACTCCATTTAAGCCTATTTGTAAGATACACCTGCCTACACCTATTAACTTATATAAACATTTTCTATTTACCACTAATATGTATTATAAGCAATACAAAGTAACTTTTAATGAAACGACTGAGGCGCTATGTAATAGTAGGCATTCAGAATCACTACCATATTTCACTACACATTAATGATGAGCGAATAACTGATGTTTCACATCCAGCACATATTCGCTACAAAAGTGAACATATTCTGTCCTTTATGTTGACGGATCCACGACCCACTATCAGTATGATTACGGGTAATCAAATTATTAAAATATGTCGCAGAATTTAAGTTATGATTAATATTTGTTCTATATTCTAATTAATAAACAATATATTAGATTTAGATAACACTTTCTAAAGATATACGTACTATTGATTATGATATTTAATATATTAGAACTTAGATCACCTTAGAACAAAACCATATAACCAAAGATTTTGCGAAGCAAAGATATAACACTCGCTATCTACGCAACGTGATTAGTATTCATACATCCCTCTGCTAGCAGTAGTATCGAAATTTATTTATGTTTGGCGCGATTTGCATACTACAATGTTTTCATTTCTCTATTAAATTACATGCAATATAAATTAGCTTTTACTCACCACATAGATATTTATAGCATTTAAAACCAACATATCCTATTTTTTTGTTATATATTATTAATGTACACTTAGTTTTCATAATAAAAATAATTTTTTTTTCATTTTAAAAGAGCATAGTTTGATACGAATTTACATTATAAACAACACCTAGTTCTGAAATTAACTCTATATAGGTGGTGCTGTAGATATTGTATACAGAATTACACGATTTCACGTATGTGTTATATCTTTCCTTAGAAAAATCTTTGATATAACTGTACAACTATTTGTTCAATGTTAATAATTAATAATTAAAATTGATTATATAATATATCTATAGCTATGTACAAATTATATTAAAAATTAGTAGTACAAAATATATATTTTTTGAGTAAATCAGATTTGTAGATATATATATATGGGTATTTAATAGTCATTTATTCTAATCTGATATTATTTTAGCAAGTCTCACTTTATTATTAATTAAATATTAAAGGTTTAAGTTAAACATTGTATGTTTAACATTCTATAATTAACTATAATTAACTAACCATTTATATAATTATAGAAAGTATTTTTTATTTTAAAATTAGCTCACATTTAGTTATAAAAATTGTAGTAACTACCGATTAATTGATGTATTTAAAACAATAATTCTTAGTTACATATATGGGAACTAATCGAAGTTAATAGAAAGTAAATAACAAATTTTATGATATATGATCTCGACAAATTTGTTCATCATTTTACATTAATTTTGCATAAAATCAATGATATTTCAAGAAATGTATTATTTTTAATAAATTTATCCACCTAATTATAATTAAACATATTTTTATCGTATTTATTATATTGCTAGAACATGGTATTATTGCAAAAAAAACATAGATCCCTTCAAATTTATTTTTGAAATATTCACATAATTGATAACAAAACCTAGAATATTATTTTTATATGATCTAATTATATAATTTATAAAACTATATATATTACAAACGTTCTCAAAATGTAATATGTGTATCTTAATTATTTTGATGGAAAATACACATTTATGTTATTTAATACTAATTTCCGTATCTTTTCCCATGTAATATTAGATAGGTGCAAAATAAACCTCCAAATTAACAAAAAAAAGTACAATATCATACCCATAGGTACCAGTATATCAAGTTACAAGAATATCTATAATGCAGACACTATGCTATTCACTGTTATCGTAAGTGTGTGTGTGTGTGTGTGTGTGTGTATATGTAGCAATGCCCACATATAACTGTTCTCTATTCGAATACAATATTCTCTGTAGCAATTAAATATCTTTTTTCAATGTGAATTTTGTGAATTAGTCACGAAATATTTACTAACGTTTTGTTAAGGGAACCGTTGATCTAGAATTATATCAGGGGTGCGACAGCATGCCCTTAAAGGGTAGCGAAACATGAAATATATTAATGAGTTATAATGATTCAAAGTTATGCTCAAAGATATAAGGCGTACTAATTTTGTATTGGCTTTTGATTTATAATTTGCTTTTATTGCATTTTTAGATACTTTTATAAATAATGTTATATTTTTAAAGATAACTCATAGAGTTTTATATTATAATAATATAAAATAATGTAGATCAAATAATTATTTTTGTAAATAAAAATGATTTTGTTGCATGTTTCGCAACCCCATAAGTATATCTAATATAATCTATTCAAGTTATAGTTATTATTCTATTGATTTATCACTAATATAGATTATGAATAGGTTACTTAATTTATTCCATTTATTAATAATTAATTAATAACGAATATATCATTTTATATATATATACCACTTTATTAAATACAAGTGAAATATACATGAAATCACAAACACTCACAGATAACTTTGAATCTTAATGAGAAAGATTTACAATTTGCATTATCCGACAACAACCTTATGTCATCAATTATGTCGGAAGGAATAACGAAATAAGAATATTGTTACGTAGTTCTTTTAAATATTCACTATTCGATCATAAACTTTGATTATATAATGTTTAATGTATGAATCTATATGTGGATATGTATTATTTATTCTAATATTAAACAGGTAACAAATTAAATTATTATATGGTTTATTTATTAAAATGTATTTTTCGATTCAGATACAATATGTAACAATTATATTGTTTATTTTATATAAAAAATCTACCGGTTACTATGATTAAATATATTTAATAGTGCAAGATTTGTGAAATAAATCTATAAAAATAATAAATATAACGAACAATTATTTAATATAATAAATTTAATATAACAATAATACAAATATTTTTTTGAAAGTAACATCACCGTTGTGACTGAAACTATGTTAACTAAGTTTAAATATAAGGGGTGTTTGGTCGAGATGGGCAGGAAGAGATATGGCTAGATACACGACGTTTAACCATTTCACCAGATCTTCATGAGGCTCTCTGTTACGAGAATTAGAATTAGCTCTACATATTTGATACATCACATTTATATTATTAACACATTTAGATATTTAATGTAACATATTATTGAGTCTATAAAATGATTACTATGAAATAGATCTATAATCTATACAATACTTCAATATCACAGTATATATATGGAGCAATATATATATTTTTATATATAACATTTATTTACATAACTTATTATAGTTGTAAAGTTCAGATTTTCAGGAAGTACATATCTGTCCACGAGTACAATAGCTGTATTATTTATATTTGTAATACTTCTATAATTTGCATTCAATTATTAATTTTAGAAATTTTGTTATCCATATTAATACAATGTAAAATATTATCTTACGTATAAATAAATATAAAATATTAGTAAAATTCGATAATTATAAATATATTATATTAACAGTAGAGTAAATAATTTAAATATAGGTGATATATTCACTAGTTAAAAATAATAATCATAATTTGATGATCGATCTTAAAAATAATTAGGAGTGATATTTAAAAGAATAATATAGGTGGTGATGTTATACAATACAATATGTGACCTGTTTTAATAATGGGATAATAGTTAATATTTGCTCCCCTTTAGATATGTATTTCATAAAGATAGATTGTTTATTTTGAAATTAAACGTATATAACAAATGATGTATGGTCCCAGGATGTAGCTAGAAACATATTAACTATAATTACATAGTAGCATATCATAATAATATTTAAAATATATTTTATTCATACTTGTAAATTAACAAAACTAAAATAATGTTGATGACAAATAGTTTTTAATTTAATCCACTATTTAATCGATATATGTTTTACAGATATTTTAAAAATATTTAAATATATTTATTTCATTTCATTATCTAATTAAAATATATATAATTATTAGTTATCTAATGATTAAGTCTCGTATAATATATTATATATATAGGTAAATAAAATAATATTAAACTTCAAATCAATTTTATTATAGAAGGAATGATTATTATTTGAGGTTCTTAAATATTGATATTTTTGTGTCTTTCTTCTATTTTTATCAAATCTTATTATTGTAATTCTGCTTATTGATGGTTTAAAGTATAGAGTATTTGTACAACTTTTCTCTCATATCATATTGTTCGCACATTTGAAGAAATGTAATATTTCCTTCTTGATGTATTTTGTTCTTATTTTCATTGTTATTTGAATCATCTACTTTATTTATATTGTTATTTAGGTTGTTTACATTTTGTTTGTTCGTATTATTTTTTTCATTTTCTTTCATTTTTCTTTTGGTTTCATTATTTATTTCATAATAAAAATGTATTTCTTTTTTATTTTTATTTACTGTAGATTTATGTTTCTCATTTAGAGTAGATCGGGTTATATGTTTTTTTTCTTTTTCAATCTGTTTTTTCATATCGCAATTTGTGCATATATCAACAAATATTCCTTCTTTATCTACAATATTTATAATTTGTTTACATTTTTTGCAAATATTTTCTTTTGTTGTTATTTTTTTGTTTTCATTCTTTTTAGTATTTTCTATAGGGGTGTATATCAGGGTATCTTCATTTAAATTTACACTTTTATTTTTATTCGGTAGTACAATACTTATTTCACTAATTGGACAATTAGATTTCTTTATAGATTTTTCAATATGCATCTTCTTATTTGTTGAATTATTAACTTTATTAATATTGCTTAGGTTGTTTATATTTTGTTTACATTGTTCATTCATATTATGTATTTTATTTTTTTCATTTTCTTTCCTTTTTCTTTTGGTTTCATGATTTATTTCATTATTAAAATGTAATTCATTTTTATTTTGGTTTACTGTAGATTTATGTCTCTTATTTAGAGTAGAAGGGGTTAGATGTTGTTTTTCTTTGTTAATCTGTTTTTTCATATTGCAATTTTTGCATATATCAACAAATATTCCTTCTTTATCTACAATATTTATAAATTGTTTACATTTTTTACAATTATTTTCTTTTGTCGTTATTTTTTTGTTTTCATTCTCTTTAGTATTTTCTATAGGGGTGTATATCAGAGTATCTTCATTTAAATTCGCACTTTTATTTTGATTCGGTAGTACAATACTTATTTCACTAATTGAACAATTAGATTTCTTTAAAGATTTTTCAATATGCTTCTTCTTATTTTTATTATTTTTTGAATTATTAGCTTTATTAATATTGTTAAGGTTATTTATATTTTGTTTACATTGTTCATTAGTATTATGTATTTTATTTTTTTCATTTTCTTTCCTTTTTATTTTGGTTTCATGATTTATTTCATTATTAAAATGTAATTCATTTTTATTTTGGTTTACTTTAGATTTATGTCTCTTATTTATAGTAGATTGGGTTATATGTTGTTTTTCTTTGTTAATCTGTTTTTTCATATTGCAATTTTTGCATATATCAACAAATATTCCTTCTTTATCTACAATATTTATAAATTGTTTACATTTTTTACAATTATTTTCTTTTGTTGTTATTTTTTTGTTTTCATTCTCTTTAGTATTTTCTATAGGGGTGTATATCAGAGTATCTTCATTTAAATTTGCACTTTTATTTTGATTCGGTAGTACAATACTTATTTCACTAATTAAACAATTAGATTTCTTTAAAGATTTTTCAATATGCTTCTTCTTATTTTTATTATTTTTTGAATTATTAGCTTTATTAATATTGTTAAGGTTATTTATATTTTGTTTACATTGTTCATTAGTATTATGTATTTTATTTTTTTCATTTTCTTTCCTTTTTCTTTTGGTTTCATGATTTATTTCATTATTAAAATGTAATTCATTTTTATTTTGGTTTACTTTAGATTTATGTCTCTTATTTATAGTAGATTGGGTTATATGTTGTTTTTCTTTGTTAATCTGTTTTTTCATATTGCAATTTTTGCATATATCAACAAATATTCCTTCTTTATCTACAATATTTATAAATTGTTTACATTTTTTACAATTATTTTCTTTTGTCGTTATTTTTTTGTTTTCATTCTCTTTAGTATTTTCTATAGGGGTGTATATCAGAGTATCTTCATTTAAATTCGCACTTTTATTTTGATTCTGTAGTACAATACTTATTTCACTAATTGAACAATTAGATTTCTTTAAAGATTTTTCAATATGCTTCTTCTTATTTTTATTATTTTTTGAATTATTAGCTTTATTAATATTGTTAAGGTTATTTATATTTTGTTTACATTGTTCATTAGTATTATGTATTTTATTTTTTTCATTTGTTTTAATTTTCCTTTTGATTTTATGGCTTAAATCTTGAAATTCATTTATTGAAGATTTATTTCTATGTTTTTCTTCTTTGTAAATCTGTTTTTTCTTATTGCATATTTTGCATATTTCAAACAAAATTATATTTCCGTCTTTATCTACGGAATTTTTATTTTTTTTGCATTTTTTGCAACTCTTGTCTTTAGTTGATATTTGTTTGTTTTCATAATCTTTACCATCTCCCATTGAGAAATCCTTTCTATAGGTTTCTTGGCAATGTTTTACATCTGAAGATTTATTTGATTTAATCTTAACTATTTCACTTTTCTCGTTAGAGAGGTGTATTTTATTACTGTGAAATAGCCAAGTGTCCGTGATTATAGCTTGTAAACATGACTTTCTCTTGATCACAAACCTACTATCACCGATAGAAACTTGGTCTATATACGGCACCTCATCTATCTTAACTAGATCTTTTGGTTTTTTAACTTCTTTCTCTTCTAGCGAGTTCTGTTCACAGTACATGTCATAATACTGTAAACCTTCGTGCCTTTTATATAGGCGGGCTCGTTCCTTCTTGTATATTTCAAAGTCTCTATCGAACTCGAAATACGATATTATCATTGGAGTGATCTTGACAAATTCATCAAAGCTATCATTGGTACATTTAATTGGCTTATTGACGTGGTAGTTAAAACTCGAAACCTATTATATTATAGTAAAACAATAAATAGAATATCTATAATTAAATAATAATAATAATTATAATAGAAGTAATCATTATTATTTGATAATATATATATATATATATATATATATATATATATAAATATATAATAGATATATTTATTGTATTAAGCACATGTATAAATGTATATAGAATTATAATTACAATTAAGATAATCAAATAATATAATTATGACATAGATAATATTTTATAAATTAAATTAGTATCTAATTTATGTAGAATTTGTATTAAACATATAAATGTTATTATTTCATTCTAATAATATATATATATATATATACGTTTTATAGCATTAGCCATAATGTTGATATGATTCAAGCAGTTGAGAATCATTACGTCATAGTTAAGATTATATCACTAGATCATACAATAAAACATCAACTAGGTTGATGATTGTATATTGAAGATTAATATTAGGTTGGAATTGAACATATTGTTCTGAAAATATAACTTAGTTGTTAACTTATATCTAACATTATAAATTTATCTATTTTTATTATTACTAGATAAGAAACTAATTAGAAATGCATGCAATATAATTCAATAGATAATCTATTTATAACAACATTTATTATGTTAGTAACTTTGCTTATTAATTTATCTATTATATATATCTTATATATTTACAATATAAAAGTTATTATAATATCAAATAATTAATTAATATAAATATTAATAATCCTACAGCATGAATAATTCAATATATTTTAATGTTATTTAATTAATAAAGTAATACATTTATTAATATATATATATGTAGACTTATTACCTAAAAATATAATATACTCCTTATAAGGTATCCTAAATATAGTCCTATACGTGTTTTTAAATTCATATATTATATAATATTATACAATGTATAATATATTATAATAATTGTATTATAATTTAATTCGTATGATAATGTATTGTTACTATTTATATTAAATTATACATCCAGTATATTAATATAATAAAATATGATATAAATATAGTAGATAATAAATATATATATATACCGTGGAGTCCCTTTCTCCGTACGCGTAATCGCTTGTTCTTATCCATTGCATCACTTTGATGGTAGACATTCTATCTTTAGCCTGATAGATAGGTAATATATAACTATGGTTTCTTATTATAATATAGTTCAGTATTAAATGTCCTACTTATCAATAATGTATATATATATCGGTTTATTGGCACTTAGTATAGAGTGTGTATAGTAGGCACATATTAGGTTCAAAGAACAATACATTAGAATAGTAACAATCAACTAAACATATATAAAAACATATTAAAGATCAAATAATAACTAAATAATTATAATATCCTTGAATAGAGAAAATGTGTGACTATAGGTAGATAATAAATGAGGAATATGAGATTACAGATATATTGGGAGCTGGAAGTGAATTCCACACTGAGGTAACATTATAGTTTAAGTCACGTTTGTAATATTTAAAAGATGATAACATGTTAAACTGCAGTTTGAATGTGTTATAAATGTCACAATAAGATGTAGGATACGGAATACGGAAGATAAGGTAGGAGATATTAAGTTTAGTAGATCAGTTATATACGATGGTTGTGAAGGTGACATTAATATATGAGCAAGTGATTTTATAGAAAGAGATAATATCTTATCTAACTCGAGTTATGAGAAATTAATGTGAGTGTGTTGAATAATGATCAATATGGTAGATTATGAAAGTAGTTTAATAGTATGGTAGTAATATATGCAATAGCATTAACGATATTAGATTGTACAATATCATTAATGATTATAATATGTAGGTCCTATTTGGTATGTTTCTATTAACATTTGATATTGATATTTATTACTAAATTCATGATATAGTCTTACTAAATGTTTAATAACATAGTTATATATAACCAGGGAGATGTTATAACTACTAAATATATATTAAATATATACTAAAGGTGTGATAGGCATATTAAATGTATAATGTAACTTTGTATAATTGTATATTAATATATTTCAAGTAATATATTAAATATATTAATATATATATATATCAAAATGCATGTTCAGAACAAATAATACACACTATAAAATACAGCATATACACGTGATATATCTAAGATATAATATCTTACATACACACCTATGTTCATTGTACGACCTATGCCTGTATAGTATATATACTATGTGCAATGTAACATTGTATACGCACATATACAATGTGTATTACACATACACATACACATACACACACATGTGCACACATGTATACACGCACATACACACATGCAAATACACATACATACACGCGTGTACACACACATATAAACACATATACACGCATACACATATATGTTTTGTATACACACATACACACATACACACCAATAAATATACATATACATACACACACACACATACACACACACACACACACACACACACACACACACACACATACACACACACACACATGCATACCTACACAAATACACACACAAACATATATGTTTGTATACACACATATACACACATACACACATACACCAATACACATACACCAATACACATACACACAGATACACCCACGGCGTGGGTCCCACGCACACATTAATACATAAATATATTAAATTACCTTATGACAGGGATCTTTAAAATGTAGATCTGACTCATCCAGATAAATCATATGGTCCTCCTTTTCTCTTATGAGATTATCCTATTTAATACAATAAATTAGATTATTCAAAATATGATTATAAATACATTCTAAATGATTTATATAACTCGCTATAGCGATATATATATATACTTGTAAAATATATCGTTGACATGTAACGCCGTAATATATATATGATAGTAACGTATAAACCTTATTAAAGTAGTAACGGCTGTACAAGGTGTTACCACAAGGCGATCGTAAAGAGTATTTTGTCTTTCCTAACATCATTGCAGTTATCACGAGTGTAATATTACTAAGGATTAATAATACTATTGTAATAGTAATCAACGAAGTATGTATAGAGTAAGCTAGTTATAAATAAAGTGTTCAATTATAAATATTCTGTAAGCAATGTTTGTGAAATATACTAATTAATAAATTTAAAATAAAATTTATAAAATAATTTTATTTAAAATATTGTTATAAATTATAGATACATCTATAGTATACTACTATAGTACCTACTACATTATTTAATTATACATGATAATAACCATTATATTTACCTATTATTTGTACTGTATATAGGAGCAAACATTTATTTCAAGTGCGGAATATAGGGATATATATATATATATATATATATATAGGAATATATATATATAGAGATATACCTAGGGATATTTTGCACATTCAAATATATAAACACAAATCATTCTAATAAACATAACTAATATAATACTATTTATATTCATATTAATAAGTTACTTTATAAAATACTATATTAACATAAATGTTGTATAGGGGAGAGTGGAGGACTTGAACAGATAGGAGACCTAATCCACCAGAAAAATAGTAAATATTTCATATCCATCATTATACAAATCATAACGAGTAGACCAATAAGAGGAATATGTATTGACATAACACTTTGATATATATGTTATAAACAATATATAACAAAGTAATATAAGATTTATAAATATAATACGTCAAAGTATTTAGGAACACAATGCGTACGTTTAATTATGAATCAGAATTAGCTGGGTTGATCATCATAGAATATGTTCTTTCAGATAAATATGATTTAAACCAAATTTTATTGAAGGCCTATGCTACTTTGAGGTATGTAGATTTCCTATATATTTTGTTTTCTGGCAATTATATAATTAGCTATAATATAGCAATATTTAATACAGACAAATATATTATACATTTAATATAAATTAACATTTATGTAAAATACATTGTTTTTAAAGTATACGTTAAAGGTATTATATATGGTAGATATATCTGTACATTGACGATAGCCTATAGTCGATAGGATACCTATCGCGTTATAACGGATTATGGTATTATAGTCTAAATTGGGTAATGTAATGAATGTAATAATATAGGCAATTGTCATATATGACTCTATAGATTCATAACTATTGATGTTAACAGAGAGTTGTATATGATATATGTAATATAATAAGGTATAGATAGTAGGTCTAGTTTAATTTTAAGAAAATAAATTCGAATATGATCTGGAGGAGAGGATGAATTTAATTTAAAAATAAGAAATGTTATCAGATGATTATCTTGGTAGGAAATAAGTGTTTCACTTCAGATGAATTCAGAAATTACATCAATATGTGACCCATAAGAAATATTCAAAGAAGTTAGTAGATTCATATAAGAGAGAGAGATATCTAATAAAATCTGTATTAAATTATAATGGTTTCGATTTACCAAGAAGATGTTTTAAATTACGTCTAATTTATCGAAAAGGTGAATAATACCATAGTGAAGATGGATGATTCATGACTCATGGATCATCCATCTCATGAGTCATGAGAGAATATTTTATCCATATATGTTACATCTCTACATGTTACAATTGACTGCCTCTTTAGAGGCGATTTTCTATATAAATATATTATTTGTATATAACGGTAAGATAATAATTTGTAAACACATTAAATAAATATACCCATTCCTTGAAATTTATAAAGAAATGTATATATAACTTTATAATATGGTGACAGTGGTTTTTTGATAATACCTACGCCATAATAATTCTGCCATCCGGATATACCCTACTACCGTCCATACTTTCAATTTGAACTCATAAGACATACTCTCAGAATTAAAAATATTAAAAATATCATGTATCCTACCTACCATATCGGTTCCAATAATATATCTCTCCGAAGTTGAGGAAAATATGTTCATTATAATCTTGATATGAGGTAAAGGAAAACGGTTTTATGAATGATTCAATACTATACAAGATTACAATGAACCATTATCTAGTACCTAGAAAATGTTTGAAGGACTATTTGAATCCTATATTTGAATCCAATACAATCTACACTATCAAAAAGAATACACGTTTCCCGTATGAATACTGGTGACTAGTGTATGACATCTACTCGGGATTTAGAAATATATTCAATGCATACAATAATAACAATTTAGTCGTCAGTATGCAGACAATGAGGACATAATGCAAGGACATAACGCGAAGACAACACATGCCTAATATACGGGAACAGGGGTAGCATCTGATGATACCCGTGATAAGGTTTGTATAGAATTATATATACATCATTATAATATTATAATAAAGCTAAAGTAGATACCGGATCTCAAACTAATGTGCTACCCTATAATATATATGTCACATTAAAGATTACCACTAAGGTATACATCGCAAATGCTTCCAGCATATAGTATATAGAAATACAAATATATAGCATAACAACTAGATCACGCGTGGTATTAATAACAATGTTAGTTATAATATTACATTTTACATAGTATATACGAACAGTTACGCTAAATTAAGCCTCACTACATGAATATAACCATATCTAATAACATTTCATTGCTGTATAACTTAATATCTTAATTGATTACTTCCCTGCTAGGTATAATGGACAGGGAAAATGTCCAGGTAAATTAAAAATAGTTACCGAACCCTGTATACACCCTATAGGGTGTAATTATAGTTGTAAGTCATGCTCCTCGTAGATTCCCACAGTATATTCGTGATGAGGTCAGCATAGAGATCAATAACATCTGTAAACTAGATATAATAACCAGTATACGTGACCATACTCATTAGGTATCTAGTATCATCTTAGCAAGAACAAATTCGGGTGCATATAAATTTGTTATCATACTACTGGCATCTCACGACATTTAATACACACATATGATATTACAAATTCATTACATTATTGTTGGATCTAAGTTTGTCTCAAGATGTTTTTCAAGAACACATCAAATTCCTACTTCACCTTTTACAAGGAAGAATTAATATCGCTGACGATATCATCGTTTATGGTGCTAATAGAGAAAGCCACGATAAAAATGTATACTATCTCATGAATCTTATGCAAGAATATGGTATTATTTTTAATTTGGATTAATATATAATTGGCGATACCGAAATAATATGTTTGGCCTCACGTACTCTATACAAGGTATCCAACCCGCCAACGAATAACTAAGGATAGTGTATTAATTCTACCATCTAAGACCCCGACTGTTGTTCACAGTTTTCTTGGTAGTTTCTTTCTTATAGTGAATTATATATTCCCTTTGTACCTCTATTCGATAATATACTATCACCACTAATATAACTGCCTATGTGGCTCAATGGCTAAGGCGTCAGACACACAAGCAGTAGGACACGGGTTCGACCCTCGTCCGGACCATTAATTAATTTTATAAAATGGGTCTTAAAATATTATTTAGAAG
Source organism: Osedax fenrisi (assembly GCA_964019155.1). Lineage (NCBI taxonomy): Eukaryota > Metazoa > Annelida > Polychaeta > Sabellida > Siboglinidae > Osedax > Osedax fenrisi. Next base: position 36,287,331 of record OZ025241.1, read on the forward strand.
TGATCTTATATAATTGTGTATAAATAAATGATCAGATCTCGTTAAAACCATGGATGCCTTAACATGATAGCGGCTTCGAAGGGACATTAGAGCCATATATGGTTAAGCATAAGTGAAAACTTCATCTAAGTTCCTGGATGGGATGAAAGGACTCAACCAAATTAAAAAAAAAAAAAAGATAACTCATCCATAAAATCGTTGATTTCTGCTGGTCAAAATCACATCAAATAGCTTTCGAAAATATTATGATATAACTTGACATGACACTCGCATATTTAGATCCAGACACCCTATTACTCTCCAAGTAGATGATCTTGGTACAGGAATTGGTACCTGCCTATTTCAGAATTAGACCAATCCATTTCACTTCTAGAACCTTAACTAAAGTATAACGAAGATTTATAAAAATATATCGTGAATTGCTAGCTATTGTGTTGAATGTGAACGTTTCCATAACTTCATTTATGAAAGTAATTCATAGTCGTCGACTTAAATATTGTACATCAAGTAAAATAACTTCCAGTTATACCGGAGCTATTGCTTGAATATACAGATATTGATCCAAAACAAACTATTTATATACGAACTATATATAGTTAATTTCACATTAATTACATGATCTGCATATTGATAATGTCACTTATTATTCCAATAGATAATATTTCAGTAAATAATAAGATTAACTAGATTGTCAACTATAATGTAATATTTTGTGAAGTTTGAATTTTATCCTCGGTACTCTTTAATATATTCACTTATAAATAGTCCTATTACGTAATAAATACAATACACGCACAACTGCAGTTATGCTATCTACGCTTGTTAGTTATGTAATGTAAAATAATATTCAATTGAGTATACTTAAGTATAAATTACTTTATTAACATTAATCATTATGGATTAGAAAGAGACAAATGTAATATTAACACATAGGAGAATTATACACTATATTTAAGTAATTAATTTTTTAACAATACGTGACAACTTTAATTGGTTAGTAATACTAACCTAGTATGAACTATATAGTTATTGATAAAATAATATATGCTAAGAAACATAATAATAATAAAATATTATTTTGACAACACTTTTATTTAAAATGGAAATATCATGGGTGACATGCACAGAGCTAGAGAGAAATTTCTCTCTAGCTCTGTGGTAACATGTAACTTGTATATGGTCAAGTGATTATTATGCGTTTCTGAGTTGGCGTATTTATTATCATATTTACATGCGGGCATTGCACGCCGTGCATACTATGTATACATAGTAATATCCGCAAGTTAGGCTATAGGTAAGTGGGCGGATATATGGGCGTGTCTCGTTGTTTCTCCACAAGGTCAGCGTCCATTATCGGAAGTATAGGTGTCGGATCTTTACACGATATGCATGATCGAGCTAGGGTAGGTATTTACTTCCTTCTTTATACCTGTGAATTGTATTATGGGGGAGTATCGAGGGGTTACATAGCCTGTATAGGTAGTGGTGTTAACGTATCTAGAACATTCTATACTGGGTTAAGTATTATTGTGCTCAATGAGAGTGCACTGAGACTTATGTCCCATAAGTCCCATAGGCTATGGGTCTTATAATTAGTAATGCCGTATACGTGGCGGGTATCTATAGTTAAGAATAGTGTTTAAGTTTGTATACTTTCCAATGAAATAGTTAATGTGGGCGTAATGTAGATTAATTGTCTAGTATGCTATTTCATAGGTATTTCTTAGTTATTCGAGTTTTGTATATGCTTTATAATGTTCATACACTGATCGTATGTAATATGTACTAATAATATATATTTAATGTACATTTTACATATGGGATGATTACTATAATAATTGTATTCTAAATTATAGTAAATCATATTTATTAGTAATAAATATCTTAGCTTTATAATTAAATATATTAATTTATTGTTGTGAACTTATTTATTTATTCATACATTTATGATTTTAGTATACAATTTATATCTAAGATATAAAGTACAGTTTATTTGTTTATATAAATATATATATATATAATGCAACATTGTTCCACATCCTAAATCCGACAATCTTCAAGAAGCAAGGAACTACATAGCATTATCAGTAATAGCAGCTAAAATGACGAATAAACTGATACTAAATCGAATTACAACATACATAAACCCTATACTACGTCCCAATCACAAAGGATTCAGACCTGGAAAATCTACGATATCACACATATTAGCTATTATCGAAGGAGTGAGAAGTCACAATATTAAGGCTATTATCATTTTTGGCTATTTTAAGATGCATTCGAAGGTATCAACAAAGAAATGATGCTCCGTATACTAGAATCAAACGATATACCCCCACAAGCGATCTCCTTAACGTACAAAAACACTTACGCAAAAGTTATAACACCTGACGGAGAGATGAACACTTTCAAATAACAAAGGGAGTCTTGCAAGGTGAAACTCTACAGCACCTTTTCTCTTTGTGATCACACTGGATTACGCCATCAGACAAACCATTGATGGGCGAGAATTAGAATTCTGACTCGGAATAATACAACGACAAGGGAGACGACATCCAGCAATACAGCTAACATACCCCAGTTACGCAGATAGCACTTATATCACAAGAAGTCAAACAAGATCAGCAACTATAGTTTTAAATATTAATAATATTTAAATATATTATAGTATACTAACATCCGTTGACATAGAAGTCGCTAACATTGGTCTTCAACTTAACTCAAAGAAAACCGAAGTTATGATGTTTAATCATACAATTTCAGTCAACATTATACTTGAAAACAGTAGTACGCTGATTAATAATGTTACACATTTTAAATATATGGGGATATGGATGGCTAGCTCATAAAAGTATTTTGAAATTCGCAAAGTGTTATCATGGTCATCAATACACAAGATGAAATCAATCAGGAACTCCAAAATTGGAAACAATCGAACCTATATTAGTATATGGTTGCGAATTCTGGACAATCGACTCAACAATTCGTAAACAAATCGATGATTGGTATACCAGGCTATAGTATACTTAGAATGGCCATAAATACATCATGGAAATATAAGTTCACCAATACACAACTGTATAGGGGAATGCCAAAAATCTCCGATGTAATAAAACAAAGAAGATTGCGATTAGCAGGTCACTGCATAAGGGACACCGACGAACTAGCACATAACTGAATGTTATGGAAACCAAAGAACGGTATACGAATCAGGGGAGACATCTCAAGAAATTCATTGATATATTAAATAACGACTGCGACTGTGAAGAATACGAATTAATAATACGAATTAAGAACACTGATGATGGACAGAGAACGATGGAAAGTAATTGCGAGATCTGCTGATCGACCATTGTTGACCGAGAACTCGACTAAAGTAAATAAATAAGTTATAATATATATATATATATATATATATTGTATACAGTACAACATAAAATAAAATATAGATTTAAATCTATATTTTATTTTATGTTGTAATGTATACAATATATATAAGGGTATAATTATAGAATTAATAAATATAAATATATTGATATATATATATATACACTATAATAAAACTCGACTTGGAAGACATTCTTTTAGAACATATAATATAGTATAATTTCTATAGTAATTTCTATAGGTAGGATTCCTATATTCCTATACCTGTTCATTATATATGAAATCAAATTAATTGATTAATAATATATATATAGGTATATATTATATATATATGTGTATATATATACCTATATATTATTGATAATTGTAATATTGAATACTGAACAAAAACCAATCATAACTATATTATAATAAGCAATCATAATACATATATGTTAACTTTAGTTATATATTACCTATCTACCAGGCCTATACGATAGAATGTCTACCATCAAAGTGATGCAATGGATAAGGAAAATCGATTATGCATACGGAGAAATGGACTCCACGGTATGTAGACATGTATATACTTTTATTATTTTGTTTATTATCAGATTTAGGCAATGCCAGGGTAATTATATATAATTATATATAATAAGCAACACTGTATACAGTGTTGCTTATCGAGACAATTACCCCGTTATTAACATGATAAGTTTCATTATATATAAGAATAATAAATAAATAATAATGTTATAATAATATGACTTCCTGTTTACTAAAAAAAATGATACTTAGGTACTTTTACCTATCATGTAACTAAATGTAATCATCATGTAATAATATAACTAAATGATAAAATAATACAATTAAAATCTAAGAAATACATCAAGAATGAAATAAAATAAAAATAAAATAAAACATAGAGAACCTAAATAGTAGAAAGCCAATATTTAAATATATATTTATATAACTGTATCATATTAAATATGGTATGTAGATATATATATATATATATATATATATATATATATATTTATATATATAACTGTATCATAATGTTCTACTATATTTAATATTATACAGTTATTTCATAATGTTTTAGAATATATATATATGTGTGTATACTTTTGGGTACACATTAGATTTATTCTTTAACTCTCTTTGAGAATCCCAAATACACAAAGATGGTTAGGGAAGATAAAGCCGCATAGAAGTATGTATACTTCGTTAAGATTATAGAATTAATCGATGAGTACCCACAGTTATTCATCGTTACTGCTGTAGGTTTAGCCAGATGCAAAAATCCGTATGTATTTAAGAGGAACGGCTGTAGTTCTAATGGAAATATTACCATTATGATTAAGAACATCAGAGAACATTTATAAACTAATCATGCGTTTACAAACTTCTACCACATATTAAAGGAAATTAGTCCAACTCGATGTTGCATGTTCAAAACACTGGATTAGGACTCGAAAATACATCTTTCTTCCAAGCTTTGGATTTCCTAACTAAGATTACAAAGGGAGCAATTTACATTATTAATGATTTTAAATTTATTATTTTTGGTGATAAAGTTAGTGCTTGAGAGGCTACATTATTACAGACGTTGAATATATACCATCGTATATGAATATACAATATTATATATATACATATATATATATACTATTGTATATTCATATACGAGAATGTGTATGTTGAATTCAACAAGGTCGTTATGATTATGGAACTGTATTTGATCTGGCTGTAGGACTTGATATAACTAATGAAGATGTAAGAGCACTATTCGTGGAGGGAGTTGCTAATGTTAACATACCAAGCTATAGCTTCAGCATGTATTACTATCAGATAGTATACTATTGTGCCTTTACCTCATTATATTGGTAACGCATTCAATAATCTACTTTCAATTTCTGATCCACCTTATATTGATATCAAAGAAGCTGATTCGATCTAATATATTATCTATATATATGGGTTACGATCAGAAAGGACGAGTTGAGTGTTAAAGGTTACATTTTAAATACGATATACATTTGTATAGGCTAACTTTGGGATGTAATGCAGCTAAAAAAACCAAGTAGTGCAAAACTAAACCACTTAAACCAAATAACCCACAAATATATATATACTATTAAATCATATTTCAAATGTAACCGTTAACCCTCAACTCGTCCTTTTTGATCGTCTCCCTATATATATATATATTACAACATATTATTAAAAATAATAATTACTACTATTCAAATTATTATTATTATATAATTATAGCAATTTAATTTATTGATTTAATTTAATAAAAGAGGTTTCAAATGTTAACTACGACGTCAAAAAGCCAATTAAATTCACAAATGATAGCTTTGACGAATTTGTCAAGATCACTCCAATAATAATATCTTATTTCGAGTTCGATAGAGACTTTGAGCAATACAAGAAGGAACGAGCCCGCCTATATAAAAGACACGAAGGTCTGCAGTATTACGATATGTACTGTGAGCAGAACTCTCTAGAAGAGAAAGAAGTTAAAAAACCAAAATATCTAGTTAAGATAGATGAGGTGCCGTTGTACCAAGTTTCTATCGGTGATAGGTTTGTGATCAAGAGAAAGTTTACAAGCTATAATCACGGACACATGGCTATTTCACAGTAATAAAATACACCTCTCTAATGAGAAAAGTGAAACAGTACAGATTACCTTACACTCGAGAAAAAAAAGAAGATAATATATGGCAATATTTAATAAATAACAACAAATATATGTGTATACTATATTTTTCTTACTACATTTTCAAATATATAAATTAGCGATTTTTAGATTTTAATGAAATGTATTATTTATAAATCAATATATGGAATATGTATATGTATTATTTAATACTATAGTAAAATAGAAAACAAATTAAGTGTAAAAAATGACTATTTGTTATGGATCTATAGATTAATTTATTTTCTAAATTTATAAATTATTACAGCTTTACCTATTTATTTTGTTGTCATATCAAATTTTAGAAATACTCATTTGTTTAAACTTGATTTGTTTTCTAGTTTACTGTAGTATTAAATAATAAATAATATTGTATGTCCTCTCATAAGGGGACATACAAAATTAAAATGGTAGGATAGTATTGAAGTTTATTATATAATATATATATATATATATATATATATATATATATATTCTAGCCGTACCAAGTTAACAACTTAAGCCTATATATAGGTATGTACAATTCACTGTAAAATCATTATAATGGTAGAGCACTATATAGTTCACTGGTACCCACGATTCTTGAGTTTACCTTATACATATATATATATATATATATATATATATATATATATATATATATATATATATATATATATATATTATGAATTATAAATAACACATATAGGTATACCTACGGAAATGATAGTGTGTATGTCACACACATATATATGTTGTATGCTTTATTTGATAGAAATACCGATTCATTTACAACAACAACATATGTAGCTATTTAATTATTTAATATTATGTTTACATATACTTGGCATGCGTGTATGGGTTATATTGCACGTGAACTATGTTTTATATATTAAAAATATACAATTCATCGATTTATAATATTATATAATATATTAATGGAACATTGTATTTAAAATGTATTAAAAAATGTTTAGAGGCTTACAAATGTGTTTCTTTAGAAATATTATAGATTATTTACATTATATGTATATATTTAAATACTATACACATTATAACTGGATAGCAGTTATAATTTATTTAAGGGGGCACGTTCATTTTTATTTTGTATCAAATATTATTTTACTTTAAAATATGAATACATAGGAAATATTAATACCTAATGTATTATATTTAAAATAATATATATGTTGTTCAAACGTAACTATAAGTGCCTTATTTGTATATTATAAACATATTCTTATACAAAATATAATACACATTATATGTCATACTTATTACGCACAAAACTTTAGATTATATTTCGGAATTTTGTATCCTACAATTTATAATATTTTAAAGATTACACCATCAAACTGTTTAATAAATATTTATAAAATTCTCATATTTTATAAATAATATATTGATTATGTTATATAGGTAGTTTAAAAATATAAATATATATATTTTATATAATTATAATAACAAAATCTGTTTTCAGTTAAAAAAAATAATTTAAAGTTAATTTGTATTATCTAATTCTTGTCAATCGATGTTAAAACATGTGTATAAAATTCAAATGTAAATGTTATCTAGAGTATAACAAAATTAGTTATTTAAAAATTTCTTTATGTATTTGGGATATTTTGAGTACATGTGACCCCAATTGTTATCTATATTTTACATGTAAACATTACGAATGTGCCCTCATTTAATAACACATTAAAAATACGTAGGTCCTATTATTTAATCTAACTATTTAACATATATTATTATTATATCTAGTTTTTCCAATGGGAATGATAAGGTTATAAACCTATAATAATTCATAATTAGTTATTAATCATTGTTATCATTTGTATTATTGTTATAACGGTAAATATTATTATTATTATTATTATTTAAACACCATCGCTAATAACATGTGCTTTCAATAATATTAATTATGTATTGCAGAAGTATTTTATAAGCAAATACAAGATCTCTAACTATTATATAACCTATACAAGTATATATATATGTGTGTGTGTGTGTATGTGTGTGTATATGTAATGCATACAACGTTGCTTGTAGGATAACCCGGATACATGCATGACCTATGAATCATCTGCTTCCCCTGCGTAGTTTACTATAGTACCAAAGTATCAAGGACTTCCCAAGGACATGTCCTTGATAGTACTATAGAGTATACACGAACTATACATCGTGTATTCATTATACGTTCATCACGTGGGATTCTTCTCGAGCTGTCGAATGTGATCAACATGTCAAGGTCACTTGCTGTTACCTCGATTGCTCCAGCCAGCTATATAGCTATAGAATCGTTTACCATATGAATATCGTAAGATCATATCTCCATTGTGCTTTGCGAATAACCTACAACATTATGTCAACTCTAATTAACTGTTATAAAAGCGTATATGTTATTATTGATTATCCTTTGTATTTATTATATTGTGATATTACGTCCTTCTACTTTATTGTGTTGTGTTATTTATGTTCTTGTTCTTCAATGTATACAAGAAAACCTTCACTGATGTATACATCAGTGAAGGTTTTCTTCTATAGAAATAGTATACTGTATTTAAAAAATGGATGTGTTTTAAATAAATTATCATATAATGACCTACACAATATATATATATATATATATATATATATATATAAACTAGAGCCGGTATTCCCTATCAGAAGCGGGTCCAAAGGGGAGGGGTTTACAGGGCATATATATATAGACCCATCATTTAATAACAACTTAGAATGTGTTTAGATAGTATACTATAGAATATTTTCCATTATAGAACAAATGTTATAAATAATTTCACATTGAGCAATCTGAGATCTATTACTTTATTAGATAGTATACAATACATGTGTGTACACACGTACATAGTACAGTGTACACCCATAGAGAACGAAGTGGACATCGTTATCTATGTGTACATCTATAGGTACATATTAGTGATGTAAATGATGCCAAGCTGAGACTTATGGTTTTTAATGCCGAGCCGAGACTTTCATTTTCGGAAAAACAAAACGAGCCCGATCCGAGCCGAGACTCTAGCCAAACGAGCCCCAGCCGAGTTGAGACTTTTACAAAAAAATATTAACGAGTCTAAATGATGCTTTTTTTTAAATTATATTTTAATACTAATTTTTACATATTTCACATTTACATCAATTTAAAAAAAATAATCTGCGTTTCAGTGAATACTAATGTAAATTTCATCTAGTGGTGTAAATAATACCGAGCTTTTTATTGCCGAGCCGAGACTTTTGGTTATTGATGCCGAGACTTTCATTTTCGGAAAAAAATGAGCCCGAGCCGAGCTGAGACTCTAACAAAACAGTCCTGAGCTGAGTTGAGACTTTAGGCAACTGACACTGAGATTGCATCATGCTTTAGATGTGAGAATCATTTACATCATTAGTACATATATACATTTTAATATTTTAATGCATTTTTATGGATTACAAAATAGGTAGTAAATCCTGGATCCGCCCCAGACCCGTTAAAGTTTTAATAGTTAAATAATGTATACATTATAAATATAAATATAAAATTGTATATTATATAATATATATATATATATGTGTGTGTATGCATTTATATATTTTTAAATTATGTATACATATAGGCTACTTACATATAAAGTTCCAAACTATAATAATACACTTTTTCTATAGGGACGACCTGTTTATTTATATTTGTAAATATATTTAAATTATTTACTTATTATTATAAATTATTTATATAAATATTAAAATAAAATATCATTCGTTGCCATGATACTAAAATATTTATTTATTTAAAAAAATAAAATAAGTAAACATGCTATATTTATATTTATCAAATATTGTCCGATTCTTCGCAGAATCTTTGTATATATTAACTAATTTAATACATGATTAATACATACTCTTCCCCCCCTCCCACTCCATAACCCACGGTCTCCCTCAGGGATCTGTCCTTGGCACACACCTCTTCAATATTTAACTCCTCCCCATGTTTGATATCTTCACTGACTACCCCGACATCTCCTTCCATACTTATGCCGACGACCTTCAACGATATCTTAACTGACAGACTTCCCTACTTATGAACCGGGTCATGGCCTGATCGACTCTCCTGCTGTATCAAGTCCATACACCAATGGCTTACCTCCAGCTCCCTAAAACTTAACCCCACTAGAACGGAATCTATTTTTCTCCACTTACCCCTAAACTCTTCCACCCTCCCTGAACCACCCACATCTCACTCAACAACATCTCACTCCCCTACTCTTAACACGTCCGAAACCTTGGCTTCCATCTTGATACCACCCTTTCCATTTACTTCCATCTTATACATATGCACAAATCCATCCACTACCATCTACATTGCCTCTGCTTAATCAGACGTTCCATTTCCCTCCCCATCGCTATTGCCTCCTCCTACATCATCCCTACATTCAAATATTGCAATTCCCTACTCTTTATCCTCCCTGAATACAAACTCTTCAAACTACAGCGACTCCAAAACATTGTAGTTCGCTGCGTCCATTTACTTCCCCGTCGTTCTTCTGACTCCATTACACCTCTCCTAAAACAACTACACTGGCTGCCAGTCCCCTACCGCATAAAGTATAATCTCTCCCTGACCATCCATAAAGCTATTCACAACAACTCCAATGACTATCTTGCCTCCCTCTTACATCTACACACACCCATCACTCCACTCCAGACCCGTTCCTCCGACACCTTTATTCTTACCATTCCCCATCTACAAAAACGCTACTCTTCCAATATACGCTCCTTTGTCCTCTCTGCCCCTTACCACTGGAACTCCCTACCCAATCACCTACGAACAAACACATCAACTCCCTCCTTTAAACGCCACCTTAAGACTTATTACTTCTCCCTTGCCTTTCTTACCACTCAACAATTCCCTCCTACGGACGGCAGATTGATCACGAACTGATGATGTCCATAAACAAAAAAAGTAAAGTAAGTAAGTAATTTGTTATTGTTTTATACTTTATTGAAATTGAAAAATTATTAAATTTAATTACGGTATCTCCTAATGTATACATATATGTATCATACATAAATATGGGTAATATATATATACTATTATATATGTTATATTAATATATATTATTTCAATTATTAGTATATGGATATGAATATATTCATATTTATTAAATAATATTATCCATGTATATATATGTGTATTACCAAGATCTCCTATAACTTCTGAGGTTATAGGAGGTCTTGGTATTACCTTACCAGGTCGTGCTTGCTCGGCAGTCCATGACACATCTTCCACATACTTCTCATGTATTTGAAATTATTAACCTGTTTAATATGTATACGTGGTTATATATTACATAATATGTGACTTTTAATAATATAGAATTAGTGTTAAATTAAATGTGTAATGTATATATGTGTAAATGTTAAAATTGTATTATATTTAAGACAAATGAAAATAAATATCAGTATTGATAAATATATTCTGAATATATTTATTTATATATGTGTCTATCAATATCATATGTGTTGTGAGTCGCATAACTTATGACAACTATTTTGAAATAAACTACATAGATTATCTATTACATATTTGAGTGAAAATGTTTGGATCAGGGTTAATATCAAAACTACCTTATTATAATGTCAAGAAGATATCATTGATAATATTTAATAATATAATAGCCAATCCGCTAACTCTTGTGATTTTTTAAAGTGACAGTTTTTAACAAATAACGTCTATTTCATTTTGGGATACAATTTATATTTATACATTTAGACTATCACGAAAATGGCACCAAGCTCTGTTAATGCTGGATTTAGATGCTCAATTATGAACTGTGATAACTATTCGAGAAACGACATATTTCCATACCACAGATTTCCACTAGATGAAGAACGGTATGTTAATAAATATAAAATAATTCAAAAAGTTATCATTTGAAAATTGTTGTATAATTATTATAATTATTATAATACTTAATTATATATTTTAGAGACTATTTTGTAATCGTAATTATATGTGGTATACTATGTACATATTTTATGATTTGTTACATACTCTTTATTCGAAAATTTAAAATAATAATAATTGTTAAAATAAAATAGTTTAATTTAGTCATACAATCGCTGAATTATTCAGTGAATATTATATTCATAAGGACGGTAGGCAAAAAACAAATAACTATAAATAGCAAAAGAATTTGAATTCGCGAAATCTGAATTAGAAACATGTATATATGGAATAATTCCTTTAGAAAAATATACATATAAACCATTAGTATTAATATATTATATATATACACATGCGAATACGAGTACCATCCTATTTTCGAATTTAATTTTTTGGTTATTTGATTTATTTAGTTTAGTTTTATTCTACTGTTTTTTTTGCTAGCTGAATTATATCCCGAAGTGAGCTCTACGCACGCCTTTCTCGCCACGAGTGAACTTTTCTATTTTTATTTATTTAATTATTGCCTATCATCCGTATTCAATACATAATATGACTGTTTTGTTTTTTAAATGACAGGGTTAATATGAGGGATAAATTTAAATTTAAAATACTTGTTGTGATAGTTGACATGCTTCATTGCACACGATAAAATAATTATAAAAAGATACACCCATATTATATATATACTTTTTAAATTTGTAATTTATTATTGATACTATATATTACAATGGGATAGATTTATATAAATGGATAAGTATAAAACTATAATATTAAATAGCGATTTTATAAATAAATAGATACATTACATAAATAATTATATACATAAATACATATATATATATACAAAAATTACATAATTATATATTTATATAATAGATATGTAATATATTTATTAAAAAATAAGTATTCTTTGGACATTTATATTTAATTTATAACAAGAACGAGTCTTGACACGTTCTATATATATAATATCAATGTATCTTGTTATGATTATTTTATCATATGCGCTGAAACATATCAACTAACACAAAGAGTATTTTTAATTTGAATATGTTATTCAAATCTAAAACAATAAAAACAGACGGAGGCCTTTTTATATATAGTTCATTACATCAATCATTAAAGTATCGTTATAATAAAAATTACAAACACAAGTTCAGATTTATTTATATATATATGTTACATAGTATACTATTGATTGCTAATAACTATTATTATTATGATATATTTCTAACTACTGTTAAACGATAATAGGATTTGGGTTTTGTTCCGTCTATAATAAACTGAAAAACGTCTCTTTACACTTTCTGATTTTCTGAAATACACTCTTCCTGCTAAAATAATCTACTTTACCATATATATATATATATATATATATATATATATATTATATGATGTGTATAATTTATATCTGGGTATATAACTGTATATACAAACTGAGTTATACTATATACTCATTATTAAATAATATAGATGCAAGAGATGGGCCATGAATTCTAGAAGACAAACTCTCCTTGATATCATTAAATTCCGAGGTGTTAAAGGACTCCGAGAATTACGTGTTTGCGGAAGACATTTCGAAGACAATATGTACAATAACTCTACAAGGTAAATTTAATATATTACAATTTTTAATTTTATGATTGCTAAATATAAAAATTTGAAATTATTAATTGTTATTAAATTTATAATGTAACAGAAAACGGTTAGCTTACATGGCTATTCCAACTATCATACCCGTTGCGAACCCGCCTCCTCAACTCGGATCTGGAAGTAAAGTTATTAAAAAACCTACTCTTCCTATACTATGTGGTTGGTATACACATAAATACACATGTGTGTTTATTTATAATATACTATACTATATCTCGTGATAATAATATAAATATATAATTATTTATATATTAATGTTAATATTCATTACAGCTAGTGATACTGATACGGCTTCAGATGATGAAGGTGATGACGAGATATTCGATGCTCCGGAAGAATATGTTTCTCCACCACAAATTTGTACCCGCTCCAGGTAGCCAATGTTTTTATATCTAGTTACATTTTATTTTTAAAAAGTATTTTGTAATTATTCACTTATTTATCATTTGTTTATCTGAATCATCTGAATTAATTTTAATTCCCAAGTAAATATATATAAATATAATTATTTAACATTACAATCAACAAACAAATATATTTATTTTTCATTTCTAATTTATTATAAATATTATATAATTATTCATAACACACTAAATTTAATTTTTAGAATGTATTCGCTTTATTATATTAATAATTATAATTACAATGTAAAATTAATAATCATTAAGGCTACGATTCTATTAATATTAAATTTCAATATCACTTGCTTTAATAAGTATGCTATATATAGCTAATAATAGATATATATATATATATATATATATATATATATATATATATATATATATATATATATATATATATATATAAATATATATATATATATATATATTAAAATAAACCAAATGATTTAAATTATACAAATAAGTATACCTATCATATAATATTATAGAATAATTGTAGAAAACCTAGTAACAAATGAAGATATATAATATTTATTTTAAAATAATATTTTCATTTAAGGGGAGGTCTCAGCGCTCGCGCGAATAGTCAAAAACACATGTAACAGATGGGCATATACATGGTATATACAAATAAAGCTAACAATAGAACTATTCAGTGTATTGATCTAATTTTTTTTTATCATGTTCATATTATACAAATACATCTTTGTAAAGAATAAAATGTTCAATATATACTATATTATATATTATATATATATATATGTATATAAATAACATTTTATTTTTTTATGTATTTTGATTATAAAATGAACTTATATAAATAATTTTATAATATGCTTCTTTGCAATTATTCATATAAATATATTCTCTATATAACAATAACAATTATTAAAAAAGCTGCAATAGTTTTTTCTGTAGCCACTCTAATGCGTACACACCTAGCATAAATATTGATCATCTAATAAATTGCATTTGTATTTTTCACTTATATATTTTTTTAGATAGAGAATGGTGATAAAAACATGTTTTTATGTGATTTATAGATCGTTTTTGGATACCATTTTTTCACAGATACTAAATTACTTATTAATTGGTAGTTTTATGGAATAATATTTTTTTTTTTGTTTTATGAAAATTTATCGTTTTCAGCGCTGCGACCTCCCCTTAATGACTAATAATATTTAGTAAATTGATGTTTACTAAATAAGTAGCTTAAATTATATAAAATTGAGATTAAATAATTTTAAATTAAAATATAATTAATATATAAGTAATTCAATATATGAAAAATTCCAATTAAATGTAAATTATAATTAGATATTTACAACTATAATTTACATGATTTTTATTTATTATGTGTTTCCAGTATAAATACTGGTTGAATACTGGGGTTTGTGGTATACGAGATGAATAACATCAACACAAGGTGGCGCCACCATTATAACAATGATTTAATGGGCTCCGTTAAGTTACACTTTCCCATAACAACCCCCTAAACACCCTCATCTCCCCCCACAGCTCCAAACCCACTGAAGACCTAGGTGAACTGGTTTATGGTGATGCTGTTATGCGAGAGAGTGTGAAGATAGAAGATCAACTAACCCCTAATGTTGTTCTGCGAGAGAGAGAGAAGATAGCAGGTCAACTAACCTCTAAGGCTGTTCTGCGAGAGAGAGTGTGTGGGAAAGATGGTCACCTAACCCCTAAGGCTGTTCTGCGAGAGAGTGTGTGGGAAAGATGGTCACCTAACCACTAACGATATCCATTTTCTCACTCATAAGATACAGTCTCCAGTCAAACGAGAGCCTCTCTACTAGCTATTGGTTAATCCCTTCTCCTCTTATCTGAGTTCTTAATTAGTAATAGTTAATTCCACGCTCTCTACTCGCTGTCAATTAACTCATGATGCCCCCTTCTATCTAAGTTCTCATATTAATAGTTGAATAACATTCCATCAGTCTCCTGAAGAATGTTCTAAAGTGTGCGTACCCGCTTTTCACACGGAACTAGGAAAGTTTCGCCTCCTCAAAGAAATGATAAAGATTGTGTCCCCCGAGGTTTCCTTTAGACTATGTTTATATATTTAGTTGGTATGAATATATATCTGTATTATACATACAAAAATTTATATAACAAATTTAAATCAATATATATTTTCATTTGTATTTGTTTAGCTATTCTATTCCTTTTATAGTTTGGCATTCAGAATTCAACTTTCAGCGATTTTTTTTATATAATTTTATATCTTTTATTTTTAAACTTGATTTATTGATACATATTTTTTATTCTTTACATAATTTATTTTTAATTTGATTTATTGATACATATTTTTATTCTTTACATCTTATTTATTTATATTTACATTTTTTTACTCATGAGAATCTAACTTATCTAGAATATGATGATTGGGGAAGTTCTCGCAAAAAAACAAATACATTTGTTTATTAACTTCTCCATTATTTCATGCTTTACAACATGAAATAATAAATCTGATTTATCTATTTATTTATATACATATATTGAATATATATATATAATATATATTATATTTAATAGATTAAGAAGCATATATATATATAGTGGAATATTATTAGAAACAGTCTGAAACATTGAATGTTACTAATATTTTACTTGTTGTTGTATTTAGGAAAGCAGACCACTGAAGAAATAAATGAAAAAGCATCGAGCTCATGTATAATATTGCTAGGGAACTACTACAAGAAGCAAAGATCATAGAAGCTTACGATATGTTAAAGAAACAGGGCATCATTAAGAGTGATCCATTAACACACGATCAGGTATCAATATCTTAATCTGTAATTCCTTATGGCAGTATTCTTTAGATTTACTTATCTCCCCGAGAATTGAATGCATTATGTGTATTTATCTTTTATATATATATATTTATTTTATATAAGTATATTTATTAAATGAAAATATATATATATTACTATAGTACTATAGTAATATATATATACTGCCACTATTATACTACATATAATATATAATTTATATTGATATCACTTTAAGTTGTAACTCTGCCAGTAAATACCATCTATAATAATGCACACAAAAATACACAATATATGCATATATATATATATATATATATGATATATAGTTTACAGATGTCATGCAATATCATAGATTATTATTAACCTGGCTATAAAACACATACAGAAGTTTCCGGAAAGAAAGCCACACCTTCTATTTAAAGATGAACAGTCCAGTAAAACATGGGAGATGCTGCTGAAAAGTAAACATCCAGATGATCTGCCAGCCTCCTCATTAAACTGATGCTGAAACAGGTTACACTGAATACAGCATAGGGTACCAGTCATTTCGTACAAGGTCAATTCATTCCAATATAATAGCTAGGTTATATACCCTTCCTCGCATCACATGCTATCCCCATGTTAGCTATAGCCTTCACTCCCACGCATTCATTGTTATTTCAAAGACAGCAATGTGTTGTTAACTTAGGCTGCGGTTTTGTAACGCTAAACGCCCGCCTCAGGGGAAATTCACGTGATAAACTCCTATCTAAATACATTGCGCAGTTGATTGACAATCGTCCCCGTCGATTTCGAAGGGGAATTGTCACGAGTCATATGGGGGAATTGTAATGTGACAGGGGAATATGATTCATCGCTAGTAAATGCGACAAATTGACCCTAAATCAGTGAACCGAGGCGAACTTTACACAGATAATGATGATTTTTAATTAATAAATGTAAATAATAACACAAATTATAATTTCAAATTAATTAAATAAAAATGATCATTTACGTTCAATTATCATGCAAAACTGTAAACTTAGATTTAACGAAGATTCCTATACGTTTAATTTCAATTATGTTTGGACAATACTTTAAACAAATATCATATAATAAAGAATAACACCAGCAAATGTGATAATTTGATCAAAATCTTTTTAAAAAACTAAAATATTATAATTACGACAAAGCAATTAATTCAATAAATCGGATATTATAAAAGAAATATTTTGTCTGTTAGTATTATTATATTATTTGTTTTTATGTTTAGATATGTTAACCCGTAATACTTTATTACTATAATAATTAGAAATATAATAATTATAAAATTTATAATAAATTAAATATTAAAATTATATTAAATATAATATTTATTTAATAATTTAACAATTATATCAGAGCGTGATGAAATATAGCCAGTGTGTATAAATAATTACACTATATACTATTATATTATAATTTAAAAGAGTTATAGATGTCAATATTAAAAAATAGAATCACGTTAGGGCTCTAAATAACGAAATAAGTTATTCTAAATAAATCGCTAAATTCAATTTAAAATTGCATAGGTTTTATAGTTTGTCACAAGTTTGACTACATTATATAATTAGTATGATAATTATAATTATTTATATATAATATAATATATTAGAAATATATATATATATTCTAGAAATTAGTGTTTATATTTTATTCATTATATTTTCTTCAATTATAATTTAAAATATATATAATAATAAAATTATAACTGTCAAATTTTCTTATAAATATATGTGTTTGCACTGTTAAGTATAGTAATTATAAGCATATAAAGGTATACCAATTTAGATTTTCTATTTAGAAGGATATTAATAATCTCAATAATTTAGATTCTAATTTAAATATGAAATATATTTAATATCTGCTGCTATTACTCCGATATATTATATTATATTACATATATAGATATTACAATTATATATTAATATAAGTGAAGCTTTATACAATAATTCATTTCGTATGCATTATTCTTTAAATGTAACCAACTATAAATATTTAACTCATGTCATTTTAATTTAATTAATATATAATTAAATTATGATTAATATATTTAGTATAATACTACAATATTATAGTATACATTACATATATTTAGATGTACCTTTGTAACTATATTTTAAAAATAATATTGCTTCCATTATTTTATAATTGATAATACTATGTATGTTTCTATATTTTAGAACTTGTTTCATTTAACCATAATATATTATATGTAAGTCATTAAATATAATATTATTATTTTTATTAAATATTCATAGTTATTAGTCATTCTAAGAATATCAGTAATCTCGTACAACTTATTTAGTAATTTTGTAAGACTTTTTAAATAATCTCAGGCGACTTATTAAATTAAGTTTATTTGATAATAATTAATTATTATTCGAATATTTATAATTTCATTGATTGCAATATTGATTCCAAATATAATATATTAATATAAATAAAGACTATAATCTATAGAAGAGAAATTTAGACAATTTTACTATCAAATTTATATACAACACTTATAAAATAAACTAAATTTAATAAGTCGTACGAGATTAATGGCTAAAATTTTTAATATAGTAAATAAAAAACTATGATAAACAACTTTTGAATGCTCTATTATATACAATCTTATGCAACTATTAAATTTAATCTCTCTATATACTATATAAATAGCACTTGTACACTTTAGAATCGAATAATATTGATAATCGCTCCATATAGTCTTACCAATACTGTTTATATATAATACCATAATTTTGTACCAAAAAAACAGTAAAATATACTTAAACCAAGTGTACGATTTAACTTTTTTCCTACGCATTGACTTCAACCTATTATATACTTACAATATCAGCATAATTTTGTTATCAATATTATATTCTCTTATATATATATGAGGTATTAATATTGGACGATATGGTGTAAATTTATTTCTAGAAATCTCAAAGAACCGTATTATATTTTGTGGCACACACACATATATATATATATATAGAGTAGGTACTTTAGTAATTTTTATAAATTTATTTCTAAATAACAAAATATATACATATTACATACACATATATATATCAAGTTTATTGAATAATACTTATTATGAGATTTTATTCATAGTTGATTAGATAATTTATATTACATGTTGATATATGTCTCATATTTAGATTAATTATATCTAGTAGTGATTTTAATTTTATAATGTAATTTAGTAATCTACATGTGAACAATTTTCATAATGGATATATATTAAATAAATATCACAGTGTTATATTGATATCTATTTATCATTAATATCAACTATATATTATTAAAAGTAATACTAAGTAATATATGAAAAGATAGAAATACATTCTTAAAATATAGATTAATAATATATTTTATTATTAAATGTATTTCACTCTTATATAAAAATGGAAATATGAAAAATATGGTATACTGAAAAATAAGATAAAGAATTTTAGTCATAATGTAAAATTAATTACTATATTGATTTTTTCTCTATACTTCTATAATTGTTTTATACCAGTATATTCAAAATAAAAGATCAAAGTAAAATCAATATCCATATGACTATTTAGTAACACTGTACTGACCAGTATATTCAGACTCATAAAAGATTAATAGAATACATTCTAATTACATAATTAGCATTGCATTTTAATACAATTCACATTTATAAGAATAATAGTTTATATAATGAATATATATCATTCTATAATTCTAATAAATATTACAGTATTCAAATATAATTTAGTAAATACATATACATGTATAGTATTAAAATTATAATATAAAATAAATAAATATATTAAATTTAATTCATTTAAATCAGATATGATATGTAACATATTATTATATATTAATATTTGTATACAATTTTGATATATATTAGAATAATAAATACATATAGAATAACAATATTCCATGTAGTTATACATGTTATATATAAACTTACAATATGATATAATATGTTATAATAAAATTATATATTTTAATATAAAGCTAATAATTACATTTATATTTATTAAGTATTATTTTGTTCATTTATCAATATGCACATTATAAAATGTTAATATATATAAAACAGAAATTACTTGAAATTTTTTAATTTAATTTTAAACTACAGTATTATGATTATTATTCAATTATACATTATAATTAATGCATTCAAATTATATTTAGAGAAAGACACATCTTAATAAAAAAGTGGATGCGATGAGGAGTCGGCAACATTACGGCCCCCCTATTATGAAATAATACATGGATATCTTGTGGAACTAGGGACTTGCAAAAACCAATAAAAGCTATCAACACCTAATTATCATTTAAAGGTAATATTATTATTAAATACTAATATTTTATTAGAAAAATAAACTTTGATATAACTCCAATATTTCAAATACATTTATTAAAATTAACAACATCTATAGATCACACTACATTTTAATTATTATTTAAATTATATAAATTGAACGAAGAACCTTTATAGTAACTACTGCTACTATGCCAAATCATAGACTACTAATCACTCATATATCCCTTACTACAGCTAGACTGCCTTACAACACTGACGTATCTAAATCATTATTAAATCCAACTACTCTTCCACAACAAACCCTTTCCCTATAATTGTTCCCCCATAATTAGAAAGCTAATTAAAGTATATTTATTTAATAGAAAGAAAATAATCATATTTTATTTATTACATATTCTATTTGTTATTATAATATATGTATAACAGATTGGAAGAATTGCAGAAAAGCTTATCTAACGAAAACTATTAGATGAATAATTGTATACGATGCATATAAAATTACTTTACAATTAATGATCATTTGTTGAAATAATTTATTTGATATATAGTTAATTTTTTATATATAAATTTATATTTTTTGAAATAAAAAATAGTTTATTACTTTTATCATTATTTATTTTAAATAAAATCTATCATATTGATATTTATATTTCTTAAATCTACTTCATATCTCTTGATTATATTATATATAATATCACTATTAGATCTTACATGCCATAATAGAACATTGTCATCATAATTATATATATATATTATTTAATATAAATAAAACAACAATGCAAGTGTAGATTATGGAACTCTGTATCTTATCGTTTTAATAATATCAGATATCTTGTCTTGAGAAATCCAAATGACGCTGACTTGCCATTCTCGCACTTGTGATGCCTACTATTGAAATTGTCTTCTTCTTCTGACACATTTGATACTTGAAATGGTTTTACGAGCCTTGGTAAGGCAAGAAACGATTCCTTCCCTTGAATTGCGAGCCTTTCTTCATTCTGTAATTAATTTGATAAATATAATATAACATAGATAATAATTAACCAAGAAATGAAAACTATTTAGTAATGTATTTATTATGAAAGTGTAATTAATAATTATGTGTTATTTACCGATGTAATTATGTATTTGGTATAAATATAAATACTTGATCAAAATGCAGTTTAATTTATTTTATCTGTTTTTTCTAAAAAAATATCTAGTAGATGCAATTAAAATTCACTCAAAAATGTATAATAAATATGATTACCATTGCTTATATTAACCCTACAATTATCATTATTATCAAATTTGTATAACAATATATACTGTATAGTACTCGGTATAGTATAGTACTGATCACTTTTTAATACAATTAAAATAATATTTATTGTAACAATATATTATATATTATATAATATAATATTTATTTGTTTCATTTATCAATTTTAAAGATATATTTTATAGTATTATTTTAATAATTATATTTTATAGTAGCCCATTATTAATATAAGTATGAGTTTTTATATATATGTAATTAGTAAATGTCTGTAATTCGTTATTATTAAAATTTTATTAATAATTAATTTAAAAATAAAATAAATTAGTTATTTGTTTCATTTATATATCAATTTTAAAGATATATATAATATATATAATAATATTTATAGTAAATAATTAAAACAATAAATATATAATAAACATAATTACCTTGTATCCGTCTTGTATGTATCGAATATACGCAGATTAAATAAAAATAAAAGTATTTAATTAAAATAATTGTAAAATGTCAATTTAATATGTTTGCAAGGATCATTGCTATTTGTTTACCACATTAACCAATCAAATGCTACTTATATAGTGCTACAAAACCTCAGTATGAAGTCCCTTGTCACATGACAATTCCCCTTTTGCTTACAAAACCGCAGCCTTACTGTGACTTAGCATACACAATAGTAACTGGTTTTATTGTAATTCCAATAGGTGTGTATTTAACATTATTATTTTAATACATTTTAAGATCATATACATGCTGGATAATAAATAATTTAATAAAATAAAGATTATATTATATATATTAAAAATATATTAACAAAAATTCTATATCAAAAACTTAAATTAATTATTATAATTATTGAACTAAAATTGAAATATTTTTATCATTAAATTGTTTAAGGGCATACTGCAGCACACACGCCACAATGTATTAAGATAGCAAATAATGGGTCTATTCAAAGTTAGGCTTACAGCATTCAATT
Organism: Osedax fenrisi; assembly: GCA_964019155.1. Lineage (NCBI taxonomy): Eukaryota > Metazoa > Annelida > Polychaeta > Sabellida > Siboglinidae > Osedax > Osedax fenrisi. The sequence goes on from OZ025241.1 coordinate 36,310,743, forward strand.
CAATGAATTGAGCTAGTTTTTTTTATTATATTAAGGGGAGGTCTCAGCGTTGAAAACGATAAATTTTCATAAAACAAAAAAAAAATATTATTCCATAAAACTACCATTTAATAAGTAATTTAGTATCTGTGAAAAAATGGTATCCAAAAACGATCTATAAATCACATAAAAACATGATTTTATCACCATTCTCTATCTAAAAAATATATAAGTGATAAATATTACAAATGCGATTTATTAGATGATCAATATTTATGCTAGGTGTGTACGGCGTACACTGTACGCATTAGAGTGGCTACAGAAAAAACTATTGCAGATTTTTTAATAATTGTTATTGTTATATAGAGATTATATTTATATGAATAATTGCAAAGAAGCATATTATAAAATTCTTTATATAAGTTCATTTTATAATCAAAATACATAAAAAAATAAAATGTTATTTATATACATATATATATATATATATAATATAGTATATATTGACAATTTTATTCTTTACAAAGATGTATTTGTATAATATGAACATGATAAAAAAAAATTAGCTCAATACACTGAATAGTTCTATTGTTAGCCTTATTTGCATATACCATGTATATGCCCATCTGTTACATGTGTTTTTGACTATTCGCGCGAGCGCTGAGACCTCCCCTTAAATACATTCACAAGCACAATCATATACCTCAAAATTATTCATAATGTGTATTATTCATATATAAATATATACATAAAAAACTATATATTTTGTAATATGTATTTACTATAGAAATTGATATTTTTTCAATTAAACATATACAAATATTTAAATATTTGAGTTATAGGATTATTTATATATTTGTTTTGTATACAATGCTAACAAAATTAGTATGATACATATAATAGTTTTTGAGTTACCTACATTTATACACACATACCTAGCGCGAATTTATTTATTCTGAGTAAATGCCATTTGAAGTTAGACAAGAAATTGATTTTATTTTAAAAATATATAAATGTAGGTGAAAACAAATATAAAATAAGAATAACTAATTGAATAATAATAATTTATATTAATTATAATATATGTATAATATATATAAGTATATATAATTATATATATAATATATAGTATAAATGATATAAAAGTATAAATAGTAATGTAAACAAAATAAAATAAATATAAAACTAAAATATATATAACTAAATTAAATAATATGAATACAAATAACTAATAATAAAATATAATATATATGTGTGTGAATAAAATATATATAATATTCAAATAAAGTAAGTAATATAGTAAAAGTAATAATGAAATCAAAACCATAAACCATAATGAAAATATAGCAAAATGCAAATAGCAGAGTTTTCAAACTAAACAAATATAGCGTCACCTATCTGCTCTCTAATTGGCCAATATGATCACATGATATAGAATTTATGTGTGTAACTAGTGTAATTTAATTTAAACTATATTATTTAATATAATTTAATTTAATTATTAAATATATTATTATTAATTAATTATATTAAATCAAGTAACGTATTATACAGTGAATTATTGAATAATATAATAATAACTTAGATTTTATTTTAAATTGTAAATTAATTTTATTTATTAATATATTTACAATGTTATAGGTTATATCTGCCGGTTATATTACATATTACATTTAAATGTCAAGTTCCAATCTAACAATAATAATTCAATATTATGATCGCTATTTCTACAGTTATATACGAAACAATATCGATGATTTACAAAACTATATATTTTGAAATTTAAGTAAATTTACTTAAATTTCAAAATATATATTAATAAATAATTAATATATAAATATTAATATTGAAAAATTACAATTTTTATAAATGACCCACTGAGGCTATTGGTGCTACTCGATATCAACTATAAAATAGCGAGTGCACACTCCCTTTCCCGATTCAACTCATTGCGTGCGTGCTGCGATATGCCCTTGAACAAGTTCCAATAGTATATATAATTTTGTATTACATATATTCATTAAATTATGGGGATTAAAATATTTATAATATTTATTTATATAAATATGTGTTTTATTATCATTAATCTTTTAAATATAACAAAGAAAAAATGTAATATATTACAGCCTATTGTAATATCTAATTATATTGGAAATTTCAATTCATATCTAATATTTAATCTTTAATTATTTTTGAATTTTAGGTGATATTAATATATGAAAAAACATTATTTTTGTCAATAGCATTTAAAGTTTATTACAATAAAAGTTTAAAAATTATCCTTTATAAAATTATATTATATACATGTACAATGTACATTTTACATTGTATATGTAGTACATATTATGTACGTTGTATTATATAGAATACATAAAATATATGATAAGACAAAATAATATTTATATATATAAAGTAAGATTATATGTATTAGTGTATATAATATACTATATTACATGAATAATATATATATATATGTATAATACATACATATATTATAAATTATATTTAACTCAATATATAAAATATATGCATTATAATACACACAAATAAGTAGAAGTATATACATTATATTTATATATATATTATATTATAAAATTATTTTATTCAATTTCTTGTTATCTAAAATGCTTTCATTCAATTGTACAATAATCTTATCATATTTACAACATACGTATAAACCTGTATAGGGTATAAAGTTTATACCACTATAAACAATATTTAAAAAAAAAATAAAGAGTATTTAATGTTTATAAATATTTATATTTAAATTTAAAAAATTGATAGTTAAATCCTAAAGTTATATATAATTTATTTAACCAATTTTTAGTAATTATTACTGTTAATTTAAATTATATATTTAATTAGTAATTCCAATAAAATACTCTTTTTATGTACTTATACTTGTACTTATATGGAGATTTAAAGTATACTTTATAGATCAACTGATAAATACATATTTTATTATTTTATTTCTAGTATAATAATTTGTAAATAAAATTCCATAAATTATAATTCTCAATGATGTGTCCCATTAAGGAATCTTACATCTTCATGTATATAATATTAAATAACAAAGTAACTAAATAAGCTCAATCAGTATATATTCTCTCTCTAGATAACGTCATGTAATGATTTATATTCGTTCTTGGGTATTATTTTTAGATTATAAAGCTAAATTCATTCAATAAATATAATTATACATTTCTATCATTAATTATATGTTGAATTATTAATAATTTTTAAAAGATATACATTTTAGATATTCTAGATAATTAGATAATAGATAATCTAATATATGTAAGGTGTAAGGTGTAAGGGGTGTAAGGGGTTCTGGTGAAAAGGTAAAACCTAGACCCAGTACCCAACTCTATCAGCAGGCTCCGCGTGCCACACCCTGGAAACTACGTTTAGTAGGCTAATGCTGTAGGGGATTTCAGAGAGGGATGGGCTCCGCTGATCTTATCTGCCCAAGATACGCAAATATGATTTCAAATACAATTACAAAGAACATACCGGCTCGGACGTCGCCCGGGTTAAAAAGGTCCGCGTCATTTATCGCTCATCAGGATAATAACGAAAAGTTAGCTACTGAAGAATATAAGATTAAGACAAGAAGAAACGAGACATACATAGGTACATGGAATGTACGAACTCTGCGAGAAGATGGTAAACTTGAAGAACTTACTCATGAATTGGACAGATACAGGTGGAATGTGTTAGGATTGAGTGAGGTACGTAAACGTGGAGTGAACGAAATTCAGACAATAGATGGCCACAAATTATACTATATTGGAAACGATAAGAAACATATTAATGGTGTGGGTTTTGTGATACACAGTGAGATAACACGAATGGTCATGTGCTTCAACCCAATAAATGAAAGGTTAGCGACTATAACATTACATGCAACCCCGTTTAACATATCAATAATCCAAGTATATGCCCCGACAACCGATCATACAGATGAAGAAACTGAATTATTCTACAACGAGTTACAAGACTCCATCTCAAAAATTTCAAAGAAAGATATACTGGTGATTCAAGGTGACTGGAATGCAAAAATTGGTAAGGATGCAATAACAGACTGGGGAAGAACCTCCGGGAAATTTTGCAATTCAACAACAAACGAGAGAGGTTATCGACTCCTGGAATTTGCAAAAACAAATGATCTCATAGTAGCAAATACATTTGGTCCCCACAAAAAATCAAGAATACAAACCTGGCATAGTCCTGGTGGATTATATCATAATCAAATTGATTATATCCTAGTCAGTAAACGTTTTACTACAAGCGTGAATATAAACAAGACTCGATCATTCCCTGGATCAGACATAGGTAGTGATCACGATATGGTTATGATGACATTTTGTCTTCGCCTGAAAAATCCAAAGAAAGAAAAATTCACTCGAAATAAATTTAATCTTGAGAAACTTAAAAACCCAGATATTGAAAAACTGTTTAAACATAGAATTGATGAAAAGTTATCAGCACAACATTTAACAAAAATATTCAACAACGAAGAGATATTACAAAAAATGAATAAAATACTGATAGATACAGCCACTGAAATTCTAGGTAAACATAGAGAGAAAAAGAAAAACTGGATCACTGAAGAACTGATGGATATGTGTGACTTAAGAAGAGAACTGAAAAAGACAAAATTCCTATCAGGAAGTAGTTACAAGCAGGTTAACACTCAAATAAAAAGAGAGATGAAGAAAGCTAAGGAAAATTGGATTAACCAGAAATGTATAGACATTGGTGACTGTTTAACCAGGAATAACACCAAGAGAGCCTACCAAATTGTCAAAGACCTAACTAAACCGAAGGATAATGCCGCTGTAAATATAGAGGATAAACATGGCAAATGTATCACTGATAAAATGGATGTTAGGAAAAGATGGACAGAATACTGTTCAGAACTGTATTCACATAACGCTGAAGGAGATGATGCAGTGCTCGCTGTGAACGAACCTACAGATCAAGATAGCTTCCCAATTCTGGAAAGTGAAGTGGAAGCTGCTATACGCGCTCTAAAGATCGGTAAATCACCTGGTGTTGACAACATACCCGCTGAACTTCTTAAATCAGGCGGTGACATACTAAAAAAGTTGCTTACGGATATCTGTAATAAAATATGGGAAACCGGAATATGGCCATCTGAATGGACAAAGTCACTGATAATAAGTCTACATAAGAAAGGAAGCAAACAGAAATGTGATAACTACAGGACAATAAGCTTTATAACACACGCGAGTAAAATTATGCTAAAGATAATTCTACACAGGCTACAGCACATTACTGAAGAATTTATCTCCGAAGAACAAGCTGGTTTTCGAAAAGGCCGAAGTACAAGTGAACAAATATTCAACCTTAGAATCATATCGGAAAAATATGCCCAACATAACAAACCGCTATTTCATGTATTTATAGACTTCAAAAAAGCATTTGATAGAGTCTGGCATGAAGCATTGTGGTCATCTATGAAAAGATTTAACATCAACTTAAAACTAATAGAAGCTATACAAAGTCTATATAGTAAAGCTGAAAGTGCTGTTTACTCGGACGGACAAATTGGTGAATGGTTCCACACAACAACTGGAGTGAGACAAGGTTGTTTACTGTCACCCACACTCTTCAACATCATGCTGGAACAAATAATGAATGACGCATTAGAAAATCATATAGGTACAGTAAATATCGGAGGTAAAATAATTACAAATCTAAGATTTGCGGATGACATAGACGGACTAGCAGGTAGTGAATCCGAGCTATCCAATCTAATAAAAAAGATTGACAGTACATCGCGTAAATATGGAATGGAGATTAATGCTACGAAAACTCAAATTATGACTAATTCTGAAGGTAATTTCACATCCGAAATAAAGATAAACAACGATACACTCAAAATAGTTGAACAATTTAAATACTTAGGTGCAATTATAGACGATAAAGGTTCCAAATCTGAAATAATAGCTAGAACAGGTCAGACAATAACTGCATTATCAAAACTAAATGTTATATGGTACGACAAATCACTTCAACTGAAACTAAAAATTCGACTTATGCAATCGCTAGTAAACTCAATATTCCTCTATGCGTGCGAAACGTGGACGCTAACAAAGGAGTTACAAGGACGTATTAGAGCTTTGGAAATGAGATGTTTAAGAAGGCTAATGAACATATCATACCGAGACAAGATAACCAATATTGAGGTACGGAGTCGAGTTGTTAAAGAAATTGGCAAACACTCAGAATTGCTGGCGATGGTCATTGCAAAGAAGTTGAGGTGGTTTGGTCATGTATCACGATCAAACTCTATGTCTAATACTATTTTGCAAGGATCCATTGAAGGTAAAAGAAGAAGAGGACGGCCAAGGACACAATGGCAAGATAATATCGTTGAATGGACTAGTCTTGGAATAGAAGAAGCGATGCGAGCGACCAGGGATAGAGACCGATGGAAACGTATTATATTGAAGTCAACTGCGCCCCTACGGCATCCAAATGCTATGGGATAGGTAAAAGGTAAAAAAAAAAATATATAAAACAAGAGACTTTTGAACTGGTCAAGGGCTAACGCACCTTGTGTAAGGGTTACTCGTGTACTGTGTCACTTTTTTTTACTAAAAGTAGTTACATTATTACTAAAAGAACTTTATTACAAAAAAAAACCTACACAAATTAAAACTTAATCCAACTTAATCCAACCTATCCATAACAGTGAAAATAACTATGACCACACACATATACACACATATCACTATAATTTTATAGGCTCAATTGGGAAGTAATGCAGCTAAAAAAAACCTACAAAAATTAAAACTTAACCCAACCTAACCACAACTGTGAAAATAACAATATAAAAAAAATATGCTTTTATAGGTTCACTCGGGAAGTAATGCAGCTAAAAAAAACCACCAAAAATTAAAACTTAACCCAAACTAATCACAACCTTGACAGTATACTTTTATAGGTTCACTCGGGAAGTAATGCATCTAAAAAAAACCTCCACAAATTAAAACTTAACCCAACCTAACCACAACCGTGAAAATATACTTTTATAGGTTCACTCGTGAAGTAATGCAGCTAAAAAAACCTACCAAAATTAAAACTTAACCCAACCCAAACCCAACCAAACCCAAACCCAACCCAACCCAACCTAACCCAAACCCAAACCCAACCCAAACCCAACCAAAACCCAAACCAATAATACAGCTAAAAAAAACCATCAACATTTAAAACTTAACCCAACCTAACCACAACCGTGAAAATCTACTTTTATAGGCAAACTCGGGAAGTAATGCAGCTAAAAAAAACCTACCAAAATTAAAACTTAACCCAACCCAAACCCAACCAAACCCACCTAAACCCAAACCCAAACCTAAACCAAAACCAAAACCCAAACCCAACCCAAACCCAAACCAATAATGCAGCTAAAAAAACCACCAAAAATTAAAACTTAACCCATTCTAACCACACCATGTAAATATACATTTATAGGTTCACTCGGGAAGTAATGCAGCTAAAAAAAACCACAACAAATTAAAACTTAACCCAACCTAACCACAACCGTGACAATATACTTTTATAGGTTCACTCGGGAAGTAATGCATCTAAAAAAAACCTCCAAAAATTAAAACTTAACCCAACCTAACCACAACCGTCAAATATACTTTTATAGGTTCACTCGGGAAGTAATGCAGCTAAAAAAAACCAACCAAAATTAAAACTTAACCCAACCCAAACCCAACCAAACCCACCTAAACCCAAACCCAACCCAAACCCAAACCAAAAACCAACCCCAACCCAAAACCAAACCCAAACACAAACCAAACCAAAACCAAACCCAAACCCAAACCCAAGTGCCCAAGTTACCTTTTATAATTTATTCGATATAGTTAAAATTATTAAAATCGAATTATTAATATAGATTTTGAATTTTCTACATGATAAAAATATTATAAATTCATGTTTTTACATGGTGGAGATAGGAAATGTACTTTTGTAAAGTCATTTATGAGGTAAATAATCATAGTAAATGCATCACGGATGGTTACATTTATATCTACTCATCACTCTTAACATTATAGAATAGAAATTAGAATTTTTTTTTTTATAAATTGCAATTTTTTTTTCTTGAAATTTTTTCGATGAAATTTGGTGAAAAATTGAAACCGATCTGTACCTTAAATTATTCATATATTAACGGTTTTTCTCAAAATTGTATAGGTACTTTCGTACTCCGCATCCGTTGAAACCATAATCGAGTCGAACACGTTACCGGAAGTCGGTCAATTTACCACTCTAAAATCACGTATTTTTCACTATTTCGGCCATAACTCGAAGAATATTAAATATTAAATATCACAATTTATACCACGATATTATATTTTAATTACCTATGTAATAAATTTAAAATTATTGAAATCGATTCATTATTGTGGATTTTGATTTTTTACATTACCTAATAATTTTAAGAATATATTTTTACATGGCGGAGATAGGAAATAATTATTATAAACTCGTTAAACCGAATAACTGAAATCTAGTACGTACGATATATATTAATACTCGTCATAAATGTTATTTTTATAATTATATCTATATATTATAGATTTTTTTACGCGATACGAATATTGTAAATTTAAATTTTTACACGGTAGAGATAGGACATTTTTTTTTATAAACTCGAAATTTAAATTTAACGAAATCTAGTATCGTAGGGGTTCGAGTAATATTGGTATCGGGCGAAAAAAATTCGTATATAACGTATTTTATGTCGTCCGTATACGCGATATAGACTTTCTACCTATCTCCGCCATAGAGAATAGAGAGAACAATATAATGCCTCGATCGATGAATAGAATATTTATAAATAGAATAAATATATAAATATATAAATATAGTACGTATAGTATATATTACTCGTTTACTAATTATATATTATTACTAATTTAGTATCTATATAGTATACATTTAATATATCGCGAAAAAAATGCGTATATAACGTATTTTATAACGCCCGTATACGCGATATAAGATCGCCCGTAGAATTTGTACGTTAACGAAAATATTTCGTAATTTTTGTTTTAACGGCGGAGATAGGAAAAAAAATTTATAATCTCGAAATTTAACTTTAACGAAATCTAGTATTATTGGAGTCGAAGTATTAATAGTATCTGTCGAAAAAAATGCGTATATAAAGTATTTTATGTCGTCCGTATACGCGATATAAGATCGCCCGTAGAATTTGTACGTTAACGAAAATATTTCGTAATTTTTGTTTTAACGGCGGAGATAGGACATTTTTTTTTATAAACTCGAAATTTAAATTTAACGAAATCTAGTATTATTAGGGTTCGAGTAATATTAGTAACTGGTGAAAAAATTTCGTATATAACGTATTTTATGTCGTCCGTATACGCGATATAGAGATTTTTACCTATCTCCGCCATAGAGAATCGAGAGAACAATAGAATGCCTCGATCGATGAATAGAGATTATTTAAATATATAAATATGTAAATTATATGTAATATCATGATTATTACTCGTTTACTAATAATATAATCGATATATATAAATATTATCGACGATTTATTATCTAGAGGGTATTAGATTTATAAATGTGGAAAAAATTGGTGCCGAGCGAGATTCGCTTCGCTCGTAGAAGGTCCGGTAGCTCGCTTCGCTCGCTAGCGTCGTACGAAGACGACGACGATTAAGAGAAATAATATATATAGAGACTAGGTTACTTTTTTCCCGGATCAAGGGCTAACGCTCCTTGTAGAGTGGTTACTTTTTTACTAAAGCAACTTAATTACTTAAACTTTTTTACTAAAAGAACTAAACTTTATTACTAAAATAACTAAATTTATTACTAAAAAGTAACTACTTTATTACTAAAAAGAAACTATTTTATTAATACCAAAAGTAACCTCTTTATAACTAAAAAGTAACTACTTTATTACTAAAATGTAACTACTTTATTACTAAAATGTAACTACTTTATTACTAAAATATAACTACTTTATTATTACTAAAAAGTAACTACTTTATTACTAAAATGTAACTACTTTATTACTAAAATGTAACTACTTTATTATTACTAAAAAGTACCTACTTTATTACTAAAATGTAACTACTTTATTACTAAAATGTAACTACTTTATTACTAAAATGTAACTACTTTATTACTAAAATGTAACTACTTTATTACTAAAAAGTAACTACTTTATTACTAAAATGTAACTACTTTATTACTAAAATATAACTACTTTATTATTACTAAAAAGTAACTACTTTATTACTAAATATTAATTTATTAATGAAAGTAAGCTTAATAAATGTTAATTAATTTATTATATCCTACAAAAAAACCTGAAAATCTACTTTTATAGGCTCACTCGGGAATTAATGCAGCTAAAAAAAACCACCAAAAATTAAAACTTAACCCAACCTAACCACAACCGTGAAAATCTACTTTTATAGGCAAACTCGGGAAGTAATGCAGCTAAAAAAAACCTACCAAAATTAAAACTTAACCCAACCCAAACCCACCTAAACCCAAACCCAAACCCAAACCTAAACCAAAACCCAAACCCAAACCCAACCCAAACCCAAACCATTAGCTGCAGCTAAAAAAAACCACCAAAAATTGAAACTTAATCCAACCTAACCACAACCGTGTAAATATACATTTATATGTTCACTCGGGAAGTAATGCAGCTAAAAAAAACCACCAAAAATTAAAACTTAACCCAACCTAACCAAAACCGTGACAATATACTTTTATAGGTTCACTCGGGAAGTAATGCAGCTAAAAAAAACCACCAAAAATTAAAACTTAAACCAACCTAACCACAACCGTGAAAATCTACTTTTATAGGCAAACTCGGGAAGTAATGCAGCTAAAAAAAACCTACCAAAATTAAAACTTAACCCAACCCAAACCCAACCCAACCCACCTAAACCCAAACCCAAACCCAAACCCAACCCAAATCTAACCCAAACCCAACACAAACCCAAACCCAAATCCAAACCCGGGAAGTAATGCAGCTAATAAAAACCACCAAAAATTAAAACTTAACCCAACCTAACCAAAACCGTGACAATATACTTTTATAGGTTCACTCGGGAAGTAATGCAGCTAAAAAAAACCACCACAAATTAAAACTTAACCCAACCTAACCACAACCGCGACAAATCTACTTTTATAGGCAAACTCGGGAAGTAATGCAGCTACAAAAAACCTACCAAAATTAAAACTTAACCCAACCCAAACCCAACCCAACTCACCTAAACCCAAACCCAAACAAAAACCCAAACCCAACCCATACCCAAACCCAAACCCAACCAAAACCCAACCCAAACCCAAACCAAACCCAAACCCAACCCAAACCCAAACCCAAATGATATTATAAAGTTAAAATTATTGAAATCGAATAATTATTATAGATTTTGATTTTTTACATGTTAAAATTATAATAAATTCAAGTTTTTACATGGTGGAGATAGGATATGTACTTTTGTAAAGTCATTTATGAGGTAAATAATCATAGTAAATGCATATCGGATGGCTACATTTATATCTACTCATCACTCTTAACATTATAGAATAGAAATTAGAATTTTTTTTTTTTTATAAATTTCAAATTTTTTTCTTGACCATTCTTGACCATGATGAAATTTGGTAAAAAATTGAAATCGAGCTGTACACCCAATCATTCATATATTAATGGTTTTTCTTAATTTTTTATAGCAACTTTCGTACTCCGCATCCGTTGAAATCATAATCGAAGCGAACGCGTTACCGGAAGTCGGTCAATTTACCACTCTAAAATCACGTATTTTTCACTATTTCGGCCATAACTCGAAGAATATTAAATATTAAATATCACAATTTATACCACGATATTATATTTTAATTACCTATTTAATAAATTTAAAATTATTGAAATCGATTCATTATTGTGGATTTTGATTTTTTACATTACCTAATAATTTTAAGAATATATTTTTACATGGCGGAGATAGGAAATAATTATTATAAACTCGTTAAACCGAATAACTGAAATCTAGTACTTATGATATATATTTATAATAGTTAGTAATCTTATTGTTATAAGTATATCTATTTTATAAAGATATATTTTTTTTTGTAAAATTTTAAAATATAATTAATTAATATAAATATAATAATTAATACCGATTAATCTAATGACTTATTCGATAATATTAATATTAATTTATTAATTAGATAGTATAGTAATAATAAAATAAGTAAAATAAACTACATGATACTGTTATAAAATAAGTTATTAGAATTTCATATTTTATAAATATATAATTTGTGTTATAAAATTATAAAATTATAAATATAATTATATATATTTGTTAATAATAGTTACCCTAATTAATTATTCGTATATATTTATATTATTTTATCATATAGATAGTATAATAATAATAAAATAAGTACAAAAAACTATATAATAATATTAAATAATAAGTTAATAGAATACAAATATTTATAAATGTATAATTTGTGTTATAAATTTATAAAATTATAATATAATTAAATGTATTAGTTAATATTATTTACAATATCATACTTTTAGATAATATTTAAATTATTTTATTATCTATATATTATATTATTATTAAAATAAGTAAAAAATAATGAAATTATATTAATTATACTATAAATTATAAAGTTACAAATATGGAAATCCAATGATTATTATAGATTATCTATGTTTTACATGATACAATTATTATAAATTCAAATTTTTACATGGTGGAGATAGGAAATGTACTTTTTAAAGCCATTTATGTGGCGAATAATCATCGTAAATGCATATCGGATGGCTACATTTATATATATTCATTACCATTAACATTATAGAATAGAAATTAGATTTTTTTTTTTTTTTATAAATTTCAAATTTTTTTCTTGACCATTTGTACGATGAATTTTGTCGAAAAATTAAAACCGATCCGTACCCCAAATGCTTCATATATTAATGGTTTTTCTCAATTTTTTACAGGAACTTTCGTACTCCGCATCCGTTGAAATTATAATTGAAGCGAACGCGTTACCGGAAGTCGGTCAAATTTACACCTCAAAAATCATGTATTTTTCACTATTTCGGCTGTAGCTCGAAGAATATTAAATATTAGATATCTCAATTTATACCACGATATTCTATTTATAATTATCTATGTAATAAAATTATTGAAATCGAATCATTATTGTGGATTTTGATTTTTTACATCACCCAATAATTTTAAGAATTTATTTTTACATGGAGGAGATAGGAAATAATTATTATAAACTCGTTAAACCGAATAACTGAAATCTAGTACGTATGATATATGTTAATACTCGTCATAAATGTTATTTTCATAATTATATCTATTTTATAAAGATATATTTTTTTTTGTAAAATTTTAAAATATAATTAATTAATATAAATATAATAATTAATAGCGATTAATATAATAACTTATTTGATAATATTTACATTATTTTATTATATTGATAGTATAGTAATACTAAAATAATTAAAACATATCTATATATATCTATAAATATTAAGTAAATATAATTTCATATTTTATAAATATATAATTTGTGTTATAAAATTATAAAATTATAAATATAATTATATATATTTGTTAATAATAGTTACCCTAATTAATTATTCGTATATATTTATATTATTTTATCATATAGATAGTATAATAATAATAAAATAAGTACAAAAAACTATATAATAATATTAAATAATAAGTTAATAGAATACAAATATTTATAAATTGATAATTTGTGTTATAAATTTATAAAATTATAATATAATTAAATGTATTAGTTAATATTATTTACACTACCATAATGTTCGAAAATATTTACATTATTTTAGTATCTAGATATTATATTGGATTAATTAAAGTAGTAAAATATGATAACATTATACTATAAATTATAAAGTTAAAATTATTAAAATCGAATAATTATTATAGATTTTGATGTTGTACATGTTAAAATTATTATAAATTCAAGTTTTTACATGGCGGAGATAGGAAATAATTATTATAATATCGTTAAACCAAATAACAGAAATATAGTGTGTATGATATATATTTATAATAGTTGGTAATCTTATTTTTATAATTATATCTATTTTATAAAGATATATTTTTTTTGTAAAATTTTAAAATATAATAAATTAATATAAATATAATAATTAATACCGATTAATATAATAACTTATTAGATAGTATTCACATTATTTTATTAATTAGATAGTATATTAATAATAAAATAAGTACAATAAACTATATAATACTATTAAATAATAAGTTAATAGAATTTCATATTTTATAAATATATAATTTGTGTTATAAAATTATAAAATTATAAATATAAATATATATATATATATGTTAATAATAGTTACCCTAATTTATTATTCGTATATATTTATATTATTTTATTATTTAGATAGTATAATAATAATAAAATAAGTAAATAATGCTTATATACTATATTTATTATCACGTTGAATGAATATACATATTTATAAATTTCTAATTTGCGTTATAAAATTATAAAAATATAAATATAATTATATATATTTGTAAATAATAATTACGCTAATGAATTATTCGTATATATTTATAGTATTTTATTATATAGATAGTATAATAATAATAAGTAAATAATGCTTATATAATATATTTATTATCACATCGAATGAATATACATATTAATAAATTTATAATTGTTGTTATAAATTTATAAATTTATAATATAATTAAATGTATTAGTTCATAATATTTACACTACTATACTTTTCGATAATATTTACATTATTTTAGTATCTAGATATTATATTATTATTAAAATAAGTAAAAAATTATGAAATTATATTAATTATACTATAAATTATAAAGTTACAAATATGGAAATCCATTGATTATTATAGATTATCTATGTTTTACATGATACAAATATTATAAATTCAAATTTTTACATGGTGGAGATAGGAAATGTACTTTTTAAAGCCATTTATGTGGCGAATAATCATAGTAAATGCATATCGGATGGCTACATTTATATCTACTCATTACCATTAACATTATAGAATAGAAATTAGATTTTTTTTTTTTTTTTATAAATTGCAATTTTTTTTCTTGACCATTTGTATGATAAAATTTGGTGAAAAATTGAAACCGATCTGTACCTTAAATTATTCATATATTAACGGTTTTTCTCAAAATTGTATAGGTACTTTCGTACTCCGCATCCGTTGAAACCATAATCGAGTCGAACACGTTACCGGAAGTCGGTCAATTTACCACTCTAAAATCACGTATTTTTCACTATTTCGGCCATAACTCGAAGAATATTAAATATTAAATATCACAATTTATACCACGATATTATATTTTAATTACCTATGTAATAAATTTAAAATTATTGAAATCGATTCATTATTGTGGATTTTGATTTTTTACATTACCTAATAATTTTAAGAATATATTTTTACATGGCGGAGATAGGAAATAATTATTATAAACTCGTTAAACCGAATAACTGAAATCTAGTACGTACGATATATATTAATACTCGTCATAAATGTTATTTTTATAATTATATCTATATATTATAGATTTTTTTACGCGATACGAATATTGTAAATTTAAATTTTTACACGGTAGAGATAGGACATTTTTTTTTATAAACTCGAAATTTAAATTTAACGAAATCTAGTATCGTAGGGGTTCGAGTAATATTGGTATCGGGCGAAAAAAATTTGTATATAACGTATTTTATGTCGTCCGTATACGCGATATAGACTTTCTACCTATCTCCGCCATAGAGATTAGAGAGAACAATATAATGCCTCGATCGATGAATAGAATATTTATAAATAGAATAAATATATAAATATATAAATATAGTACGTATAGTATATATTACTCGTTTACTAATTATATATTATTACTAATTTAGTATCTATATAGTATACATTTAATATATCGCGAAAAAAATGCGTATATAACGTATTTTATAACGCCCGTATACGCGATATAAGATCGCCCGTAGAATTTGTACGTTAACGAAAATATTTCGTAATTTTTGTTTTAACGGCGGAGATAGGAAAAAAAAATTTATAATCTCGAAATTTAACTTTAACGAAATCTAGTATTATTGGAGTCGAAGTATTAATAGTATCTGTCGAAAAAAATGCGTATATAACGTATTTTATGTCGTCCGTATACGCGATATAAGATCGCCCGTAGAATTTGTACGTTAACGAAAATATTTCGTAATTTTTGTTTTAACGGCGGAGATAGGACATTTTTTTTTATAAACTCGAAATTTAAATTTAACGAAATCTAGTATTATTAGGGTTCGAGTAATATTAGTAACTGGTGAAAAAATTTCGTATATAACGTATTTTATGTCGTCCGTATACGCGATATAGAGATTTTTACCTATCTCCGCCATAGAGAATCGAGAGAACAATAGAATGCCTCGATCGATGAATAGAGATTATTTAAATATGTAAATTATATGTAATATCATGATTATTACTCGTTTACTAATAATATAATCGATATATATAAATATTATCGACGATTTATTATCTAGAGGGTATTAGATTTATAAATGTGGAAAAAATTGGTGCCGAGCGAGATTCGCTTCGCTCGTAGAAGGTCCGGTAGCTCGCTTCGCTCGCTAGCGTCGTACGAAGACGACGACGATTAAGAGAAATAATATATATAGAGACTAGAATAATAATATATTCATAGATAACAAATATAATTATTCTGAGTAATATTGATTTACAATTAATATAATCTATGTCACTATTTAAATTTATTATGTATATTTAATTTATTGTAACATTTATAACATGTGTGTGTGTGTGATATTATATAAATTTCAAATCTTTAGTAATATAAAGAATATTAATTGTTAATTATATGTTTATCTTATTATTAGAGTTATCTATTTTTAAATGTATTACATGTCATTGATAGCATATATATATAATTATTTAGATAGGAATTTATCTATTATAATAGACAAATTATAAAAAAGTTATAACGACTAATACTACTATTATCTATGCTACAGAGTGACATTACGGACACCTGATGCAGTCTGATAGCGGGTCTGAACATGAACGTAGCGAACAGTTCATCGCTACTATCATCATCTGGTGGATCTCCTCAATAACGACCTTGCCAGTACTCTGACCTCTACCTCCTCCTCCGTCACTAACGACTCCTCCTCAGATATTCCGATGACCACTATGGTTTCAGTTGCCCCGCCCCCCGCTAGAATGATGAGTCATCAGAACAATGGCGGCCTCCTCCTCCTCACACTGCTGCAGGGTGGTGCTACCGGTATAACCTGTCAAGGACGTGTCCTTCAAGGCATCGCCACCACTACAGTATCAGTAGAAGAATGCCTACAAGGAAGCTCTGGTCAAGCTAGACCAGCTGGGTCAAGACATCATACAGAAGTCGTTAGTCTATTGCGTAGTTAACATCTAAAATTTCCTATACCTATACTTTACCCTATTATTGTATGAATACTTTTACCCAGAGTTCTAAGATTTAAATCATGCTATAGCCCTATTGTTCCGTAGGTTTTCATTATAGCATCGTATTTGTTATAAAGTTATATATGGACATAAGCCTTATGGGCGTGCATGTTATAGATGAACGTCGAGACTTATACGTTTATTAAGTGACTTAAGGGAAGTGCCGTACATGTAGCTATACGTAGCCATTTGTCTATACACATGACAGGAGGTCATGCGTGACGGTTGTACAAGAATGCATGCGTATGTCAGTCACTCTGCATGATTGCGTTGCATGATAGCTAGTGATAGTAACAGAGATACAACAGATATATACATATGAATTATAACAGTACAATAATATATAACATCGTATTGATTTAATAATAGATTATATTTTTGTTTTTACAGACTGAATATGCCATATATATATGCTTCTCCTTTATCTTTTGTTTTTCTTTCGAGTAGCGCTCACTATTATATTTGTGTATAATAAATCATCATCATCATCATCATCATCATCATTGAATATATCTCCGTTTGCCCCCACCACAGGATTTCCACGTGATAAGTGCTAACTGTATGACACTACACCTAGCTGAACACATCTACAACAAACTCCTCATGGATGTCATGTCTACCCGCCACACCGAATACAGCACTCTTTCCACCCGACAAGCTATGCAACAACTACAGAAACATGTTACCTCCAATGGAAAAATGATGTTATTATTGTATTTATTTTATATGAAATCATGTTTCTATATATATACAATACTAATATATATATATTAGTATTAGTATAACATGTAGGGATCTTTAGTTTTCAAAACACTAAATTAAAATTTTAAATGAGTATTGAGATATTTCGAAAATCTTCATTTTTTTTATAATTATTCATAGCTGCAAGTAAATATCAATATACACTGAATGCTTATATGCTATATGTACTGTACAACTATTATCATTATTACTGCAATAAATACATATATATATATATATATATATATATATATATATATATATATTATTGTAACAGATATTCTAATAAAGGTTAATCTCTTTCTATATTTATAAATTTAATATTTCATTTTGATATTAATTATAATAAATAATGCAGTATGCTTTTTATGATGAAGCTATTCACGATAGTTCTATTTATTTTATAATAACAATATGAGTCATAAGTTGTTTATATAAAGATTGTATGACAAATTCTGAAACAATTTATATAATCTAAAACTAGTAACAAAATAAAATACAATCAAATTAACATGACATTTTTTAAACCTGACCTGAAATAATATTTTTTAAAACCCGAAAAATTAACAAATACCTGAGACCATTTCCACCCTAATATATATATATACTAGCCGTACCCGACCCGGCGTTGCTCGGTTTTTGATTATTTTCCTATTATCTATTATTTATTAATTATAGCTATTCCTGATTCTACATTGCTATATATACAATAAAATAAATGTTAGTTAAAATATCAATAAAATATAGAAAAAATGTATTTAATATCTAACAAATTAGTGGAAATATATTAAAAAATAAAACAAATATTACAAATATTATAAAATATGTTTTAAAAAATGTCTAAATCCCAAACTTAAACCCAAACCGTACCCGACCAGGCTTTGATCGGTTGTTGATTTCTTGCCTATATATTATTTATTAATTATAGATGTTCCTGATTATTCATAGTTATATATACAATTAAATAAATGTTAGCTGAAATACAAACAAATTATGAAAAATATTTTAATATTTAAAAAATTAGTAAAAAAATATTTCAAAAAATATATTAAAAAATACAATAAATATTTCGAATATTACAAAATATGTTTTAAAAAGATGTCGAAAACCTAAACCCAAACCGTACCTGACCTGGCGTTGCTCGGTTTTTGATTGTTTGCCAATTATTATTTATTAATGATACCTACTACTAATTCTGCATTGCTAAATATTTATATTTAATTTTTTCATAACTATTATTTATACAATAAAATAAATGTTAGCTGACTAACAAATGTAGAAAATATTTTAATATTTCAAAAAATATATTAAATAATACAACAAATATTTCAAATATTACAAAATATGTTGAAAACCTAAACCCACACCGTTCCAAATCGACTCGGTTTTTTATTATTTACCTATCTATCATTTATTAATTATAACTATACCTGCTTTGGAATTTCTTGCCGTACCCAACTCTGCTTTACTCGTTGTTTGATAGTTGCCTATCTATTATGTATTAATTATGGCTATTCATGATTCTGTCTTTCATATATAATAATATAAATTTGTGCTAAAATTCAAACAAATTTAGATAAATATTCGTTTTTAATATCTCAAAAATTAGTGGAAAAATATTTTAAAAATATTTCAAAAAATATTAAAAAAAATACAACACATATTTCCAATATTACAAAATATTACTTAATAAATGTCGAAAACCCAAACCGCACCCTTCGTTGATCGATTATGCATAGCTAATCTTTAATTTTAATTTTTTCCTAACTATTATTTATATACAATAAAATAAATGTTAGCTGACCTACAAACAGAAGTAGAAAAATATTTTAATATTTAAAAAATTTGTGTAAAAATATTTCAAAAAATATATTATAAAATATTAATAAAATTAAAATTAATAAAATATTAAAAAAATACAAAATATAAAATTTAAAAAATACAAAATATACAACAAATATTTCAAATATAACAAAATATGTTTTAAAAAAATGTCTAAAACCAAAACCCAAACCATCCCGACCCGCCCTCTCTAGGTTTTTGATTGTTTTCATATCTATTATTTATTAATTATAACTATTCATGATTTTAAATTGCTTGCCGTTCTTAACCCGACGTTGCTCGGTTTTTGATTATTTTCCTATAAATTATTAATTATAGCTATTCGTAATTATGTATAGCTAATATTTAATTTTGTTTCTAACTAATATTTAATAATTCTAAGTGTATCGGATGTAGATCTATAGATCTAACGCTATAGCGTTGGTCGTTTTTAAGATTTATTCGTAAAATATTTTGTAAAAAACAAAAAATAATTTAAAATATTATAAAATATATTTTAAAAAGTGTCTACAAATATTTTTTAAAATATAAAAAATATTTCAACATATCCATACCCGAACCGGCGTTGCTAAGTTTTTGATTGTTTGCCTATTTATTTTTATTAATTATAGGCTATAATTTATAGCTATTCATGATTATGCTAAAATATTTAATTGCTAAAAAATACAACAAATATTTAAAATATTACAAAAAATGTCGAAAACTCAAATCTAAACCCAAACGCAAACAGTGCCCGACCCGACATTTATCGGTTTTTGATTGTTTGCCTATTTATTATTTATAATCAGGAATATATCTATAGAGATATTCCTGATTCTACATTTCTAGTATATACAATTAAATAAAGTTTATCTAAAATACAAACAAATGTAGAAACATATTTATTTTAATATTTAAAAAATTAGTGAAAAAAGATTTAAAAAATACAACAAATATTTAAAATATTCCAAAATATGTTGAAAACCTAAACCCAAACCGTTCCAAATCGGCGTTGCTTAGTTTTTTATTATTTGCCTATCTATCATTTATTAATTATAAATATTCCTGATTTGGAATTTCTTACAGTACCCAACTCTGCTTTATTCGTTGTTTGATTATTTGCCTATCTATTATTTATTAATTATGGCTATATGATTCTGCTTTTCATATACAATAACATAAATTTTCATTAAAAAAAATTCAAACAAATATTCGTTTTTAATATCTCAAAAATTAGTGGAAAAATATTTCAAAAATATTTCAAAAAATATTAAAAAAAATACAACACATATTATCAATATTACAAAATATTACTTAACAAATTTCGAAAACCCCAACCACCCTGCGTTGTTCGATTTTTGATTGTTGTTGCCTATCTATTATTTATTAATTATAGCTATTCCTTATTCTGTATTGCTAGTATATAATAAATATTTCCAAATATTACACAAATATTTTTTATAAATGTTCTACAAATATTTTAAAAAGTATAATATTTATATCTTATAATATTTATATATTTATTATATAATTATAATATTTTAATTATATCTTTAAATAATAATATAACAACGATTAGTTGAAAAATATAAAATAATATTTCAAATAATATTTTTAAAAATAAAACAAAAAATATAGATAATATTAGAAAATATATTTTAAAAAAATTTCTAAAAAATGTCCACAAAAATGTTTACTAATATTTCAAAAAAATGTTTAAAAATATTTCAAAAAATGTTTAAAATTATTTCGAAAAATAATTCAAAAAAATTTCAAAAATATTTCAAAAAATGTCAAGAATATTTCAAAAAAAATTCAAAATATTTTCAAAAAAAAATTCAAAAAAATTTCAAAAAAATACTTCGAAAAAATGTAAAAAAAATATTTCAAAAAAGCGACGCCGAAGATTTTAGATGACAAAAAATCATTTTAATGGCAAAAAGTCAATTTTTTAGGTTTTTCTGGGGTACGCGGTAAAAAATTCAAAAAAATTTCCGGACCAAGACCATACTGTTGCAAATTTATTAAGATCGGGTATAAAATATTTTCGCGACGTACCCCGGTTCTCGAGTTACCTCACCAGATACACACACACACACACACATATATATATATATATATATACTAGCCGTACCCGACCCGGCGTTGCTCGGTTTTTGATTATTTTCCTATTATCTATTATTTATTAATTATAGCTATTCCTGATTCTACATTGCTATATATACAATAAAATAAATGTTATTTAAAATATCAATAAAATATAGAAAAAATATATTTAATATCTAACAAATTAGTGGAAATATATTAAAAAATAAAACAAATATTACAAATATTACAAAATATGTTTTAAAAAATGTCTAAAACCCAAACTTAAACCCAAACCGTACCCGACCCGGCGTTTATCGGTTGTTGATTTCT
Organism: Osedax fenrisi; assembly: GCA_964019155.1. NCBI lineage: Eukaryota > Metazoa > Annelida > Polychaeta > Sabellida > Siboglinidae > Osedax > Osedax fenrisi. Next base: position 36,333,328 of record OZ025241.1, read on the forward strand.
TGCCTATATATTATTTATTAAGTATAGATGTTCCTGATTATTCATAGTTATATATACAATTAAATAAATGTTAGCTGAAATACAAACAAATTATGAAAAATATTTTAATATTTAAAAAATTAGTAGAAAAATATTTCAAAAAATATATTAAATAATACAATAAATATTTCGAATATTACAAAATATGTTTTAAAAAGATGTCGAAAACCTAAACCCAAACCGTACCTGTCCTGGCGTTGCTCGGTTTTTGATTGTTTGCCAATTATTATTTATTAATTATGCCTATTACTAATTCTGAATTGCTAAATATTTATATTTAATTTTTTCATAACTATTATTTATACAATAAAATAAATGTTAGCTGAACAAATTTTATAAATATTTCAAAAAATATTTAAAAAATACAACACATATTTCCAATATTACAAAATATTACTTAATAAATGTCGAAAACCCAAACCGCACCCTGCGTTGATCGATTATGCAGAGCTAATCTTTAATTTTAATTTTGTCCTAACTATTATTTATATACAATAAAATAAATGTTAGCTGACCTACAAACAGAAGTAGAAAAATATTTTAATATTTAAAAAATTTGTGGAAAAATATTTCAAAAAATATATTAAAAAAATACAAAATATAAAATTTAAAAAATACAAAATATACAACAAATATTTCAAATATAACAAAATATATTTTTTTTAAATGTCTAAAACCAAAACCCAAACCATCCGACCCGCTGTCTCTAGGTTTTTGATTTTTTTCATATCTATTATAATAGATAATAAATAATTATTTATTAATTATAACTATTCCTGATTTTAAATTGCTTGCCGTTCTTAACCCGACGTTGCTCGGTTTTTGATTATTTTCCTATAAATTATTAATTATAGCTATTCCTAATTATGTATAGCTAATATTTAATTTTGTTTCTAACTAATATTTAATAATTATAAGTGTATCAGATGCAGATCTATAGATCTAACGCTATAGCGTTGTTCGTTTTTAAGATTTATTCGTAAAATATTTTATAAAAATACAAAAAATAATTTAAAATATTATAAAATATATTTTAAAAAGTGTCTACAAATATTTTTTTAAATATAAAAAATATTTCAACATATTAGTATCCATACCCGAACCGGCGTTGCTAAGTTTTTGATTGTTTGCCTATTTATTTTTATTAATTATAGGCTATCATTTATAGCTATTCATGATTATGCTAAAATATTTAATTGCTAAAAAATACAACAGATATTTAAAATATTACAAAAAATTTCGAAAACTCAAATATAAACCCAAACGCAAACAGTGCCCGACCCGACATTTATCGGTTTTTGATTGTTTGCCTAATTATTATTTATTAATTATAATTAGGAATATATCTATAGAGATATTCCTGATTCTACATGTCTAGTATATACAATTAAATAAAGGTTATCTAAAATACAAACAAATGAAGAAACATATTTATTTTAATATTTAAAAAATTAGTGAAAAAAGATATAAAAAATACAACAAATATTTAAAATATTCCAAAATATGTTGAAAACCTAAACCCAAACCGTTCCAAATCGGCGTTGCTTAGTTTTTTATTATTTGCCTATCTATCATTTATTAATTATAAATATTCCTGATTTGGAATTTCTTACAGTACCCAACTCTGCTTTACTCGTTGTTTGATAGTTTGCCTATCTATTATTTATTAATTATGGCTATATGATTCTGCTTTTCATATACAATAACATAAATTTTCCATAAAAAAAATTCAAGCAAATTTAGACAAATATTCGTTTTTAATATCTCAAAAATTAGTGGAAAAATATTTCAAAAATATTTCAAAAAATATTAAAAAAAATACAACACATATTTCCAATATTACAAAATATTACTTAACAAATTTCGAAAACCCCAACCACCCTGCGTTGTTCGATTTTTGATTTTTGATTGTTGTTGCCTATCTATTATGTATTAATTATAGCTATTCCTGATTCTGTATTGCTAGTATATAATAAATTTTCCAAATATTACAAAAATATTTTTTATAAATGTTCTACAAATATTTTAAAAAGTATAATATTTATATCTTATAATATTTATATATTTATTATATAATTATAATATTTTAATTATATCTTTAAATAATAATATAACAACGATTAGTTGAAAAATATAAAAAAATATTTCAAATAATATTTTTTAAAATAAAACAAAAAATATAGATAATATTAGAAAATATATTTTAAAAAAATTTCTAAAAAATGTCCACAAAAATGGTTACAAATATTTCAAAAAAATGTTTAAAAATATTTCAAAAAATGTTTAAAATTATTTCAAAAAATTTCAATATTTTCGCGACGTACCCCGGTTCTCGAGTTACCTCACCAGATACACACACACACACACACACACATATATATATATATATATATATATATATATATATATATATATATATATATATATAATTAAATAGACTTTCTTTTATATAATAGAAAAAATGTCTAAAACCCAAACCTAAACCCAAACACAAACCGTACACTACCCTGCGTTGCTAGGTTTTTGATTATTTTCCTATTAATTGTAGCTATTCCTGATTATACTTAGCTAATTAGCTAAAATTAAATATTAATATTTAATTTTTTTCTTCTAACTAATATTTACTAATTCTAACTGTATCCGATGTAGACCCAGCGTTGTTCGTTTTTAAGATTATTTGTAAAATATTTGGTAAGATTACAAATAATAATTTAAAATATTACAAAATATATTTTTAAAAAGTGTCTAAAAATATTTTAAGAAATATAAAAAATATTTCAACATATTAGTAGCCATACCTGATTTTGAATGCCTATTTATTTTTTTATTAATTATAGCTATTCCTGATTATTCTAAAATATATAATTGCTAAAAATTGCAAAAAAATATATAAAATATTACAAAATATGTTTTAAAAACAAACCATACCCGACCCGGCATTTCTTGGTTTTTGTTTGTTTGCTTATCTATTATTTATTATTTATTAATTAGGGCAATTTCTGATTCTATATTTCTAGTATATACAATTAAATAAAGTTTATTTAAAATACAAACAAATATAGAAAAATATTGTTTCTAATATTTAAAAAATTAGTGAACAAATATTTCAAAAAATATTTTAAAAAATACAACAAATATTTCAAATATTACAAAATATGTTGAAAATCCAAACCCAAACCTTCCCAAAACGGCGTTGATCGGTTTTTAATTATATGCCTATCTATACTTTATTAATTATAACTATTCCTGATTTAGAATTGTTTGCCGAACCCAACCCGACGTTGCTCGTTTTTTTATTATTTGCCTATAAATTATTAATTATAGTTATTCCTAATTATGCATAGCTAATCTTTAATTATTGTCTTCTAACTAATATTTAATAAATCTAACTGTATCCGATGTAGATCTAGCGTTGTTCTTTTTAAGATTTATTCGTAAAATATTTTGTAAAAATACAAAAATACAAAAATAATTTAAAATATTATAAAATATATTTTTAAAAAGTGTCTAAAAATATTTTTTAAATATAAAAAATATTTCAACATATTAGTAGTCATACCCTACCCGGCGTTGCTAGGTTTTTGATTGTTTGATTATTTATTTTTATTAATTATAGCTATTCCTGATTATTCTAAAATATATAATTGCTAACAAATACAAAAAATATTTAAAATATTACAAAATATGTTTTAAAAAAATGTCGAAAACTCAAACCTAAACCTAAATCCAAACAGTACTCGACTCGACATTTATCGGTTTTTGATTGTTTGCCTATTTATTATTTATTAATTAGAGCTATTCCTGATCCTACATTTCTAGTATATACAATTAAATAAAATTAAACATATGTAGAAACATATTTTTTTTAATATTTAAAAAATTAGATAAAAAATATTTCAAAAAATACAACAGATATTTCAAATATTCCAAAATATGTTGAAAACCTAAACCCAAACAGTTCCAAATCGGCGTTGCTCGGTTTTTTATTATTTGCCTATCTATCATTTATTAATTATAACTATTCCTGATTTGGAATTTCTTGCCGTACCCAACTTTGCTTTACTCGTTGTTTGATAGCTTACCTATCTATTATTTATTATTTATGGCTATTCATAATTCTGCTTTTCATATACAATAACATAAATTGTTGCTAAAATTCAAATAAATTTATACATTCTTATTTTCCATTATATTTAAGCACGGGATAATATCCATACAATTATTTGTCTGCGTATTTCCATTACCTATATCTAAGAGATGATTTTCGAATGTGGCTGTATCTTGATTGTTTGATAAGAATACTCTCATGTTTTTAGTCAATTTCATTAATCTTATATGTTTCCACATTACTGAAGTTTTCAAAAACGAATTTATGTGGTCTGTCTTTGTACCTCTTTTAAATACTGGAAGGATTTGTCTGAAATCTCTGCTAAGTATTAATGTCTGTCCTCCCATCGGCTTATCTTTGTTTACTATGTATCTTACCATGCTATCGACGGCTTCTAATGCGTGATTGTGAGTCATTGTGCATTCATCCCAAACAATAAATCTACAGCTTCTAAATAGTTTCCCTGATTTTGAATTATTCTTTATACTGCAAATGTAATATTCGTTTAACTGTATTGGAATCTTAAAAATGGAATGGGCTGTTCTACAGTTCAATAATAGAGTTGCTGCTATTCCTGATGATGCTATGGAAATATGTTCATTATTTACCATCTTCATTTTAGCTAGCAATAAATAAATCAAAAAAGTTTTTCCAGTTCAAGCGGGGGCATCTAGGAAAAACAATTTTCCATCTTCGCTATTTACAATTTGTAAGATTGTGTTATAAACTATTCTTTGTTCATCATTCAATTTAATTTTATTTGCATGAACATTTTCCGGGCTACATCCCGGCGTTGCCCGGGTATAATAGTAACTAATCGTTATCAACGTAGATGTAAACAAAGATTTATTTATAGAAAACAATTTATTTATTTTTAACAAAAGCACTTAAATTTAATTGTTTATCGAAAAATTTAAAATTTCTTCGTTAAATATATCGAAAACGTAAACGTTATCACCGTTTATTGCCATTTACGAATGCATTAATTATGGTAAAATGAATATAATTACATTTTTACGAAACGCCTCACATTCGCATACATTTTATGTGTGAAACATTTTCATAGAAAATCAAAAGATTTCCCTATAGAGTGAAATAGGTCTATAAAGGACAGTTTTACGTAATTATGATCGGTGTAGAGGCGGAAATAAAAAATTCATCCGAACAACCACAATACTTTTTTCGTAGAGAATAAGTAGCAATTTAAATTTTGTAAATCCGTCGAGCCATTTTCTTAAACATCGAACGCATATAAATAAATAAATAAATAAATAAATATTTAAATAGACTTTCTTTTATATGTATAGATATATATATATATTACAAGATATGTATATGACATTACATAGTTAACTTTGAAATATTTGTGTATCACTATGACAAGTATGTACAATTCTATGAATATATAAGCTATTATTACAACAGTAAATTAATGTTATCGAACAGATAAAATATAACTGGTGAATTTATTTAATTTCTTGTCCCAAATATATATTCTTTTTTTATGAAAATGTAATACATAAATACAGTTACAAGGAGTATAGACATGCAGTATAGACAAAGACTCTACTATATTTATTGTCTCCTAAAAGATAAACGTGTATATATTCTCACATCCCCACCCCCGCATTCAGATTGATGGTGCTAGATGAAATTGACCAGCTAGACACAAAGACTCAAGAAGTTCTTTATACATTGTTCTAATGGCCTTCTCTGAATAAGTCACGATTAGTTTTAGTCGGTTTGTGTATACCAAACGCTATAGTATTACCTTATTATAAATATAATGATTGTTCGTTTAAAATATTTAAATTATAATCATACAAAAAATATATATTATATTTATCGAATTCGTTTTATAAACTTCTAGAAAATAATGATTAGAATTATAAATATTGATACATTTACAAATTATCAAATCTAATTATATTTGTGACCACTACAATTACCACTACCACAATCACTACTAGTAAATAACCTCTGCAACCACCACCACTACTACCACTACTACCACCACTACTACTACCACCATCACTACTACTAACAGGTATAGCTAATTCCCTGGACTTGACTGATCGTGTATTGCCCAGACTACAGGCAAGAACACAGTGTTTGCCCACCCTACTTCAGTTTGCTCCCTACACCCGCGATCAACTAGCAGCTATCATAGAGGACAGGCTTGTAGAGGTCACGTATCACTCCATACGACCTTCAGAGGTCACTTGTCTAATAGTGATCAGCATGTAAGAAAGTTGTTTAGTTAATTATTATAAGTGGTAATTGTCATATATGTAAAAGAATAATTGTAGTCAATTAGATATACATATAGATCTATTTGAAGTTTATTCTTATATAATGACATTTTTATTAGTACAAAATTACTTGGTACAAACTAGTTGGTATGTTTCATGGTATGACTTGTTATGAATTCACTTGATACGCAATGATTGGTACTTTTAAAGTTACACATTTTGTTATTCGGTATCTGATAAAAATATAAAATGAGCTAAGAAATACCATAAACAGCCAGTATATAGTACCTATATCTATTGCATAATATAAAAGTAATCACATTAATTGATGAACTCTCTACTGTACGTTATACATGTAAATAATGAATACGAATATATAACTGAGGCTCCCTTTATTTAGGCGTCAGTTGACGGAGACTGCATCATGGAGCACGCTTCTATTCAGTTTTCCTCTCGCAAGGTTTATCTCTCAATATGTCATATCATTACGCTATTGTATATTATATTAAGACGCAGTGAGTAGATTTATAACAAACTTTTAAATATTTATTTAATTTTATAAAAATTAATATTCTTGTATTTATCAAAAAAACATATAATAAATAAACATTTTAATAATAAATAGAATTTCTTTTAAAGAAATCTTTATTATATATAATTTATGAATATAAAAAGTTAATAAATATAAATTATTTATAGTTACTATATTTACTTTGTATACTTATATTATTTTATTATAAATTTAATTATAATTTAATCTATATCAAATATTTTACTATCCCGAGTTACCAATAAAGTGGTTTTAACCAAAATTAACCTGCGATAAATGTACCATGTTACTTTATGGGTCCCTGTGTGTAATTTAACCTAATGTTTTTGATCCCAAGTTAATTAATTGGTTAAATATATGTGAAAATATCACTTAATGAATGATATATATATATATATATATATATATATATATATATATATATATATATATATATATATATATATAATATATAATTTATATATAATTTAAGGAAGGTATATATACTATAATGATTTTAGCCAGATTTAAACATATGCCATATATATATATATGTCCTACCCGGACATTATCTAACATTATTATATCTTAGGTAGCCTAAATAAATTATCCCATATAATATCATGGGTTATAAATATGTGTATTAATATAATGCAATAGCCTAAATATAAAAGTAGGTTATTATACCAAGTATTATACCAAGTTATTAATGCAAGTAACATATTAACACTATTAACCCAAACTAATATATTGAAAATCACCTCTAACCCAACCTTGGTCCCCTGCTATGTTTATAAATCGTTATTTTATTAAATAATTAATATATCGTAATGTAATTTTGATAATAATAATTATAAGCACAAAATTTAATTGTATTTGAAATATAAATATAAAGCCATGTTAACACTAATAGTATAGTTAATCCTACATAGCCTGCTAGCTAGCTAGTTAGGTCTCATATGTATCTATGTCTGCCCCTCTCACTCTCACTATCACTACCTCTAACTCACTCTCCACCAGGTGGCAGCACTAGCCGGAGACGTACTTAAAGCTGTGGACATCTGCAGGGCGGATGGGACTGGTGCAGACGTCCATTAAGGTGGATCTATCTCAATATCCGCAATAGAAGTAGTGTGTATTATATGTACATTTTAATTCTAAGCAACTTGGTATACTTTATTGTTTATTTAGATGAAGCATTAGTGAGGCTGTAATCAATTTTATAAATTCGAATTCATGATTTTTAAAATACCTATTTATCCTACGCGCATTATATTATAGCATTTCCTCCTGTCAAATATTTAAAATTGACCTAGTTATTTTATTTTGTAGTATCAATATGATGAAATTACGCACTAATTCTCATTTTAAAATAGCATAGAGTATCCATTATGCCTATTGGTAAATGACAAATATATATATCGATGTCGGGATATTTATTAGGCATTATTTTTATATAAATAAATAAGTCGAAAAATAAGTCTACAGATATCATTTTTATTTGTACATTTATATAATTATTTTATATCATAATTTGTTGAATATGTATTATACAATTTAGTTAAATCATTTATACACTGTTATTTGTACATTTATAATTATTATATCATAATATGTTGAATATGTATTATAAAATTTAGTTAACTACATGTATATCATTATTTGTAAATTTATAATATATTATTAATGTAAATTAAATGTATAATGTTAAATTTAAGTTAACATATACAATATTAAACTATTAATAACATATTATTTGTGTGAGAAAATATATCTTTTGTCTTCAAAATGTACCTTAAAAAATGTTGTAATACTATTTTGAAAAAGCAATTTTCAGCAATAACTCATAAAATAAGAGAAAATATATATTCTAAGAAAATTAAAAAAAAAATGTAACAGAATTGTCCAGTCGTCCTAGAATTATTGATTTTAAAAATGTTTTGTAATGATGTAGAGTCACTTTTTATAGAGTGTACTTATTTATTCATTATAAATAAGATTACTATATAGTTATTAAATAATATATTAATTTTTAAAATAATTTTATATCCTTTGAAAAATTTTTATATTTTAATTAATTTTTTTTTGAATTCTAGGAAAAATCAAAAAATCAATTTTTTTTTTATTTTTTAATAAATTAATATTATCCAATATGTACATATTTGTTGTATATAAAATTTCAGTGATGTTCCTTATGTATAAGTATGATAAATAAATGATTTAAAATTGTTCCTATGTAAAATTTCCTATCTGCTCCATGTTAAACTTCTAGGTGATTTCGCCTGGGTTTCTATTATTCAGAATTCAAAAAATTATAACCTATAATATATACCATTATATTGCCGATACTATTTCTAATCACCATTTATAATTCACAAATTTTCCAATACAGTTTACTGTCCAGCAGCAGCAGAAACAAGCGGTCAGCGATACCTACAGTGGTGCCCTCCTCACCTCACAACACCACCGTCCTTCTGCAGATACGGGTAGGACTCGCGGATATCATGAAGGTAACACACTGCTGTAGTGTACGGTGTTGTGGCATTGTATCCAGATTAGCTCTTATGGCTGTTAAAATGGGATTAAGTAGTTTTAAAGACGTAATCAATCATATTTATTGTGAAAATATGACATCTACAAAGATTAGGCTATTGATGATGATGATAATATGGTGTATTTGCACTTATAGCTGTTTATACTCCTTGTAGGTGCTGGTTACAATATAATTTAAATAATAGTTAATGAGACCGATAAACGATAGAGTAAAACAATTTATAAAAATAGTAATGATAAATCTTTACGTTATTTGTATATTAAGGTAGGATTGCGCTGGAGTTAAAATGTGTTAATTCATAACATATTTTTGTAATACATATTATTCATGTTCAGTAAATTATTTACCATCTTTGTCAAATATTTGTTAATATTTTTGAGTATTTCTATCAATATAAAGTGTTTTACAAAAGAAATATAAAATGTATTTTGTATTTATGTAAATATATGTGATTTTATATTACTCTTATTAGATAAATCTTTTAATTTAAAAATGTATATGATAATTTTAGCATAGATAATAGATTAAATAGTATAAAATAAACAAAAAAATCACGTGTATGTATTACTAGATATCATTAGTTGAAAAAAGCCGCTTTCAAACGAAAATGTCAATAATGCATTATTTTTATAATTTGATATCATCGGAGAAATTCATAATTATTAAAAATTTACTATTGTCATTTCCTAATAAACAAACCAAATAAGGATTACTGTAGGATTGCTCGATCGCATTAAAGTACAGCTTATTCTGCTGGCGAATTTTAATTATATATATTTAATACTGTATTATTTGTATATTATATAATACATTATATTCCATAATTTATGTTTGTAAATATTGTAATATGTACATAGTATATTTAGTTTTATAACACATGTGTAATATAACTTATAATTTGAGTACTATATAATAGTACTAATTATGTCAGTATTATATGTATTATATATATTTGTTTTTTTATATTGTATATTTTAAAAATTTGCATAGTTGTACATATTTTCTGTGATTTTTTATGTAAAAACTTTAAAAGCCATTTACTCGAGTTTATAATTATTCACTCAGTAACCTTACGTAAATGTCTACTACTATTTTTGATTATAGTTATTTTTCTCTAAATGTAATACTATATATATATAACATACAATACCATATGAATAGTAAATTATGTATAATTATTCTTTATATTTAAAAAAATCGTGATAAACATAACATATTTATAATAAAAATATATAAAAAATATTGATTATTTTTAAACAGTTTTTTTTAAATTAATTATGTTTATGAAAAAATCAATCTATGTGAATTAGGATAGTATCTATTTAATAAAAAAAAATATTGAATTATCTCTTAGTTTTTTATCCTTAGCGTTTTCGATAGAGTTATAAATAGCATTATTACACGAATGAGCGCGCCTACCCTTAAATAATCATTAATGCATCGTTCATTTTAATCATCATACTTCTTCTGTCAGGTGATCAACCGCTCTACCCAGAATGCAATAGTCTCCGAGACAGCAGAATTCACGTTTCCCCTGCAACAGAAGTTCATACTCTGTACTTTGGCCCTGATGCTAAGGTCACATGTTTCTGGCAAACGTCAACAAATATTGCTCGGTAATGTTAGCATCATGTGACCTCTACCCATCATGTGACCTCCCTGTCTCCCTACCTACCTCCTGTCCGAATCAATGAATGAATAATTCTTTTTACTAAGGGTAATATTGTTGTAGCCTAGAAAGTAAGACACACGGACATACTAAAGTTCTATCTACGTAATGTATCAATTGACTACCCATCTTACTAACTTTCCTGCTACAAATACAGACCCTAATACTAGTAATTATATTTATAATACCACTAGATATATCATCATATTTCTATAAATTTGTTAAGGCCCTTGCTGGGTATTTGATTTCAATGTAATTAAATAGGAGATTTATTATTTAAAAAATTCTATTTCTCTTGAAATACTTAATTTTTTAACATAATTAAATTGAGCCCTATTTATATATATTATGTTAATAATCCTTCCAAATTTAATTATTATAGGAATATTAATTTTGAAAATATTTCATTTAAAAAAAATGGAATAAAATTCATAAAAAAAATTCTAATCACTAATATTTTTGGTAGCTACAATAAACATATTCTAAAAAAATTAGTAAGAATAGTTCATTATTGACTGAGAAATAGGATTTTTTATGTGAAAAACTAATATTCTGAGATAATCAATGTTAAAGATTGGCCATATTATTTATGTATTTTATTGACTACATCATGATAATTAAAATTATTTAACTTGTTCTCATGATATAATAATATTAACTTTTATGATAATCTGGTATGATTTTGATATATTTTAAACATTATTCATAATTTTATTAGAAATAGGTAGTATACAAAAATTACGTATTTAGTACTGTATATATGTTTAAAACTTCTAATATTTTCAGATATTATACATTTAATAATATATTTTTTTAATAAAGATATTTATAAATTTTTTTACAAAATATTCTCTAATACCCAGCAAGGGCCTTAATGATACCATCTAGTGTATGTCCTATATATAGTGTATGTCCTTTGGTAGTGAAATGCCTTCAAGGTATTATACCAATATCTACTTACTTCACCTCTCTCACAGTTACACACTGCCTACTGTAAGATAGCGGACAAACGTCACGTGACCCCCGTAGACCAATCAGAATTCATGTCTCTGCTGGATCTGATCGAAGCGAGGGGCATCATCTGCTGCAAGAAGAACAAAATGATTAGATCTTCAAGGGTAAGTCAGGCCTTGTATGTTAAGAGTGAAGATTATTTGTAAATGTAATTGCAACATTGTATATATATATAGATATGGTGGTTAAATTAAGTATATACAATTATTGTCATTCGTGTGTGAGATAATTAGATAGTGTGGGTTGTTTAAAAAAAGGTATAAATTATGAATTTTGTTATTTGAAATCAAATTAACCTCAAAGGCAGTACATATTTTCATATTTAAATTGATTTATTTTACATTTTACAATGGATCTTAACCATTTGACTAAATTCACTCCATTTAAGCCTATTTGTAAGATACACCTGCCTACACCTATTAACTTATATAAACATTTTCTATTTACCACTAATATGTATTATAAGCAATACAAAGTAACTTTTAATGAAACGACTGAGGCGCTATGTAATAGTAGGCATTCAGAATCACTACCATATTTCACTACACATTAATGATGAGCGAATAACTGATGTTTCACATCCAGCACATATTCGCTACAAAAGTGAACATATTCTGTCCTTTATGTTGACGGATCCACGACCCACTATCAGTATGATTACGGGTAATCAAATTATTAAAATATGTCGCAGAATTTAAGTTATGATTAATATTTGTTCTATATTCTAATTAATAAACAATATATTAGATTTAGATAACACTTTCTAAAGATATGCGTACTATTGATTATGATATTTAATATATTAGAACTTAGATCACCTTAGAACAAAACCATATAACCAAAGATTTTGCGAAGCAAAGATATAACACTCGCTATCTACGCAACGTGATTAGTATTCATACATCCCTCTGCTAGCAGTAGTATCGAAATTTATTTATGTTTGGCGCGATTTGCATACTACAATGTTTTCATTTCTCTATTAAATTACATGCAATATAAATTAGCTTTTACTCACCACATAGATATTTATAGCATTTAAAACCAACATATCCTATTTTTTTGTTATATATTATAAATGTACACTTAGTTTTCATAATAAAAATAATTTTTTTTTCATTTTAAAAGAGCATAGTTTGATACGAATTTACATTATAAACAACACCTAGTTCTGAAATTAACTCTATATATGTGGTGCTGTAAATATTGTATACAGAATTACACGATTTCACGTATGTGTTATATCTTTCCTTAGAAAAATCTTTGATATAACTGTACAATTATTTGTTCAATGTTAATAATTAATAATTAAAATTGATTATATAATATATCTATATCTATGTACAAATTATATTAAAAATTAGTAGTACAAAATATATATTTTTTGAGTAAATCAGATTTGTAGATATATATATATATGGGTATTTAATAGTCATTTATTCTAATCTGATATTATTTTAGCAAGTCTCACTTTATTATTAATTAAATATTAAAGGTTTAAGTTAAACACTGTATGTTTAACATTCTATAATTAACTATAATTAACTAACCATTTATATAATTATAGAAAGTATTTTTTATTTTAAAATTAGCTCACATTTAGTTATAAAAATTGTAGTAACTACCGATTAATCGATGTATTTAAAACAATAATTCTTAGTTACATATATGGGAACTAATCATAGTTAATAGAAAGTAAATAACAAATTTTATGATATATGATCTCGACAAATTTGTTCATCATTTTACATTAATTTTGCATAAAATCAATGATATTTCAAGAAATGTATTATTTTTAATAAATTTATCCACCTAATTATAATTAAACATATTTTTATCGTATTTATTATATTGCTAGAACATGGTATTATTGCAAAAAAACATAGATCCCTTCAAATTTATTTTTGAAATATTCACATAATTGATAACAAAACCTAGAATATTATTTTTATATGATCTAATTATATAATTTATAAAACTATATATATTGCAAACGTTCTCAAAATGTAATATGTGTATCTTAATTATTTCGATGGAAAATACACATTTATGTTATTTAATACTAATTTCCGTATCTTTTCCCATGTAATATTAGATAGGTGCAAAATAAACCTCCAAATTAACAAAAAAAAGTACAATATCATACCCATAGGTACCAGTATATCAAGTTACAAGAATATCTATAATGCAGACACTATGCTATTCACTGTTATCGTAAGTGTGTGTGTGTGTGTGTGTGTGTGTGTGTGTGTATATGTAGCAATGCCCACATATAACTGTTTTCTATTCGAATACAATATTCTCTGTAGCAATTAAATATCTTTTTTCAATGTGAATTTTGTGAATTAGTCACGAAATATTTACTAACGTTTTGTTAAGGGAACCGTTGATCTATAATTATATCAGGGGTGCGACAGCATGCCCTTAAAGGGTAGCGAAACATGAAATATATTAATGAGTTATAATGATTCAAAGTTATGCTCAAAGATATAAGGCGTACTAATTTTGTATTGGCTTTTGATTTATAATTTGCTTTTATTGCATTTTTAGATACTTTTATAAATAATGTTATATTTTTAAAGATAACTCATAGAGTTTTATATTATAATAATATAAAATAATGTAGATCAAATAATTATTTTTGTAAATAAAAATGATTTTGTTGCATGTTTCGCAACCCCATAAGTATATCTAATATAATCTATTCAAGTTATAGTTATTATTCTATTGATTTATCACTAATATAGATTATGAATAGGTTACTTAATTTATTCCATTTATTAATAATTAATTAATAACGAATATATCATTTTATATATATATACCACTTTATTAAATACAAGTGAAATATACATGAAATCACAAACACTCACAGATAACTTTGAATCTTAATGAGAAAGATTTACAATTTGCATTATCCGACAACAACCTTATGTCATCAATTATGTCGGAAGGAATAACGAAATAAGAATATTGTTACGTAGTTCTTTTAAATATTCACTATTCGATCATAAACTTTGATTATATAATGTTTAATGTATGAATCTATATGTGGATATGTATTATTTATTCTAATATTAAACAGGTAACAAATTAAATTATTATATGGTTTATTTATTAAAATGTATTTTTCGATTCAGATACAATATGTAACAATTATATTGTTTATTTTATATAAAAAATCTACCGGTTACTATGATTAAATGTATTTAATAGTGCAAGATTTGTGAAATAAATCTATAAAAATAATAAATATAACGAACAATTATTTAATATAATAAATTTTATATAACAATAATACAAATATTTTTTTGAAAGTAACATCACCGTTGTGACTGAAACTATGTTAACTAAGTTTAAATATAAGGGGTGTTTGGTCGAGATGGGCAGGAAGAGATATGGCTAGATACACGACGTTTAACCATTTCACCAGATCTTCATGAGGCTCTCTGTTACGAGAATTAGAATTAGCTCTACATATTTGATACATCACATTTATATTATTAACACATTTAGATATTTAATGTAACATATTATTGAGTCTACAAAATGATTACTATGAAATAGATCTATAATCTATACAATACTTCAATATCACAGTATATCTATTATATGGAGCAATATATATATTATTATATATAACACTTATTTACATAACTTATTATAGTTGTAAAGTTCAGATTTTCAGGAAGTACATATCTGTCCACGAGTACAATAGCTGTATTATTTATATTTGTATTACTTCTATAATTTGCATTCAATTATTAATTTTAGAAATTTTTTCATCCATATTAATACAATGTAAAATATTATCTTACGTATAAATAAATATAAAATATTAGTAAAATTCGATAATTATAAATATATTATATTAACAGTAGAGTAAATAATTTAAATATAGGTGATATATTCACTAGTTAAAAATAATAATCATAATTTGATGATCGATCTTAAAAATAATTAGGAGTGATATTTAAAAGAATAATATAGGTGGTGATATTATTATACAATACAATATGTGACCTGTTTTAATAATGGAATAATAGTTAATATGTTCTCCCCTTTAGATATGTATTTCATAAAGATAGATTGTTTATTTTGAAATTAAACGTATATAACAAATGATGTATGGTCCCAGGATGTAGCTAGAAACATATTAACTATAATTACATAGTAGCATATCATAATAATATTTAAATATATTTTATTCATACTTGTAAATTAACAAAACTAAAATAATGTTGATGACAAATAGTTTTTAATTTAATCCACTATATAATCGATATATATTTTACAGATATTTTAAAAATATTTAAATATATTTATTTCATTTCATTATCTAATTAAAATATATATAATTATTAGTTATCTAATGATTAAGTCTCGTATAATATATTATTAATATAGGTAAATAAAATAATATTAAACTTCAAATCAATTTTATTATAGAAGGAATGATTATTATTTGAGGTTCTTAAATATTGATATTTTTGTGTCTTTCTTCTATTTTTATCAAATCTTATTATTGTAATTCTGCTTATTGATGGTTTAAAGTATAGAGTATTTGTACAACTTTTCTCTCATATCATATTGTTCGCACATTTGAAGAAATGTAATATTTCCTTCTTGATGTATTTTGTTCTTATTTTCATTGTTATTTGAATCATCTACTTTATTTATATTGTTATTTAGGTTGTTTACATTTTGTTTGTTCGTATTATTTTTTTCATTTTCTTTCATTTTTCTTTTGGTTTCATTATTTATTTCATAATAAAAATGTATTTCTTTTTTATTTTTATTTACTGTAGATTTATGTTTCTCATTTAGAGTAGATCGGGTTATATGTTTTTTTTCTTTTTCAATCTGTTTTTTCATATCGCAATTTGTGCATATATCAACAAATATTCCTTCTTTATCTACAATATTTATAATTTGTTTACATTTTTTGCAAATATTTTCTTTTGTTGTTATTTTTTTGTTTTCATTCTTTTTAGTATTTTCTATAGGGGTGTATATCAGGGTATCTTCATTTAAATTTACACTTTTATTTTTATTCGGTAGTACAATACTTATTTCACTAATTGGACAATTAGATTTCTTTATAGATTTTTCAATATGCATCTTCTTATTTGTTGAATTATTAACTTTATTAATATTGCTTAGGTTGTTTATATTTTGTTTACATTGTTCATTCATATTATGTATTTTATTTTTTTCATTTTCTTTCCTTTTTCTTTTGGTTTCATGATTTATTTCATTATTAAAATGTAATTCATTTTTATTTTGGTTTACTGTAGATTTATGTCTCTTATTTAGTGTAGAAGGGGTTATATGTTGTTTTTCTTTGTTAATCTGTTTTTTCATATTGCAATTTTTGCATATATCAACAAATATTCCTTCTTTATCTACAATATTTATAAATTGTTTACATTTTTTACAATTATTTTCTTTTGTCGTTATTTTTTTGTTTTCATTCTCTTTAGTATTTTCTATAGGGGTGTATATCAGAGTATCTTCATTTAAAATCGCACTTTTATTTTGATTCGGTAGTACAATACTTATTTCACTAATTGAACAATTAGATTTCTTTAAAGATTTTTCAATATGCTTCTTCTTATTTTTATTATTTTTTGAATTATTAGCTTTATTAATATTGTTAAGGTTATTTATATTTTGTTTACATTGTTCATTAGTATTATGTATTTTATTTTTTTCATTTTCTTTTCTTTTAGTTTCATTATTAAAATGTAATTCATTTTTATTTTGGTTTACTTTAGATTTATGTCTCTTATTTATAGTAGATTGGGTTATATGTTGTTTTTCTTTGTTAATCTGTTTTTTCATATTGCAATTTTTGCATATATCAACAAATATTCCTTCTTTATCTACAATATTTATAAATTGTTTACATTTTTTACAATTATTTTCTTTTGTCGTTATTTTTTTGTTTTCATTCTCTTTAGTATTTTCTATAGGGGTGTATATCAGAGTATCTTCATTTAAATTCGCACTTTTATTTTGATTCTGTAGTACAATACTTATTTCACTAATTGAACAATTAGATTTCTTTAAAGATTTTTCAATATGCTTCTTCTTATTTTTATTATTTTTTGAATTATTAGCTTTATTAATATTGTTAAGGTTATTTATATTTTGTTTACATTGTTCATTAGTATTATGTATTTTATTTTTGTCATTTGTTTTAATTTTCCTTTTGATTTTATGGCTTAAATCTTGAAATTCATTTATTGAAGATTTATTTCTATGTTTTTCTTCTTTGTAAATCTGTTTTTTCTTATTGCATATTTTGCATATTTCAAACAAAATTATATTTCCGTCTTTATCTACGGAATTTTTATTTTTTTTGCATTTTTTGCAACTCTTGTCTTTAGTTGATATTTGTTTGTTTTCATAATCTTTACCATCTCCCATTGAGAAATCCTTTCTATAGGTTTCTTGGCAATGTTTTACATCTGAAGATTTATTTGATTTAATCTTAACTATTTCACTTTTCTCGTTAGAGAGGTGTATTTTATTACTGTGAAATAGCCAAGTGTCCGTGATTATAGCTTGTAAGCATGACTTTCTCTTGATCACAAACCTACTATCACCGATAGAAACTTGGTCTATATACGGCACCTCATCTATCTTAACTAGATCTTTTGGTTTTTTAACTTCTTTCTCTTCTAGCGAGTTCTGTTCACAGTACATGTCATAATACTGTAAACCTTCGTGCCTTTTATATAGGCGGGCTCGTTCCTTCTTGTATATTTCAAAGTCTCTATCGAACTCGAAATACGATATTATCATTGGAGTGATCTTGACAAATTCATCAAAGCTATCATTGGTACATTTAATTGGCTTATTGACGTGGTAGTTAAAACTCGAAACCTATTATATTATAGTAAAACAATAAATAGAATATCTATAATTAAATAATAATAATAATTATAATAGAAGTAATCATTATTATTTGATAATATATATATATATATATATATATATAAATATATAATAGATATATTTATTGTATTAAGCACATGTATAAATGTATATAGAATTATAATTACAATTAAGATAATCAAATAATATAATTATGACATAGATAATATTTTATAAATTAAATTAGTATCTAATTTATGTAAAATTTGTATTAAACATATAAATGTTATTATTTCATTCTAATAATATATATATATATATATATATATATACGTTTTATAGCATTAGCCATAATGTTGATATGATTCAAGCAGTTGAGAATCATTACGTCATAGTTAAGATTATATCACTAGATCATACAATAAAACATCAACTAGGTTGATGATTGTATATTGAAGATTAATATTAGGTTGGAATGAACATATTGTTCTGGAAATATAACTTAGTTGTTAACTTATATCTAACATTATAAATTTATCTATTTTTATTATTACTAGATAAGAAACTAATTAGAAATGCATGCAATATAATTCAATAGATAATCTATTTATAACAACATTTATTATGTTAGTAACTTTGCTTATTAATTTATCTATTATATATATCTTATATATTTACAATATAAAAGTTATTATAATATCAAATAATTAATTAATATAAATATTAATAATCCTACAGCATGAATAATTCAATATATTTTAATGTTATTTAATTAATAAAGTAATACATTTATTAATATATATATATGTAGACTTATTACCTAAAAATATAATATACTCCTTATAAGGTATCCTAAATATAGTCCTATACATGTTTTTAAATTCATATATTATATAATATTATACAATGTATAATATATTATAATAATTGTATTATAATTTAATTCGTATGATAATGTATTGTTACTATTTATATTAAATTATACATCCAGTATATTAATATAATAAAATATGATATAAATATAGTAGATAATAAATCTATATATATATATACCGTGGAGTCCCTTTCTCCGTACGCGTAATCGCTTGTTCTTATCCATTGCATCACTTTGATGGTAGACATTCTATCTTTAGCCTGATAGATAGGTAATATATAACTATGTATTATGATTTCTTATTATATATAATATGTGTACCTAACCTAATATGTGTACTATACACACTCTATACTAAGTGCCAATAAACCGATATATATATATATATATATATATATATATATATATATATATACATTAAATACATGTAATACTGAACTATATTATAATATAGTTCAGTATTACATGTATTTAATGTATATATATATATATATATCGGTTTATTGGCACTTAGTATAGAGTGTGTAGAGTACACATATTAGGTTCAAAGAACAATACATTAGAATAGTAACAATAAACTAAACATGTTTAGTTTATATATGCATATATAAAAACATATTAAAGATCAAATAATAACTAAATAATTATAATATCCTTGAATAGAGAAAATGTGTGACTATAGGTAGATAATAAATGAGGAATATGAGATTACAGATATATTGGGAGCTGGAAGTGAATTCCACACTGAGGTAACATTATAGTTTAAGTCACGTTTGTAATATTTAAAAGATGATAACATGTTAAACTGCAGTTTGAATGTGTTATAAATGTCACAATAAGATGTAGGATACGGAATACGGAAGATAAGGTAGGAGATATAAAGTTTAGTAGATCAGTTATATACGATGGTTGTGAAGGTGACATTAATATATGAGCAAGTAATTTTATAGAAAGAGATAAGATCTTATCTAACTCGAGTTATGAGAAATTAATGTGAGTGTGTTGAATAATGATCAATATGGTAGATTATGAAAGTAGTTTAATAGTATGGTAGTAATGTATGAAATATCATTAACGATATTAGATTGTACAATATCATTAATGATTCTAATATGTAGGACCTACATTGTAGGTCCTATTTGGTATGTTTCTATTGACATTTGATATTGATATTTATTACTAAATTCATGATATAGTCTTACTAAATGTTTAATAACATAGTTATATATAACCAGGGAGATGTTATAACTACTAAATATATATTAAATATGTACTAAAGGTGTGATAGGCATATTAAATGTATAATGTAACTTTGTATAATTGTATATTAATATATTTCAAGTAATATATTAAATATATTAATATATATATATATATATATATATATATCAAAATGCATGTTCAGAACAAATAATACACACTATAAAATACAGCATAGACACGTGATATATCTAAGATATAATATCTTACATACACACACCTATGTTCATTGTACGACCTATGCCTGTATAGTATATATACAATGTGCAATGTAACATTGTATACGCACATATACAATGTGTATTACACATACATATACACACACACATACACATGTGCACACATACACGCACATACACATACATACACGCGTGTACACACACATATAAACACATATACACGCATACACATATATGTTTTGTATACACACATACACACATACACACCAATAAATATACATATACATACGCACACACACACATACACACACACACACCCACACACACACACACATACACACACACACATGCATACCTACACAAATACACACACAAACATATATGTTTGTATACACACATATACACACATACACACATACACCAATACACATACACCAATACACATACACACAGATACACCCACGGCGGGGTCCCACGCACACATTAATACATAAATATATTAAATTACCTTATGACAGGGATCTTTAAAATGTAGATCTGACTCATCCAGATAAATCATATGGTCCTCCTTTTCTCTTATGAGATTATCCTATTCAATAAAATAAATTAGATTATTCAAAATATGATTATAAATACATTCTAAATTATTTATATAACTCGCTATAGCGATATATATATATACTTGTAAAATATATCGTTGACATGTAACGCCGTAATATATATATGATAGTAACGTATAAACCTTATTAAAGTAGTAACGGCTGTACAAGGTGTTACCACAAGGCGATCGTAAAGAGTATTTTGTCTTTCCTAACATCATTGCAGTTATCACGAGTGTAATATTACTAAGGATTAATAATACTATTGTAATAGTAATCAACGAAGTATGTATAGAGTAAGCTAGTTATAAATAAAGTGTTCAATTATAAATATTCTGTAAGCAATGTTTGTGAAATATACTAATTAATAAATTTAAAATAAAATTTATAAAATAATTTTATTTAAAATATTGTTATAAATTATAGATACATCTATAGTATACTACTATAGTACCTACTACATTATTTAATTATACATGATAATAACCAGTATATTTACCTATTATTTGTACTGTATATAGGAGCAAACATTTATTTCAAGTGCGGAATATAGGGATATATATATATATATAGGAATATATATATATAGAGATATACCTAGGGATATTTTGCACATTCAAATATATAAACACAAATCATTCTAATAAACATAACTAATATAATACTATTTATATTCATATTAATAAGTTACTTTATAAAATACTATATTAACATAAATGTTGTATAGGGGAGAGTGGAGGACTTGAACAGATAGGAGACCTAATCCACCAGAAAAATAGTAAATATTTCATATCCATCATTATACAAATCATAACGAGTAGACCAATAAGAGGAATATGTATTGACATAACACTTTGATATATATGTTATAAACAATATATAACAAAGTAATATAAGATTTATAAATATAATACGTCAAAGTATTTAGGAACACAATGCGTACGTTTAATTATGAATCAGAATTAGCTGGGTTGATCATCATAGAATATGTTCTTTCAGATAAATATGATTTAAACCAAATTTTATTGAAGGCCTGTGCTACTTTGAGGTATGTAGATTTCCTATATATTTTGTTTTCTGGCAATTATATAATTAGCTATAATATAGCAATATTTAATACAGACAAATATATTATACATTTAATATAAATTGACATTTATGTATAATACATTGTTTTTAAAGTATACGTTAAAGGTATTATATATGGTAGATATATCTGTACATTGACGATAGCCTATAGTCGATAGGATACCTATCGCGTTATAACGGATTATGGTATTATAGTCTAAATTGGGTAATGTAATGAATGTAATAATATAGGCAATTGTCATATATGACTCTATAGATTCATAACTATTGATGTTAACAGAGAGTTGTATATGATATATGTAATTTAATAAGGTATAGATAGTAGGTATAGTTTAATTTTTAGAAAATAAATTCGAATATGATCTGGAGGAGAGGATGAATTTAATTTAAAAATAAGAAATGTTATCAGATGATTATCTTGGTAGGAAATAAGTGTTTCACTTCAGATGAATTCATAAATTACATCAATATGTGACCCATAAGAAATATTCAAAGAAGTTAGTAGATTCATATAAGAGAGAGAGATATCTAATAAAATCTGTATTAAATTATAATGGTTTCGATTTACCAAGAAGATGTTTTAAATTACGTCTAATTTATCGAAAAGGTGAATAATACCATAGTGAAGATGGATGATTCATGACTCATGGATCATCCATCTCATGAGTCATGAGAGAACATTTTATCCATATATGTTACATCTCTACATGTTACAATTGACTGCCTCTTTAGAGGCGATTTTCTATATAAATATATTATTTGTATATAACGGTAAGATAATAATTTGTAAACACATTAAATAAATATACCCATTCCTTGAAATTTATAAAGAAATGTATATATAACTTTATAATATGGTGACAGTGGTTTTTTGATAATACCTACGCCATAATAATTCTGCCATCCTGATATACCCTACTACCGTCCATACTTTCAATTTGAACTCATAAGACATACTCTCAGAATTAAAAATATTAAAAATATCATGTATCCTACCTACCATATCGGTTCCAATAATATATCTCTCCGAAGTTGAGGAAAATATGTTCATTATAATCTTGATATGAGGTAAAGGAAAACGGTTTTATGAATGATTCAATACTATACAAGATTACAATGAACCATTATCTAGTACCTAGAAAATGTTTGAAGGACTATTTGAATCCTATATTTGAATCCAATACAATCTACACTATCAAAAAGAATACACGTTTCCCGTATGAATACTGGAGACTAGTGTATGACATCTACTCGGGATTTAGAAATATATTCAATGCATACAATAATAACAATTTAGTCGTCAGTATGCAGACAATGAGGACATAATGCAAGGACATAACGCGAAGACAACACATGCCTAATATACGGGAACAGGGGTAGCATCTGATGATACCCGTGATAAGGTTTGTATAGAATTATATATACATCATTATAATATTATAATAAAGCTAAAGTAGATACCGGATCTCAAACTAATGTGCTACCCTATAATATATATGTCACATTAAAGATTACCACTAAGGTATACCCTCCATCGCAAATGCTTCCAGCATATAGTATATAGAAATACAAATATATAGCATAACAACTAGATCACGCGTGGTATTAATAACAATGTTAGTTATAATATTACATTTTACATAGTATATACGAACAGTTACGCTAAATTAAGCCTCACTACATGAATATAACCATATCTAATAACATTTCATTGCTGTATAACTTAATATCTTAATTGATTACTTCCCTGCTAGGTATAATGGACAGGGAAAATGTCCAGGTAAATTAAAAATAGTTACCGAACCCTGTATACACCCTATAGGGTGTAATTATAGTTGTAAGTCATGCTCCTCGTAGATTCCCACAGTATATTCGTGATGAGGTCAGCATAGAGCTCAATAACATCTGTAAACTAGATATAATAACCAGTATACGTGACCATACTCATTAGGTATCTAGTATCATCTTAGCAAGAATAAATTCGGGTGCATATAAATTTGTTATCATACTACTGGCATGTCACGACATTTAATACACACATATGATATTACAAATTCATTACATTATTGTTGGATCTAAGTTTGTCTCAAGATGTTTTTCAAGAACACATCAAATTCCTACTTCACCTTTTACAAGGAAGAATTAATATCGCTGACGATATCATCGTTTATGGTGCTAATAGAGAAAGCCACGATAAAAATGTATACTATCTCATGAATCTTATGCAAGAATATGGTATTATTTTTAATTTGGATTAATATATAATTGGCGATACCGAAATAATATGTTTGGCCTCACGTACTCTATACAAGGTATCCAACCCGCCAACGAATAACTAAGGATAGTGTATTAATTCTACCATCTACGACCCCGACTGTTGTTCACAGTTTTCTTGGTAGTTTCTTTCTTATAGTGAATTATATATTCCCTTTGTACCTCTATTCGATAATATACTATCACCACTAATATAACTGCCTATGTGGCTCAATGGCTAAGGCGTCAGACACACAAGCAGTAGGACACGGGTTCGACCCTAGTCCGGACCATTAATTAATTTTATAAAATGGGTCTTAAAATATTATTTAGAAGTGATCTTATATAATTGTGTATAAATAAATGATCAGATCTCGTTAAAACCATGGATGCCTTAACATGATAGCGGCTTCGAAGGGACATTAGAGCCATATATGGTTAAGCATAAGTGAAAACTTCATCTAAGTTCCTGGATGGGATGAAAGGACTCCACCAAATTAAAAAAAAAAAAAAGATAACTCATCCATAAAAACGTTGATTTCTGCTGGTCAAAATCACATCAAATAGCTTTCGAAAATATTATGATATAACTTGACATGACACTAGCATATTTAGATCCAGACACCCTATTACTCTCCAAGTAGATGATCTTGGTACAGGAATTGGTACCTGCCTATTTCAGAATTAGACCAATCCATTTCACTTCTAGAACCTTAACTAAAGTATAACGAAGATTTATAAAAATATATCGTGAATTGCTAGCTATTGTGTTGAATGTGAACGTTTCCATAACTTCATTTATGAAAGTAATTCATAGTCGTCGACTTAAATATTGTACATCAAGTAAAATAACTTCCAGTTATACCGGAGCTATTGCTTGAATATACAGATATTGATCCAAAACAAACTATTTATATACGAACTATATATAGTTAATTTCACATTAATTACATGATCTGCATATTGATAATGTCACTTATTATTCCAATAGATAATATTTCAGTAAATAATAAGATTAACTAGATTGTCAACTATAATGTAATATTTTGTGAAGTTTGAATTTTATCCTCGGTACTCTTTAATATATTCACTTATAAATAGTCCTATTACGTAATAAATACAATACAAGCACAACTGCAGTTATGCTATCTACGTTTGTTAGTTATGTAATGTAAAATAATATTCAATTGAGTATACTTAAGTATAAATTACCTTATTAACATTAATCATTATGGATTAGAAAGAGACAAATGTAATATTAACACATAGGAGAAGTATACACTATATTTAAGTAATTAATTTTTTAACAATACGTGACAACTTTAATTGGTTAGTAATACTAACTTAGTATGAACTCTATAGTTATTGATAAAATAATATATGCTAAGAAACATAATAATAATACAATATTATTTTGACAACACTTTTATTAAAAATGGAAATATCATGGGTGACATGCACAGAGCTAGAGAGAAATTTCTCTCTAGCTCTGTGGTGACATGTAACTTGTATATGGTCAAGTGATTATTATGCGTTTCGGAGTTGGCGTATTTATTATCATATTTACATGCGGACATTGCACGCCGTGCATACTATGTATACATAGTAATATCCGCAAGTTAGGCTATAGGTAAGTGGGCGGATATATGGGCGTGTCTCGTTGTTTCTCCACAAGGTCAGCGTCCATTATCGGAAGTATAGGTGTCGGATCTTTACACGATATGCATGATCGAGCTAGGGTAGGTATTTACTTCCTTCTTTATACCTGTGAATTGTATTATGGGGGAGTATCGAGGGGTTACATAGCCTGTATAGGTAGTGGTGTTAACGTATCTAGAACATTCTATACTGGGTTAAGTATTATTGTGCTCAATGAGAGTGCACTGAGACTTATGTCCCATAAGTCCCATAGGCTATGGGTCTTATAATTAGTAATGCCGTATACGTGGCGGGTATCTATAGTTAAGAATAGTGTTTAAGTTTGTATACTTTCCAATGAAATAGTTAATGTGGGCGTAATGTAGATTAATTGTCTAGTATGCTATTTCATAGGTATTTCTTAGTTATTCGAGTTTTGTATATGCTTTATAATGTTCATACACTGATCGTATGTAATATGTACTAATAATATCTATTTAATGTACATTTTACATATGGGATGATTACTATAATAATTGTATTCTAAATTATAGTAAATCATATTTATTAGTAATAAATATCTTAGCTGTATAATTAAATATATTAATTTATTGTTGTGAACTTATTTATTTATTCATACATTTATGATTTTAGTATACAATTTATATCTAAGATATAAAGTACAGTTTATTTGTTTATATAAATATATATATATATAATGCAACATTGTTCCACATCCTAAATCCGACAATCTTCAAGAAGCAAGGAACTACATAGCATTATCAGTAATAGCAGCTAAAATGACGAATAAACTGATACTAAATCGAATTACAACATACATAAACCCTATACTACGTCCCAATCACAAAGGATTCAGACCTGGAAAATCTACGATAACACACATATTAGCTATTATCGAAGGAGTGAGAAGTCACAATATTAAGGCTATTATCATTTTTGGCTATTTTAAGAGGCATTCGAAGGTATCAACAAAGAAATGATGCTCCGTATACTAGAATCAAACGATATACCCCCACAAGCGATCTCCTTAACGTACAAAAACACTTACGCAAAAGTTATAACACCTGACGGAGAGATGAACACTTTCAAATAACAAAGGGAGTCTTGCAAGGTGAAACTCTACAGCGCCTTTTCTCTTTGTGATCACACTGGATTACGCCATCAGACAAACCATTGATGGGCGAGAATTAGAATTCTGACTCGGAATAATACAACGACAAGGGAGACGACATCCAGCAATACAGCTAACATACCCCAGTTACGCAGATAGCACTTGTATCACAAGAAGTCAAACAAGATCAGCAACTATAGTTTTAAATATTAATAATATTTAAATATATTATAGTATACTAACATCCGTTGACATAGAAGTCGCTAACATTGGTCTTCAACTTAACTCAAAGAAAACCGAAGTTATGATTTTTAATCATACAATTTCAGTCAACATTATACTTGAAAACAGTAGTACGCTGATTAATAATGTTACACATTTTAAATATATGGGGATATGGATGGCTAGCTCATAAAAGTATTTTGAAATTCGCAAAGTGTTATCATGGTCATCAATACACAAGATGAAATCAATCAGGAACTCCAAAATTGGAAACAATCGAACCTATATTAGTATATGGTTGCGAATTCTGGACAATCGACTCAACAATTCGTAAACAAATCGATGATTGGTATACCAGGCTATAGTATACTTAGAATGGCCATAAATACATCATGGAAATATAAGTTCACCAATACACAACTGTATAGGGGAATGCCAAAAATCTCCGATGTAATAAAACAAAGAAGATTGCGATTAGCAGGTCACTGCATAAGGGACACCGACGAACTAGCACATAACTGAATGTTATGGAAACCAAAGAACGGTATACGAATCAGGGGAGACATCTCAAGAAATTCATTGATATATTAAATAACGACTGCGACTGTGAAGAATACGAATTAAGAACACTGATGATGGACAGAGAACGATGGAAAGTAATTGCGAGATCTGCTGATCGACCATTGTTGACTGAGAACTCGACTAAAGTAAATAAATAAGTTATAATATATATATATATATATATATATATATATATATATATATATATATATATATATATATATATATATATATTGTATACAGTACAACATAAAATAAAATATAGATTTAAATCTATATTTTATTTTATGTTGTAATGTATACAATATATATAAGGGTATAATTATAGAATTAATAAATATAAATATATTGATATATATATATATACACTATAATAAAACTCGACTTGGAAGACATTCTTTTAGAACATATAATATAGTATAATTTCTATAGTAATTTCTATAGGTAGGATTCCTATATTCCTATACCTGTTCATTATATATGAAATCAAATTAATTGATTAATAATATATATAGGTATATATTATATATATGTGTATATATATACCTATATATTATTGATAATTGTAATATTGAATACTGAACAAAAACCAATCATAACTATATTATAATAAGCAATCATAATACATATATGTTAACTTTAGTTATATATTACCTATCTATCAGGCCTATACGATAGAATGTCTACCATCAAAGTGATGCAATGGATAATGAAAATCGATTATGCATACGGAGAAATGGACTCCACGGTATGTAGACATGTATATACTTTTATTATTTTGTTTATTATCAGATTTAGGCAATGCCAGGGTAATTATATATAATTATATATAATAAGCAACACTGTATACAGTGTTGCTTATCGAAACAATTACCCCGTTATTAACATGATAAGTTTCATTATATATAAGAATAATAAATAAATAATAATGTTATAATAATATGACTTCCTGTTTACTAAAAAAAATGATACTTAGGTACTTTTACCTATCATGTAACTAAATGTAATTATCATGTAATAATATAACTAAATGATAAAATAATACAATTAAAATCTAAGAAATACATCAAGAATGAAATAAAATAAAAATAAAATAAAACATAGAGAACCTAAATAGTAGAAAGCCAATATTTAAATATATATTTATATAACTGTATCATATTAAATATGGTATGTAGATATATATATATATATATATATATATATATATATATATATATATATATATTATATATATATATATATATATATATATATATATATATATATATATATATATATATATATATATATATATATATATATATATATATATATATGTGTGTATACTTTTGGGTACACATTAGATTTATTCTTTAACTCTCTTTGAGAATCCCAAATACACAAAGATGGTTAGGGAAGATAAAGCCGCATAGAAGTATGTATACTTCGTTAAGATCATAGAATTAATCGATGAGTACCCACAGTTATTCATCGTTACTGCTGTAGGTTTAGCCAGATGCAAAATATCCGTATGTATTTAAGAGGAACGGCTGTAGTTCTAATGGAAATATTACCAATATGATTAAGAACATCAGAGAACATTTATAAACTAGTCATGCGTTTACAAACTTCTACCACATATTAAAGGAAATTAGTCCAACTCGATGTTGCATGTTCAAAACACTGGATTAGGACTCGAAAATACATCTTTCTTCCAAGCTTTGGATTTCCTAACTAAGATTACAAAGGGAGCAATTTACATTATTAATGATTTTAAATTTATTATTTTTGGTGATAAAGTTAGTGCTTGAGAGGCTACATTATTACAGACGTTGAATATATACCATCGTATATGAATATACAATATTATATATATACATATATATACTATTGGATATTCATATACGAGAATGTGTATGTTGAATTCAACAAGGTCGTTATGATTATGGAACTGTATTTGATCCGGCTGTAGGACTTGATATAACTAATGAAGATGTAAGAGCACTATTCGTGGAGGGAGTTGCTAATGTTAACATACCAAGCTATAGCTTCAGCATGTATTACTATCAGATAGTATACTATTGTGCCTTTACCTCATTATATTGGTAACGCATTCAATAATCTACTTTCAATTTCTGATCCACCTTATATTGATATCAAAGAAGCTGATTCGATCTAATATATTATCTATATATATGGGTTACGATCAGAAAGGACGAGTTGAGGGTTAAAGGTTACATTTTAAATACGATATACATTTGTATAGGCTAACTTTGGGATGTAATGCAGCTAAAAAAACCAAGTAGTGCAAAACTAAACCACTTAAACCAAATAACCCACAAATATATATATACTATTAAATCATATTTCAAATGTAACCGTTAACCCTCAACTCGTCCTTTTTGATCGTCTCCCTATATATATATATTACAACATATTATTAAAAATAATAATTACTACTATTCAAATTATTATTATTATATAATTATAGCTATTTAATTTATTGATTTCATTTAATAAAAGAGGTTTCAAATGTTAACTACGACGTCAAAAAGCCAATTAAATTCACAAATGATAGCTTTGACGAATTTGTCAAGATCACTCCAATAATAATATCTTATTTCGAGTTCGATAGAGACTTTGAGCAATACAAGAAGGAACGAGCCCGCCTATATAAAAGACACGAAGGTCTGCAGTATTACGACATGTACTGTGAGCAGAACTCTCTAGAAGAGAAAGAAGTTAAAAAACCAAAAGATCTAGTTAAGATAGATGAGGTGCCGTATATATACCTAGTTTCTATCGGTGATAGTAGGTTTGTGATCAAGAGAAAGTCATGTTTACAAGCTATAATCACGGACACATGGCTATTTCACAGTAATAAAATACACCTCTCTAATGAGAAAAGTGAAACAGTACAGATTACCTTACACTCGAGAAAAAAAAGAAGATAATATATGGCAATATTTAATAAATAACAACAAATATATGTGTATACTATATTTGTCTTACTACATTTTCAAATATATAAATTAGCGATTTTTAGATTTTAATGAAATGTATTATTTATAAATAAATATATGGAATATGTATATGTATTATTTAATACTATAGTAAAATAGAAAACAAATTAAGTGTAAAAAATGACTATTTGTTATGGATCTATAGATTAATTTATTTTCTAAATTTATAAATTATTACAGCTTTACCTATTTATTTTGTTGTCATATCAAATTTTAGAAATACTCATTTGTTTAAACTTGATTTGTTTTCTAGTTTACTGTAGTATTAAATAATAAATAATATTGTATGTCCTCTCATAAGGGGACATACAAAATTAAAATGGTAGGATAGTATTGAAGTTTATTATATAATATATATATATATATATATATATATATATATATATATATTCTAGCCGTACCAAGTTAACAACTTAAGCCTATATATAGGTATGTACAATTCACTGTAAAATCATTATAATGGTAGAGCACTATATAGTTCACTGGGACCCACGATTCTTGAGTTTACCTTATACATATATATATATATATATATATATATTATGAATTATAAATAACACATATAGGTATACCTACGGAAATGATAGTGTGTATGTCACACACATATATATGTTGTATGCTTTATTTGATAGAAATACCGATTCATTTACAACAACAACATATGTAGCTATTTAATTATTTAATATTATGTTTACATATACTTGGCATGCGTGTATGGGTTATATTGCACGTGAACTATGTTTTATATATTAAAAATATACAATTCATCGATTTATAATATTATATAATATATTAATGGAACATTGTATTTAAAATGTATTAAAAAATGTTTAGAGGCTTACAAATGTGTTTCTTTAGAAATATTATAGATTATTTACATTATATGTATATATTTAAATAGCAATACTATACACATTATAACTGGATAGCAGTTATAATTTATTTAAGGGGGCACGTTCATTTTTATTTTGTATCAAATATTATTTTACTTTAAAATATGAATACATAGGAAATATTAATACCTAATGTATTATATTTAAAATAATATATATGTTGTTCAAACGTAACTATAAGTGCCTTATTTGTATATTATAAACATATTCTTATACAAAATATAATACACATTATATGTCATACTTATTACGCACAAAACTTTAGATTATATTTCGGAATTTTGTATCCTACAATTTATAATATTTTAAAGATTACACCATCAAACTGTTTAATAAATATTTATAAAATTCTCATATTTTATAAATAATATATTGATTATGTTATATAGGTAGTTTAAAAATATAAATATATATATTTTATATAATTATAATAACAAAATCTGTTTTCAGTTAAAAAAAATAATTTAAAGTTAATTTGTATTATCTAATTCTTGTCAATCGATGTTAAAACATGTGTATAAAATTCAAATGTAAATGTTATCTAGAGTATAACAAAATTAGTTATTTAAAAATTTCTTTATGTATTTGGGATATTTTGAGTACATGTGACCCCAATTGTTATCTATATTTTACATGTAAACATTACGAATGTGCCCTCATTTAATCACACATTAAAAATACGTAGGTCCTATTATTAAATCTAACTATTTAACATATATTATTATTATATCTAGTTTTTCCAATGGGAATGATAAGGTTATAAACCTATAATAATTCATAATTAGTTATTAATCATTGTTATCATTTGTATTATTGTTATAACGGTAAATATTATTATTATTATTATTTAAACACCATCGCTAATAACATGTGCTTTCAATAATATTAATTATGTATTGCAGAAGTATTTTATAAGCAAATACAATATCTCTAACTATTATATAACCTATACAAGTATATATATATATGAATGTGTGTGTGTATGTGTGTATATATGTAATGCATACAACGTTGCTTGTAGGATAACCCGGATACATGCATGACCTATGAATATCTGCTTCCCCTGCGTAGTTTACTATAGTACCAAAGTATCAAGGACTTCCCAAGGACATGTCCTTGATAGTAATAAAGAGTATACACGAACTATACATCGTGTATACATTATACGTTCATCACGTGGGATTCTTCTCGAGCTGTCGAATGTGATCAACATGTCAAGGTCACTTGCGGTTACCTCGATTGCTCCAGCCAGCTATATAGCTATAGAATCGTTTACCATATGAATATCGTAAGATCATATCTCCATTGTGCTTTGCGAATAACCTACAACATTATGTCAACTCTAATTAACTGTTATAAAAGCGTATATGTTATTATTGATTATCCTTTGTATTTATTATATTGTGATATTACGTCCTTCTACTTTATTGTGTTGTGTTATTTATGTTCTTGTTCTTCAATGTATACAAGAAAACCTTCACTGATGTATACATCAGTGAAGGTTTTCTTCTATAGAAATAGTATACTGTATTTAAAAAATGGATGTGTTTTAAATAAATTATCATATAATGACCTACACAATATATATATATATATATATATATATATATATAAACTAGAGCCGGTATTCCCTATCAGAAGCGGGTCCAAAGGGGAGGGGTTTACAGGGCATATATATAGACCCATCATTTAATAACAACTTAGAATGTGTTTAGATAGTATACTATAGAATATTTTCCATTATAGAACAAATGTTATAAATAATTTCACAATGAGCAATCTGAGATCTATTACTTTATTAGATAGTATACAATACATGTGTGTACACACGTAGATAGTACAGTGTACACCCATAGAGAACGAAGTGGACATCGTTATCTATGTGTACATCTATAGGTACATATTAGTGATGTAAATGATGCCAAGCTGAGACTTATGGTTTTTAATGCCGAGCCGAGACTTTCATTTTCGGAAAAACAAAACGAGCCCGATCCGAGCCGAGACTCTAGCCAAACGAGCCCCAGCCGAGTTGAGACTTTTACAAAAAAATATTAACGAGTCTAAATGATGCTTTTTTTTAAATTACATTTTAATACTAATTTTTATATATTTCACATTTACATCAATTTAAAAAAAATAATCTGCGTTTCAGTGAATACTAATGTAAATTTCATCTAGTGGTGTAAATAATACCGAGCTTTTTATTGCCGAGCCGAGACTTTTGGTTATTGATGCCGAGACTTTCATTTTCGGAAAAAAATGAGCCCGAGCCGAGCTGAGACTCTAAGCTGAGACAAAACAGGCCTGAGCTGAGTTGAGACTTTAGGCAACTGACACTGAGATTGCATCATGCTTTAGATGTGAGAATCATTTACATCATTAGTACATATATACATTTTAATATTTTAATGCATTTTTATGGATTACAAAATAGGTAGTAAATCCTGGATCCGCCCCAGACCCGTTAAAGTTTTAATAGTTAAATAATGTATACATTATAAATATAAATATAAAATTGTATATTATATAATATATATATATATATGTGTGTGTATGCATTTATATATTTTTAAATTATGTATACCTATAGGCTACTTACATATAAAGTTCCAAACTATAATACTACCCTTTTTCTATAGGGACGACCTGTTTATTTATACTTGTAAATATATTTAAATTATTTACTTATTATTATAAATTATTTATATAAATATTAAAATAAAATATCATTCGTTGCCATGATACTAAAATATTTATTTATTTAAAAAAATAAAATAAGTAAACCTGCTATATTTATATTTATCAAATATTGTCCGATTCTTCGCAGAATCTTTGTATATATTAACTAATTTAATACATGATTAATACATACTCTTCCCCCCCTCCCACTCCATAACCCACGGTCTCCCTCAGGGATCTGTCCTTGGCACACACCTCTTCAATATTTAACTCCTCCCCATGTTTGATATCTTCACTGACTACCCCGACATCTCCTTCCATACTTATGCCGACGACCTTCAACGATATCTTAACTGACAGACTTCCCTACTTATGAACCGGGTCATGGCCTGATCGACTCTCCTGCTGTATCAAGTCCATACACCAATGGCTTACCTCCAGCTCCCTAAAATTAACCCCACTAGAACGGAATATATTTTTCTCCACTTACCCCTAAACTCTTCCACCCTCCCTGAACCACCCACATCTCACTCAACAACATCTCACTCCCCTACTCTTAACACGTCCGAAACCTTGGCTTCCATCTTGATACCACCCTTTCCATTGACTTCCATCTTATACATATGCACAAATCCATCCACTACCACCTACATTGCCTCTGCTTAATCAGACGTTCCATTTCCCTCCCCATCGCTATTGCCTCCTCCTACATCATCCCTACATTCAAATATTGCAATTCCCTACTCTTTATCCTCCCTGAATACAAACTCTTCAAACTACAGCGACTCCAAAACATTGTAGTTCGCTGCGTCCATTTACTTCCCCGTCGTTCTTCTGACTCCATTACACCTCTCCTAAAACAACTACACTGGCTGCCAGTCCCCTACCGCATAAAGTATAATCTCTCCCTGACCATCCATAAAGCTATTCACAACAACTCCAATGACTATCTTGCCTCCCTCTTACATATACACACACCCATCACTCCACTCCAGACCCGTTCCTCCGACACCTTTATTCTTACCATTCCCCATCTACAAAAACGCTACTCTTCCAATATACGCTCCTTTGTCCTCTCTGCCCCTTACCACTGGAACTCCCTACCCAATCACCTACGAACAAACACATCAACTCCCTCCTTTAAACGCCACCTTAAGACTTATTACTTCTCCCTTGTCTTTCTTACCACTCAACAATTCCCTCCTACGGACGGCAGATTGATCACGAACTGATGATGTCCATAAACAAAAAAAAGTAAAGTAAGTAAGTAATTTGTTATTGTTTTATACTTTATTGAAATTGAAAAATTATTAAATTTAATTACGGTATCTCCTAATGTATACATATATGTATCATACATAAATATGGGTAATATATATATACTATTATATATGTTATATTAATATATATTATTTCAATTATTAGTATATGGATATGAATATATTCATATTTATTAAATAATATTATCCATGTATATATATGTGTATTACCAAGATCTCCTATAACTTCTGAGGTTATAGGAGGTCTTGGTATTACCTTACCAGGTCGTGCTTGCTCGGCAGTCCATGACACATCTTCCACATACTTATCATGTATTTGAAATTATTAACCTGTTTAATATGTATACGTGGTTATATATTACATAATATGTGACTTTTAATAATATAGAATTAGTGTTAAATTAAATGTGTAATGTATATATGTGTAAATGTTAAAATTGTATTATATTTAAGACAAATGAAAATAAATATCAGTATTGATAAATATATTCTGAATATATTTATTTATATATGTGTCTATCAATATCATATGTGTTGT
The DNA here is from genome assembly GCA_964019155.1 of Osedax fenrisi. Taxonomy (NCBI): domain Eukaryota; kingdom Metazoa; phylum Annelida; class Polychaeta; order Sabellida; family Siboglinidae; genus Osedax; species Osedax fenrisi. Next base: position 36,370,574 of record OZ025241.1, read on the forward strand.
GAGTCGCATAACTTATGACAACTATTTTGAAATAAACTACATAGATTATCTATTACATATTTGAGTGAAAATGTTTGGATCAGGGTAAATATCAAAACTACCTTATTATAATGTCAAGAAGATATCATTGATAATATTTAATAATATAATAGCCAATCCGCTAACTCTTGTGATTTTTTAAAGTGACAGTTTTTAACAAATAACGTCTATTTCATTTTGGGATACAATTTATATTTATACATTTAGACTATCACGAAAATGGCACCAAGCTCTGTTAATGCTGGATTTAGATGCTCAATTATGAACTGTGATAACTATTCGAGAAACGACAGATTTCCACTAGATGAAGAACGGTATGTTAATAAATATAAAATAATTCAAAAAGTTATCATTTGAAAATTGTTGTATAATAATGAGATAGGTTACCTAATAATTATATATATAATAATTATAATTATTATAATTATTATAATACTTAATTATATATTTTAGAGACTATTTTGTAATCGTAATTATATGTGGTATACTATGTACATATTTTATGATTTGTTACATACTCTTTATTCGAAAATTTAAAATAATAATAATTGTTAAAATAAAATAGTTTAATTTAGTCATACAATCGCTGAATTATTCAGTGAATATTATATTCATAAGGACGGTAGGCAAAAAACAAATAACTATAAATAGCAAAAGAATTTGAATTTGCGAAATCTGAATTAGAAACATGTATATATGGAATAATTCCTTTAGAAAAATATACATATAAACCATTAGTATTAATATATTATATATATACACATGCGAATACGAGTACCATCCTATTTTCGAATTTAATTTGTTGGTTATTTGATTTATTTAGTTTAGTTTTATTCTACTGTTTTTTTTTGCTAGCTGAATTATATCCCGAAGTGAGCTCTACGCACGCCTTTCTCGCCACGAGTGAACTTTTCTATTTTTATTTATTTAATTATTGCCTATCATCCGTATTCAATACACAATATGATAATCATAATATGACTGTTTTGTTTTTTAAATGACAGGGTTAATATGAGGGATAAATTTAAATTTAAAATACTTGTTGTGATAGTTGACATGCTTCATTGCACACGATAAAATAATTATAAAAAGATACACCCATATTATATATATACTTTTTAAATTTGTAATTTATTATTGATACTATATATTACAATGGGATAGATTTATATAAATGGATAAGTATAAAAATATAATATTAAATAGCGATTTTATAAATAAATAGATACATTACATAAATAATTATATACATAAATACATATATATATATACAAAAATTACATAATTATATATTTATATAATAGATATGTAATATATTTATTAAAAAATAAGTATTCTTTGGACATTTATATTTAATTTATAACAAGAACGAGTCTTGACACGTTCTATATATATAATATCAATGTATCTTGTTATGATTATTTTATCATATGCGCTGAAACATATCAACTAACACAAAGAGTATTTTGAATTTGAATATGTTATTCAAATCTAAAACAATAAAAACAGACGGAGGCCTTTTTATATATAGTTCATTACATCAATCATTAAAGTATCGTTATAATAAAAATTACAAACACAAGTTCAGATTTATTTATATATATATGTTACATAGTATACTATTGATTGCTAATAACTATTATTATTATGATATATTTCTAACTACTGTTAAACGATAATAGGATTTGGGTTTTGTTCCGTCTATAATAAACTGAAAAACGTCTCTTTACACTTTCTGATTTTCTGAAATACACTCTTCCTGCTAAAATAATCTACTTTACCATATATATATATATATATATATATATATTATATGATGTGTATAATTTATATCTGGGTATATAACTGTATATACAAACTGAGTTATACTATATACTCATTATTAAATAATATAGATGCAAGAGATGGGCCATGAATTCTAGAAGGCAAACTCTCCTTGCTATCATTAAATTCCGAGGTGTTAAAGGACTCCGAGAATTACGTGTTTGCGGAAGACATTTCGAAGACAATATGTACAATAACTCTACAAGGTAAATTTAATATATTACAATTTTTAATTTTATGATTGCTAAATATAAAAATTTGAAATTATTAATTGTTATTAAATTTATAATGTAACAGAAAACGGTTAGCTTACATGGCTATTCCAACTATCATACCCGTTGCGAACCCGCCTCCTCAACTCGGATCTGGAAGTAAAGTTATTAAAAAACCTACTCTTCCTATACTATGTGGTTGGTATACACATAAATACATATAAATACACATGTGTGTTTATTTATAATATACTATACTATATCTCGTGATAATAATATAAATATATAATTATTTATATATTAATGTTAATATTCATTACAGCTAGTGATACTGATACGGCTTCAGATGACGAAGGTGATGACGAGATATTCGATTCTCCGGAAGAATATGTTTCTCCACCACAAATTTGTACCCGCCCCAGGTAGCCAATGTTTTTATATCTAGTTACATTTTATTTTTAAAAAGTATTTTGTAATTATTCACTTATTTATCATTTGTTTATCTGAATCATCTGAATTAATTTTAATTCCCAAGTAAATATATAAATATAATTATTTAACATTACAATCAACAAACAAATATATTTATTTTTCATTTCTAATTTATTATAAATATTATATAATTATTCATAACACACTAAATTTAATTTTTAGAATGTATTCGCTTTATTATATTAATAATTATAATTACAATGTAAAATTAATAATCATTAAGGCTACGATTCTATTAATATTAAATTTCAATATCACTTGCTTTAATAAGTATGCTATATATAGCTAATAATAGATATATATATATATATATATATATATATATATATATATATAAATATATATATATATATATATATTAAAATAAACCAAATGATTTAAATTATACAAATAAGTATACCTATCATATAATATTATAGAATAATTGTAGAAAACCTAGTAACAAATGAAGATATATAATATTTATTTTAAAATAATATTTTCATTTAAGGGGAGGTCTCAGCGCTCGCGCGAATAGTCAAAAACACATGTAACAGATGGGCATATACATGGTATATACAAATAAAGCTAACAATAGAACTATTCAGTGTATTGATCTAATTTTTTTTTATCATGTTCATATTATACAAATACATCTTTGTAAAGAATAAAATGTTCAATATATACTATATTATATATTATATATATATATATGTATATAAATAACATTTTATTTTTTTATGTATTTTGATTATAAAATGAACTTATATAAATAATTTTATAATATGCTTCTTTGCAATTATTCATATAAATATATTCTCTATATAACAATAACAATTATTAAAAAAGCTGCAATAGTTTTTTCTGTAGCCACTCTAATGCGTACACACCTAGCATAAATATTGATCATCTAATAAATTGCATTTGTATTTTTCACTTATATATTTTTTTAGATAGAGAATGGTGATAAAAACATGTTTTTATGTGATTTATAGATCGTTTTTGGATACCATTTTTTCACAGATACTAAATTACTTATTAATTGGTAGTTTTATGGAATAATATTTTTTTTTTTGTTTTATGAAAATTTATCGTTTTCAGCGCTGCGACCTCCCCTTAATGACTAATAATATTTAGTAAATTGATGTTTACTAAATAAGTAGCTTAAATTATATAAAATTGAGATTAAATAATTTTAAATTAAAATATAATTAATATATAAGTAATTCAATATATGAAAAATTCCAATTAAATGTAAATTATAATTAGATATTTACAACTATAATTTACATGATTTTTATTTATTATGTGTTTCCAGTATAAATACTGGTTGAATACTGGGGTTTGTGGTATACGAGATGAATAACATCAACACAAGGTGGCGCCACCATTATAACAATGATTTAATGGGCTCCGTTAAGTTACACTTTCCCATAACAACCCCCTAAACACCCTCATCTCCCCCCACAGCTCCAAACCCACTGAAGACCTAGGTGAACTGGTTTATGGTGATGCTGTTATGCGAGAGAGTGTGAAGATAGAAGATCAACTAACCCCTAATGTTGTTCTGCGAGAGAGAGAGAAGATAGCAGGTCAACTAACCTCTAAGGCTGTTCTGCGAGAGAGAGTGTGTGGGAAAGATGGTCACCTAACCCCTAAGGCTGTTCTGCGAGAGAGTGTGTGGGAAAGATGGTCACCTAACCACTAATGATATCCATTTTCTCACTCATAAGATACAGTCTCCAGTCAAACGAGAGCCTCTCTACTAGCTATTGGTTAATCCCTTCTCCTCTTATCTGAGTTCTTAATTAGTAATAGTTAATTCCACGCTCTCTACTCGCTGTCAATTAACTCATGATGCCCCCTTCTATCTAAGTTCTCATATTAATAGTTGAATAACATTCCATCAGTCTCCTGAAGAATGTTCTAAAGTGTGCGTACCCGCTTTTCACACGGAACTAGGAAAGTTTCGCCTCCTCAAAGAAATGATAAAGATTGTGTCCCCCGAGGTTTCCTTTAGACTATGTTTATATATTTAGTTGGTATGAATATATATCTGTATTATACATACAAAAATTTATATAACAAATTTAAATCAATATATATTTTCATTTGTATTTGTTTAGCTATTCTATTCCTTTTATAGTTTGGCATTCAGAATTCAACTTTCAGCGATTTTTTTTATATAATTTTATATCTTTTATTTTTAAACTTGATTTATTGATACATATTTTTTATTCTTTACATAATTTATTTTTAATTTGATTTATTGATACATATTTTTATTCTTTACATCTTATTTATTTATATTTATATTTTTTTACTCATGAGAATCTAACTTATCTAGAATATGATGATTGGGGAAGTTCTCGCAAAAAAACAAATACATTTGTTTATTAACTTCTCCATTATTTCATGCTTTACAACATGAAATAATAAATCTGATTTATCTATTTATTTATATACATATATTGAATATATATATATAATATATATTATATTTAATAGATTAAGAAGCATATATATATATAGTGGAATATTATTAGAAACAGTCTGAAACATTGAATGTTACTAATATTTTACTTGTTGTTGTATTTAGGAAAGCAGACCACTGAAGAAATAAATGAAAAAGCATCGAGCTCATGTATAATATTGCTAGGGAACTACTACAAGAAGCAAAGATCATAGAAGCTTACGATATGTTAAAGAAACAGGGCATCATTAAGAGTGATCCATTAACACACGATCAGGTATCAATATCTTAATCTGTAATTCCTTATGGCAGTATTCTTTAGATTTACTTATCTCCCCGAGAATTGAATGTATTATGTGTATTTATCTTTTATATATATATATTTATTTTATATAAGTATATTTATTAAATGAAAATATATATATATTACTATAGTACTATAGTAATATATATATACTGCCACTATTATACTACATATAATATATAATTTATATTGATATCACTTTAAGTTGTAACTCTGCCAGTAAATACCATCTATAATAATGCACACAAAAATACACAATATATGCATATATATATATATATATGATATATGATATATAGTTTACAGATGTCATGCAATATCATAGATTATTATTAACCTGGCTATAAAACACATACAGAAGTTTCCGGAAAGAAAGCCACACCTTCAATTTAAAGATGAACAGTCCAGTAAAACATGGGAGATGCTGCTGAAAAGTAAACATCCAGATGATCTGCCAGCCTCCTCATTAAACTGATGCTGAAACAGGTTACACTGAATACAGCATAGGGTACCAGTCATTTCGTACAAGGTCAATTCATTCCAATATAATAGCTAGGTTATATACCCTTCCTCGCATCACATGCTATCCCCATGTTAGCTATAGCCTTCACTCCCACGCATTCATTGTTATTTCAAAGACAGCAATGTGTTGTTAACTTAGGCTGCGGTTTTGTAACGCTAAACGCCCGCCTCAGGGGAAAAGTCACGTGATAAACTCCTATCTAAATACATTGCGCAGTTGATTGACAATCGTCCCCGTCGATTTCGAAGGGGAATTGTCACGAGTCATATGGGGGAATTGTAATGTGACAGGGGAATATGATTCATCGCTAGTAAATGCGACAAATTGACCCTAAATCAGTGAACCGAGGCGAACTTTACACAGATAATGATGATTTTTAATTAATAAATGTAAATAATAACACAAATTATAATTTCAAATTAATTAAATAAAAATGATCATTTACGTTCAATTATCATGCAAAACTGTAAACTTAGATTTAACGAAGATTCCTATACGTTTAATTTCAATTATGTTTGGACAATACTTTAAACAAATATCATATAATAAAGAATAACACCAGCAAATGTGATAATTTGATCAAAATCTTTTTAAAAAACTAAAATATTATAATTACGACAAAGCAATTAATTCAATAAATCGGATATTATAAAAGAAATATTTTGTCTGTTAGTATTATTATATTATTTGTTTTTATGTTTAGATATGTTAACCCGTAATACTTTTACTATAATAATTAGAAATATAATAATTATAAAATTTATAATAAATTAAATATTAAAATTATATATTAAATATAATATTTATTTAATAATTTAACAATTATATCAGAGCGTGATGAAATATAGCCAGTGTGTATAAATAATTACACTATATACTATTATATTATAATTTAAAAGAGTTATAGATGTCAATATTAAAAAATAGAATCACGTTAGGGCTCTAAATAACGAAATAAGTTATTCTAAATAAATCGCTAAATTCAATTTAAAATTGCATAGGTTTTATAGTTTGTCACAAGTTTGACTACATTATATAATAAGTATGATAATTATAATTATTTATATATAATATAATATATTAGAAATATATATATATATTCTAGAAATTAGTGTTTATATTTTATTCATTATATTTTCTTCAATTATAATTTAAAATATATATAATAATAAAATGATAACTGTCAAATTTTCTTATAAATATATGTGTTTGCACTGTTAAGTATAGTAATTATAAGCATATAAAGGTATACCAATTTAGATTTTCTATTTAGAAGGATATTAATAATCTCAATAATTTAGATTCTAATTTAAATATGAAATATATTTAATATCTGCTGCTATTACTCCGATATATTATATTATATTACATATATAGATATTACAATTATATATTAATATAAGTGAAGCTTTATACAATAATTCATTTCGTATGCATTATTCTTTAAATGTAACCAACTATAAATATTTAACTCATGTCATTTTAATTTAATTAATATATAATTAAATTATGATTAATATATTTAGTATAATACTACAATATTATAGTATACATTACATATATTTAGATGTACCTTTGTAACTATATTTTAAAAATAATATTGCTTCCATTATTTTATAATTGATAATACTATGTATGTTTCTATATTTTAGAACTTGTTTCATTTAACCATAATATATTATATGTAAGTCATTAAATATAATATTATTATTTTTATTAAATATTCATAGTTATTAGTCATTCTAAGAATATCAGTAATCTCGTACAACTTATTTAGTAATTTTGTAAGACTTTTTAAATAATCTCGGGCGACTTATTAAATTAAGTTTATTTGATAATAATTAATTATTATTCGAATATTTATAATTTCATTGATTGCAATATTGATTCCAAATATAATATATTAATATAAATAAAGACTATAATCTATAGAAGAGAAATTTAGACAATTTTACTATCAAATTTATATACAACACTTATAAAATAAACTAAATTTAATAAGTCGTACGAGATTAATGGCTAAAATTTTTAATATAGTAAATAAAAAACTATGATAAACAACTTTTGAATGCTCTATTATATACAATCTTATGCAACTATTAAATTTAATCTCTCTATATACTATATAAATAGCACTTGTACACTTTAAAATCGAATAGTATTGATAATCGCTCCATATAGTCTTACCAATACTGTTTATATATAATACCATAATTTTGTACCAAAAAAACAGTAAAATATACTTAAACCAAGTGTACGATTTAACTTTTTTCCTACGCATTGACTTCAACCTATTATATACTTACAATATCAGCATAATTTTGTTATCAATATTATATTCTCTTATATATATATGAGGTATTAATATTGGACGATATGGTGTAAATTTATTTCTAGAAATCTCAAAGAACCGTATTATATTTTGTGGCACACACACATATATATATATATATAGAGTAGGTACTTTAGTAATTTTTATAAATTTATTTCTAAATAACAAAATATATACATATTACATACACATATATATATCAAGTTTATTGAATAATACTTATTATGAGATTTTATTCATAGTTGATTAGATAATTTATATTACATGTTGATATATGTCTCATATTTAGATTAATTATATCTAGTAGTGATTTTAATTTTATAATGTAATTTAGTAATCTACATGTGAACAATTTTCATAATGGATATATATTAAATAAATATCACAGTGTTATATTGATATCTATTTATCATTAATATCAACTATATATTATTAAAAGTAATACTAAGTAATATATGAAAAGATAGAAATACATTCTTAAAATATAGATTAATAATATATTTTATTATTAAATGTATTTCACTCTTATATAAAAATGGAAATATGAAAAATATGGTATACTGAAAAATAAGATAAAGAATATTAGTCATAATGTAAAATTAATTACTATATTGATTTTTTCTCTATACTTCTATAATTGTTTTATACCAGTATATTCAAAATAAAAGATCAAAGTAAAATCAATATCCATATGACTATTTAGTAACACTGTACTGACCAGTATATTCAGACTCATAAAAGATTAATAGAATACATTCTAATTACATAATTAGCATTGCATTTTAATACAATTCACATTTATAAGAATAATAGTTTATATAATGAATATATATCATTCTATAATTCTAATAAATATTACAGTATTCAAATATAATTTAGTAAATACATATACATGTATAGTATTAAAATTATAATATAAAATAAATAAATATATTAAATTTAATTCATTTAAATCAGATATGATATGTAACATATTATTATATATTAATATTTGTATACAATTTTGATATATATTAGAATAATAAATACATATAGAATAACAATATTCCATGTAGTTATACATGTTATATATAAACTTACAATATGATATAATATGTTATAATAAAATTATATATTTTAATATAAAGCTAATAATTACATTTATATTTATTAAGTATTATTTTGTTCATTTATCAATATGCACATTATAAAATGTTAATATATATAAAACAGAAATTACTTGAAATTTTTTAATTTAATTTTAAACTACAGTATTATGATTATTATTCAATTATACATTATAATTAATGCATTCAAATTATATTTAGAGAAAGACACATCTTAATAAAAAAGTGGATGCGATGAGGAGTCGGCAACATTACGGCCCCCCTATTATGAAATAATACATGGATATCTTGTGGAACTAGGGACTTGCAAAAACCAATAAAAGCTATCAACACCTAATTATCATTTAAAGGTAATATTATTATTAAATACTAATATTTTATTAGAAAAATAAACTTTGATATAACTCCAATATTTCAAATACATTTATTAAAATTAACAACATCTATAGATCACACTACATTTTAATTATTATTTAAATTATATAAATTGAACGAAGAACCTTTATAGTAACTACTGCTACTATGCCAAATCATAGACTACTAATCACTCATATATCCCTTACTACAGCTAGACTGCCTTACAACACTGACGTATCTAAATCATTATTAAATCCAACTACTCTTCCACAACAAACCCTTTCCCTATAATTGTTCCCCCATAATTAGAAAGCTAATTAAAGTATATTTATTTAATAGAAAGAAAATAATCATATTTTATTTATTACATATTCTATTTGTTATTATAATATATGTATAACAGATTGGAAGAATTGCAGAAAAGCTTATCTAACGAAAACTATTAGATGAATAATTGTATACGATGCATATAAAATTACTTTACAATTAATGATCATTTGTTGAAATAATTTATTTGATATATAGTTAATTTTTTATATATAAATTTATATTTTTTGAAATAAAAAATAGTTTATTACTTTTATCATTATTTATTTTAAATAAAATCTATCATATTGATATTTATATTTCTTAAATCTACTTCATATCTCTTGATTATATTATATATAATATCACTATTAGATCTTACATGCCATAATAGAACATTGTCATCATAATTATATATATATATATATATATATATATATATATATATATATATTATTTAATATAAATAAAACAACAATGCAAGTGTAGATTATGGAACTCTGTATCTTATCGTTTTAATAATATCAGATATCTTGTCTTGAGAAATCCAAATGACGCTGACTTGCCATTCTCGCACTTGTGATGCCTACTATTGAAATTGTCTTCTTCTTCTGACACATTTGATACTTGAAATGGTTTTACGAGCCTTGGTAAGGCAAGAAACGATTCCTTCCCTTGAATTGCGAGCCTTTCTTCATTCTGTAATTAATTTGATAAATATAATATAACATAGATAATAATTAACCAAGAAATGAAAACTATTTAGTAATGTATTTATTATGAAAGTGTAATTAATAATTATGTGTTATTTACCGATGTAATTATGTATTTGGTATAAATATAAATACTTGATCAAAATGCAGTTTAATTTATTTTATCTGTTTTTTCTAAAAAAATATCTAGTAGATGCAATTAAAATTCAATCAAAAATGTATAATAAATATGATTACCATTGCTTATATTAACCCTACAATTATCATTATTATCAAATTTGTATAACAATATATACTGTATAGTACTCGGTATAGTATAGTACTGATCAGTTTTTAATACAATTAAAATAATATTTATTGTAACAATATATTATATATTATATAATATAATATTTATTTGTTTCATTTATCAATTTTAAAGATATATTTTATAGTATTATTTTAATAATTATATTTTATAGTAGCCCATTATTAATATAAGTATGAGTTTTCATATATATGTAATTAGTAAATGTCTGTAATTCGTTATTATTAAAATTTTATTAATAATTAATTTAAAAATAAAATAAATTAGTTATTTGTTTCATTTATATATCAATTTTAAAGATATATATAATATATATAATAATATTTATAGTAAATAATTAAAACAATAAATATATAATAAACATAATTACCTTGTATCCGTCTTGTATGTATCGAATATACGCAGATTAAATAAAAATAAAAGTATTTAATTAAAATAATTGTAAAATGTCAATTTAATATGTTTGCAAGGATCATTGCTATTTGTTTACCACATTAACCAATCAAATGCTACTTATATAGTGCTACAAAACCTCAGTATGAAGTCCCTTGTCACATGACAATTCCCCTTTTGCTTACAAAACCGCAGCCTTACTGTGACTTAGCATACACAATAGTAACTGGTTTTATTGTAATTCCAATAGGTGTGTATTTAACATTATTATTTTAATACATTTTAAGATCATATACATGCTGGATAATAAATAATTTAATAAAATAAAGATTATATTATATATATTAAAAATATATTAACAAAAATTCTATATCAAAAACTTAAATTAATTATTATAATTATTGAACTAAAATTGAAATATTTTTATCATTAAATTGTTTAAGGGCATACTGCAGCACACACACCACAATGTATTAAGATAGCAAACAATGGGTCTATTCAAAGTTAGGCTTACAGCATTCAATTCAATGAATTGAGCTAGTTTTTTTTATTATATTAAATACATTCACAAGCACAATCATATACCTCAAAATTATTCATAATGTGTATTATTCATATATAAATATATACATAAAAAACTATATATTTTGTAATATGTATTTACTATAGAAATTGATATTTTTTCAATTAAACATATACAAATATTTAAATATTTGAGTTATAGGATTATTTATATATTTGTTTTGTATACATGCTAACAAAATTAGTATGATACATATAATAGTTTTTGAGTTACCTACATTTATACACACATACCTAGCGCGAATTTATTTATTCTGAGTAAACGCCAATTGAAGTTAGACAAGAAATTGATTTTATTTTAAAAATATATAAATGTAGGTGAAAACAAATATAAAATAAGAATAACTAATTGAATAATAATAATTTATATTAATTATAATATATGTAAAATATATATAAGTATATATAATTATATATATAATATATAGTATAAATGATATAAAAGTATAAATAGTAATGTAAACAAAATAAAATAAATATAAAACTAAAATATATATAACTAAATTAAATAATATGAATACAAATAACTAATAATAAAATATAATATATATGTGTGTGAATAAAATATATATAATATTCAAATAAAGTAAGTAATATAGTAAAAGTAATAATGAAATCAAAACCATAAACCATAATGAAAATATAGCAAAATGCAAATAGCAGAGTTTTCAAACTAAACAAATATAGCGTCACCTATCTGCTCTCTAATTGGCCAATATGATCACATGATATAGAATTTATGTGTGTAACTAGTGTAATTTAATTTAAACTATATTATTTAATATAATTAAATTTAATTATTAAATATATTATTATTAATTAATTATATTAAATTAAGTAACGTATTATACAGTGAATTATTGAATAATATAATAATAACTTAGATTTTAAATTGTAAATTAATTTTATTTATTAATATATTTACAATGTTATAGGTTATATCTGCCGGTTATATTACATATTACATTTAAATGTCAAGTTCCAATCTAACAATAATAATTCAATATTATGATCGCTATTTCTACAGTTATATACGAAACAATATCGATGATTTACAAAACTATATATTTTGAAATTTAAGTAAATTTACTTAAATTTCAAAATATATATTAATAAATAATTAATATATAAATATTAATATTGAAAAATTACAATTTTTATAAATGACCCACTGAGGCTATTGGTGCTACTCGATATCAACTATAAAATAGCGAGTGCACACTCCCTTTCCCGATTCAACTCATTGCGTGCGTGCTGCGATATGCCCTTGAACAAGTTCCAATAGTATATATAATTTTGTATTACATATATTCATTAAATTATGGGGATTAAAATATTTATAATATTTATTTATATAAATATGTGTTTTATTATCATTAATCTTTTAAATATAACAAAGAAAAAATGTAATATATTACAGCCTATTGTAATATCTAATTATATTGGAAATTTCAATTCATATCTAATATTTAATCTTTAATTATTTTTGAATTTTAGGTGATATTAATATATGAAAAAACATTATTTTTGTCAATAGCATTTAAAGTTTATTACAATAAAAGTTTAAAAATTATCCTTTATAAAATTATATTATATACATGTACAATGTACATTTTACATTGTATATGTAGTACATATTATGTACGTTGTATTATATAGAATACATAAAATATATGATAAGACAAAATAATATTTATATATATCAAGTAAGATTATATGTATTAGTGTATATAATATACTATATTACATGAATAATATATATATATATGTATAATACATACATATATTATAAATTATATTTAACTCAATATATAAAATATATGCATTATAATACACACAAATAAGTAGAAGTATATACATTATATTTATATATATATTATATTATACAATTATTTTATTCAATTTCTTGTTATCTAAAATTCTTTCATTCAATTGTACAATAATCTTATCATAGTTACCACATACGTATAAACCTGTATAGGGTATACATTTTATACCACTGTAAACAATATTTAAAAAAAAAAAAGAGTATTTAATGTTTATAAATATTTATATTTAAATTTTAAAAATTGATAGTTAAATCCTAAAGTTATATATAATTTATTTAACCAATTTTTAGTAATTATTACTGTTAATTTAAATTATATATTTAATTAGTAATTCCAATAAAATACTCTTTTTATGTACTTATACTTGTACTTATATGGAGATTTAAAGTATACTTTATAGATCAACTGATAGATACATATTTTATTATTTTATTTCTAGTATAATAATTTGTAAATAAAATTCCATAAATTATAATTCTCAATGATGTGTCCCATTAAGGAATCTTACATCTTCATGTATATAATATTAAATAACAAAGTAACTAAATAAGCTCAATCAGTATATATTCTCTCTCTAGATAACGTCATGTAATGATTTATATTCGTTCTTGGGTATTATTTTTAGATTATAAAGCTAAATTCATTCAATAAATATAATTATTCATTTCTATCATTAATTATATGTTGAATTATTAATAATTTTTAAAAGATATACATTTTAGATATTCTAGATAATTAGATAATAGATAATCTAATATATAAAACAAGAGACTTTTGAACTGGTCAAGGGCTAACGCACCTTGTGTAAGGGTTACTCGTGTACTGTGTCACTTTTTTTTACTAAAAGTAGTTACATTATTACTAAAAGAACTTTATTACAAAAAAAAACCTACACAAATTAAAACTTAATCCAACTTAATCCAACCTATCCATAACAGTGAAAATAACTATGACCACACACATATACACACATATCACTATACTTTTATAGGCTCAATTGGGAAGTAATGCAGCTAAAAAAAACCTACAAAAATTAAAACTTAACCCAACCTAACCACAACTGTGAAAATAACAATATAAAAAAAATATGCTTTTATAGGTTCACTCGGGAAGTAATGCAGCTAAAAAAAACCACCACAAATTAAAACTTAACCCAAACTAATCACAACCTTGACAGTATACTTTTATAGGTTCACTCGGGAAGTAATGCATCTAAAAAAAACCTCCACAAATTAAAACTTAACCCAACCTAACCACAACCGTGAAAATATACTTTTATAGGTTCACTCGTGAAGTAATGCAGCTAAAAAAACCTACCAAAATTAAAACTTAACCCAACCCAAACCCAACCAAACCCAAACCCAACCCAACCCAACCTAACCCAAACCCAAACCCAACCCAAACCCAACCAAAACCCAAACCAATAATACAGCTAAAAAAAACCATCAACATTTAAAACTTAACCCAACCTAACCACAACAGTGAAAATCTACTTTTATAGGCAAACTCGGGAAGTAATGCAGCTAAAAAAAACCTACCAAAATTAAAACTTAACCCAACCCAAACCCAACCAAACCCACCTAAACCCAAACCCAAACCTAAACCAAACCCAAAACCCAAACCCAACCCAAACCCAAACCAATAATGCAGCTAAAAAAACCACCAAAAATTAAAACTTAACCCATTCTAACCACACCATGTAAATATACATTTATAGGTTCACTCGGGAAGTAATGCAGCTAAAAAAAACCACAACAAATTAAAACTTAACCCAACCTAACCACAACCGTGACAATATACTTTTATAGGTTCACTCGGGAAGTAATGCATCTAAAAAAAACCTCCAAAAATTAAAACTTAACCCAACCTAACCACAACCGTCAAATATACTTTTATAGGTTCACTCGGGAAGTAATGCAGCTAAAAAAAACCAACCAAAATTAAAACTTAACCCAACCCAAACCCAACCAAACCCAACCAAACCCACCTAAACCCAAACCCAACCCAAACCCAAACCAAAAACCAACCCCAACCCAAAACCAAACCCAAACACAAACCAAACCAAAACCAAACCCAAACCCAAGTGCCCAAGTTACCTTTTATAATTTATTCGATATAGTTAAAATTATTAAAATCGAATTATTAATATAGATTTTGAATTTTCTACATGATAAAAATATTATAAATTCATGTTTTTACATGGTGGAGATAGGAAATGTACTTTTGTAAAGTCATTTATGAGGTAAATAATCATAGTAAATGCATCACGGATGGTTACATTTATATCTACTCATCACTCTTAACATTATAGAATAGAAATTAGAATTTTTTTTTTTATAAATTGCAATTTTTTTTTCTTGAAATTTTTTCGATGAAATTTGGTGAAAAATTGAAACCGATCTGTACCTTAAATTATTCATATATTAACGGTTTTTCTCAAAATTGTATAGGTACTTTCGTACTCCGCATCCGTTGAAACCATAATCGAGTCGAACACGTTACCGGAAGTCGGTCAATTTACCACTCTAAAATCACGTATTTTTCACTATTTCGGCCATAACTCGAAGAATATTAAATATTAAATATCACAATTTATACCACGATATTATATTTTAATTACCTATGTAATAAATTTAAAATTATTGAAATCGATTCATTATTGTGGATTTTGATTTTTTACATTACCTAATAATTTTAAGAATATATTTTTACATGGCGGAGATAGGAAATAATTATTATAAACTCGTTAAACCGAATAACTGAAATCTAGTACGTACGATATATATTAATACTCGTCATAAATGTTATTTTTATAATTATATCTATATATTATAGATTTTTTTACGCGATACGAATATTGTAAATTTAAATTTTTACACGGTAGAGATAGGACATTTTTTTTTATAAACTCGAAATTTAAATTTAACGAAATCTAGTATCGTAGGGGTTCGAGTAATATTGGTATCGGGCGAAAAAAATTCGTATATAACGTATTTTATGTCGTCCGTATACGCGATATAGACTTTCTACCTATCTCCGCCATAGAGAATAGAGAGAACAATATAATGCCTCGATCGATGAATAGAATATTTATAAATAGAATAAATATATAAATATATAAATATAGTACGTATAGTATATATTACTCGTTTACTAATTATATATTATTACTAATTTAGTATCTATATAGTATACATTTAATATATCGCGAAAAAAATGCGTATATAACGTATTTTATAACGCCCGTATACGCGATATAAGATCGCCCGTAGAATTTGTACGTTAACGAAAATATTTCGTAATTTTTGTTTTAACGGCGGAGATAGGAAAAAAAAATTTATAATCTCGAAATTTAACTTTAACGAAATCTAGTATTATTGGAGTCGAAGTATTAATAGTATCTGTCGAAAAAAATGCGTATATAACGTATTTTATGTCGTCCGTATACGCGATATAAGATCGCCCGTAGAATTTGTACGTTAACGAAAATATTTCGTAATTTTTGTTTTAACGGCGGAGATAGGACATTTTTTTTTATAAACTCGAAATTTAAATTTAACGAAATCTAGTATTATTAGGGTTCGAGTAATATTAGTAACTGGTGAAAAAATTTCGTATATAACGTATTTTATGTCGTCCGTATACGCGATATAGAGATTTTTACCTATCTCCGCCATAGAGAATCGAGAGAACAATAGAATGCCTCGATCGATGAATAGAGATTATTTAAATATATAAATATGTAAATTATATGTAATATCATGATTATTACTCGTTTACTAATAATATAATCGATATATATAAATATTATCGACGATTTATTATCTAGAGGGTATTAGATTTATAAATGTGGAAAAAATTGGTGCCGAGCGAGATTCGCTTCACTCGTAGAAGGTCCGGTAGCTCGCTTCGCTCGCTAGCGTCGTACGAAGACGACGACGATTAAGAGAAATAATATATATAGAGACTAGAATAATAATATATTCATAGATAACAAATATAATTATTCTGAGTAATATTGATTTACAATTAATATAATCTATGTCACTATTTAAATTTATTATGTATATTTAATTTATTGTAACATTTATAACATGTGTGTGTGTGTGATATTATATAAATTTCAAATCTTTAGTAATATAAAGAATATTAATTGTTAATTATATGTTTATCTTATTATTAGAGTTATCTATTTTTAAATGTATTACATGTCATTGATAGCATATATATATAATTATTTAGATAGGAATTTATCTATTATAATAGACAAATTATAAAAAAGTTATAACGACTAATACTACTATTATCTATGCTACAGAGTGACATTACGGACACCTGATGCAGTCTGATAGCGGGTCTGAACATGAACGTAGCGAACAGTTCATCGCTACTATCATCATCTGGTGGATCTCCTCAATAACGACCTTGCCAGTACTCTGACCTCTACCTCCTCCTCCGTCACTAACGACTCCTCTTCAGATATTCCGATGACCACTATGGTTTCAGTTGCCCCGCCCCCCGCTAGAATGATGAGTCATCAGAACAATGGCGGCCTCCTCCTCCTCACACTGCTGCAGGGTGGTGCTACCGGTATAACCTGTCAAGGACGTGTCCTTCAAGGCATCGCCACCACTACAGTATCAGTAGAAGAATGCCTACAAGGAAGCTCTGGTCAAGCTAGACCAGCTGGGTCAAGACATCATACAGAAGTCGTTAGTCTATTGCGTAGTTAACATCTAAAATTTCCTATACCTATACTTTACCCTATTATTGTATGAATACTTTTACCCAGAGTTCTAAGATTTAAATCATGCTATAGCCCTATTGTTCCGTAGGTTTTCATTATAGCATCGTATTTGTTATAAAGTTATATATGGACATAAGCCTTATGGGCGTGCATGTTATAGATGAACGTCGAGACTTATACGTTTATTAAGTGACTTAAGGGAAGTGCCGTACATGTAGCTATACGTAGCCATTTGTCTACACACACGACAGGAGGTCATGCGTGACGGTTGTACAAGAATGCATGCGTATGTCAGTCACTCTGCATGATTGCGTTGCATGATAGCTAGTGATAGTAACAGAGATACAACAGATATATACATATGAATTATAACAGTACAATAATATATAACATCGTATTGATTTAATAATAGATTATATTTTTGTTTTTACAGACTGAATATGCCATATATATATGCTTCTCCTTTATCTTTTGTTTTTCTTTCGAGTAGCGCTCACTATTATATTTGTGTATAATAAATCATCATCATCATCATCATCATCATCATTGAATATATCTCCGTTTGCCCCCACCACAGGATTTGCACGTGATAAGTGCAAACTGTATGACACTACACCTAGCTGAACACATCTATAGATCCGAAAATCTTCATTTTTTTTATAATTATTCATAGCTGCAAGTAAATATCAATATACACTGAATGCTTATATGCTATATGTACTGTACAACTATTATCATTATTACTGCAATGAATACATATATATATATATATATATATATATATATATATATATATATTATTGTAACAGATATTCTAATAAAGGTTAATCTCTTTCTATATTTATAAATTTAATATTTCATTTTGATATTAATTATAATAAATAATGCAGTATGCTTTTTATGATGAAGCTATTCACGATAGTTCTATTTATTTTATAATAACAATATGAGTCATAAGTTGTTTATATAAAGATTGTATGACAAATTCTGAAACAATTTATATAATCTAAAACTAGTAACAAAATAAAATACAATCAAATTAACATGACATTTTTTAAACCTGACCTGAAATAATATTTTTTAAAACCCGAAAAATTAACAAATACCTGAGACCATTTCCACCCTAATATATATATATACTAGCCGTACCCGACCCGGCGTTGCTCGGTTTTTGATTATTTTCCTATTATCTATTATTTATTAATTATAGCTATTCCTGATTCTACATTGCTATATATACAATAAAATAAATGTTAGTTAAAATATCAATAAAATATAGAAAAAATGTATTTAATATCTAACAAATTAGTGGAAATATATTAAAAAATAAAACAAATATTACAAATATTATAAAATATGTTTTAAAAAATGTCTAAATCCCAAACTTAAACCCAAACCGTACCCGACCAGGCTTTGATCGGTTGTTGATTTCTTGCCTATATATTATTTATTAATTATAGATGTTCCTGATTATTCATAGTTATATATACAATTAAATAAATGTTAGCTGAAATACAAACAAATTATGAAAAATATTTTAATATTTAAAAAATTAGTAGAAAAATATTTCAAAAAATATATTAAAAAATACAATAAATATTTCGAATATTACAAAATATGTTTTAAAAAGATGTCGAAAACCTAAACCCAAACCGTACCTGACCTGGTGTTGCTCGGTTTTTGATTGTTTGCCAATTATTATTTATTAATAATACCTACTACTAATTCTGCATTGCTAAATATTTATATTTAATTTTTTCATAACTATTATTTATACAATAAAATAAATGTTAGCTGACTAACAAATGTAGAAAATATTTTAATATTTAAAAAATTCGTGGAAAAATATTTCAAAAAATATATTAAATAATACAACAAATATTTCAAATATTACAAAATATGTTGAAAACCTAAACCCACACCGTTCCAAATCGACTCGGTTTTTTATTATTTACCTATCTATCATTTATTAATTATAACTATACCTGCTTTGGAATTTCTTGCCGTACCCAACTCTGCTTTACTCGTTGTTTGATAGTTGCCTATCTATTATGTATTAATTATGGCTATTCATGATTCTGTCTTTCATATATAATAATATAAATTTGTGCTAAAATTCAAACAAATTTAGATAAATATTCGTTTTTAATATCTCAAAAATTAGTGGAAAAATATTTTAAAAATATTTCAAAAAATATTAAAAAAAATACAACACATATTTCCAATATTACAAAATACAACACATATTTCCAATATTACAAAATATTACTTAATAAATGTCGAAAACCCAAACCGCACCCTTCGTTGATCGATTATGCATAGCTAATCTTTAATTTTAATTTTTTCCTAACTATTATTTATATACAATAAAATAAATGTTAGCTGACCTACAAACAGAAGTAGAAAAATATTTTAATATTTAAAAAATTTGTGTAAAAATATTTCAAAAAATATATTAAAAAAATACAAAATATAAAATTTAAAAAATACAAAATATACAACAAATATTTCAAATATAACAAAATATGTTTTAAAAAAATGTCTAAAACCAAAACCCAAACCATCCCGACCCGCCCTCTCTAGGTTTTTGATTGTTTTCATATCTATTATTTATTAATTATAACTATTCATGATTTTAAATTGCTTGCCGTTCTTAACCCGACGTTGCTCGGTTTTTGATTATTTTCCTATCAATTATTAATTATAGCTATTCCTAATTATGTATAGCTAATATTTAATTTTGTTTCTAACTAATATTTAATAATTCTAAGTGTATCGGATGTAGATCTATAGATCTAACGCTATAGCGTTGGTCGTTTTTAAGATTTATTCGTAAAATATTTTGTAAAAAACAAAAAATAATTTAAAATATTATAAAATATATTTTAAAAAGTGTCTACAAATATTTTTTAAAATATAAAAAATATTTCAACATATCCATACCCGAACCGGCGTTGCTAAGTTTTTGATTGTTTGCCTATTTATTTTTATTAATTATAGGCTATAATTTATAGCTATTCATGATTATGCTAAAATATTTAATTGCTAAAAAATACAACAAATATTTAAAATATTACAAAAAATGTCGAAAACTCAAATCTAAACCCAAACGCAAACAGTGCCCGACCCGACATTTATCGGTTTTTGATTGTTTGCCTATTTATTATTTATAATCAGGAATATATCTATAGAGATATTCCTGATTCTACATTTCTAGTATATACAATTAAATAAAGTTTATCTAAAATACAAACAAATGTAGAAACATATTTATTTTAATATTTAAAAAATTAGTGAAAAAAGATTTAAAAAATACAACAAATATTTAAAATATTCCAAAATATGTTGAAAACCTAAACCCAAACCGTTCCAAATCGGCGTTGCTTAGTTTTTTATTATTTGCCTATCTATCATTTATTAATTATAAATATTCCTGATTTGGAATTTCTTACAGTACCCAACTCTGCTTTACTCGTTGTTTGATTATTTGCCTATCTATTATTTATTAATTATGGCTATATGATTCTGCTTTTCATATACAATAACATAAATTTTCATTAAAAAAAATTCAAATAAATATTTGTTTTTAATATCTCAAAAATTAGTGGAAAAATATTTCAAAAATATTTCAAAAAATATTAAAAAAAATACAACACATATTATCAATATTACAAAATATTACTTAACAAATTTCGAAAACCCCAACCACCCTGCGTTGTTCGATTTTTGATTGTTGTTGCCTATCTATTATTTATTAATTATAGCTATTCCTTATTCTGTATTGCTAGTATATAATAAATATTTCCAAATATTACACAAATATTTTTTATAAATGTTCTACAAATATTTTAAAAAGTATAATATTTATATCTTATAATATTTATATATTTATTATATAATTATAATATTTTAATTATATCTTTAAATAATAATATAACAACGATTAGTTGAAAAATATAAAATAATATTTCAAATAATATTTTTAAAAATAAAACAAAAAATATAGATAATATTAGAAAATATATTTTAAAAAAATTTCTAAAAAATGTCCACAAAAATGGTTACTAATATTTCAAAAAAATGTTTAAAAATATTTCAAAAAATGTTTAAAATTATTTCGAAAAATAATTCAAAAAAATTTCAAAAATATTTCAAAAAATGTCAAGAATATTTCAAAAAAAATTCAAAATATTTCAAAATTTTCAAAAAAAAATTCAAAAAAATTTCAAAAAAATACTTCGAAAAAATGTAAAAAAAATATTTCCAAAAAGCGACGCCGAAGATTTTAGATGACAAAAAATCATTTTAATGGCAAAAAGTCAATTTTTTAGGTTTTTCTGGGGTACGCGGTAAAAAATTCAAAAAAATTTCCGGACCAAGACCATACTGTTGCAAATTTATTAAGATCCGGTATAAAATATTTTCGCGACGTACCCCGGTTCTCGAGTTACCTCACCAGATACACACACACACACACACATATATATATATCTACTAGCCGTACCCGACCCGGCGTTGCTCGGTTTCGATTATTTTCCTATATATTATATATTAATTATAGCTATTCCTGATTCTTAATTGATATATATAATAAAATAAATGTTAGCTAACATACAAAACAAATTAGAACACATTTTCAAATAATATGTTAAAAAATACAACAAATATTTCAAATATTACAAAATATGTTTTAAAAAAATGTCTAAAACCCAAACCTAAACCCAAACACAAACCGTACACTACCCTGCGTTGCTAGGTTTTTGATTATGTGTCTATTAATTGTAGCTATTCCTGGTTATAATTAGCTAATATTTAATTTTTTTCTTCTAACTAATATTTACTAATTCTAACTGTATCCGATGTAGACCCAGCGTTGTTCGTTTTTAAGATTATTTTATAAAATATTTGGTAAGATTACAAATAATAATTTAAAATATTACAAAATATATTTTTAAAAAGTGTTAAAAATATTTTAAGAAATATAAAACATATTTCAACATATTAGTAGCCATACCTGATTTTGAATGCCTATTTATTTTTTTATTAATTATAGCTATTTCTGATTATTCTAAAATATATAATTGCTAAAAATTGCAAAAAAAATATATAAAATAGTACAAATTATGTTTTAAAACCAAACCATACCCGACCCGGCATTTCTTGGTTTTTGTTTGTTTGCCTATCTATTATTTATTATTTATTAATTAGGGCCATTTCTGATTCTATATTTCTAGTATATACAATTAAATAAAGTTTATTTAAAATACAAACAAATATAGAAAAATATTGTTTATAATATTTAAAAAATTAGTGAACAAATATTTCAAAAAATATTTTAAAAAATACAACAATTATTTCAAATATTACAAAATATGTTGAAAACCCAAACCCAAACCGTCCCAACACGGCGTTGGTCGGTTTTTAATTATATGCCTATCTATATATAGATAGTATAAAGTATACTTTATTAATTATAACTATTCCTGATTTAGAATTGTTTGCCGAACCCAACCCGACGTTGCTCGGTTTTTTATTATTTGCCTATCAATTATTAATTATAGTTATTCCTAATTATGCATAGCTAATCTTTAATTGTTGTCTTCTAACTAATATTTAATAAATCTAACCGTATCCGATGTAGATCTAGCGTTGTTTTTTTAAGATTTATTCGTAAAATATTTTGTAAAAATACAAAAATACAAAAATAATTTAAAATATTATAAAATATATTTTTAAAAAGTGTCTAAAAATATTTTTTAAATATAAAAAATATTTCAACATATTAGTAGTCATACCCTACCCGGCGTTGCTAGGTTTTTGATTGTTTGACTATTTATTTTTATTAATTATAGCTATTCCTGATTATTCTAAAATATATAATTGCTAAAAAATACAAAAAATATTTAAAATATTACAAAATATCGAAAACTCAAACCTAAACCCAAATCCAAACAGTACTCGACTCGACATTTATCGGTTTTTAATTGTTTGCCTATTTATTATTTATTAATTAGAGCTATTCCTGATCCTACATTTCTAGTATATACAATTAAATAAAATTAAACATATGTAGAAACATATTTTTTTTAATATTTAAAAAATTAGATAAAAAATATTTCAAAAAATACAACAGATATTTCAAATATTCCAAAATATGTTGAAAACCTAAACCCAAACAGTTCCAAATCGGCGTTGCTCGGTTTTTTATTATTTGCCTATCTATCATTTATTAATTATAACTATTTATGATTTGGAATTTCTTGCCGTACCCAACTTTGCTTTACTCGTTGTTTGATAGATTACCTATCTATTATTTATTATTTATGGCTATTCATGATTCTGCTTTTCATATACAATAACATAAATTGTTGCTAAAATTCAAACAAATTTATACAAATATTAATATCTCAAAAAATAGTGGAAAAATATTTCAAATAATATTTAAAAAATACAACACATATTTCCAATATTACAAAATATTACTTAATAAATATCGAAAACCCAAACCGCACCCTGCGTTGATCGATTTTTGATTGTTTGCCTATCTATTATTTATTAATTATAGCTATTCCTGATTCTGTATTCCTAGTATACAACAAATATTTCCAAATATTACAAAATATATTTTTTATAAATGTTCTACAAATATTTTAAAAAGTATAATATTTATATCTTATAATATTTATATATTTATTATATAATTATAATGTTTTAATTATATCTTAAAATAATAATATTTCAACGAATAGTTGAAAAATATAAAAAAATATTTCAAATAATATTTTTTAAAATACAAAAAATATAAATAATATTACAAAATATATTTTAAAAAAAATTCAAAAAAATGTTTAAAAATATTTCAAAAAATTTCAAAAATATTTCAAAAAATCTCAAAAATATTTCAAAAATATTTCAAAAAATTTCAAAAATTTCCAAAAATTTCAAAAAAAAATTCAAAAAAATACTTCGAAAATATGTAAAAAAAATATTTCAAAAAAGCGACGCCGAAGATTTTGGATGACAAAAAATCATTTTAATGGCAAAAAGTCAATTTTTCAGGTTTTTCTGGGGTACGCGGTAACAAATTCAAAAAATTTTCCGGACCAAGACCATACTGTTGCAAATTTATTAAGATCGGGTATAAAATATTTTCGCGACGTACCCCGGTTCTCGAGTTACCTCACCAGATACACACACACACACACACATATATATATATAATTAAATAGACTTTCTTTTATATAGTAGATTATATAAAAGAAAGTCTATTTAATTATATATATATATGTGTGTGTGTGTGTGTGTATCTGGTGAGGTAACTCGAGAACCGGGGTACGTCACGAAAATCTGTTATACCCGATCTTAATAAATTTTCAACAGTATGGTCTTGGTCCGGAAAATTTTTTGAATTTTATACCGCGTACCCCAGAAAAACCTGAAAAATTGACTTTTTGCCATTAAAATGATTTTTTGTCGTCCAAAATCTTCGGCGTCGCTTTTTTGAAATATTTTTTTTACATTTTTTCGAAGTATTTTTTTGAATTTTTTTTGATTTTTTTTTGAAATTTTTGGAAATTTTGGAAATTTTTTGAAATATTTTTGACATTTTTTGAAATATTTTTGAAATTTTTTGAATTATTTTTAAAATTTTTTTTGAAATTTTTTTAAAATATATTTTGTAATATTATTTATATTTTTTGTATTTTAAAAAATATTATTTGAAATATTTTTTTATATTTTTCAACTATTCGTTGAAATATTATTATTTTAAGATATAATTAAAATATTATAATTATATAATAAATATATAAATATAAGATATAAATATTATACTTTTTAAAATATTTGTAGAACATTTATAAAAAATATATTTTGTAATATTTGGAAATATTTGTTGTATACTATGAATACAGAATCAGGAATAGCTATAATTAATAAATAATAGATAGGCAAACAATCAAAAATCGACCAACGCAGGGTGCGGTTTGGGTTTTCGATATTTATTAAGTAATATTTTGTAATATTAGTGTTGTATTTTTTTAAATATTATTTGAAATATTTTTGAAATATTTTTCCACTAATTTTTGAGATATTAATATTTGTATAAATTTGTTTGAATTTTAGCAACAATTTATGTTATTGTATATGAAAAGCAGAATCATGAATAGCCATAAATAATAAATAATAGATAGGTAAGCTATTAAACCACGAGTAAAGCAAAGTTGGGTACGGCAAGAAATTCCAAATCAGGAATAGTTATAATTAATAAATGATAGATAGGCAAATAATAAAAAACCGAGCAACGCCGATTTGGAACTGTTTGGGTTTTAGCAGTTAGGTATGTGCATCGTCGAAGCTTCTAGAACTGTAAGTAGGTATGTGTATATATCTTAAAAAAATCTTTTTACCGCTAACCCAGAAAAACCTAAAAAATTGACTTTTTGCCATTAAAATGATTTTTTGTCATCTAAAATCTTCGGCGTCGCTTTTTTGAAAGATTTTTTTTACATTTTTTTCAAAGTATTTTTTTAAAATTTTTTTGAATTTTTTTTTGAAATTTGTTGAAATTTTTTTGAAAATTTTGAAATATTTTTGAAATTTTTTGAAATATTTTTGAAATTTTTTGAAATATTTTTGAAATTTTTTGAAATAATTTTAAACATTTTTTTGAAATATTTTTAAACATTTTTGTGGACATTTTTTTGAAATTTTTTTAAAATATATTTTGTAATATTATCTATATTTTTTGTTTTATTTTTAAAAATATTTTAAAAAATTTGAAATATTTTTTTATATTTTTCAACTAATCGTTATTATATTATTTAAAGATATAATTAAAATATTATAATTATATAATAAAGATATAAATATTATAAGATATAAATATTATACTTTTTAAAATATTTGTAGAACATTTATAGAAAATATTTTTGTAATATTTGGAAATATTTATTATATACTAACAATACAGAATCAGGAATAGCTATAATTAATAAATAATAGATAGGCAACAACAATCAAAAATCAAAAATCGAACAACGCAGGGTGCGGTTTGGGTTTTCTGAATTTTGTAAGTAATATTTTGTAATATTGGAAATATGTGTTGTATTTTTTTTAATATTTTTTGAAATATTCTTGAAATATTTTTCCACTAATTTTTGAGATATTAAAAACGAATATTTGTCTAAATTTGTTTGAATTTTTTTATGAAAAATTTATGTTATTGTACATGAAAAGCAGAATCATATAGCCATAATTAATAAATAATAGATTGGCAAACTATCAAACAACGAGTAAAGTAGAGTTGGATACGGCAAATAATTCCAAATCAGGAATAGTTATAAATTAATAAATGATAGATAGGAAAATAATTTAAAAAAACCGAGCAACTCCGATTTGGAACGGTGTGGGTTTAGGTTTTCAACATATTTTGGAATATTTGAAATATCTGTTTTATTTTTTGAAATATTTTTTCACTAATTTTTTAAATATTAAAAAAAATATGTTTCTACATTTGTTTGTATTTTAGATAAACTTTATTTAATTGTATATACTAGAAATGTAGGATCAGGAACAGCTCTAATTAATAAATTGTAAATAGGAAAACAATCAAAAACCGATAAATGTACTGTTTGTATTTGGATTTAGGTTTGAGTTTTCGACATTTTTTTAAAAATTATTTTGTAATATTTTAAATATTTGTTGTATTTTTTAGCAATTATATATTTTAGCATAATCAGGAATAGCTATAATCAATAATAATAAATAGTCAAACAATCAAAAACCTAGCAAAGCCTGGTATACTAGCCTAGGTTACTAATATATTGAAATATTTTTTATATTTAAAAAAATATTTATTGACACTTTTTTTAAATATATTTTATAATATTTTAAATTATTTTTTCTATTTTTACAAATATTTTATGAATAAATCTTAAAAAGAACAACGCTAGATCTACATCGGATACAGTTAGAATTATTAAATATTAGTTAGAAACAAAATTAAAATAAGTAGATAGCATAATAAGTGCAGAGATTCCAAATATAGAAGATTAACAACTATACAATACTGTAAAGAATAATATGATTCACGGTCCTTGTGGATATTTAAATATAAAATCTCCTTGCATGAGTAATGGAAAATGTTCAAAGAATTTCCCTAATAATTTTATAGGAGAAACACAAACTGATAGAGATGGTTATCCATTGTATAGAAGAAGGGATGCA
This sequence comes from Osedax fenrisi, assembly GCA_964019155.1. NCBI lineage: Eukaryota > Metazoa > Annelida > Polychaeta > Sabellida > Siboglinidae > Osedax > Osedax fenrisi. Next base: position 36,399,319 of record OZ025241.1, read on the forward strand.
AATAATGGCGGAAAAATTGTGACTAAAATGATACACGGAAAAGAAATACAAATAGATAATAGATGGGTTGTACCTTATTGCCCATTATTATCTAAAATATTTAATGCACATATCAATGTTGAAATGTGCAATTCCGTAAAATCATTAAATATATTTGCAAATACATTCATAAAGGTTCAGATATGGCGATAGTTGAATTAGAAGAAACTGATAAATGAGATGAGATAAAAAGATATCAGATAGCTAGATATATAAGTAGTAACGAGGCAATATGGAGAATACTAGATTTTCAAATACATCAAAGATACCCGGCCATTATTCAATTAGTGATTCATTTAGAGAATGGGCAAAGGATTTATTTTACCGAGAGTAATGTTAGGGAAAGGATTAATATACCTCCGAAGACAATGCTTACATCTTTCTTCGATTTATGCGGGATTGATAATTTTGCGAAGACTTTATTATATCAAGATATCCCGCAATATTATACTTGGCAAGTAGGAAATAGAATATGGAAAAGGAGATTACAAGGGGATCGAATTAGTGAAGGGATATTTAAATCATCTACCATTGGAAGATTATATACGGTACATCAGAAGAATCTGGAATGCTTCTATCTTCGGCTATTATTAACTAATGTGAAAGGACCAGTATCATTCGAAGATATTAGAACAGTTAATGGGGTAATATGTAATACATATAAGAAGGCATGTGCAATGTTAGATCTATTAGAAGATGATGAACACTGGGATAATACATTAAAAGAAGCATCTATATCTAGATCTCCTAGGAAAATAAGAGAACTATTCGCAATGATGATTTGTCACTGCGAAATAACAGATATACCATCATTATGGTTGAATAATAGAGAATGCATGAACGAAGATATTTTGTTGGAATATAGAAGAAATAATACCGAAGAAGTAATTGAGTATAATGAAGAAATATTTCTTTGATCTCTGGCACGCGTGCAAGGAATAGTTAAAAGAATGGGAGGAGATTCCTTACAGAAATATGGATTTGTAAATATTGAAATGGTATCCTCTATACCAAATGAACATAACTATGATAGGATTCTCCAAATAGATGAGAATAAATTAAATTATGAACAAAGAATAGTATACAATAATATATTGCAGAGTGTTATTAATGAAGAAGGGAAATTATTCTTTTTAGATGCTCCAGCTGGAACTGGTAAAACTTTCTTAATAAATTTATTATTAGCTAAGAATAAAATGTCTCGAACAGAGCAGTTGGCTGTGGCATCATCGGGTATCGCAGCTACATTACTACTAAATGGAAGAACTGAACATTCTACATTTAAAATTCCTATAAAAATAAATGAAAATTCAATTTGTAGCATAACGAGAAATTCAAAAGAGGCAGAACAATTCAGAAACTGTAAATTCATTGTATGGGATGAGTGCACAATGGCACATAAATATGCTCTTGAGGCAGTAGATAGAATGTTAAGAGATATAGTAAATGATAGAAAACCAATGGGAGGAATAACATTATTACTAAGTGGAGACTTCAGACAAATTTTACCTGTAGTACGAAGAGGAACTAAAGCTGATCATATAAATGCCTGCCTAAAAACATCAATATTATGGAAATACATAGAAAAATTGACTTTAAAAAAAAACATGCGAGTATATTTATCAAAAAATAGAGACACAGGGTCGTTTGAACAAAATCTATTAGATATTGGAAATGGGGTATTAAAGAAAAATGAAAATATGGATATAATTCCATGTGGAATCATAGTAAAAAATCATAATGAATTGATATCAAAAATATATGAAAATTTATTAGAAAAATATTTAGATGAAGATTGGCTTAGCGAAAGATGTATACTTGCCCCCACAAATAATAATGTATGTAATATTAATAAACGTTTATTGAATTTATTTCCTGGAGATCCAAAATTATATATGTCAATCGATAGAGTAGTGAAAGAAGATGAAGTTGTTGATTACCCAATAGAATTCCTGAACTCTATTAATCTTCCAGGATTACCAGATCATATGATAGAATTGAAGGTTGGCGTTCCAATTATTCTACTTAGAAATTTAGATCCACCAAGACTTTGTAATGGGTCCAGACTTTTAGTGACCAATCTTAAAAACCATATTATAGAAGCAAGAATATTGACAGGGGAATATAAAGGAGAACAAGTTATGATTCCTAAAATTCCACTAATACCTTCCGATTACCCTTTTAACTTCAAACGACTACAATTCCCTATAAGACTATGTGCTTTTCCATGACTATAAACAAATCTCAAGGACAGTCTTTTAAAGTAGTAGGATTAGATCTGGAAACAGAGTGTTTTTCCCACGGTCAATTATATGTCGGATGTTCAAGGGCCAGAGATGAAAATCAACTGTATATTCTTGCCAATAATGGAATGACTAGGAATGTGGTATACAAGGAAGTATTATAAAATATACTATATATATACAAAAATAGATATTACTTTATTGAAATTATTACATACATTATTATACAAGTGAATCAGAGTTCGGACCAGCTAGATATATCACACATGAAATTTTAGGTTGCAATTCCAGTAAAACCTACTTTAAGGCTGCGGTTTTATTAATATTTATTTCCAATATCATTTTACGTTAATTATCGAGTGGGTCTATTAAAATTAAATTTCAAAATTAAAATTAAAACTGTCTCATTACATTTATAAAATATTTGATTGGCTGTAGTTTTTTCACAATCTTTCATAATAGTTGATAAATATTTAAACATATATATTACATATATATATTATATAAATTATAATTATTTTTTAATATTACGAGAATACAAAGTGGCAAATTAATGTACTTTTAACATAAAATATAGTATATTTATCATAAATTAGAGATACAGAATGGTTTAAAAATAAAATTGATATTGGAAATTATGTATTAAAAACAATATAAAATATGGATATAATTCAATGTTGAATCATAGTAAAAATTAATTAATAGTGAGTAAAAATCCACTTTATATACGATACCTTGACGTGGTTAAGTGGCTTATATTGATCCAAATTCGTATACAACTTTTTAATATAGAACTCTAGGTTTACTCGCATTTTTTTTCTCAAAAATTAAATATTTATATTAGATAAATATTTATGTTAAAAAAATCAAAAATCGCGAAATTTCGAGTCAATTACAGCTATAGTTAGTAAATAATGAAAAATCAAAAACCGAGTAATGCCGTGTAAGCAATGCAAAATCAGGAATAACTATAATTAATAAATAATAGATAGGAAAATAATCAAAACCGAGCAACGCCGGGTCGGGTACGGCTAGTCTATTATATAAAAGAAAGTCTATTTAATTATATATATATACTAGCCGTACCCGACCCGGCGTTGCTCGGTTTTGATTATTTTCCTATATATTATATATTAATTATAGCTATTCCTGATTCTTAATTGATATATATAATAAAATAAATGTTAGCTGACATACAAAACAAAGTAGAAAACATTTTCAAATAATATGTTAAAAAATACAACAAATATTTCAAATATTAAAAAATATGTTTTAAAAAAATGTCTAAAACCCAAACCTAAACCCAAACACAAACCCGTACACTACCCTGCGTTGCTAGGTTTTTGATTATTTGCCTATTAATTGTAGCTATTCCTGATTATACTTAGCTAATATTTAATTGTTTTCTTCTAACTAATATTTACTAATTCTAACTGTATCCGATGTAGACTCAGCGTTGTTCGTTTTTAAGATTATTTGTAAAATATTTGGTAAGATTACAAATAATAATTTAAAATATTACAAAATATATTTTTAAAAAGTGTTTAAAAATATTTTAAGAAATATAAAAAATATTTCAACATATTATTTGACATTTTTTAAATTTACTAAAAAGAAAATTTTTTGAATTTTATACCGCGTACCCCAGAAAAACCTGAAAAATTGACTTTTTGCCATTAAAATGATTTTTTGTCGTCCAAAATCTTCGGCGTCGCATTTTTGAAATATTTTTTTTACATTTTTTCGAACTATTTTTTTGATTTTTTTTTGAAATTTTTGGAAATTTTGGAAATTTTTTGAAATATTTTTGAAATATTTTTGACATTTTTTGAAATATTTTTGAAGTTTTTTTTAAATATTTTTAAACATTTTTTTGAAATTTTTTTAAAATATATTTTGTAATATTATTTATATTTTTTGTATTTTAAAAAATATTATTTGAAATAATTTTTTATATTTTTCAACTATTCGTTGAAATATTATTATTTTAAGATATAATTAAAATATTATAATTATATAATAAATATATAAATATTATAAGATATAATAATATACTTTTTAAAATATTTGTAGAACATTTATAAAAAATATATTTTGTAATATTTGGAAATATTTGTTGTATACTAGGAATACAGAATCAGGAATAACTATAATTAATAAATAATAGATAGGCAAACAATCAAAAATCGATCAACGCAGGGTGCGGTTTGGGTTTTCGATATTTATTAAGTACTATTTTGTAGTATTGGAAATATGTGTTGTATTTTTTTAAATATTATTTGAAATATTTTTGAAATATTTTTCCACTAATTTTTGAGATATTAATATTTGTATAAATTTGTTTGAATTTTAGCAACAATTTATGTTATTGTATATGAAAAGCAGAATCATGAATAGCCATAAATAATAAATAATAGATAGGTAAGCTATCAAACAACGAGTAAAGCAAAGTTGGGTACGGCAAGAAATTCCAAATCAGGAATAGTTATAATTAATAAATGATAGATAGGCAAATAATAAAAAACCGAGCAACGCCGATTTGGAACTGTTTGGGTTTAGGTTTTCAACATATTTTGGAATATTTGAAATATCTGTTGTATTTTTTGAAATATTTTTTATCTAATTTTTTAAATATTAAAAAAAATATGTTTCTACATATGTTTAATTTTATTTAATTGTATATACTAGAAATGTAGGATCAGGAATAGCTCTAATTAATAAATAATAAATAGGCAAACAATCAAAAACCGATAAATGTCGAGTCGAGTACTGTTTGGATTTGGGTTTAGGTTTGAGTTTTCGACATTTTTTTAAAACATATTTTGTAATATTTTAAATATTTTTTGTATTTGTTAGCAATTATATATTTTAGAATAATCAGGAATAGCTATAATTAATAAAAATAAATAGTCAAACAATCAAAAACCTAGCAACGCCGGGTAGGGTATGACTGCTAATATGTTGAAATATTTTTTATATTTAAAAAATATTTTTAGACACTTTTTAAAAATATATTTTATAATATTTTAAAGTATTTTTGTATTTTTGTATTTTTACAAAATATTTTACGAATAAGTCTTAAAAAGAACAACGCTAGATCTACATCGGATAGAGTTAGATTTATTAAATATTAGTTAGAAGACAACAATTAAAGAATAGCTATGCATAATTAGGAATAACTATAATTAATAATTGATAGGCAAATAATAAAAAAACGAGCAACGTCGGGTTGGGTTCGGCAAACAATTCTAAATCAGGAATAGTTATAATTAATAAAGTATAGATAGGCATATAATTAAAAACCGATCAACGCCGTTTTGGGACGGTTTGGGTTTGGGTTTTCAACATATTTTGTAATATTTGAAATATTTGTTGTATTTTTTAAAATATTTTTTGAAATATTTGTTCACTAATTTTTTAAATATTATAAACAATATTTTTCTATATTTGTTTGTATTTTAAATAAACTTTATTTAATTGTATATACTAGAAATATAGAATCAGAAATTGCCCTAATTAATAAATAATAAATAATAGATAGGCAAACAAACAAAAACCAAGAAATGCCGGGTCGGGTATGGTTTGTTTTTAAAACATATTTTGTAATATTTTATATATTTTTTTGCAATTTTTAGCAATTATATATTTTAGAATAATCAGGAATAGCTATAATTAATAAAAAAAATTAATAGGCATTAAAAATCAGGTATGGCTACTAATATGTTGAAATATTTTTTATATTTCTTAAAATATTTTTAAACACTTTTTAAAAATATATTTTGTAATATTTTAAATTATTATTTGTAATCTTACCAAATATTTTACAAATAATCTTAAAAACGAACAACGCTGAGTCTACATCGGATACAGTTAGAATTAGTAAATATTAGTTAGAAGAAAACAATTAAATATTAGCTAAGTATAATCAGGAATAGCTACAATTAATAGGCAAATAATCAAAAACCTAGCAACGCAGGGTAGTGTACGGTTTGTGTTTGGGTTTTGGTTTGGGTTTTAGACATTTTTTTAAAACATATTTTTTAATATTTGAAATATTTGTTGTATTTTTTAACATATTATTTGAAAATGTTTTCTACTTTGTTTTGTATGTCAGCTAACATTTATTTTATTATATATATCAATTAAGAATCAGGAATAGCTATAATTAATATATAATATATAGGAAAATAATCAAAACCGAGCAACGCCGGGTCGGGTACGGCTAGTATATATATATAATTAAATAGACTTTCTTTTATATAATAGATATATATATATTACAAGATATGTATATGACATTACATAGTTAACTTTGAAATATTTGTGTATCACTATGACAAGTATGTACAATTCTATGAATATATAAGCTATTATTACAACAGTAAATTAATGTTATCGAACAGATAAAATATAACTGGTGAATTTATTTAATTTCTTGTCCCAAATATATATTCTTTTTTTATGAAAATGTAATACATAAATACAGTTACAAGGAGTATAGACATGCAGTATAGACAAAGACTCTACTATATTTATTGTCTCCTAAAAGATAAACGTGTATATATTCTCACATCCCCACCCCCGCATTCAGATTGATGGTGCTAGATGAAATTGACCAGCTAGACACAAAGACTCAAGAAGTTCTTTATACATTGTTCTAATGGCCTTCTCTGAATAAGTCACGATTAGTTTTAGTCGGTTTGTGTATACCAAACGCTATAGTATTACCTTATTATAAATATAATGATTGTTCGTTTAAAATATTTAAATTATAATCATACAAAAAATATATATTATATTTATCGAATTCGTTTTATAAACTTCTAGAAAATAATGATTAGAATTATAAATATTGATACATTTACAAATTATCAAATCTAATTATATTTGTGACCACTACAATTACCACTACCACAATCACTACTAGTAAATAACCTCTGCAACCACCACCACTACTACCACTACTACCACCACTACTACTACCACCATCACTACTACTAACAGGTATAGCTAATTCCCTGGACTTGACTGATCGTGTATTGCCCAGACTACAGGCAAGAACACAGTGTTTGCCCACCCTACTTCAGTTTTCTCCCTACACCTGCGATCAACTAGCAGCTATCATAGAGGACAGGCTTGTAGAGGTCACGTATCACTCCATACGACCTTCAGAGGTCACTTGTCTAATAGTGATCAGCATGTAAGAAAGTTGTTTAGTTAATTATTATAAGTGGTAATTGTCATATATGTAAAAGAATAATTGTAGTCAATTAGATATACATATAGATCTATTTGAAGTTTATTCTTATATAATGACATTTTTATTAGTACAAAATTACTTGGTACAAACTAGTTGGTATGTTTCATGGTATGACTTGTTATGAATTCACTTGATACGCAATGATTGGTACTTTTAAAGTTACACATTTTGTTATTCGGTATCTGATAAAAATATAAAATGAGCTAAGAAATACCATAAACAGCCAGTATATAGTACCTATATCTATTGCATAATATAAAAGTAATCACATTAATTGATGAACTCTCTACTGTACGTTATACATGTAAATAATGAATACGAATATATAACTGAGGCTCCCTTTATTTAGGCGTCAGTTGACGGAGACTGCATCATGGAGCACGCTTCTATTCAGTTTTCCTCTCGCAAGGTTTATCTCTCAATATGTCATATCATTACGCTATTGTATATTATATTAAGACGCAGTGAGTAGATTTATAACAAACTTTTAAATATTTATTTAATTTTATAAAAATTAATATTCTTGTATTTATCAAAAAAACATATAATAAATAAACATTTTAATAATAAATAGAATTTCTTTTAAAGAAATCTTTATTATATATAATTTATGAATATAAAAAGTTAATAAATATAAATTATTTATAGTTACTATATTTACTTTGTATACTTATATTATTTTATTATAAATTTAATTATAATTTAATCTATATCAAATATTTTACTATCCCGAGTTACCAATAAAGTGGTTTTAACCAAAATTAACCTGCGATAAATGTACCATGTTACTTTATGGGTCCCTGTGTGTAATTTAACCCAATGTTTTTGATCCCAAGTTAATTAATTGGTTAAATATATGTGAAAATATCACTTAATGAATGATATATATATATATATTTATATATATATATATATATATATATATATATATATAATATATAATTTATATATAATTTAAGGAAGGTATATATACTATAATGATTTTAGCCAGATTTAAACATATGCCATATATATATATATGTCCTACCCGGACATTATCTAACATTATTATATCTTAGGTAGCCTAAATAAATTATCCCATATAATATCATGGGTTATAAATATGTGTATTAATATAATGCAATAGCCTAAATATAAAAGTAGGTTATTATACCAAGTATTATACCAAGTTATTAATGCAAGTAACATATTAACACTATTAACCCAAACTAATATATTGAAAATCACCTCTAACCCAACCTTGGTCCCCTGCGATGTTTATAAATCGTTATTTTATTAAATAATTAATATATCGTAATGTAATTTTGATAATAATAATTATAAGCACAAAATTTAATTGTATTTGAAATATAAATATAAAGCCATGTTAACACTAATAGTATAGTTAATCCTACATAGCCTGCTAGCTAGCTAGTTAGGTCTCATATGTATCTATGTCTGCCCCTCTCACTCTCACTATCACTACCTCTAACTCACTCTCCACCAGGTGGCAGCACTAGCCGGAGACGTACTTAAAGCTGTGGACATCTGCAGGGCGGATGGGACTGGTGCAGACGTCCATTAAGGTGGATCTATCTCAATATCCGCAATAGAAGTAGTGTGTATTATATGTACATTTTAATTCTAAGCAACTTGGTATACTTTATTGTTTATTTAGATGAAGCATTAGTGAGGCTGTAATCAATTTTATAAATTCGAATTCATGATTTTTAAAATACCTATTTATCCTACGCGCATTATATTATAGCATTTCCTCCTGTCAAATATTTAAAATTGACCTAGTTATTTTATTTTGTAGTATCAATATGATGAAATTACGCACTAATTCTCATTTTAAAATAGCATATAGAGTATCCATTATGCCTATTGGTAAATGACAAATATATATATCGATGTCGGGATATTTATTAGGCATTATTTTTATATAAATAAATAAGTCGAAAAATAAGTCTACAGATATCATTTTTATTTGTACATTTATATAATTATTTTATATCATAATTTGTTGAATATGTATTATAAAATTTAGTTAAATCATTTATACACTGTTATTTGTACATTTATAATTATTATATCATAATATGTTGAATATGTATTATAAAATGTAGTTAACTACATGTATATCATTATTTGTAAATTTATAATATATTATTAATGTAAATTAAATGTATAATGTTAAATTTAAGTTAACATATACAATATTAAACTATTAATAACATATTATTTGTGTGAGAAAATATATCTTTTGTCTTCAAAATGTACCTTAAAAAATGTTGTAATACTATTTTGAAAAAGCAATTTTCGGCAATAACTCATAAAATAAGAGAAAATATATATTCTAAGAAAATTAAAAAAAAAATGTAACAGAATTGTCCAGTCGTCCTAGAATTATTGATTTTAAAAATGTTTTGTAATGATGTAGAGTCACTTTTTATAGAGTGTACTTATTTATTCATTATAAATAAGATTACTATATAGTTATTAAATAATATATTAATTTTTAAAATAATTTTATATCCTTTGAAAAATTTTTATATTTTAATTAATTTTTTTTTGAATTCTAGGAAAAATCAAAAAATAAATTTTTTTTTATTTTTTAATAAATTAATATTATCCAATATGTACATATTTGTTGTATATAAAATTTCAGTGATGTTCCTTATGTATAAGTATGATAAATAAATGATTTAAAATTGTTCCTATGTAAAATTTCCTATCTGCTCCATGTTAAACTTCTAGGTGATTTCGCCTGGGTTTCTATTATTCAGAATTCATAAAATTATAACCTATAACATATACCATTATATTGCCGATACTATTTCTAATCACCATTTATAATTCACAAATTTTCCAATACAGTTTACTGTCCAGCAGCAGCAGAAACAAGCGGTCAGCGATACCTACAGTGGTGCCCTCCTCACCTCACAACACCACCGTCCTTCTGCAGATACGGGTAGGACTCGCGGATATCATGAAGGTAACACACTGCTGTAGTGTACGGTGTTGTGGCATTGTATCCAGATTAGCTCTTATGGCTGTTAAAATGGGATTAAGTAGTTTTAAAGACGTAATCAATCATATTTATTGTGAAAATATGACATCTACAAAGATTAGGCTATTGATGATGATGATAATATGGTGTATTTGCACTTATAGCTGTTTATACTCCTTGTAGGTGCTGGTTACAATATAATTTAAATAATAGTTAATGAGACCGATAAACGATAGAGTAAAACAATTTATAAAAATAGTAATGATAAATCTTTACGTTATTTGTATATTAAGGTAGGATTGCGCTGGAGTTAAAATGTGTTAATTCATAACATATTTTTGTAATACATATTATACATGTTCAGTAAATTATTTACCATTTTTGTCAAATATTTGTTAATATTTTTGAGTATTTCTATCAATATAAAGTGTTTTACAAAAGAAATATAAAATGTATTTTGTATTTATGTAAATATATGTGATTTTATATTACTCTTATTAGATAAATCTTTTAATTTAAAAATGTATATGATAATTTTAGCATAGATAATAGATTAAATAGTATAAAATAAACAAAAAAATCACGTGTATGTATTACTAGATATCATTAGTTGAAAAAAGCCGCTTTCAAACGAAAATGTCAATAATGCATTATTTTTATAATTTGATATCATCGGAGAAATTCATAATTATTAAATATTTACTATTGTCATTTCCTAATAAACAAACCAAATAAGGATTACTGTAGGATTGCTCGATCGCATTAAAGTACAGCTTATTCTGCTGGCGAATTTTAATTATATATATTTAATACTGTATTATTTGTATATTATATAATACATTATATTCCATAATTTATGTTTGTAAATATTGTAATATGTACATAGTATATTTAGTTTTATAACACATGTGTAATATAACTTATAATTTGAGTACTATATAATAGTACTAATTATGTCAGTATTATATGTATTATATATATTTGTTTTTTTATATTGTATATTTTATATATTTGCATAGTTGTACATATTTTCTGTGATTTTTTATGTAAAAACTTTAAAAGCCATTTACTCGAGTTTATAATTATTCACTCAGTAACCTTACGTAAATGTCTACTACTATTTTTGATTATAGTTATTTTTCTCTAAATGTAATACTATATATATATAACATACAATACCATATGAATAGTAAATTATGTATAATTATTCTTTATATTTAAAAAAATCGTGATAAACATAACATATTTATAATAAAAATATATAAAAAATATTGATTATTTTTAAACAGTTTTTTTTAAATTAATTATGTTTATGAAAAAATCAATCTATGTGAATTAGGATAGTATCTATTTAATAAAAAAAAATATTGAATTATCTCTTAGTTTTTTATCCTTAGCGTTTTCGATAGAGTTATAAATAGCATTATTACACGAATGAGCGCGCCTACCCTTAAATAATCATTACTGCATCGTTCATTTTAATCATCATACTTCTTCTGTCAGGTGATCAACCGCTCTACCCAGAATGCAATAGTCTCCGAGACAGCAGAATGCACGTTTCCCCTGCAACAGAAGTTCATACTCTGTACTTTGGCCCTGATGCTAAGGTCACATGTTTCTGGCAAACGTCAACAAATATTGCTCGGTAATGTTAGCATCATGTGACCTCTACCCATCATGTGACCTCCCTGTCTCCCTAACTACCTCCTGTCCGAATCAATGAACGAATAATACTTTTTACTAAGGGTAATATTGTTGTAGCCTAGAAAGTAAGACACACGGACATACTAAAGTTCTATCTACGTAATGTATCAATTGACTACCCATCTTACTAACTTTCCTGCTACAAATACAGACCCTAATACTAGTAATTATATTTATAATACCACTAGATATATCATCATATTTCTATAAATTTGTTAAGGCCCTTGCTGGGTATTTGATTTCAATGTAATTAAATAGGAGATTTATTATTTAAAAAATTCTATTTCTCTTGAAATACTTAATTTTTTAACATAATTAAATTGAGCCCTATTTATATATATTATGTTAATAATCCTTCCAAATTTAATTATTATAGGAATATTAATTTTGAAAATATTTCATTTAAAAAAAATGGAATAAAATTCATAAAAAAAATTCTAATCACTAATATTTTTGGTAGCTACAATAAACATATTCTAAAAAAATTAGTAAGAATAGTTCATTATTGACTGAGAAATAGGATTTTTTATGTGAAAAACTAATATTCTGAGATAATCAATGTTAAAGATTGGCCATATTATTTATGTATTTTATTGACTACATCATGATAATTAAAATTATTTAACTTGTTCTCATGATATAATAATATTAACTTTTATGATAATCTGGTATGATTTTGATATATTTTAAACATTATTCATAATTTTATTAGAAATAGGTAGTATACAAAAATTACGTATTTAGTACTGTATATATGTTTAAAACTTCTAATATTTTCAGATATTATACATTTAATAATATATTTTTTTAATAAAGATATTTATAAATTTTTTTACAAAATATTCTCTAATACCCAGCAAGGGCCTTAATGATACCATCTAGTGTATGTCCTATATATAGTGTATGTCCTTTGGTAGTGAAATGCCTTCAAGGTATTATACCAATATCTACTTACTTCACCTCTCTCACAGTTACACACTGCCTACTGTAAGATAGCGGACAAACGTCACGTGACCCCCGTAGACCAATCAGAATTCATGTCTCTGCTGGATCTGATCGAAGCGAGGGGCATCATCTGCTGCAAGAAGAACAAAATGATTAGATCTTCAAGGGTAAGTCAGGCCTTGTATGTTAAGAGTGAAGATTATTTGTAAATGTAATTGCAACATTGTATATATATATAGATATGGTGGTTAAATTAAGTATATACAATTATTGTCATTCGTGTGTGAGATAATTAGATAGTGTGGGTTGTTTAAAAAAAGGTATAAATTATGAATTTTGTTATTTGAAATCAAATTAACCTCAAAGGCAGTACATATTTTCATATTTAAATTGATTTATTTTACATTTTACAATGGATCTTAACCATTTGACTAAATTCACTCCATTTAAGCCTATTTGTAAGATACACCTGCCTACACCTATTAACTTATATAAACATTTTCTATTTACCACTAATATGTATTATAAGCAATACAAAGTAACTTTTAATGAAACGACTGAGGCGCTATGTAATAGTAGGCATTCAGAATCACTACCATATTTCACTACACATTAATGATGAGCGAATAACTGATGTTTCACATCCAGCACATATTCGCTACAAAAGTGAACATATTCTGTCCTTTATGTTGACGGATCCACGACCCACTATCAGTATGATTACGGGTAATCAAATTATTAAAATATGTCGCAGAATTTAAGTTATGATTAATATTTGTTCTATATTCTAATTAATAAACAATATATTAGATTTAGATAACACTTTCTAAAGATATGCGTACTATTGATTATGATATTTAATATATTAGAACTTAGATCACCTTAGAACAAAACCATATAACCAAAGATTTTGCGAAGCAAAGATATAACACTCGCTATCTACGCAACGTGATTAGTATTCATACATCCCTCTGCTAGCAGTAGTATCGAAATTTATTTATGTTTGGCGCGATTTGCATACTACAATGTTTTCATTTCTCTATTAAATTACATGCAATATAAATTAGCTTTTACTCACCACATAGATATTTATAGCATTTAAAACCAACATATCCTATTTTTTTGTTATATATTATAAATGTACACTTAGTTTTCATAATAAAAATAATTTTTTTTTCATTTTAAAAGAGCATAGTTTGATACGAATTTACATTATAAACAACACCTAGTTCTGAAATTAACTCTATATATGTGGTGCTGTAAATATTGTATACAGAATTACACGATTTCACGTATGTGTTATATCTTTCCTTAGAAAAATCTTTGATATAACTGTACAATTATTTGTTCAATGTTAATAATTAATAATTAAAATTGATTATATAATATATCTATATCTATGTACAAATTATATTAAAAATTAGTAGTACAAAATATATATTTTTTGAGTAAATCAGATTTGTAGATATATATATATATATGGGTATTTAATAGTCATTTATTCTAATCTGATATTATTTTAGCAAGTCTCACTTTATTATTAATTAAATATTAAAGGTTTAAGTTAAACACTGTATGTTTAACATTCTATAATTAACTATAATTAACTAACCATTTATATAATTATAGAAAGTATTTTTTATTTTAAAATTAGCTCACATTTAGTTATAAAAATTGTAGTAACTACCGATTAATCGATGTATTTAAAACAATAATTCTTAGTTACATATATGGGAACTAATCGAAGTTAATAGAAAGTAAATAACAAATTTTATGATATATGATCTCGACAAATTTGTTCATCATTTTACATTAATTTTGCATAAAATCAATGATATTTCAAGAAATGTATTATTTTTAATAAATTTATCCACCTAATTATAATTAAACATATTTTTATCGTATTTATTATATTGCTAGAACATGGTATTATTGCAAAAAAACATAGATCCCTTCAAATTTATTTTTGAAATATTCACATAATTGATAACAAAACCTAGAATATTATTTTTATATGATCTAATTATATAATTTATAAAACTATATATATTGCAAACGTTCTCAAAATGTAATATGTGTATCTTAATTATTTTGATGGAAAATACACATTTATGTTATTTAATACTAATTTCCGTATCTTTTCCCATGTAATATTAGATAGGTGCAAAATAAACCTCCAAATTAACAAAAAAAAGTACAATATCATACCCATAGGTACCAGTATATCAAGTTACAAGAATATCTATAATGCAGACACTATGCTATTCACTGTTATCGTAAGTGTGTGTGTGTGTGTGTGTGTGTGTGTGTGTGTATATGTAGCAATGCCCACATATAACTGTTTTCTATTCGAATACAATATTCTCTGTAGCAATTAAATATCTTTTTTCAATGTGAATTTTGTGAATTAGTCACGAAATATTTACTAACGTTTTGTTAAGGGAACCGTTGATCTATAATTATATCAGGGGTGCGACAGCATGCCCTTAAAGGGTAGCGAAACATGAAATATATTAATGAGTTATAATGATTCAAAGTTATGCTCAAAGATATAAGGCGTACTAATTTTGTATTGGCTTTTGATTTATAATTTGCTTTTATTGCATTTTTAGATACTTTTATAAATAATGTTATATTTTTAAAGATAACTCATAGAGTTTTATATTATAATAATATAATAATGTAGATCAAATAATTATTTTTGTAAATAAAAATGATTTTGTTGCATGTTTCGCAACCCCATAAGTATATCTAATATAATCTATTCAAGTTATAGTTATTATTCTATTGATTTATCACTAATATAGATTATGAATAGGTTACTTAATTTATTCCATTTATTAATAATTAATTAATAACGAATATATCATTTTATATATATATACCACTTTATTAAATACAAGTGAAATATACATGAAATCACAAACACTCACAGATAACTTTGAATCTTAATGAGAAAGATTTACAATTTGCATTATCCGACAACAACCTTATGTCATCAATTATGTCGGAAGGAATAACGAAATAAGAATATTGTTACGTAGTTCTTTTAAATATTCACTATTCGATCATAAACTTTGATTATATAATGTTTAATGTATGAATCTATATGTGGATATGTATTATTTATTCTAATATTAAACAGGTAACAAATTAAATTATTATATGGTTTATTTATTAAAATGTATTTTTCGATTCAGATACAATATGTAACAATTATATTGTTTATTTTATATATAAAAAAACAACCGGTTACTATGATTAAATGTATTTAATAGTGCAAGATTTGTGAAATAAATCAATAAAAATAATAAATATAACGAACAATTATTTAATATAATAAATTTTATATAACAATAATACAAATATTTTTTTGAAAGTAACATCACCGTTGTGACTGAAACTATGTTAACTAAGTTTAAATATAAGGGGTGTTTGGTCGAGATGGGCAGGAAGAGATATGGCTAGATACACGACGTTTAACCATTTCACCAGATCTTCATGAGGCTCTCTGTTACGAGAATTAGAATTAGCTCTACATATTTGATACATCACATTTATATTATTAACACATTTAGATATTTAATGTAACATATTATTGAGTCTACAAAATGATTACTATGAAATAGATCTATAATCTATACAATACTTCAATATCACAGTATATCTATTATATGGAGCAATATATATATTATTATATATAACACTTATTTACATAACTTATTATAGTTGTAAAGTTCAGATTTTCAGGAAGTACATATCTGTCCACGAGTACAATAGCTGTATTATTTATATTTGTATTACTTCTATAATTTGCATTCAATTATTAATTTTAGAAATTTTTTCATCCATATTAATACAATGTAAAATATTATCTTACGTATAAATAAATATAAAATATTAGTAAAATTCGATAATTATAAATATATTATATTAACAGTAGAGTAAATAATTTAAATATAGGTGATATATTCACTAGTTAAAAATAATAATCATAATTTGATGATCGATCTTAAAAATAATTAGGAGTGATATTTAAAAGAATAATATAGGTGGTGATGTTATACAATACAATATGTGACCTGTTTTAATAATGGGATAATAGTTAATATTTGCTCCCCTTTAGATATGTATTTCATAAAGATAGATTGTTTATTTTGAAATTAAACGTATATAACAAATGATGTATGGTCCCAGGATGTAGCTTGAAACATATTAACTATAATTACATAGTAGCATATCATAATAATATTTAAAATATATTTTATTCATACTTGTAAATTAACAAAACTAAAATAATGTTGATGACAAATAGTTTTTAATTTAATCCACTATATAATCGATATATATTTTACAGATATTTTAAAAATATTTAAATATATTTATTTCATTTCATTATCTAATTAAAATATATATAATTATTAGTTATCTAATGATTAAGTCTCGTATAATATATTATTAATATAGGTAAATAAAATAATATTAAACTTCAAATCAATTTTATTATAGAAGGAATGATTATTATTTGAGGTTCTTAAATATTGATATTTTTGTGTCTTTCTTCTATTTTTATCAAATCTTATTATTGTAATTCTGCTTATTGATGGTTTAAAGTATAGAGTATTTGTACAACTTTTCTCTCATATAATATTGTTCGCACATTTGAAGAAATGTAATATTTCCTTCTTGATGTATTTTGTTCTTATTTTCATTGTTATTTGAATCATCTACTTTATTTATATTGTTATTTAGGTTGTTTACATTTTGTTTGTTCGTATTATTTTTTTCATTTTCTTTCATTTTTCTTTTGGTTTCATTATTTATTTCATAATAAAAATGTATTTCTTTTTTATTTTTATTTACTGTAGATTTATGTTTCTCATTTAGAGTAGATCGGGTTATATGTTTTTTTTCTTTTTCAATCTGTTTTTTCATATCGCAATTTGTGCATATATCAACAAATATTCCTTCTTTATCTACAATATTTATAATTTGTTTACATTTTTTGCAAATATTTTCTTTTGTTGTTATTTTTTTGTTTTCATTCTTTTTAGTATTTTCTATAGGGGTGTATATCAGGGTATCTTCATTTAAATTTACACTTTTATTTTTATTCGGTAGTACAATACTTATTTCACTAATTGGACAATTAGATTTCTTTATAGATTTTTCAATATGCATCTTCTTATTTGTTGAATTATTAACTTTATTAATATTGCTTAGGTTGTTTATATTTTGTTTACATTGTTCATTCATATTATGTATTTTATTTTTTTCATTTTCTTTCCTTTTTCTTTTGGTTTCATGATTTATTTCATTATTAAAATGTAATTCATTTTTATTTTGGTTTACTGTAGATTTATGTCTCTTATTTAGAGTAGAAGGGGTTAGATGTTGTTTTTCTTTGTTAATCTGTTTTTTCATATTGCAATTTTTGCATATATCAACAAATATTCCTTCTTTATCTACAATATTTATAAATTGTTTACATTTTTTACAATTATTTTCTTTTGTCGTTATTTTTTTGTTTTCATTCTCTTTAGTATTTTCTATAGGGGTGTATATCAGAGTATCTTCATTTAAATTCGCACTTTTATTTTGATTCGGTAGTACAATACTTATTTCACTAATTGAACAATTAGATTTCTTTAAAGATTTTTCAATATGCTTCTTCTTATTTTTATTATTTTTTGAATTATTAACTTTATTAATATTGTTAAGGTTATTTATATTTTGTTTACATTGTTCATTAGTATTATGTATTTTATTTTTTTCATTTTCTTTCCTTTTTATTTTGGTTTCATGATTTATTTCATTATTAAAATGTAATTCATTTTTATTTTGGTTTACTTTAGATTTATGTCTCTTATTTATAGTAGATTGGGTTATATGTTGTTTTTCTTTGTTAATCTGTTTTTTCATATTGCAATTTTTGCATATATCAACAAATATTCCTTCTTTATCTACAATATTTATAAATTGTTTACATTTTTTACAATTATTTTCTTTTGTCGTTATTTTTTTGTTTTCATTCTCTTTAGTATTTTCTATAGGGGTGTATATCAGAGTATCTTCATTTAAATTCGCACTTTTATTTTGATTCGGTAGTACAATACTTATTTCACTAATTAAACAATTAGATTTCTTTAAAGATTTTTCAATATGCTTCTTCTTATTTTTATTATTTTTTGAATTATTAGCTTTATTAATATTGTTAAGGTTATTTATATTTTGTTTACATTGTTCATTAGTATTATGTATTTTATTTTTTTCATTTTCTTTCCTTTTTCTTTTGGTTTCATGATTTATTTCATTATTAAAATGTAATTCATTTTTATTTTGGTTTACTGTAGATTTATGTCTCTTATTTAGAGTAGAAGGGGTTAGATGTTGTTTTTCTTTGTTAATCTGTTTTTTCATATTGCAATTTTTGCATATATCAACAAATATTCCTTCTTTATCTACAATATTTATAAATTGTTTACATTTTTTACAATTATTTTCTTTTGTCGTTATTTTTTTGTTTTCATTCTCTTTAGTATTTTCTATAGGGGTGTATATCAGAGTATCTTCATTTAAATTCGCACTTTTATTTTGATTCGGTAGTACAATACTTATTTCACTAATTGAACAATTAGATTTCTTTAAAGATTTTTCAATATGCTTCTTCTTATTTTTATTATTTTTTGAATTATTAACTTTATTAATATTGTTAAGGTTATTTATATTTTGTTTACATTGTTCATTAGTATTATGTATTTTATTTTTTTCATTTTCTTTCCTTTTTATTTTGGTTTCATGATTTATTTCATTATTAAAATGTAATTCATTTTTATTTTGGTTTACTTTAGATTTATGTCTCTTATTTATAGTAGATTGGGTTATATGTTGTTTTTCTTTGTTAATCTGTTTTTTCATATTGCAATTTTTGCATATATCAACAAATATTCCTTCTTTATCTACAATATTTATAAATTGTTTACATTTTTTACAATTATTTTCTTTTGTCGTTATTTTTTTGTTTTCATTCTCTTTAGTATTTTCTATAGGGGTGTATATCAGAGTATCTTCATTTAAATTCGCACTTTTATTTTGATTCGGTAGTACAATACTTATTTCACTAATTAAACAATTAGATTTCTTTAAAGATTTTTCAATATGCTTCTTCTTATTTTTATTATTTTTTGAATTATTAGCTTTATTAATATTGTTAAGGTTATTTATATTTTGTTTACATTGTTCATTAGTATTATGTATTTTATTTTTTTCATTTTCTTTCCTTTTTCTTTTGGTTTCATGATTTATTTCATTATTAAAATGTAATTCATTTTTATTTTGGTTTACTTTAGATTTATGTCTCTTATTTATAGTAGATTGGGTTATATGTTGTTTTTCTTTATTAATCTGTTTTTTCATATTGCAATTTTTGCATATATCAACAAATATTCCTTCTTTATCTACAATATTTATAAATTGTTTACATTTTTTACAATTATTTTCTTTTGTCGTTATTTTTTTGTTTTCATTCTCTTTAGTATTTTCTATAGGGGTGTATATCAGAGTATCTTCATTTAAATTCGCACTTTTATTTTGATTCTGTAGTACAATACTTATTTCACTAATTGAACAATTAGATTTCTTTAAAGATTTTTCAATATGCTTCTTCTTATTTTTATTATTTTTTGAATTATTGGCTTTATTAATATTGTTAAGGTTATTTATATTTTGTTTACATTGTTCATTAGTATTATGTATTTTATTTTTTTCATTTGTTTTAATTTTCCTTTTGATTTTATGGCTTAAATCTTGAAATTCATTTATTGAAGATTTATTTCTATGTTTTTCTTCTTTGTAAATCTGTTTTTTCTTATTGCATATTTTGCATATTTCAAACAAAATTATATTTCCGTCTTTATCTACGGAATTTTTATTTTTTTTGCATTTTTTGCAACTCTTGTCTTTAGTTGATATTTGTTTGTTTTCATAATCTTTACCATCTCCCATTGAGAAATCCTTTCTATAGGTTTCTTGGCAATGTTTTACATCTGAAGATTTATTTGATTTAATCTTAACTATTTCACTTTTCTCGTTAGAGAGGTGTATTTTATTACTGTGAAATAGCCAAGTGTCCGTGATTATAGCTTGTAAACATGACTTTCTCTTGATCACAAACCTACTATCACCGATAGAAACTTGGTCTATATACGGCACCTCATCTATCTTAACTAGATCTTTTGGTTTTTTAACTTCTTTCTCTTCTAGCGAGTTCTGTTCACAGTACATGTCATAATACTGTAAACCTTCGTGCCTTTTATATAGGCGGGCTCGTTCCTTCTTGTATATTTCAAAGTCTCTATCGAACTCGAAATACGATATTATCATTGGAGTGATCTTGACAAATTCATCAAAGCTATCATTGGTACATTTAATTGGCTTATTGACGTGGTAGTTAAAACTCGAAACCTATTATATTATAGTAAAACAATAAATAGAATATCTATAATTAAATAATAATAATAATTATAATAGAAGTAATCATTATTATTTGATAATATATATATATATATATATATATAAATATATAATAGATATATTTATTGTATTAAGCACATGTATAAATGTATATAGAATTATAATTACAATTAAGATAATCAAATAATATAATTATGACATAGATAATATTTTATAAATTAAAGTAGTATCTAATTTATGTAGAATTTGTATTAAACATATAAATGTTATTATTTCATTCTAATAATATATATATATATATATACGTTTTATAGCATTAGCCATAATGTTGATATGATTCAAGCAGTTGAGAATCATTACGTCATAGTTAAGATTATATCACTAGATCATACAATAAAACATCAACTAGGTTGATGATTGTATATTGAAGATTAATATTAGGTTGGAATTGAACATATTGTTCTGAAAATATAACTTAGTTGTTAACTTATATCTAACATTATAAATTTATCTATTTTTATTATTACTAGATAAGAAACTAATTAGAAATGCATGCAATATAATTCAATAGATAATCTATTTATAACAACATTTATTATGTTAGTAACTTTGCTTATTAATTTATCTATTATATATATCTTATATATTTACAATATAAAAGTTATTATAATATCAAATAATTAATTAATATAAATATTAATAATCCTACAGCATGAATAATTCAATATATTTTAATGTTATTTAATTAATAAAGTAATACATTTATTAATATATATATATGTAGACTTATTACCTAAAAATATAATATACTCCTTATAAGGTATCCTAAATATAGTCCTATACATGTTTTTAAATTCATATATTATATAATATTATACAATGTATAATATATTATAATAATTGTATTATAATTTAATTCGTATGATAATGTATTGTTACTATTTATATTAAATTATACATCCAGTATATTAATATAATAAAATATGATATAAATATAGTAGATAATAAATATATATATATATATATACCGTGGAGTCCCTTTCTCCGTACGCGTAATCGCTTGTTCTTATCCATTGCATCACTTTGATGGTAGACATTCTATCTTTAGCCTGATAGATAGGTAATATATAACTATGGTTTCTTATTATAATATAGTTCAGTATTAAATGTCCTACTTATCAATAATGTATATATATATCGGTTTATTGGCACTTAGTATAGAGTGTGTATAATAGGCACATATTAGGTTCAAAGAACAATACATTAGAATAGTAACAATCAACTAAACATATATAAAAACATATTAAAGATCAAATAATAACTAAATAATTATAATATCCTTGAATAGAGAAAATGTGTGACTATAGGTAGATAATAAATGAGGAATATGAGATTACAGATATATTGGGAGCTGGAAGTGAATTCCACACTGAGGTAACATTATAGTTTAAGTCACGTTTGTAATATTTAAAAGATTATAACATGTTAAACTGCAGTTTGAATGTGTTATAAATGTCACAATAAGATGTAGGATACGGAATACGGAAGATAAGGTAGGAGATATTAAGTTTAGTAGATCAGTTATATACGATGGTTGTGAAGGTGACATTAATATATGAGCAAGTAATTTTATAGAAAGAGATAAGATCTTATCTAACTCGAGTTATGAGAAATTAATGTGAGTGTGTTGAATAATGATCAATATGGTAGATTATGAAAGTAGTTTAATAGTATGGTAGTAATGTATGAAATATCATTAACGATATTAGATTGTACAATATCATTAATGATTCTAATATGTAGGACCTACATTGTAGGTCCTATTTGGTATGTTTCTATTGACATTTGATATTGATATTTATTACTAAATTCATGATATAGTCTTACTAAATGTTTAATAACATAGTTATATATAACTACTAAATATATACTAAAGGTGTGATAGGCATATTAAATGTATAATGTAACTTTGTATAAGTGTCTATTAATATATTTCAAGTAATATATTAAATATATTAATATATATATATATCAAAATGCATGTTCAGAACAAATAATACACACTATAAAATACAGCATATACACATGATATATCTAAGATATAATATCTTACATACACACACCTATGTTCATTGTACGACCTATGCCTGTATAGTATATATACTATGTGCAATGTAACATTGTATACGCACATATACAATGTGTATTACACATACACATACACATACACACACATACACACATACACACCAATACATATACATAGGTGTATACACAAATTAACACACAAACATATATGTTTGTATACACACATATACACACATACACACACATAAACCAATACACATACACACAGATACACCAACGCACACAGTAATACATATATATATTAAATTACCTTATGACAGGGATCTTTAAAATGTAGATCTGACTCATCCAGATAAATCATATGGTCCTCCTTTTCTCTTATGAGATTATCCTATTCAATAAAATAAATTAGATTATTCAAAATATGATTATAAATAAATTCTAAATGATTTATATAACTCGCTATAGCGATATATATACTTGTAAAATATATCGTTGACATGTAACGCCGTAATATATATGTGATAGTAACGTATAAAACTTATTAAAGTAGTAACGGCTGTACAAGGTGTTACCACAAGGCGATCGTAAATAGTATTTTGTCTTTCCTAACATCATTGCAGTTATCACGAGTGTAATATTACTAAGGATTAATAATACTATTGTAATAGTTATCAACGAAGTATGTATAGAGTAAGCTAGTTATAAATAAAGTGTTCAATTATAAATATTCTGTAAGCAATGTTTGTGAAATATACTAATTAATAAATTTAAAATAAAATTTATAAAATAATTTTATTTAAAATATTATATAAATTATTATTATTATATTATTATAGATACATCTATAGTATACTACTATAGTTATAACTACTACATTATTTAAATATACACGACAATAACCAGTATATTTACCTATTATTAGTACAGTATGCATAGGTACCTATATCCAGAGCTGGGCACGATACTTAACAAATTTATAATAGATACAATTACAATTACACACTTTTTTCTTATAATAGATACAAATACAATTACTTTAAAAAAATTAATAGTAGATAAAATTACAAATACAGAATTTTCTTAGTAGATACAAATACATTATAATTATATAAAATATATATAAACATATAGATTTATAAATTATATAGATATATATTATATCATATAATATATGTGTATATATATATATATATATATATATATATATATATATATTCATCGATTTCGAATTTGATAGTACATATCAAGGTACATTACACGGAATAATATCCCGAAATGTTTTCTAGAAAGTGATTTTCTAGCAAGTTGTAGTGGGACCCCTTTTAAGTTACTATATTTCCCGAAAATTGTCGGAAAGTAATGGGATAACTCACTACATTCTCCTTAATTTATCAGCTTCCTTCTATACCCTTTACCATAATATCCTTATAAATGGACTATCCTCTATCGGAATATGTGGTACTTCAATCGATTGGTTCATCACATACCTAATTGGTCATTTTTTTACCAAATTAGCATAAATTCACTAATTTCTAAACCTCGTAAAGTTACTCATGGAGTACCTCAAGGTCTGTTCTTGGTCCACTCCTATTCAATATCAATCTACTTCCCTTATTTAAAATTATTGACAAATACCCCCACTATAGATCTATAGTCGACTATCACTCGTATACAGATGACATATTACACTGTAGATTGATAGACCCTAACAATGTAATACATTTACTTAACAACTGTATTACTGATATACATAACAGGCTCACCAACAACTCCTTATCACTAAAATGTCTTAAAACTGAATCATTGCATATTAAAACATCTACTACTATATTCCTTTCACCACAAATTACCATTAACAATTTGAGTATTTATTATGCTAATAAAGTAAAAACTCTTGGTATATTAATCGACCCAACCTTAAAATTTCAAATTCCGACTAAATCACTATCACAGTCAATTAACTACATACTACAAAACTTACGAACAATAATACCCTTCATTAATTTTAATACTGCAATCTTCTCGCTACATCCCTCATTCTACCCCACATTGATTACTGTAATTCCTGTCCATATAGGGACATATATTCCTCCTCACAATCTAATAAATAAACGCCTTCAAAACACAGCTATCAGATTTATATATTTTTCAACATAGCTAAACATTCCAGACAACATATATCTCCTCTAAGAACCAACTTACATTGGCTGCCAATAAAATCCAGTATAATTTATAATATTTCACTCATCATACATGTATCTACTCTCTATAACACACCAGACTATCTCGCCAACTTACTAACTTCCCAACATAACTATTTACAACAACAAAAATAAACAAATTCAAATTAAAAACTCCAGTTCTATCATATTTAACATCTGCCCAACATAAATCTTTCTCCGTCCATGCTCCAAACATCTGGAATGATCTACTTCACCATATCCGGTCAATTGACTCAACTGTAATACTCAATTTAAATCTCAAAACATGCCGTTTTCTCAATAAATACATTAAAAAGCACGTCGGAAAACTTCCATAAAGTAGTTGATGGAAGTGCTTAAACGAATTAGATAACTAGTAACAAGTAACTAAAATTATAGTTAACTTGCTAGAAAATAACTTTCTAGCAAACAATTCCGGACATTATTTCCAGAAAAACTGGTTGTGGGATACCCCTTTTAAAAGGACATATTAAATACTTACAACGTGTTACCTTATAACGTGTTCTTCAATAAATGATATAGAATAAATTTGTTGACATTTAATGACATTTAATGATACCAACGATGAATCTTTTAGTGTATACATTGGTTGTACACACGCTGGTATATCATCGTTTATTTCATCTGAAATTATACTATGAGCCATTACATACTATAGAGAAATATACATTATTACAATATACTATTTTTCAACTAAAAATAATCAGCGACCTTTACTTTCGAATGTTAAACATGAATATAGTAAATTATCAAATATACAACAAATAAATTATTAATATATTATTAATTATTATTATTTAGAATTATCAAAGATTTTGCGAAGCGATTATCCTTCGGAAAATCTGTGGAATTATTATATTTATTAAAATTATTTTATATTTCTATATAATATATAATTTTGAATTATAAATAAATTATTATATAAAACATATTATCAAAATAATGTCTTTGTTTTCAATAAATGTATATAATGGTTTTTGAGAATAAATCACTATAATTGATATATCATAATTTTTAACAATGAATTAATTTCAATATTAACAAAAGATATTTTATTAAAAAATATATATATATTAAAATTAATTTATAAAATGATATTATAAAATATTGATATAAAATAAATATAATAACCAAATGATATGATATAATAAAATGTATCTGTTTAAATAATTGTCTTAGTAGATACGTATCGTAGATACTATTTATGACTAATAGATACGATTACAAATACTTTTGTAATTTTTATAATAGATACAAATACAAATACAAATGTATTTACGATACTGATTTTTTGCCTTAATAGATACTGTATCGGCGATACTGCCCAGCTCTGACTATATCCATAGGTGGCCATTTATTTCGGGGAATCATGAAGGGCGGCACACTTTATAAATGAACACTCGTGTGGGAGGTGTGTAGGAGGTAATTGACAGCTGAATATTTCGAGAGTTCAATGTGGGCGGTCTTATATCGTCACGCTCTACTGAACATGCTAATATATTCTGAACGTGTAACACTATGTATAAAATATACTGCGTATACAAATTAACTCCGATTCATAGCCTTTATTTCAAGTGCGGAATATATATACACTTACGGATATGTTGCATATTCAAATATATAAAACAAATCATTTCAATTAATACAACTAATATAATAATATTTATATTCATATTAATAAGTTAATTTATAAAATACTATATTAACTACATAAATGTTGTATAGGGAAGAGTATGGGGACTTGAACAGATATGATATAGAATATTTTCCTTCAGATAAATACGATTTAAGTTTATAAGGTAGTTACATGGACGATAGGTATATGTATGCTTATTATGTAAGAATCTAAATTGTTAATTTAATTAATGTCATAATGTAGGCAATTTTCATTGATCCATTGATGTTAAAAGAGAGTTGTATATGATATATGTAATATAATGAAGTATATACTATATATACCTATATATATATATATATATATATATATACAGTAAAACCTCTCTATAAGAAACTATTTTTTTTCGGTACTTTTTTTCTTATAGAGAGGTTTTCTTATAAAGAGGTTTTTACTTTTCCAATGATTTTGATAATAAATATGGAGAAATATTATGTATCTTACATAATTCTTGATTGTTCAGTAAACCTTCATCAACTTCTTTAATTATATTATATTTAAAATGTATACTGTATTATTTGCGCTTAGACATGTTAATACATAATGAAATTTTATTAGATTTACATTTGAAATTATAAATTAGATCATTGATGAATATAATATAATGAATATTATAATAATCTATTATTTAAAAATTAATTGTATAATATAATACATTGTATCATCAATACATTTAAGGATATAATAACATTTATTAATTAATTTTAATACATTTATGGATACAATATATATATACCTACAATAATATTTATTAATTTATTTTAATAAATTCAAGGATATAAATAACATTTATTAATTAATTTTAATAAATTTTAATAAATTTACGGATATACAATAACAATTATTAATATAATTTTAATTCATTGCGAGCTATTTATGTAATATAAAATATTTGTAAGAAAACAAAATATCTTATATAATAATTAATTTCTATAATTTGTATCTATATACAATAATTCTATTTATGTAATTATTTTTTATATTTTTTATACAATAAGTTTCTTATAAAGAGGTTTTTCTTATATTTTTCTTATAAGATTTTCTTATAAAGAGGTTTTTTTAATGTGGAAAAGGTTGAATTCCAACCAAATGTGTGAACAATTTTCTTATAAAGAGGTTTTTCTTATAAAGAGGTTTCTTATAGAGAGGTTTTACTGTATATATATATATATATATATTCTATATATAGAAGTATAATTTTAAGAATATAAATTGGAATTTAATTTAGAGGAGAGAATGCATTTAATTTAAAAATAAGAAATGTTATCAGATGATTATCTTGGTAGTAAATAAGAATACCAGTAAACTCGGACCAGGTAAATTCGGACCATGTAAACTCGGACCACTTTTGAGGTAAACTCGGACCACTTTTAAAGTAAACTCGGACCACTTTTTAAAAACATAAAGTAAACTCGGACCACTTATTAAAGTAACTATATTTTGTATATTTCTATAATATAATATGCTTTAACTTACTTCCACTTATATAATTATATTATATCTGTTAAATAAATTATAAAAAGAATCATTTAATATGATATTTTTGTGGAATTATATACTTAAATAGTTAAACATTTAATTTGAACTCGCATCACTTTTGAAGTAAACTCGGACCACTTGTGAAGTAAACTCGGACCACTTATTAAAATAACTTATATATTGTATACTTCTATCATAATAAATATAGCTTCTATCGTGGGTCTCGTCGGTGATATACATAGAGCTAGAGAGAAATTTCTCTCTAGCTCTGTGGTGATATACGACAATTTAAATTATGTTAAGTTATTAAATGTTATTAAAGTTATTAAATGATAAATTATGTATGTGTAGTAATATCGGAATACTCGCAATTATATACAGTGAAATTATACTTTTAACTTATAAATTAAAGCATATTATATGTTAGAAATATACAATATATAGTTTATACGGTTGGTCCGAATCTTCTTTATGTTTTTAATAAGTGGTCCGAGTTTACTTCACAAGTGGTCCGAGTTTACTTCACAAGTGGTCCGAGTTTACTTCAAAAGTGGTCCGAGTTTACTTCAAAAGTGGTGCGAGTTCAAATTAAATGTTTACCTATTTAAATATATAATTCCACAAAAATATCATATTAAATGACTCTTTTTATAATTTATTTAACAGATATAATATAATTATATAAGGTGGAAGTAAGTTAAAGCATATTATATTATAGAAATATACAAAATAAAGTTATTTTAATAAGTGGTCCGAGTTTACTTTATGTTTTTAAAAAGTGGTCCGAGTTTACTTTAAAAGTGGTCCGAGTTTACCTCAAAAGTGGTCCGAGTTTACCTGGTCCGAGTTTACTGGTACTCGTAAATAAGTGTTTCACTTCAGATGAATTAAGTAATTACATCAATATTTTATGACCCAGAAGAAATATTCAAAGTAGTTAGTATATACATATGAGAGATATTTAGTAAAATAAGTAGTAAATTAGAATGATTTCGAGTTATCAAGATATTTTAGATTACCTATAGATTACATAATCAGTGATGGTCACGATCACGATCGTCGATCCCGATCGCGATCGACGATCGTTTGAAATTGATCGAGTAAAATGATCGACGATCGATGATCGACGATCGTCAGCAACCATAGACATTAGAGTGAGGACCCTCGCTCAATATCTATGTCAGCAACTGATCGCGATCGACGATCGTGAAAAAAAATTTAAAAATGACGAAATCCCAGCTATTATTTTTTTTCTACAAATCTTGCATGATCATCATGCTTCAACTTTATTATTAATCATTTTTAAGTCATTAAAATAAATATTTGATTTAATAAAGAACGAATTTATTCAAGACATTGTATAGGCTAACCTATCTTAGAACTTAGAACTTATAATGATCTAACATATTAATAAAGTTATAGTCCTATAGGACTATATATATATAATACGCCCACGGGTAAATTGACAGTTTGACTCATTTATAGCGTAGAGACTATTATAGAGTAGATAATTAAACGCATTGTTTGATCTTGCATGTCTCGCGCGGTAAAATATTACGATTACATTAGTAAAAAAGATACATTGGTATATATATATATATATATATATATATATATATATTGATATGACAGCATGAATGGGTGATTCTCACGAGTACTGCGTGGATCATTAGTGGTTCATGCAGCAGCCCGGAATTCATACGCTAATATAATAATACGATCGAGATCCACGATCGGCGATCGATGATCGAGATCGCGATCGACGATCAAACTAATTACACGATAGACGATCGACGATCGTTAAAAAATGATCGAGTACAAAGATCGACGATCGACGATCGTTAGAAAATGATCGACGATCGGCGATCGTGAAAAGTTGTGATCGTGCCCATCACTGCCTATAATGTATCGAAAATGTGAATAATACTATAATGAAGATGGATGACTCATGAGAGAATATTTTATCCATATATATCACATATCTACATGTCACAATTCAAGTCATGACTGCCTCTTTAGGCCCTATAGGCCCTATATATAGCCGATTTTCTATATAAATATATTATTTTTATATAACGGTAAGATATATATATCTTACCGTTGTATAAAAATAATATATTTATATAGAAAATCGGAATATTATTATAATAATGTGTAAATATATTAAATAAATATACCTACCCATATGTTGAAATTGATAAAAAACTGTATATATAACTTTATAATATGATGTCAGTGGTTTTTTGATAGTACCTACCCACACAACAATAATTCCGCCTCCCGTCTATACCCTATAGGGTAGTATACTACCGTCCATACTTTAATACTCAATTTGAACTCATAAGATAAACTCTTAGAATTAAAAATATCATATACCTACCATATCGATTCCAATAAATATATGTTTAGAGATATCTCTCTCTCCGAAATTGAGGAAAATATGTTCATTCTAATCTTGATGTAAATGAATATAGTTTTACGAAGAATTCAATTATATACATGATTATAAATTATAATTTATAATGCACCATTATCTAGTACATGTAAACTTGTTATAAGTATTATTTGAATCCCTAATCTATCTAGATAGATTATGAGCTAATAATATTTCGGGATAAAAGATACACAATATTTAAGGATAACCTTCAACAGTAAAAAAATAATGTGCAAAATGAATGTGTAAACAATGTCCATATATTCTATAAACTATAGTGTATCTATAGATGCACGATCTGGATAGTGTGCGGTGTCACTTGATTAATAACCCAGTCGTCTCACCCTATTTAAAAAACAAAAAGAACGTTACAAATTCATTAGATGGTAGTAAAACATATCTTCTCCTAGACATGTTATTAACAAACCCTGTTCTCTATTATCTCCACAAAAACTGTACACGCAGAACGATCATAAACAAACTGAAGAAATCATTTTCCATGATTGGAGTTCCCGAGAAAGTATACAGTTATAATGGACACCGGTTAATTTCTCCTGCTTTCAGAAATTTCGCCATTGATTGAGAATTCCGATGAATAACCTCTAGACCGCGCTACCCCCAATCAAGATGGTTCACCATACGTCACGTTCAAACAACCAAGTAGATACTAAAGAAGAGTAAATACATTCACCAAACCCTGCTCTGCCTATATGCATATATGCATATATGAATCATACCTATGCATTATAACTACACATAGTCCTTTAGTTTCCATTGTGAACCAAATGCCCCACTAAACTGAAAAAATATTCAAGAACATACTTGATCTATATATAATCTGAACAAATAAGGAGTGGAATGAATACCATATATGATATACCTTATAATAAATCTATCAGTGTATACACGAATCCAAATGTCTAATTCTTGATAAACAGCTATATATAGGAGAAGGGGAATTAACACCTAGTAGAATATGTATAAGACGAATCTGACCCTTAGGACTTATTGATTTCCACCGGCATGATACTTCGACGATCAAGACACCAAACATGACATACTCCCCAATATATTACTAATACCTATCATAATATCAAACTCCCATAATCTCTACACAATAGGTACCCTACCAATGGTAGGCTACCATACTCCATATTACAACTAGGTACTAACTGATAATTATTGCGATATTTAAAAATAAATAATAAAGTAATATTTAATAATTTATTATGTAAAATAATTATCAAATGTATGTAATAAAATATAACAATATATAATTTTATAAATATTTTAAAATATTAAAATTTTACAAATATAATTATAAATTTAATTGTATAGCTAGAATTGATATTTTGTTGTTGTAATTTTTGATTTTGGTTACAATTTTAAATAAATAGCGAGAAATGGTATTAAATATTGATAACAATAAAATAATAAACACTCATTAAAATAAGAAAAGTATTTATAACGTCTCCATCAATAATAATAATATATATATATATTTGTTATTTACAATGATAGGTCCTTCTTCTTCAATATCTTGTATGTAATTTATAATAAATAATTGTACATGTATAGCAAAGATATAACATTCCATATATACATAACGTGATTAGTATTCATCCGGCTGCTAGCAGTAGTATCTAAATCGATTTATGTTTGTCGCGATTTTCATACCTACAATGTTTTCATTGCTCTATTAAATTACATGCAATATAGGTAAAATAGTTAAAAAACCTAAATTAGCTTTTACTCGCCTCATAGATATGTAGGTATCCTATATATCCAATACCTCTTATAACCTCGAGGTTATATGAGGTATTGATATATCTATATATATAATATATTATATATATATATATATATATATAATATGCTGTGTCTATATATATATATAATTATTATAATCATATGGTTATAATAATATATTATATATATATATACGCGTATACTTATTATATATGAATAATCGCATATGAATAAACATTATATTGAAATCATTTAAATGCATCACTAATCACTGAATGTAAAGAGCATATTACTTTATATACAAATAACCATTGAATTGTATTGGGATAATAAATAACCCAATACAAGTCAATGCAAATAACCATATACATCTAAGGGCGAAGCCTGTATTAATATATAACGTATTTGCAAATAATTCATTCGATAAATTATAACTATAACACAACGAATCGTTGAACGAGTGTAGTGAAGCATGACGGCGTTGGTTCCCATAATATGTGTCCCTATATCATATACAGTATACTTTATATAGTATATACACTGTATAATATACAGTGTATATTATAATATATTATAATATACAGTGTATATTATACAGTATAAACAAACATATATTTATACAAATATACTATATTATATAGTATCTACAACCCAATAATATATATCTATGTAATTGTATATATGCATTATAATAAAAATGTATGCATATGTGTAAAGGGGAGTACAAAGTTGTATTAAGTGGTAATGGGACACCCCTATAAAATTACTATATTTCGACAAGTTGCCGGAAATGAGTGGATATCACACTAACATTAGGTTACTATAGTTAACCCTGGTAGTTAACTTGATAGAAAATCGTTTGTAAGTTAAAATATTTCCGGCAAGTTGCTGGAAATACTTGTAGTGGGTACCTAGGACATATCCTTGCGTATATTACTGAAGTATATTTTATAATGTATCTAAAAATTAAAATGATGTTTTATTTAAACTATTTAATATGTAATATATATATATATTATTATTATTATTATCTATCCCATGACCTCGGGTGGTCGTAGGGGCGCCATCATTGCTTTTGAAACCACTTTCCGCCATCTACTTCGGTCGCCGGCTAGTCTCAGGATTTCGGCGGAACTCAAGTTCGTCCACTCTGAGATATTATGTTCCCACCGCTTCCGCTGACCACCACGTTTACGGCCTCCTCTTACTGTGCCCTGCATTATTGTTTTTGATAGACCCGATGCTCGTGTCACATGACCGTACCATTTCAGCTTTATCTTCTTAACAGTAGATAGCAACTCTTCATATTGGCCGATTTCCAGTCGTATTCTTCTTTTTACTTCCTCATTGGTAATGTGATCTATGTAGTTTATAAACTGAACATATATGTTCAGTAGTCTCTTGAAACACCTCATTTCCATCGCTTGGATTCTTCTCTGTATATCTGCTGTTAACGTCCAGCTTTCGCATGCATAAAGAAATGTGGACAGTACTAAAGAGCGCATTAGCCGAATTTTTAATTTTAAGGTAATATTCTTGTCTTTCCATATTATTTTTAGCTTTGTTAATATAGCTGTAGCTTGTGCAATTATGCGTATAATGTCAGGTTTAGAACCGTCTTCGCTTATAGTTGCTCCTAAATATATGAATTTCTGAACTTCCTTCACCTTTTCATTTTTCACCTATGGGGTTAATAATTCCTTCTGGATGGTTTGTCATTTTTTTAGTTTTGCCAACATTAATTTCCATACCATAGTCGTCAGATGTCTTCACTAATCTCTCTACTAATTGTCGCAGTTCCTCCTCGCTGCCTGCAAGACCATCAATATCGTCTGCGAATCTGAGATATGTTATTGGTCTGCCTCCTATACTTACAGAACCATCATGACCATCTAGAGCATCAGTCATTATTTTTTCTAGAAATAGGTTGAACAGGGTGGGAGATAGCAAACATCCTTGTCTTACACCAACATTTGTCTTGAACCAATCACCAATCGTTCCATCTTTATATACAGCGCTAGTGGAATTATTATATAAACCTTTAATAGCACGTAAAATATCATGATCTATATTATAGTTCTTCATAGTGGTCCATAGTGCTTTATGCCATACCCGATAAAACGCTTTCTTGAAGTCTATAAATATATGATATAAATACTGTTGATGATGAGTATATTTTTCACATAACATTCTTAGGTAAATATCTGTTCACTTGTACTTCTACCCACACGAAAACCTGCTTGTTCTTCTGATATAATATTTTCTGCTTGAGGTCTTAGTCTTTTTAATATAACGTTTAGCAGGACTTTACTTGGATTGCTTATGAGACTGATAGTTCGATAATTATATCATAATTTCAGGTTACCTTTCTTTGGGATAGTTATAATGAGTGATTGTGTCCAAGCCTTTGGCCAAATTCCTGTTGTCCATATTCTGTTACAAATAAGTGTAAGTATTTATATTACCTTTTCACCTCCTGCTTGTACTAATTCACCTGGTATATTATCGTTGACTGGGGATTTTCCCTTCTTCAAGGACTTAACTGCCTTTTCAATTTCACTCTTCAGTATTGGCAATGATAATTCTTCGTAATTATTTGTTATTTCCAGTGCTTTTTTGTGTTATTTCCAGTATATATATATATATATATATGTGTGTGTATGATAATTCTTCGTAATTATTTGTTATTTCCAGTGCTTTTTTGTGTTATTTCCAGTATATATATATATATATATATATATATATATATATATATATATATATATATGTGTGTGTGTGTATGTGTTACTGATAAGCCATTGCATGTATGATAGTCTATAACTAGACATACGCCAACTTTAATGGTCAATCATATCATATGCAGATAATATATAATACTGCAGGCTTCACTATAAAGATGTACTTGTTTTTAGCCAGAAAATAGTTATCAGCCAATGAAAATATGTGTCAATAAAAACTACTATGTTTCCTAATGAGAGTTTTGAGTTTGTATAGGCTAGATCATAGATTTATAGTACGCTAGATACAGGTTTACCAGTCCTAGGACAAGCTTGTCCTTGGGTATTTATAAATTATTTTCGTATTTTGATTGACAGTTTAAGTCAAAGGACATTTGTCCTTGATTGCGGTCTAGTTTTTAAATATATGTTGGTTAATTTTGATTGGCCGCTTGTATCGTGTATACACCTTCAAAATGAGTGTATCAAATAATTCTATTGATAACGTTAATATCCTCTTAGATAAGGTTAATATCTTAAATTATATATATATATATATATATAAATATATATCATATATACTAAAAAAAATTAATATGTTAATTATAATCCATGTTTAACATAATTGTATAAATTATCATTCAAATACTATTTGAAATAGTATAATTATTATAATTATTATAATTATTATAATAATAATACTAACTTAGTATTATACTAAGTATTTGAAAATTTCAAATATTGAAATACTATTTGAAATACATATTAAATATATATATATATTTAATTTAAATTTGATATTTAATATGATATTATTTTAAAACGTGAATACCCATATTCAATATCATATTGAATATGATATTGGCCGCCGATATATTTCAAAGTTCAAGTTGGACGGGCTTATTAATAGTTTGGGTGTTAGTTAAATAATTATTTTCAGTGGTATGGTAACCATGATTGTTTGGTTGGGTTTAGTTTTAACATTTCCAGGTTTTTTAGCTGAATTACATCCCTAGTGATCCTATAAATCTATACATATATATTTTTAGTCACGCCTAACTTAAACTTTGAAAACTATCAGCGGCAAATATGGAGTGTATTCCTTTAAAATTGGCGCCAATCAGATTGAATCTGAGATTCTAATCCATATTTAATTATTAAACAATTTAATATACTATTATACTAAGTATATAATAATAATATATGAGTATTAATTTATACAATATAATATTATATTATTAAATATACCTCACAACTAATTATCGGAAATAATAAATTCATTAAATTCTAAATAATTTAGTAAATTTATGAAATACTAAGTTACTTATAATTAACTATAGTTACTATAGTAATTACTTAATACTAAAGTATGCTATTACAAGTATAGGACCTCTGCCAATGCATATTTAATAACAATTATATTTTACTCTTGTGTGATGTTATCGTAGTGTATCATGTGTACAGTCCAAGAGTACACATTTTAATTTGATACGAAGGGTTGAACTGTGAAGGACCGTACATGTGTACCGAATTCAGTGAATACAGATCAATAATATAGGTGGCGCTGTTAAGAGTGTATGCGGGTGTTTGCTAAATACGACTATCAAATTGTATCTATATAGTTATTATTACTATTAGTAGTAGTATTTATTGATGTTAATAATGCTTACATACCGAATATACCTTAGTTTACAGTCAATCATTATTAATTATATTATACAAACGCTTGCTATTATTCACAACATTTCCCCCTGATGTATATTATTCTACTATATATATATTTTAATTTGAAAATATCGTCCTTCGCGGTGCAAACCTATACAAATATCAATGCAAAAATCCGTTTTTAAATCAATAATTTCTATATAATTATATTTAATTCATAATATAATTTATAGATATTATATTTGGCACAATTACATAAATAATATAAAAAATCATGGTTCAATAAGTTTATTTAATAAAATATTTATATAGAAATGCGGATTATGATCAAAAGCTTCGCGATTGATGTGCGATTTGAACGCTTGCAAACTTGTTTATTCGAATTAGTGAATTTACAATAGCGTATGATTGGCTATTATAATTAGCGTATGTCTATTTATAGACTATCATACATGCAACGGCTTATCATTAACATATATATATATATATGTGTTTTATAGGCTTATTCGGGATGTAATGCAGCTAAAAAAAACTAGCAATATCAAAACTAAACCCGAACAAACGAAACCAGACAAGTAAAAATAACTAAAACTAAAAATATTAATGTTTGTACAAACAAAAATATGCTATTATAAATTCACTAATTCAAATAAACAATTTTGCGGACGTTCAAATCAGGCATCAATCGCGAAGCTTTTGATCAGGTTCCAGAAATATAATTTAAAATATGAATGCATTTTTATTTGACAGATAAATATATATCCTTGTTATCATTGATTCAAAGATTTAAATTATTGAAATATAATAAAATATACCGCTATAAATAATAGAGTTGGGAGTACAAAAGTAACCAATGCAAATATAGCGATCATACGTCCTGTCCTTACTTGTTATATCATGATATATAACTTGTAAATACAGTGGGAATATAAAATATAAACACAGATTTAATGGATTCACTATATAAATTTGTGTATTATATAACGTTTATTACATATACTTTACATACAAGGAATATTTTGCCATCCAGCTTGAATAATATATGCTAATCTTGAGCTATATACAATTTGTTGATTTGTATAAACGCCAACAATCTGGTGCCTCTAGTGCATAACCACTACACTACTTAATATAATATATAATCAATATAATCGGGAATCAGTGCATGAGCGCTCTAAATAACGAAAGTGGCAGTTATAAATACATTTAATCTATTATTGCGAAATTTAATATATAAGAAATATAGCTGTACTTTGACTAAAAGTAAACCTTTATAAAAAAATACGTGATGAATAGTTCAACTAGAGAGGGCGCTAATGATAAATGTATAAATAATGTAATATATAGTAAATGATTATAATTTAATATTATAAATTAAAATAGGGTATGAATATCTACATATAAAACTTGCGTGTATATATTGTACAATGAATCAGTTTATACAAAGTATATAGTATACAAAGTATAGTATACTTTTAATAATATAATAATTTGATATCTACCGGCACTATCTATAGTTGAACTATATGAATTCTTGTCTTTAGTCGGTTATAATCAAAATATATATTCTAGTTATTATATTTATTCAGTCCTATTTAAAATATATTTAACATGATAACTATGTTAAAAATTATGTTATTGCCGCAGATATTTAAAAATAAATTTGTGAACTCTCTAAATAATAATGAGAGATGGTTCTAAGTCTGGGTTCACACTCGAAATATGCCGTCATAACTCATATATGCCGGTAATTTGTTATTGACTAAATTTATTATGCCAGTCTATATGCAATACTTCCTATAACCTAAGTCCTGAACACACATTAAAATGGCATAGAATAAGGCCATCGATTTGTAAATAAACTCGCATTTTTAATGTAAATAAAAATGTTGTTAACAAAACATAATACATTATAATTTATATGGATACAATTTTGGATATTGCTATATATTAATATATATATATATATATATATATATATATATATATATATATATATATATATATATATATATACTTTATTTAAGTTTGTAAAGGGTATATACTTAAACAGTTATAAGATAAATATATACAATATCAAAAAAATGTATATTATTATTCTGAAATATTAATAAAATTATCATATATTTAAAAAATATATAGTATATTATATACCATAGCAACAAATATCTACTTTTAATATACCATTTTACTGAAATATGAAAAACTTATTTATAAAATTTTAACTTTTTAAAACAGTATATTATTCAAAACAACTACATGTTTAACTATAACTACGATATAAATCAGATTAAGAATAATGAACTTTAGATATGTTAATTATTATATATAATGTTAATATTTGAATAATGCATATATGTTATATATGTGAGTATTAAAAAATATAAAAATTTATTTGAAATTAATTATAAATTATATAATGATATAGATATATAATGATTTTTTAGCTAGAATAAAATGAGTGATATCATTAGAAATAGAATGAAAAAGTAATTCTATATTCATATTTTACTTTTATTTTAGATAACATTAATAATACAAAATGTATAGTTAAAATAATGGCATAATTTGAGTGTACGAATTCTAAGATCTATAACATATATAATATATATGTATAATCCTACACATATTCGGAAACTTTTAATACTATATTTTGTGTTAGACAATATATATATAATAGTATATTGAAAAAGAACTATTAATAATCACTAATATAATACTAATACTATATATATGTTATAAAGTGAAGTCTGCAGATACATCCATTAATGTAATCTACATTTATGTCTAATTTAATTTAATTTAATTCAGTCATTACGTAATGGATTTATCTGCTAAAATAATAAAAATCTTATAAATTAGATAGTTTTAAAAAATGGTAGTGTTTCATATCGGTTTACATGCAAATGTGCGATGGAGGTCCCCCACCTTTAATAGGGTTAACACATCAACTCGGTTTTTAATTCTATGTGTGTAAATTGGGTTGCGTGCGTTTTTTTCGTGCATGGAATTTGTCAAATGCTTGCGTATATCTATTTCTACGCAGTGCGTGAAAATTAGGAAATGTTCTAGTTATATGCATGAAAATAATTTCACGCAGCTAATAGTAACTTTAAATTTCGATAGATGGAACTATAGTATATGCAAATCGTATTATTCGAGATGAATTATGGGTCTGGAATTTAAATATAAATGCTAAAATGCTATAAATGCTATAAATATTTAATATTAAATGGCGTAAGGTAAAAATAAATTACATTATTTAGTATAGAAATATACAAAAAGAACCCACTTCTGTGGAATTGAAAACTGAAAGAATGACTATCACAGTAACTATAACCATAGTTACTATCAAATATATTTAGCCTAAATACACTGAATGTATTCGTAGACTCTAGTATAATATTAATAATTATATAATTATTTTGTATAATATTAATTAGTATAGTATTAATTTTTATAATATTAATTAGTATAATATTAATGATATACTCATTAATAATTATATAATTATTTAGTATAATAATAATTAGTATAGTATTAATTATTATAATATTAATTAGTATAATATTAATTAGTGTAGTATTAATTAGTGTAGTATTAATTAGTGTAATATTAATTAGTATAGTATTAATTAGTATAGTATTAATTATTATAATATTAATTAGTATAATATTAATTAGTATAATATTAATTAGTATAATATTATTTAGTATATTATTAATTAGTATATTATTAATAATAAATTAATTAGTATAATATAAATTAATATATTATTATATAAATTATTATATAAATTAATATATTAATTTATATTATACTGATTAATATTATACTGATTAATATTATAATAATTAATACTACATTAATTAATACTATACTAATTAATATTATACTAATTAATATTACACTATTTAATATGATACTAATTAATACTATACTAATTAATATTATACTAATTAATACTATACTAATTAATACTATATTAATTAATATTATATTAATTAATATTATACTATAGGGGGCAATACTAGTTTGCATTGAAAAACGCATGAAAATTTACGGAATCGGTGTGAATGACTATTAGAAATTTACGCAGAAAAAGAGAATATTCCATGCACGAAAAAAACGCACCAAACCGCATTTATACATATACAATTAAAAACGGAGTTGATGTGTTAACCCTATATAGATCGCGAATTTGCTTATAGATATTATATGTTCATAATTATTATACTTACACAGTATACACATATATGTTAAAAATAGAATTTTAATAATTATAGTGTTTGATATTTTTTAAACAGTAATGAATAAATTATAATAAATAAATATAAAACACCAATTTTTAGAATATATATTTCTATATATTATTATATGTAAGAAATAATTATGAAAATATATGATTCTATTTTTAAATATCTTCGGCTCTTATTCCCGGAAAGATATAATTACGTAGAAATATTTACATTAATCTTTAGTATAAGACTTTAATTTTATATATTATATAAACTATTTTATATTAAATAAAGCATCAATCAACTATTAAGGAAATAAAAATAAATTTATAAAATATTATTATATAATATTATTACAAATTATCACAAATATAAAAAAAAGCCCATTCATTTATTTAATTTTCGTAATCAAATTTATAGGTAATAAAATATACTCATTTCAATAAAGGATGTGAATACTCACACCTTTTGATATATATAATGTAATTAGATTTATATTTATGAGATATGTGGTGTGTTACTAGTAGTAACTTACTACTACATATTATTCACTATTGCCCACATTTCCCCTATTATCACAAATGATTTAAAAAAATTTATAATATTATATTTGTTATTCATCAATATAGATATTATAATAATGCATTACCAGAGTTATAGTCGCATATATTTATAAATCGTGAGTGCTCTAAATAATGAAAGTCGCGGTTATAAATAAATCGCGAAATTGTATATATATATTTGTTCACAATTATTATGTATAAACATATATATTTATATAGAATTTTTGACATAATTATCATGTTGGTATATTTTAAATAGTAATAAATAAAGTTACTTTAATGTATAATTATTATGATTATAATAATGAATAAAATATAAAACAAAAATATCTAGAATATATATTTTTCTAATATATTAATTTTCGCATCTACCAATTTAGAATTTATTTATCCAAATATTTAAAACTGCTACTTTCATTATTTATAATTCTTATTATTTATGATTCCCGATTATAATGATTATATAATATTTAATAATTATAATTGAATAATTAAGTATTATATTTAATATTATATATAAGAATGATTATCATTAGCATAATAATAATTATCATAATCATAGTGATTTATTAAATATATGAAAGATAATTTATAAAATTATTTTACATAATGATTATAATTAACATATTTACCATAAAAATAACATGGTGTATATTAGTGTGTAATATTTAAAATACTTGTCTAGGCTTCGATCCATTAATACATAATATGTAATACTTAATACTTAATACTTAGAAATCATAGCCTTAAATCTACAAAAAAAAATCATAAAATCGTCGGATTTGAACCCTTCAAATGCAAATGTGTAATGATTCTATAATGTCCAATCCAGACCGACTCTTTAAAATTATACAAATATTATAAATACTAAATTCAAAGTTAATGTTAATTGTTATTAGATGACTTAACTGATATTTAAATTATTAATAAATCTATAAATGAAATATATTATGAATTTAAATAAACTTTACTTCAACTATGAAATAATTTGATAATTTGTAAAATAATTTTTTTTTAAATGGAGTCTTATTTTAACCGTAATACATCAAAATGATAGTAAAATATTTATAATTTTTTTAAAAAACTGATATTACTCTTTAATTTTAAACTTAATTTTGATTATTTGCATATCCATAACTTTTGATGAATTTATGTGAATATTTCAAAACTTAATCTATATACAGTCAACTCTCGGTAAGTCGGACTTCTCGATAAGTCGGACACATTTAGTTGGTTTGGTTGTATTTGTATCTAGTTCCATATTAAATTAATCGGATAAGTCGGATAAGTTGGATTGGATAAGTCGGACTTTTCTATAAGTCGGACACATATTATTGTCATTTTTATGATTTTATACTGGATGAGGCGGATTTTTTATAAATTCTCTGAAATACTTACTTTAATGAATATTATAAATTTAGTAATAATATTATTGAATACAACATTTTATGTTATTGATTGTTGCATAATTCCACATTTCAGTAACCCTTTAACTCACGCTGCGCATCTCATGTATTATTTGCATGATATTCTGAATCTCGGATAAGTCGGACATCTCGCTAAGTCGGACACTTTTCCCGGTCCCTTGCGAGTCCAACTTATCGGGAGTTGACTGTATATTAATTATGAGATAAAAATATAACTTAGTTACTGGAAAATCCTGGACATTTTTTATTTTAAAAGTAT
Organism: Osedax fenrisi; assembly: GCA_964019155.1. Lineage (NCBI taxonomy): Eukaryota > Metazoa > Annelida > Polychaeta > Sabellida > Siboglinidae > Osedax > Osedax fenrisi. The sequence goes on from OZ025241.1 coordinate 36,443,493, forward strand.
TTTGTAGGTATCATTCTCATCATCATATAATTATATAACTTAATATATATATAGATAATCTAAATGTAATTAATAAAACTTTTAATTAAAAAATGTAGTCATTCTCTTATTAATTTGAGAAGTTATTGTACTTGTAGTAATACAAAGTGATCTCTTATCTCCACCGTACAAATATTCATATGATTCACCGCCAGCCCTCAAAATCTCAATAAGAAATTTGTGTAGTTAATGATTTTAAGCAGGTATATAATAACTATATTTCCTAATATTAAAAAAGTATGTCTACACTTCAATAATACTTTCGAAATATTATAATATTTAACTAATTTAAATTACATGCAAATTTAAAGAAATAATTTTAATTTATATATAATTATAATTTACATATATATGTTGAATAATGAAAAGTTAAATTTATGTTCCTAAATCTACAAAAGCAAGTTTTTTTCAATTAAATTTCTGATAATACTTTATTAGGTACCTATTTTAAATATTAATCTCATATATTAAATAAATTAATTTCCTATATCTACAATTAATATTCATGTTATATTATAACTTATTGTTCAAATTTACAGTATAAACCATATTCCTGTGAACTTTGTCAATTTGATTCTCAATTTAAAAATGAAGTATTTGAACATATAAAAAGATTACATGCCGAGTCACGTGATGTATTTACAAGGTATAGA